>CM065739.1:47435260-47797760 GCA_033310375.1 Conus canariensis
TTGTGTCCTTTTATGACCACTGCGTCAATGAAGCTGCTGACGTCTTTTTTGTCCTATCAAGTGTGCGTAAAGGGGAACTGCTGAGTCTTTGTGCCCTTTTATCGGACGCTCTCGTCAAGGGCGATGTCGACGTCATTTTTTCCCTTACACGATCGCTGCTCAACGGGAGTATGCGACGTCATTTGTGTCTTTATCATGCGCAGTGTGTAACTGACGCAGGCTGAAGTCATTTCTCTCCTAAAAATGAGCACTCCGTCAAAGGGGAGCATTCGACGTCATGTGTGTCCTTATTATGACGTAGTGCGTGAAGGGGCCATGCTGACGTCATTGTGCCCCTTATCATACGCCCTGCATAACCGGCATACGCAGTGCATCAACCGGCGATCCGGGACTTCATTTGTCCCCTTTATCCTGACGCCCTCGTCAACTGGCGCATGCTGACGTCATTTGGTCCTTTCTGACGCAGTGCCTAAACGGACAAATGCTGACGTCTTTTGTTTCCTTATCATTCGCAGTACTCAAGGGACGCATACTGAGCCATAGTGTGCTTATCATCACGTACTGCGTCAACCGGCGCATGCTGACGTCATTTCTTTCCTTATAATGACGCACTCCTACAAGGTTCGCATGTCGGCGTCATTTGTGTCTTTTAAGGACGGACTCCGGGAACTAACGCATGCTGACATCATTTGTGTCCTTATCATGACGGACTGCGTCAACGCGAACATGCTGAACGTCATTTGTCTCCTTATCCTGACGCCCTGCGTCAACCGGCGGATCCTGACGTCATTTGTGTACTTATCATGTCGCCCTGCGTCAACCGGCGCATGCTGACGTCATTTGTTTCCTTATCATGACGCACTCCTACAAGGGTTTTCGCATTGTTACTCCTTTTTTGAATTTTTTATGAGCGTTTCCAATAAAGGACAATTCCCTTTGTACTTATCATAACGGACTGCGCAAAGGAACGCCGACATGCGAACCTTGTAGGAGTGCGTCATTGTAAGGAAAGAAATGACGTCAGCATGCGCCGGTTGACGCAGTGCGTGATGATAAGGATCGGGAGATACGGTGATTTACTTCCCTTTAAAACTACTGCCTGTGTACGATTTGTCAAATAGTCAGCAAACCAATCAAGCAACTGTCCTCTAACACCCAAGGCAGAAAGTTATATAGTAATCCACGGTGCCATACCTTATCAAAGGCCTTAGATACGTCGAAAAAAATCACCTGTGCAGTAGTTCTTGAGTCTAGAAATTTGCAAAATCATCATATATACACAAAAGTTGAAAAACAGTTGAGTCTCTTGGAATGAACCCCGACTGGGCATCTGATAAAAGATTATTGCCTAAAAGGTGTTTAAACACATGTTGCTGAACACATTTTTCTAAGATTTTACCGATACAGCTCAATAATGAAATAGGACGGTAGTTTTCGCATTTATGTTTATCTCCTTTTTTGAATATGGGGGTTACATGAGCCAGTTTCCATATTAAAGGAAATTTCCCTTCTGTTAATGAGCGATTAAACAGGTATGCTAATGGTTCACAAATGACGTCCGCTGCAGCAATTAAAATTCTATTGTGTACCAGGTCTGGTCCGACAACTTTTCTACTATCAAGACCTTTCAGTATGTCTAGAACAACGTCTTTGGTAATAACTAAATGACTAATCAAACCGCAATATTCATTTGTCGACATGCTTCCTTTGACGGAGTGCGTCATGATTAGGAGAGAAATGACTTCAGCCTGCGTCAGTTGACACACTGCGTCATGATAAGGACACAAATGACGTCAGCATACTCCCGTTGACGCAGTCGATCGTGATAAGGACACAAATGACGTCGACATACGCCCTTTGACAGATAGCGTCCTGATAAGGACACAAATGACGTTAGCATGTTCCCGTTGACGCACTACCTCATAATATGGATAAAAATGACGTCAGCATGCCTTCATTGACGCAGTACGTCATAATAAGGACACAAATGACGTCAACATGACTCCGTCATCACAAATGACGTCAGCATGCATACATTGACGCGCTGCGTCATGATAAGCACACAAATGACGTCAGCATACGTCCGTTGACGCACTCCGTCATGATAAGGTGGCAAATGACGTCAGCATGCTCCCGTTGACGCAGTCCATCATGATTAAGACACAAATGACGTCAAAATGCGTTCCTTTGCGCAGTCCGTTATGATGACACAAATGACGTCAGCATGCGTTAGTTGACGCAGTCCGTCATAAAAAAGACACAAATGACGTCGACATGCGAACCTTGTAGGAGTGCGTCATGATAAGGAAACAAATGACGTCAGCATGCGCCGGTTGACGCACGGCGACATGATAAGTAGACAAATCACGTCAGGATGACGCAGTCCGTCATAAAAAAGACACAAATGACGTCGACATGCGAACCTTGTAGGAGTGCGTCATGATAAGGAAACAAATGACGTCAGCATGCGCCGGATGACGCACGGCGACATGATAAGTAGACAAATGACGTCAGGATGCGCCGGTTGACGCAGGGCGTCAGGATAAGGAGGCAAATGACGTCAGCATGCTCGCGTTGACGCATTCCGTCATGATAAGGACACAAATGACGTCAGCATGCGTTAGTTCACGGAGTCCGTCCTAAAAAGACAAATGACGCCGACATGCGAACCTTGTAGGAGTGCGTCATTGTAAGGAAAGAAATGACGTCAGCATGCGCCGGTTGACGCAGTGCGTGATGATAAGCACACATATGACGTCAGTATGCGTCCGTTGATGTACTGCGACATGATAAGGAAGTAAATGACGTCAGCATGCGTCTGTTGAGGCACTGCGTCATGATAAGGACACAAATGACGTCAGCATGCGCCAGTTGACGCAGGGCGTCAGGATAAGGAGACAAATGACGTCAGGATGCGCCGGTTGATGCACTGCGTCATGCCGGTTCATGCAGAGCGTCATGATAAGGACACATATGACGTCAGCATGCGCCCCTTCACGCACAACGTCATAATAAGGACACACATGACGTCGACATGCTTCCTTTGACGGAGTGCGTCATGATTAGGAGAGAAATGACTTCAGCCTGCGTCAGTTGACACACTGCGTCATGATAAGGACACAAATGACGTCAGCATACTCCCGTTGACGCAGTCGATCGTGATAAGGACACAAATGACGTCGACATAGCCCTTTACAGAGAGCGTCCTGATAAGGACACAAATGACGTCAGCATGTTCCCGTTGACGCACTACCTCATGATATGGACAAAAATGACGTCAGCATGCCTTCATTGACGCAGTGCCGTCATAATAAGGACACAAATGACGTCAACATGACTCCGTCATCACAATTGATGTCAGCATGCATGCATTGACGCGCTGCGTCATGATAAGCACACAAATGACGTCAGCATACGTCCGTTGACGCACTCCGTCATGATAAGGAAGCAAATGACGTCAGCATGCTCCCGTTGACGCAGTCCATCATGATAAGGACACAAATGACGTCAGAATGCGTTCGTTGACGCAGTCCGTCACGATAAGGACACAAATCACGTCAGCATGCGTTAGTTGATGCAGTCCATCATAAAAAGACACAAATGACGTCGACATGCGAACTTTGTAGGAGTGCGTCATGATAAGGAAACATATGACGTCAGCATGCGTCCGTTGATGTACTGCGTCATGATAAGGACACAAATGACGTCAGCATGCGTTGGTTGACGCAGGGCGTCATGATAAGGAGGCAAATGCCGCCAGCATGCGTCCGTTGATGCATTGCTCCATGATAAGGACTCAAATGACGTTAGCATGTGCCGGTTGACGCAGGGCGTCATGATAAGGACGCAAATGACGTCAGCATGCGTGAATTGATGCACTTCGTCATGATAAGGACACAAATGACGTCAGCATGCTCCCGATGACTCAGTCCATCAGGATAAGGACACAAATGACGTCAGAATACAATCATTGACGCAGTCCTCATGATATGGACACAAATGACGTCAGCATGCGTCCGTTGACGCAGTACGTAATAATAAGGACACAAATGACGTCAGCATGATCACAAATGACGTCAGCATGCATCCATTGACTGTCTGCATCATGTAATCACACAGATGACATCAGCATATGTCCGTTGACGCACTGCGTCAGGATAAGGAGGCAAATAACGTCAGCATGCTCGCGTTGACGCAGTCCGTCATGATAAGGACACAAATGACGTCAGCATGCGTTAGTTCACGGAGTCCGTCCTAAAAAGACACAAATGACGCCGACATGCGAACCTTGTAGGAGTGCGTCATTATAAGGAAAGAAATGACGTCAGCATGCGCCGGTTGACGCAGTACGTGATGATAAGCACACATATGGCGTCAGTATGCGTCCGTTGATGTACTGCGACATGATAAGGAAACACATGACGTCAGATGCGTCCGTTGAGCCACTGCGTCATGATAAGGACACAAATGACGTCAGCATGCGCCAGTTGACGCAGGGCGTCAGGATAAGGAGACAAATGACGTCAGGATGCGCCGGTTGATGCACTGCGTCATGCCGGTTCATGCAGGGCGTCATGATAAGGACACATATGACGTCAGCATGCGCCCCTTCACGCACTACGTCATAATAAGGACACACATGACGTCGACATGCTCCCTTTGACGGAGTGCGTCATGATTAGGAGAGAAATGACTTCAGCCTGCTCAGTTGACACACTGCGTCATGATAAGGACACAAATGACGTCAGCATACTCCCGTTGACGCAGTCGATCGTGATAAGGACACAAATGACGTCGACATACGCCCTTTGACAGAGAGCGTCCTGATAAGGACACAAATGACGTCAGCATGTTCCCGTTGACGCACTACCTCATGATATGGACAAAAATGACGTCAGCATGCCTTCATTGACGCAGTGCGTCATAATAAGGACACAAATGACGTCAACATGACTCCGACATCACAATTCACGTAAGCATTCATCCATTGACGCGCTGCGTCATGATAAGCACACAAATGACGTCAGCATACGTCCGTTGACGCACTCCGTCATGATAAGGTGGCAAATGACGTCAGCATGCTCCGTTGACGCAGTCCATCATGATTAAGACACAAATGACGTCAAAATGCGTTCCTTTGCGCAGTCCGTTATGATGACACAAATGACGTCAGCATGCGTTAGTTGACGCAGTCCGTCATAAAAAAGACACAAATGACGTCGAATGCGAACCTTGTAGGAGTGCGTCATGATAAGGAAACAAATGACGTCAGCATGCGCCGGTTGACGCACGGCGACATGATAAGTAGACAAATCACGTCAGGATGACGCAGTCCGTCATAAAAAAAGACACAAATGACGTCGACATGCGAACCTTGTAGGAGTGCGTCATGATAAGGAAACAAATGACGTCAGCATGCGCCGGATGACGCACGGCGATATGATAAGTAGACAAATGACGTCAGGATGCGCCGGTTGACGCAGGGCGTCAGGATAAGGAGGCAAATGACGTCAGCATGCTCGCGTTGACGCATTCCGTCATGATAAGGACACAAATGACGTCAGCATGCGTTAGTTCACGGAGTCCGTCCTAAAAAGACAAATGACGCCGACATGCGAACCTTGTAGGAGTGCGTCATTGTAAGGAAAGAAATGACGTCAGCATGCGCCGGTTGACGCAGTGCGTGATGATAAGCACACATATGACGTCAGTATGCGTCCGTTGATGCACTGCGACATGATAAGGAAGTAAATGACGTCAGCATGCGTCTGTTGAGGCACTGCGTCATGATAAGGACACAAATGACGTCAGCATGCGCCAGTTGACGCAGGGCGTCAGGATAAGGAGACAAATGACGTCAGGATGCGCCGGTTGATGCACTGCGTCATGCCGGTTCATGCAGGGCGTCATGATAAGGAACATATGACGTCAGCATGCGCCCCTTCACGCACAACGTCATAATAAGGACACACATGACGTCGACATGCTTCCTTTGACGGAGTGCGTCATGATTAGGAGAGAAATGACTTCAGCCTGCGTCAGTTGACACACTGCGTCATGATAAGGACACAAATGACGTCAGCATACTCCCGTTGACGCAGTCGATCGTGATAAGGACACAAATGACGTCGACATACGCCCTTTGACAGAGAGCGTCCTGATAAGGACACAAATGACGTCAGCATGTTCCCGTTGACGCACTACCTCATGATATGGACAAAAATGACGTCAGCATGCCTTCATTGACGCAGTGCGTCATAATAAGGACACAAATGACGTCAACATGACTCCGTCATCACAATTGATGTCAGCATGCATGCATTGACGCGCTGCGTCATGATAAGCACACAAATGACGTCAGCATACGTCCGTTGACGCACTCCGTCATGATAAGGAAGCAAATGACGTCAGCATGCTCCCGTTGACGCAGTCCATCATGATAAGGACACAAATGACGTCAGAATGCGTTCGTTGACGCAGTCCGTCACGATAAGGACACAAATCACGTCAGCATGCGTTAGTTGATGCAGTCCATCATAAAAAGACACAAATGACGTCGACATGCGAACTTTGTAGGAGTGCGTCATGATAAGGAAACATATGACGTCAGCATGCGTCCGTTGATGTACTGCGTCATGATAAGGACACAAATGACGTCAGCATGCGTTGGTTGACGCAGGGCGTCATGATAAGGAGGCAAATGCCGCCAGCATGCGTCCGTTGATGCATTGCTCCATGATAAGGACTCAAATGACGTTAGCATGTGCCGGTTGACGCAGGGCGTCATGATAAGGACGCAAATGACGTCAGCATGCGTGAATTGATGCACTTCGTCATGATAAGGACACAAATGACGTCAGCATGCTCCCGATGACTCAGTCCATCAGGATAAGGACACAAATGACGTCAGAATACAATCATTGACGCAGTCCGTCATGATATGGACACAAATGACGTCAGCATGCGTCCGTTGACGCAGTACGTAATAATAAGGACACAAATGACGTCAGCATGATCACAAATGACGTCAGCATGCATCCATTGACTGTCTGCATCATGTAATCACACAGATGACATCAGCATATGTCCGTTGACGCACTGCGTCAGGATAAGGAGGCAAATAACGTCAGCATGCTCGCGTTGACGCAGTCCGTCATGATAAGGACACAAATGACGTCAGCATGCGTTAGTACACGGAGTCCGTCCTAAAAAGACACAAATGACGCCGACATGCGAACCTTGTAGGAGTGCGTCATTATAAGGAAAGAAATGACGTCAGCATGCGCCGGTTGACGCAGTGCGTGATGATAAGCACACATATGACGTCAGTATGCGTCCGTTGATGTACTGCGACATGATAAGGAAACACATGACGTCAGCATGCGTCCGTTGAGCCACTGCGTCATGATAAGGACACAAATGACGTCAGCATGCGCCAGTTGACGCAGGGCGTCAGGATAAGGAGACAAATGACGTCAGGATGCGCCGGTTGATGCACTGCGTCATGCCGGTTCATGCAGGGCGTCATGATAAGGACACATATGTCGTCAGCATGCGCCCCTTCACGCACTACGTCATAATAAGGACACACATGACGTCGACATGCTCCCTTTGACGGAGTGCGTCATGATTAGGAGAGAAATGACTTCAGCCTGCATCAGTTGACACACTGCGTCATGATAAGGACACAAATGACGTCAGCATACTCCCGTTGACGCAGTCGATCGTGATAAGGACACAAATGACGTCGACATACGCCCTTTGACAGAGAGCGTCCTGATAAGGACACAAATGACGTCAGCATGTTCCCGTTGACGCACTACCTCATGATATGGACAAAAATGACGTCAGCATGCCTTCATTGACGCAGTGCGCCATAATAAGGACACAAATGACGTCAACATGACTCCGACATCACCATTCACGTCAGCATTCATCCATTGAAGCGCTGCGTCATGATAAGCACTCAAATGACGTCAGCAGACGTCCGTTGACGCACTCCGTCATGATAAGGAAGCAAATGACGTCAGCATGCTCCCGTTGACGCAGTCCATCATGATTAGGACACAAATGACGTCAGAATGCGTTCCTTTGCGCAGTCCGTTATGATAAGTACACAAATGGCGTCAGCATGCGTTAGTTGACGCAGTCCGTCATAAAAAAGACACAAATGACGTCGACATGCGAACCTTGTAGGAGTGCGTCATGATAAGGAAACAAATGACGTCAGCATGCGCCGGTTGACGCAGGGCGACATGATAAGTACATAAATGACGTCAGGATCCGCCGGTTGACGCAGGGCGTCAGGATAAGGAGGCAAATGACGTCAGCATGCTCGCGTTGACGCATTCCGTCATGATAAGGACACAAATGACGTCAGCATGCGTTAGTTCACGGAGTCCGTCCTAAAAAGACACAAATGACGCCGACATGCGAACCTTGTAGGAGTGCGTCATTATAAGGAAAGAAATGACGTCAGCATGCGCCGATTGACGCAGTGCGTGATGATAAGCACACATATGGCGTCAGTATGCGTCCGTTGATGTACTGCGACATGATAAGGAAACAAATGACGTCAGCATGCGCCTGTTGAGGCACTGCGTCATGATATGGACACAAATGACGTCAGCATGCGCCAGTTGACGCAGGGCGTCATGATAAGGAGGCAAATGACGTCAGGATGCGCCGGTTGACGCAGGGCGTCAGGATAAGAAGGTAAACGCCGGCAGCATGCGTCCGTTGATGTACTGCGTCATGATAAGGACACAAATGACGTCAGCATGCGTTGGTTGACGCAGGGCGTCATGATAAGGAGGCAAATGTCGTCAGCATGCGTCCGTTGATGCATTGCTCCATGATAAGGACTCAAATGACGTTAGCATGCGCCGGTTGACGCAGGGCGTCATGATAAGGACGTAAATGACGTCAGCATGCGTGAATTGATGCACTGCGTTATGATAAGGACACAAATGACGTCAGCATGCTCCTGATGACTCAGTCCATCAGGATAAGGACACAAATGACGTCAGAATATATTCATTGACGCAGTCCTTCATGATATGGACACAATGACGTCAGCATGCTCGCGTTGACGCAGTACGTAATAATAAGGACACAAATGACGTCAGCATGCGTTAGTTCACGGAGTCCGTCCTAAAAAGACACAAATGACGCCGACATGCGAATCTTGTAGGGGTGCGTCATTATAAGGAAAGAAATGACGTCAGCATGCGCCGGTTGACGCAGTGCGTGATGATAAGCACACAAATGACCTCAGCATGCGTAAGATGACACATTGCATTAAGATAAGGACACAACTGACGTCAGTATTTTTCTGTTGACGCAGTCCGCCATGATAAGCACACAAATGACGTCAGCACGCGCCACTTGACGCACTACGTGAAAATAAGGACACATATGACGTCAACATGTCCTTTGACGTAGTGCGTCGGGATAAGGGACACATATTACGTCAGCGTGAGTACATCATCACGAATTACGTCAGCATGCGTCTGTTGAGGCAGTGCGTCATGATAAGGAGAGAAATGACGTCAGCATGCGTCCGTTGACGCACTGCGTCATCATATGGAGGCAAATGACGTCAGCATGCTCACGTTGACGGAGTCCGTCATGATAAGCACACAAATGACGTGAGCATGCGTTCGTTGACGCAGTGCGTCATGATAAGGACACACATGACGTCGACATGCTCCCGTTGACGCAGTCCATCATGATAAGTCACAAATGACGTCGACATGCGCCCTCTGACAGAGTGCGTCATGATGACACATATGACGTCAGCGTGCGTCACGTGACACACTGCGTCAAGATAAGGATACCAATGACGTCAGTATGCGTCTGTTGATGCAGTGCATCATAATGACACAAATGACGTCAGCATGACTCCATCATCGCAAAACGATGTCAGCATGCATCCATTGACTGGCTGCGTCATGTAATCGCACAGATGACGTCAGCATACGTGCGTTGACACACTCCGTCATGATAAGGAGGCAAATGACGTCAGCATGCTCCGCTGACGCAGTCCGTCATGATAAGGACACAAATGAAGTCAGCATGCGCCGGTTGACGCAGTCCGTCATTATGACACAAATGACATCAGCATGCGTCCGTTGATGCACTGCATCATGATAAGGACACATATGACGTCAGCATGCGTCGGTTGACGCAGGGCGTCATGATAAGGACACAAATGACGTCAGTATCCATCAGGTGACATATTGCGTCAAGATAAGGACACAACTGTTGACGCAGTCCGCCATGATAAGCACACAAATGACGTCAGCATTCGCCCCTTGACGCACTACGTCATAATAAGGACACATATGACGTCAGCATATGTCTTTTGACAGAGTGCGTCGTGATAAAGACACAAATCACGTCAGCATGAGTACATCATCACAAATTACGTCAGCATGCGTCTGTTGAAGCGGTGCGTCATGATAAGGAGAGAAATGACGTCAGCATGCGTACGTTGACGCACTACGTCATAATAAGTAGACAAATGATGTCAGCATATGTCCTTTGTCGCAGTGCGTCGTGATAAGGACACATATTACGTCAGCATGGGTACATCATCACGAATTACGTCAGCATGCGTGTGTTGAGGCAGTGCGTCATGATAATGAGAGAAATGACGTCAGCATGCGTCCGTTGACGCACTACGTCATAATAAGTACAGATATGACGTCAGCATATGTCCTTTTACGCTGCGTCATGTAATCACACAGATGGCGGCAGCATACGTCCGTTGACGCACTCCGTCATGATAAGGAGGCAAATGACGTCAGCATGCTCCCGCTGACGCAGTCCGTCATGATAAGGACACAAATGATGTCAGCATGCGCCGGTTGATGCAGTCCGTCATGATAAGGACATAAATGACGTTAGCATGCGTCGTTATGCACTGCTCATGTAAGCACAAATGACGTCAGCATGCGACGTTGACGCAGGGCGTCATGATAAGGACACAAATGACGTCAGCATCCGTCAGGTGACATATTGCGTCGAGATAAGGACAATACTGTTGACGCAGTCCGCCATGATAAGCACACAAATGACGTCAGCATTCGCCCCTTGACGCACTACGTCATAACAAGTACACATATGACGTCAGCATATGTCTTTTGGCGGAGTGCGTCGTAATAAAGAAACATATCACGTCAGCATGAGTACATCATCACAAATTACGTCAGTATGCGTCTGTTGAAGCGGTGCGTCATGATAAGGAGAGAAATGACGTCAGAATGCGTCTGTTGACGCACTACGTCATAATAAGTACACAAATGATGTCAGCATATGTCCTTTGACGCAGTGCGTCGTGATAAGGACACATATTACGTCAGCATGAGTACATCATCACGAATTACGTCAGCATGCGTCTGTTGAGGCAGTGCGTTATGATAAGGAGAGAAATGACGTCAGAATGCGTCCGTTGACGGACTACGTCATAACAAGGACACAAATGACTTCAGCATATGTCCTTTGACGCAGTGCGTCGTGATAAGGACACATATCACGTCAGCATGAGTACATCATCACAAATTACGTCAGCATGCGTCTGTTGAGGCAGTGCGTCATAATAAGGAGAGAAATGACGTCAGCATGCTTCCGTTGACGCGTTGTGTCATGATAAGGACACAAATGACGTTAACATCAGCCGGTTGAACCAGGGCGTCATTATAAGAACTTAGATGACGTCAGCATGGTGTTCGTTGCTGCACTGCGTCATGATAAGGAGGAAAATGACGTCAACATACTCCCGATGACGCATTCCGTCATGATAAGGACACAAATGACGTCAGCATGCGTTCGTTGACGCAGTGCGTCATGATAAGGACACACATGACATCGACATGCTCCCCTTGACGGAGTGCGTTATGATCAGGAGAGAAATGACGTCAGCCTGCGTCAGTTGACAAACTGCGTCATGATAAGGACACAAATGACGTCAGCATGCTCCCGTTGCAGTCCATCATGATAAGGACAGAAATGACGTCGACATGCGCCCTTTGACAGAGTGCGTCATGATAAGGACACAAATGACGTCAGCATATGTCCCTTGACGCAGTGCCTGGTGATAAGGACACATATTACGTCAGCATGAGTACATCATCACAAATTACGTCAGCATGCGTCTGTTGAGTAAGTGCGTCATGATAAGGAGAGAAATGACGTCAGCATGCGTCCGTTGACGCACTCCGTCATAATAAGCACAGAAACGACGTCAGCATGCGTTCGTTGACGCAGTGCGTTATGATAAGGACACACATTACGTCGACATGCTCCCCTTGACGGAGTGCGTCATGATCAGGAGAGAAATGACGTCAGCGTGCGTTAGTTGACACACTGCGTCATGATAAGAATACAAATGACGTCAGCATGCTCCCGTTGACGCAGTCCATCATGATAAGGACAGAAATGACGTCGACATGCGCCCTTTGACAGAGTGGCGGAATGATAAAGACACAAATGACGTCAGCATGTTCCCGTTGACGCACTACCTCATGACATGGACACAAATGACGTCCGTTGACGCAGTACGTAATAATAACGACACAAATGACGTCAGCATGACTCCATCATCACATATGAAGTGAGCATGCATCCGTTGACGCGCTTCGTCATAATAAGCACACAAATGACGTCAGCATACGTCCATTGACGCACTCCGTCATGATAAGGAGGCAAATGACGTCAGAATGCTCCCGTTTACGCAGTCCGTCATGATAAGGACACAAATGACGTCAGTATGTTCCCGTTGACGCACTACCTCATAATAATATGGACACAAATGACGTCAACATGCGTCCGTTGACGCAGTGCGTCATAACAAGGACACAAATGGCATCAGCAAGACTGCGTCATCACAAATGACGTCAACATGCATCCACGGACGTGCTTCGTCATGATAAGCACACAAATGACGTCAGCATACGTCGGTTAACGCACTCCGTCATGGTAAGGAGGCAAATGACGTCAGCATGCTCAAGTTGACGCAGTCCGTCATGAAACGACAGAAATGACGTCAGCATGCGTCGGTTAACGCAGGGCGTCATGATAAGGACAGAAATGACGTCAGCATACGTCCATTGATCCACTACGTCATGATAAGGACACAAATGACGTCAGCATGCGACGGTTGATGCAGGGCGTCATGATAAGCATACAAATGACGTCAGCATGCGTAAGGTGACACATTGCGTTAAGATCAGGACACAACTGACGTCAGCATTTTCCTGTTGACGCAGTCCGCCATGATAAGCAGACAAATGACGTCAGCATGCGCCACTTGACGCACGTCATAATAAGGACACATATGACGTCAGCATATGTCCTTTGACGCAGTACGTCGTGATAAGGAGACATATCACGTCAGCATGAGAACATCACGAATTACGTCAGCATGCGTCTGTTGAGGCAGTGCGTTATGAGAAGATGAGAAATGACATAAGGATGCGTCTGTTGACGCGCTGCGTCATGATAAGGAGGCAAATGACGTCAGCATGCTTCCGTTGACGAAGTCCGTCATGATAAGCACACAAATGACGTCAGCATGCGTTCGTTGATGCAGTGCGTCATGATAAGGACACACATGACGTCGACATGCTCCCGTTACAAATGACGTCGACATGCGCCCTTTGACAGAGTGCGTCATGATGACACAAATGACGTCAGCGTGCGTCAGGTGACACACTGCGTCAAGATAAGGACACCAATGACGTCAATATGCATCAGTTGACGCAATGCGTCATAATGACACAAATGACGTCAGCATGACTCCATCATCACAAATGATGTCAGCATGCATCCATTGACTGGCTGCATGTAATCACACAGATGATGTCAGCATACGTCCGTTGACGCACTCCGTCATGATAAGGAGGCAAATGACGTCAGCATGCTCCCGTTGACGCAGTCCGTCATGATAAGGACACAAATGACGTCAGCATGCGCCGGTTGACGCAGTCCATCATGATAAGGACACAAATGACGTCGACATGCTCCCGTTGACGCAGTCCATCATGATAAGTCACAAATGACGTCGACATGCGCCCTCTGACAGAGTGCGTCATGATAAGGACACAAATGACGTCAGCGTGCGTCACGTGACACACTGCGTCAAGATAAGGACACAACGGACATCAGCATTTTCCTTTGACGTAGTCCGCCATGATAAGCACACAAATGACGTCAGCATATGTCCTTTGACGCAGTGCGTCGTGATAAGGACACATATTACGTCAGCATGAGTACATCATCACGAATTACGTCAGCACGCGTCTGTTGAGGCAGTGCGTCATGATAAGGAGAGAAATGACATCAGAATGCGTCCGTTGACGGACTACGTGATAACATGGACACAAATGACGTTAGTATATGTCCTTTGACGCAGTGGGTCGTGATAAGGACACATATCACGTCAGCATGAGTACATCATCACAAATGACGTCAGCATGCGTCCGTTGACGCGCTGCGTCATGATAAGGAGGAAAATGACGTCTACATGAGCCGGTTGAACCAGGGCATCATGATAAGAACACAGATGACGTCAGCATGGTGTTCGTTGCGGCACTGCGTCATGATACGGAGGAAAATGACGTCAATATACTCCCGATGACACAGTCCGTCATGATAAGGACACAAATGACGTCAGCATGCGTTCGTTGACGCAGTGCGTCATGATAAGGACACACATGACGTCGACAAGCTCCCCTTGACGGAGTGCGTCATGATCAGGAGAGAAATGACGTCAGCCTGAGTCAGTTGACACACTGTCATGATAAGGACAAAAATGACGTCAGCATACTCCCGTTGACGCAGTCCATCATGATAAGGACAGAAATGACGTCGACATGCGCCCTTTGACAAAGTGCGTCATAAGGACAAAAATGACGTCAGCATGCGTCAGGGACACACTGTGTCAAGATAAGGGCACAGATGACGTCAGCATATGTCCTTTGACGCAGTGCGTCGTGGTAAGGACACATATCACGTCAGCATGAGTACATCATCACAAATTACGTCAGCATGTGTCTGTTGAAGTGCGTCATGAGAAGGAGAGAAATGACGTCAGCATGCATCCGTTGACGCACTACGTCATAATAAGAACACAAATGACGTCAACAAGACTGTCATCACAAATGACGTCAGCATGCATCCATTGACGTGCTTCGTAATGATAAGCACACAAATGATGTCAGCATACGTCCGTTGACGCACTAGGTCATGATAAGGAGGTAAATGACGTCAGCATGCTCCCGTTGACGCAGTCCGTCATGATAACGACACAAATGACGTCAGTATGCGCCGGTTGACGGAGGACGTTATGATAAGGACAGAAATGACGTCAGCATGCGTCCATTGATGTACTACGTCATGATAAGGACACAAATGACGTCAGCATGCGACGGTTGACGCAGGGCGTCATGATAAGCACACAAATGTCCTCAGCATGCGTAAGGTGACACATTGTGTTAAGATAAGGACACAACTGACGTCAGCATTTTTCTGTTGACGCAGTCCGCCATGATAAGCACACAAATGACGTCAGCACTTGACGCACTACGTGAAAATAAGGACATATATGACGTCAGCATATGTCCTTTGACGCAGTGCGTCGGGATAAGGACACATATTACGTCAGCATGAGTACATCATCACGAATTACGTCAGCATGCGTCTGTTGAGGCAGTGCGTCATGATAAGGAGAGAAATGACGTCAACATGCGTCCGTTGACGCACTGCGTCATGATAAGGAGGCAAATGACGTCAGCATGCTCACGTTGACAGAGTCCGTCATGATAAGCACACAAATGACGTGAGCATGCGTTCGTTGATGCAGTGCGTCATGGTAAGGACACACATGACGTCGACATGCTCCCGTTGACGCAGTCCATCATGATAAGTCACAAATGACGTCGACATGCGCCCTTTGACAGAGTGCGTCATGATAAGGACACAAATGACGTCAGCGTGCGTCACGTGACACACTGCATCAAGATAAGGATACCAATGACGTCAATATGCGTCAGTTGACGCAGTACGTCATAATGACACAAATGACGTCAGCATGACTCCATCATCACAAACGATGTCAGCATGCATCCAATGACTAATCACACAGATGACGTCAGCATCCGTCAGGTGACATATTGCGTCAAGATAAGGACACAACGGACGTCAGCATTTTCCATGCGTCTGTTCAGGCAGTGCGTCATGATAAGGAGAGAAATGAGGTCAGAATGCGTCCGTTGACGGACTACGTAATAACAAGGACACAAATGACGTCAGCATATGTCCTTTGACGCAGTGCGTCGTGATAAGGACACATATCACGTCAGCATCAGTACATCATCACAAATTACGTCAGCATGCGTCTGTTGAGGCAGTGCGTCATGATAAGAACACAAATGACGTCAGCATGCTCCCGTTGACGCAGTCCATCATGATAAAGACACAAATGACGTCGACATGCGCCCTTTGACAGAGTGGCGTCATGATAAAGACACAAATGACGTCAGCATGTTCCCGTTGACGCACTACTCATGATATGGACACAAATGACGTCAGCATGCGTCCGTTGACGCAGTGCGTAATAATAACGACACAAATAACGTCAGCATAACTCCATCATCACATATGACATCAGCATGCATCGATTGACGCGCTCCATCATGATAAGCACACAAATGACGTCAGCATACGTCCATTGACGCACTCCGTCATGATAAGGAGGCAAATGACGTCAGCATGCTCCCGATGACGCAGTCCGTCATGATAAGGACACAAATGACATCAGCATGCGTTCGTTGACGCAGTGCGTCATGATAAGGAGACACATGACGTCGACATGCTCCCCTTGACGGAGTGCGTCATGATAAGGAGAGAAATGACGTCAGCGTGCGTCAGTTGACACACTGCGTCATGATAAGGACACAAATGACGTCAGCATGCTCCCGTTGATGCAGTCCGTCATGATAAGGACACAAATGACGTCGATATGCGCCCCTTGACGGAGTGCATTATGATAAGGACACAAATGACGTCAGCATGCGTCAGGTGACACACTGCGTTATGATAAGGAGACAAATAACGTAAGCATGCCCCCGTTGATGCAGTGCGTCATAATAAAGTCACAAATGACGTCAGCAGACTTCCGCCCCTTGACAGAGTGCGTCATGATAAGGACAAAAATGACGTCAGCATGCGCCAGGTGACACACTGCGTCATGATAAGGAGACAAATGACGTCAGCATGTTCCCGTTGACGCAGTCCGTCATGATAATGACACAAATGACGTCAGCATGCGTTCGTTGACGCAGAGCGTCATGATAACGACACACATTACGTCGCCATGCTCCCCTTGACGGAGTGCGTCATAATTAGAAATGACGTCAGCATGCGTTAGTTGACACACTGCGTCATGATAAGGACACAAATCACGTCAGCATGCGTCCGTTGATGCACTGTGTCATGATAAGGACAAAAATGATGTCAGCATGTGCCGGTTGATGCCATCAGCATGCGTGCATCGATGCACTGGATCATGATAAGGACAGAAATGACGTCAGCATATGTTCTTTGACGCAGTGCACCGTGGTAAGGACACATATCACGTCAGCATGAGTGCACCATCACAAATTACGTCAGTATGCGACCGTTGAGGCTGTGCGTCATGATAAGGACAGAAATGATGACAGCATGCGTCCGTTGACGCAGTGCGTCATGATAAGGAGGCAAATGACGTCAACATGCTCCCGTTGACGCATTCCGTCACGATCAGGACACAAATGACGTCAGCATTACCATCATCACAAATGACGTCAGCATACGTCCATTGACGCACTGCGTCATGATAAACTCAGAAATGATGTCAGCACACGTTCGTCGACGAACTGCGTCATTAGGACACAAATGACGTGAGCACGCTCCCGTTGATGCAGTGCGTCATGATAAGGACAAAAATGACGTCAGCGTGCTCCCTTTGACGTAATGCGTAATGATAAGGACACAAATGACGTCAGCATTCGTCGGGTGACGCACTGCGTCATGATAAGGATACAAATGACGTCAGCATGTTCCTGTTGACGCACTTCGTCATGATAAGGATACAAATGACGTCAGCATTATCGTTGTTTTTATTGTCATTTTTACTATTATTCATTTTGTTATCGTGATCATTTTTATGCTGACGTCATTTGTGTCCTTATCATGAGGCACTCCGTCAATTGACGCATGTTGACGTCATTTGTGTCTTTATCACGACGCAGTGCCTCAATGGACGCATGCTGACGTCATTTGTGTTTATTATGACGCAATGCGTCAAGAGACGCATGCTGACGTCATTTGTGATGATACGCTCACGCTGACGTCATTTGTGTCCTGATCATGACGCACTGCGTCAAAGCGGGCATGCTGACGTCATTGTTATCGTTATGATTATCATGATGATGATGATGATGATGATGACGATGATAATGATGATTATTATTATCATTTTTAACAAGAGACAAAAATGACGTCAGCATGGGTCAGTTGACAAACCGCGTCATGATAAGGACACAAATGACGTCAGCATGTGCCCCTTGACGCACTACCTCATGATAAGGGCAGAAATGACGTCAGCATGCTTCCTTTGACGCAGTGCGTCATGATAAGGACACATATCACGTCAGCATGAGTTTATATCATCACAAATGATGTCAGCATGCGTCCGTTGACGCAGTGCGTCATATAACGACACAAATGACATCAGCATGCGTCCGTTGACGTAATGCCTAATGATAAGGACACAAATGACGTCAGCATGAGTGCATCATCACAAATGGTGTCAGCATGCATCAATTGACGCAGTGCGTCATGATAAGGACACAAATGACGTCGGAATGCGCCCGTTGACGCAGTGCGTCATAATAAGGACACAAATGACGTCAGTATGCTTCTGTTGATGGAGTGCATCAGGATAAGGATAGACATGACGTCAGCATGCGCCCATTGAAGCACTACATCATGAGAAGGACACAAATGACGTCAGCATGCGCCCCTTGACGCAGTGCGTCATGATAAGGACACATATCACGTCAGCATGAGCACATGATCACAAATTACGTTAGAATATGAGAGAGAGAGAGAGAGAGAGAGAGAGAGAGAGAGAGAGAGAGAGGAGAGAGAGAGAGAGAGAGAGAGAGAGTCTGCAATATGAAATTTGAATGTAAAGACACACTTGTTCTCTCGTGTTCTGTGTCCTCTGAGTGGGGCCAGTTGTTACATTCTGCGTCCTCATTATTGGCATAAGACGCACAATGATCGTTCAGGCCATCTAATCCACAGCCACGGCTAGATCCCATCTATACAGGTCACCATTCTACTAAGCCTGATATTCACAATTGCCTTGACGGATAGCCACAGTGAGTTAGCATCCCTCTGTGGAGGGAGACCACCGCCATAACCATCCAAACACAGTCGGCTGTTTCTGATACTGAACATAATCTCGCAACTGGTACGGAGGTGTGGAATACATTGACACCGAGGTCTCCAAACCACAGCTTAAACAATCAGACACATGATATATGGAAACCGTTCTGGTTCAAGACTGTGTATTCCATGATACGGCAGTATTCTATGCTTCTTTTCATTACTTATTCTGGAATTACACCAGAGCGAGAGATACAGTGAATTGCAGTGTTTGTTAAGAAATTTCAGCAACATTCTGGGACGCATCATTTAAAGGATAAAACTCAACTATGCGATTCCAGTCTTTGTATTCCATGGCACACTTAACAACTATGGACTGAATCCAGGCAGTGCAAAAACAATTCACAAATTTATGTTAGACCTCGAGTTTCGAACATAACAGACGCACTTGCATAACAGACGCACTTATACCAAGTTTGTCTCACCCCCCATCAGTGGCATTACTCACACACATCTTGTTAGGCTGGGCCATACACAGCTACACCTGGCCTTGTATTGCTGCGGTATTAACAACAGTACTCAACAGGAAACGATCAATATTTCATGACGCTATAAATGGAGACTTTGCACTGCTGCTAAGTTACTTCAGATGGTTTCAGTAATTTAATACATGCTGGGCAAGGTTACTAACTCTTTCTGATGACAATAATTACTTAGTCGTGGAGCCACCAAAAGTGAGCACCTTCCTCTAGAGGACGTCACACCCAGCAATAGCGTCAATAAAGTTGCTGAATCCAAAGACTTAGGAGCTCACTCAAAGTAGAGAGGTAAAGATGAAACGGACACTGAAGTCACCCAACAGCACAGCATAAAGTAATCAACAAAATTGAACCTTTTTCAATCATTTTTTTCAATGAGATGTCGAAAACGATGCAGTCGTTTTCCATTTTGGTGCGACAAGACAAGGCTGCACTGCATGCTTCCTTTCAATACACATCTGGGCATGAGAAACAGACACCAAGGGCGATGGAAAGGAAAGCTGAGCAGCTCTCTTACAGACAAATGTTTGTGTGGATCATTCTTCACAGTGTGGTTCCAGTCTTTCAATTTTAGCCCAAAACACACTCAGCAGCTCTCGGTAGAGGACAATCAACTTTCATTTATTTTGGATTAAGCAAAAATCTACATTCAGTCCTTCTCATGAGATGATAAACCAAATATGCACTTACCACAAGTAACAGCACAATTTTGAGGGAGTTTGTCCCAGGAAAAATTCTGATGGAAAATCCACAATGATGGCAAAACGCATGCATGCACACACACACACACACACACACACACACACACACACACACACACACACACACAAACACACACATGCACATACGCACACACACGCACACGCACACACACACACAGAAGGAAAGAGAAACATTATAGCTTATGCTGCGCTATGGCCCATATACTCTCTTCATGGAGAGCAGCCAACATTTCATACACTGACTATAGATTTCAAACAAAGAAGTTTTGAATTGAAACGGGCACAATAAAGGAGTTTAGAACATTTTAGGAATACATTTCTTTGAACAGTCTGCAAAAATTTATCTAAAGTTGTTTTTTTTGTTTTTGTTTTTTATAATTATTTCCGGTTTTTTTTCCTTCAAACAAATTTCGTCAAAGCTATTCAAATGAAAGAAGAAAGATTGAGGCGGATGCAGAAAAGTTGATGGAGGTGACAAACATGTGAGAAGGGATGGGAAAGGGAGGGGACGGAAGAGAAAATATGATTTACCAAAAGGGGGTATCAGAAGAATAGAACACCTGCTTACTGTGAAACATTAAAAATGGATTTTTTTTGTTTGGCAGGTAATTTCTTTCTATTTTGTCGCAATGATCACTTTAACTTTGCGAAAAATATGTAAAGCTGATCATAGACACAATTTCATGTTTCTGCAGATTTTATACACGTAAAGAATGATAAACACAATGAAGGATAAAATTTCCAACTGCAAGGTTTTCTAATGATCAGTCATGTATTTTATACATCTTTCCTCCATACAAGGCTAAGAGAATGAAGCAGTGATGTTCTTTTCTCTTTACTCCACTTACAAGAAAACACAATTAAACTTATGATAAGCCATGCACTCTAATATTATGACACTGCTTAACATTCCGGTGAAAATACAGAAATGTGGACAAACAAACACAGCAATCATGTTTTATGTCCAGTTCAATTCATGTTGTCCAGAGACAGAATCTGCATTTTACAAGTTTAATAACAAAGCATTACGCTGATTTGATGTGACAATATATATCGTACTACGTCATACATGTCCATTCGGTTTGATCAGCTCATACAACAACAAACACCAATAAAGGAACGAAAAGACAGTTTCAAACCTGATGAACTGATAGACAAATGCAAGACATGTTCCAATGTCTGACACACTGATAACAAATGCTGACTGCAGGAGGCAGCCTCCCTCACAGTCCACACTTGGCTTTTTAACACATCATTGGACAGTGAAGAAAAAAAGATGGCGGTGATGAAAGCAGTGAAAGACGTGCGAGACACGGCCATGACAAGTAGATCAGTGACAGCCATTCCATCCCCAGCTACAGCAACACTGCCTGCTTATGCTCAGGGTCTGTAACACACAAGATACCATTCTTCACGGAGTGGGAAGGACAGCAGAGCCTCTAATGGGCCTACACCTTAAACAACATTACACATACATTTCACCAGTGATCACTTTGTTCTGAGAAGACAACAGTGAAACTGGATACAGTTTGATCTAATCATCATCTCATGCTGCCACATTTCAGAGTCACCAAATAACCAGGAAGCGATTTATGTTTGTTCACTAGCGAAGTTTTTTTTTTTTTTTTTTTTTTTACATGTCTGGTATTTTTCTGCTATCTGAACTGTGAAAATGAAATTTCCAATTTAATCAAAAATGGAATTTTCAAATGAATAAATCTTCATTTAATCCATAATTTGTATCCATCTCTCTGAGAGTGAGTGCATGACTGACATGTAAAACTTGAATAATCAGCATAGTCCTCACAATAAGTTCTCAAATATGAACATTCATTCATAGCCCGGTCTTTTTCTAAACTGTTATAAACATAATCATGTATGTGTTTACCGGTCAGCAAGGGAAAGTGGTTAGCACTGCAGACTTACGGGCTTGGAGGCTGTGGGTTTGACTTCTATCTGAGGTTGAAAATAAAATGAGGCAGGGAAAAGTAAACAATAAGCAATAAACAAGTAGGGTAAGTCTTGCTCCCATAAGAAAACCTAACACTGAGTAACTTTTATTCAAGACTGGCACAGCCTTTTAAACTTGAATAAAGTCAGACGAATACAAATACGAACAATCTAATAGTGGGGGAAAAACAAGTGCAGGCCAACAACCCCTCCGTCATCACAGTAATGACATGGCAAAGATTTGAACTTAAGGCGGTTGGGGGGGGGGGGGGGGGGGGGGTTGAAGATGAAGAAAATGGGAACATAAAATTAAAAAAAAAAGAAAACTCTTCACTAGCTGCATGAGGGATGGATTATGATGGTTCCCTCATGCAGCTAGTGAAGAGTTTTCATATTCATAACATATTTTTTACATTTTATGTTCCCATTTTCTTCATCTTCACCCCCCCCCCCCCCTTCCCCGCCCTAAGTTCAAATCTTTGCCAAGTCATTACTGTGATGACGGAGGGGTTGTTGGCCTGCGCTTGTTTTTCCCCCACTATTAGATTGTTTGTCTTTGTATTCGTCTGACTTTATTCAAGTTTAAAAGGCTGTGCCAGTCTTGAATAAAAGTTACTCTATGTAAGGTTTTCTTATGGGAGCAAGCTTACCCTACTTGTTTATTGCTTATTCTATCCGAGGGTTTTATTTGTGGGAATGTTCAGCCCTGGCTGGTTTACATCAAGAATTGAGTGCACTATTGGGTCCTATGGGATGGTTTACATCAAGAATTGAGTGCACTATTGGGTCCTATGGGATGGTTTACATCAAGAATTGAGTGCACTATTGGGTCCTATGGGATGGTTAGAACTACAGCACCGAATTTCATCCATTTTATGATGTGTCTTCAACAGTGCTGCTAAAATTCACTTGAACGACACTTCACGTGAATGTATCTCTGGCTGATAACTAGATATAAAAGAAAGTATAGAGTGCAACACTGCTAAGAGCTCTCGAACCATAATCAAATGCCATCGTATTGTCGTCATCACATTCATCCTCACTGATCATCAAAAAAAATGTCTCAAATTCTGTGGAACTTCATGCCCTGTTTTTGTGGTAACCTCACTTTCAATTCCTCTCCAACTGCACACCTGTGATAAAATCATGTCAAAATCGTGGTATTGGCAAATTCATGGGGACTTTCTGGGCAGACGTTGTAGCACTGACCAGTGGGAGGAAGGAGGGAAGAGGAGGAGGAGCAGGGAGCAGGAGGAGGGAAGGTGCTCATCCACAACTACTTTGCGACTAAGTAACAATTGTATATTTATATATTTCTATATTTTATACTGCGTGCATAATGTTTTTAATTTTTCAGCAACTTTTTTCCTCTCCACACTTTCGTTTTATTTTACTACCTTTCGCTGGCTGCTTTGGGGGTGCTGTTGGATTCTTTTTTGAACCCTTGGTGGTGAGAACACCACAGAATTACGGACTGTGGTGTGTCTCTATTTGACGCCAAGAGCACAGACACAATCAGCCGTGTCTCCCTGATGAGTCCGATCCAGCGGACGAAAGGCCTTGGAGCAGGCAATACATATAGATCTGCCTTCGAGAGGGATTGATATGGTACCCTCATGCAGCTAGCGAAGGGTTTTCATATTTATGATATATGTTTTCCCATTTTCTTCATCTTCAATTTTTTTTTTTTTAATTTCAAATCTTTGCCAAGTCATTACTATAATGATGGAAGAATTGTTAACCTGCACTTGTTTTCCCCACTACTTAATTGTTCAGCATTAAGTAACAATTGTAATCGGTACATGCCTTGTACTGGATGACAACATATATCCTTGAACACCACTGAAGTGACTTGTCAGCAGTGCAATGTCTTCTGTGGAGAGTTGCCTCCTAATGACTTGATAGTGATTCACACTGTGGAGTGTGACACAGGCCCTAATGACAATAGTGATTCACACTGTGGAGTGTGACACAGGCCCTAATGACAATAGTGATTCACACTGTGGTGTGTAGTGATTCACACTGTGGTGTGTGACACAGGCCCTAATGACGATAGTGATTCACACTGTGGAGTGTGACACAGGCCCTACTGACGATAGTGACTGCACACTGTGGAGTGTGACACACAAGCCCTAATGACTTCATAGTGACTGCACACTGTGGAGTGTGACACACAAGCCCTAATGACTTCATAGTGACTGCACACTGTGGAGTGTGACACACAAGCCCTAATGACTTCATAGTGACTGCACACTGTGGAGTGTGACACACAAGCCCTAATGACTTCATAGTGACTGCACACTGTGGAGTGTGACACACAAGCCCTAATGACTTCATAGTGACTGCACACTGTGGAGTGTGACACACAAGCCTAATGACTTCATAGTGACTGCACACTGTGGAGTGTGACACACAAGCCCTAATGACTTCATAGTGACTGCACACTGTGGAGTGTGACACACAAGCCCTAATGACTTCATAGTGACTGCACACTGTGGAGTGTGACACACAAGCCCTAATGACTTCATAGTGACTGCACACTGTGGAGTGTGATGCAGGGACTGTTTTGGAGTGCCGAAATGAGCAGCATGGACATTATGTCACGGAGGAGCACAAGAGATGGGACAGTAAACAACAATAATAACTACAAAATGACCTGCATAAAATGATACATTTTTAAAATCAATTTTGACTGAACACAAGCAAATGTTACGGGAACACATACACATTCTAACATCAATTTTAAATGATATATGAACATATAAGCATTGTTCTGTAACGTGAATTCGACATAAAGATAACAAATGAGGGACATACAACGTCAATATTTCATTCAATATCCGATCAAGAAAATGGTAACATTTTTGTAGATCTTGGTCTTCTTGGGCTTCCTCTCTAACTGTCCACCCCCATCTCCCCATCCTTCCCTCCAACCTTCCTCTCTAACTGTCTCACCCCCATCTCCCCATCCTTCCCTCCAACCTTCCTCTCTAACTGTCCACCCCCATCTCCCCATCCTTCCCTCCAACCTTCCTCTCTAACTGTCCACCCCCATCTCCCCATCCTTCCCTCCAACCTTCCTCTCTAACTGTCCACCCCCATCTCCCCATCCTTCCCTCCAACCTTCCTCTCTAACTGTCCACCCCCATCTCCCCATCCTTCCCTCCAACCTTCCCCTCTAACTGTCCACCCCCATCTCCCCATCCTTCCCTCCAACCTTCCTCAACAAAGAGATTAACATTTTTCATCGGATCTGAGATTTTACAGTGGAAAGATTTTTAACAAACTTTTGGATGTTTTTTTAATGTATTTTAAAGAATTGTGTGAATGAATGACTTGTGAGTTGATTTTAACGTGGTGACAGCCCTGATGTGGCCCATTGCGGTCGGCTGGGCTATAAGCAACATTATCTTATCTTATCTAACCTTCCTCAAGCAGTTGACAAAACCAACTGTATGATTTGACCTCCTTGCGTTTCTCTCCCAGCCCTCTGGAACATGATGGTAGCACCATCTGAATGACGACCTAAACGCGTGTTTCTCTCGCAGCCCCTATCCCAGCCCTCTGGAACATGATGGTAGCACCATCTGAATGACGACCTCAACGCATGTTTCTCTCCCAGCCCTCTGGAACATGATGGTAGCACCATCTGAATGACGACCTATGGTAGCACCATCTGAATGACGACCTCAACGCGTGTTTCTCTCCTCCCCTCATCCCAGCCTTTTCCAAGTAAACCGTATTTGAATTATTTGACCCATGTGTGTTTTTCCAGCTCAACTCTCCCTCTCTCCAAGAGACAGGACACACACACACACACATATGCACACACGCACACGCGCATGCCACACACACACTTCACCAACTTCATCTTTTTAAGCACACACACGCATTGCTGATGCCCCTTGTGTTCTAAACAAATGATATCCTTTAAAGGTTGATGACAAACATATCGGATCCAACTTCATTTTATAAACAACCACAAATAGCTGATTTGGGATGAAAACATGTTCATTAAAAAACACACACACACACAAAAATGATATGATACAAAATAAACCAATGTAAGCAGTTACATAATGCATAAGCCAGAACTAGCTGGGAGTATATCATTAAGCCTGACCTAAAAAGCAAACTGCTGACAGAGTTACACACAAACTTAGCAGGAACAAAGATGTCAAACATCAATGATAGGATCTGTTGAAATCTTGGGGAAAAACATCTATAACAGAATCTACAAGCATTATATATAATCTTAATAGATAAAAATATAACACAATCTATTTACATCATACATAGCCTATTTAAGAAAAAATAATAGGATTTATTCAAATGCAGAGTAAACTTTCTGAAGAAAATAACTGGTAAAGTTAACTACAGAAGCAACTTGATAAGACAACTGTAATGAGGACCAAACAGTGAAATCTGAATCTGCTCCAAATTTCTGGGACAGTTTAAAGGTCATATGGTTTATTCAAACACATAATCAATGTCAGAAAAAACACCAAATAATTGCTGACAGCATTTACAACATTATGTAATGCTGTAAAATGGAAGAAAAAAAAACAACTGATGTATTTGTGTAATTTCAAGGGAAAAAAGACATTGGGAGACTGATACAATGTAAAACGTTCTTGATGGATCTGTTAATGATATAATTGTGTTCAATGTCTACTAACACGATCTGTAAAAACATAGATTTTTTACAACAGTATATTCTCAGATCATACCCAAACTGTTCACAAAGTATGCAGATACACATCTATTACTGATGCAAGTTTTCTGCACACATGTGCCTATATATGTTGACAACAGAAACACTGGTACATTGTGTATGTAAGTTTGTAATGATAAGACCAAACTAATTACACTTCTTTTTGTCTTAAAGAATACTGTTGAACAATCCTTCAACTCTTTGAATATGATTCCTTTAAAGACTATTCATACACTCATCCTGCACATACACCAGACTGTGGAAACACATCAGTCTCTACCTATGTCCCATGCAGGATATAATGTTAGTGAAGCAGGCTGATGGCAAACAACTTTGGTGCCACAAAAACCTGCCAAGGTTTAACTAAGACTCTAGAGCACACTGGTACATCATGGACCATTCGCAATGTTCCACTTCCAGCAAATAAAATAAGATTGAACATCAAAAAAAGATATTTCAACATATGATTACATGAATGAACACCTCTGATATATACTCTGTCAATGTAAACATTCAGCATTTCTATGTAAACACTTACACAGAGTTATAAATATGCTAAAAGAATATGCTCAATAAAATACACAATCAAATAAAAACAAAAACCATTTTCTATAATTGAAAAAAATGTCAGAACTCTATGACTATTTTACTGGCAATCAATGATTTATCTTGGAGAAATAGGAACAAGAATCAGCCTCTAAACTTGCAAGTGGTGACAAAAATTCCCAACTCAAAAGGTGCTACACCTTGTAAAAGGGAGCATATCATGCTGTCCCCTCCACAAAAAATTACATAGAATATAAAGATAAATTCTAAAAAGATACCTATATTATTAAACAACTAAAAAATGAACAAGCCCAAGGTTATGAAAATGGACAACAATGATAATGACAAAAAAACAAAAACAAAACAACAACAACAACAACAATAAAACAACAATGATTTAACAATACACATTGCACACATATAATGTATTCAACACCATTCAGCTTCCAGCAGAACTCTATCAGATTCTTGAAGCAGAATAAAAGGAAACCATTTATCAGGTCTGTTTGAGTATAAAGAAATGACAGTATGTAAACTTCAATACTTGACCAGTGTTATTCTGAAAACATGACAGCATGTAAACTTCAATACTTGACCAGTGTTATTTTGAGAGCATGACAGTATGTAAACTTCAATACTTGACCAGTGTTACTTTGAAAACATGACAGTATGTAAACTTCAATACTTGACCAGTGTTATTCTGAAAAATGACAGTATGTAAACTTCAATACTTGACCAGTGTTATTCTGAACAGTATGTAAACTTCAATACTTGACCAGTGTTATTCTGAAAACATGACAGTATGTAAACTTCAATACTTGACCAGTGTTATTCTGAAAACATGACAGTATGTAAACTTCAATACCTGACCAGTGTTATTCTGAAAACATGACAGTATGTAAACTTCAATACTTGACCAGTGTTATTTTGAACAGTATGTAAACTTCAATACTTGACCAGTGTTATTTTGAACAGTATGTAAACTTCAATACTTGACCAGTGTTATTCTGAAAACATGACAGTATGTAAACTTCAATACTTGACCAGTGTTATTTTGAACAGTATGTAAACTTCAATACTTGACCAGTGTTATTTTGAACAGTATGTAAACTTCAATACTTGACCAGTGTTATTTTGAATAGTATGTAAACTTCAATACTTGACCAGTGTTACTTTGAAAACATGACAGTATGTAAACTTCAATACTTGACCAGTGTTATTTTGAACAGTATGTAAACTTCAATACTTGACCAGTGTTATTCTGAAAACAGTCAGGTGTCAGTCAGTCAGAAAGCCTTGGCTGCTAATTTTACAGTTGGACCTTTTCAGGTGGATAATAGAATACATATCTGACACCAAACATTGTGGGTGGAGGGGTCATATGATCTTGGAGGGAGGTAAGATAGCATATGTTTTTAGGGTAGCTCTTCCCGAGTGTTGTTGATGGTTGGTGATTGTTAGTGGACAATAGGGGAGACAGATATAAGCATCCACCCCTCTCCATACAATACCTTTGAAATCTCCGACTTGCATCTCTCTTTCCTTGACACCTGGCTATCTGTTTCTCTGAGCTCAGGCCACTGACCCACATATGTTTTCTACAAACCTATTGACTCTTGCACTCTTCCAGCACCTAAAGGTTATAGAGCTCAAGGTTCCATTTATTCAGCTTCTACAGCTATGTCCATTATGCAGTGAGAGCAATGATTTCCATTCACTAAGAAAAACATGGTAACACTTTTCTTTCACAACTGCAGATACCCAGCTAGCTAAAGATGTCAGTCTGTCACACCTCCTACACTGCAGCTCTTCCGGAACACAAGGAACACCAGAACCACAGTCCTCTTTCCTCTTGTACTTTCCACCTAATAAACATATCATCCTGAAACACTTCTGTCAGCTCCAAGAAGATCCATGAAAGATAGTGAAGCATTTATTTTCTGAACCTCCTCTCATTGTTTTCAAAATGATAACTCAATTTACATGTTCAACCATTTCATGCCCTGACCTGTTTTTATGTGTTCACTCTATTCATGTCCTGATAAAAGATCCAAAACCAAAATGCCTGGCAATTTTCTCTGAGCCAAATTAAAGTATGAAACATATCTTCTTTCATTAAAATCACCCAACTAACATCCAGCCATGTGATGATTTTGCCATCTGTTCCCAATCCCAACATCCAGCCATGTGATGATTTTGCCATCTGTTCCCAATCCCAACATCCAGCCATGTGATAATTTTGCCATCTGTTTCCACTCCCAACATCCAGCCATGTGATAATTTTGCCATCTGTTTCCACTCCCAACATCCAGCCATGTGATAATTTTGCCATCTGTTCCCAATCCCAACATCCAGCCATGTGATAATTTTGCCATCTGTTCCCACTCTCAACATCCAGCCATGTGATAATTTTGCCATCAGTTCCCAATCCCAACATCCAGCCATGTGATAATTTTGCCATCAGTTCCCACTCCCAACATCCAGCCATGTGATAATTTTGCCATCTGTTCCCACTCCCAACATCCAGCCATGTGATAATTTTGCCATCTGTTCCCACTCCAACCTCAATTCCATGGTTTAGATTCTTCTTTCCATATCCCCTCTCACACAGATTTGTAGTCGATACAAAAACGTGTCATCCTTTTTCTTAAGCATTCACCATGATGTCCAGGCCAGTGTTTGATCTAGCTCTGTCTTAACTGTATCCAGCTGAGTAAGGTACATACTGAGGTACTAAAACAGGTCTGTATTGTCAGGTTCAGGTCAAAGTTCATTAGATCAGCCTTTCCTGGTAATTCTAATGATACTTTTCCATCGTAAAGTACAATGTTCTTCAGTGTTTTCCATTTTACACCAGTAAATGTTAGTGCATAGTAGACCTCCTTGTCTTCAATCTGTTTGAAGGATATCTGAGGTGTTTAGTCATTGCAGAAGGTTCAGGGCTCCCACTGCCTATCCTGACCTCCAGAATGGAGCTCTACAGTGCCATGATTGAGCATCTTGAATCTTTTCATTTCCATTTCAGCTGTGTATCTAACATTGTAGTATTTGGTTTTGACTCTATGCCTGACAGCCTAGCACATGATGGTCAACTGCAGGATGTCCACTGTGCCATGGCCTATAGCGTAATGCGCTGCTGTGCCACAGGTCTTTCTCTCTCTCTCTCTCTCACTGTTGTGTGTGTGTGTGTGTGTGTGTGTGTGTGTGTGTGTGTGTGTGTGTGTGTGTGTGTGTGCGAGCCTGTACACAGTGTGCATGCATATGTTTCCAGGCCTAAGTATTTCCCCTTTTGTTTTCAGTCATTGAGGCAAGGAGACACCCTAAAGTATTTTTTATTGTGGACTGATGGAGATGCTGATACGACTCTACAGTATTTTCATGTGCATGGCAATGTTACCATTGCCGCCTTCAATGCTTTAACTCTATTAAACTTATGTGTTCTGAAAATGGATGACTGTCTTCTCCCTAAAGAGTACAACATTTTGTTTTCAGCATTCCTTGCTCCAGGACTAGTCTTCAGCATCTTAGAATGCACAAGTCCATCATTCTGTTTCCATGTCAGGTTAACAAGTGTCGACCTCTTGTATGCAAATAAAAACTTCCTTTTTACACCAGGATGGGTTCAAACGACCAACCGACTGGTGAATCTATTCAAACAATATTGTGCTATCTTTTACGACCAACCGACTGGTGAATCTATTCAGACAATATTGTGCTATCTTTTACGACCAACCGACTGGTGAATCTATTCAGACAATATTGTGCTATCTTTTACGACCAGCCGACTGGTGAATCTATTCAGACAATATTGTGCTATCCTTTCAGACTATGTTTTTTTGACATGTTCCTGAAATGTGCTTTTGGCCTAAACAACTCTCAGTGTGTAGACATGTGTGCCAGGAAAACCTCATTTACACTGCTGGTCTCTTAATTCAAGTGCTCCAAGTGAAAGTGACGATATGATATGATCATTCAATTAAAATGACTCCATGTATTCTGATTTCTTTTCAATCATCAGAGGCCACCAGAAAAAAAGCAAAGCAATTGATGAAAAAAAAATGGGGAAAAAAAGACTAGATGCAAGGGGAAAGTTATGTAAACATCAAGGACCATGGGGAATGCCAAGAGATATTTGACCTCCATGCCAGTCAATACATGCAGGACAAGTAACTTTACGGGCTGCAAAAGGAACAAAGATCACAACTCTTCAAACATTTTTGGGCAACGACAACATGGGATGAAAGAAGAACCCATGTGATGAGTTTGACAGGACACATGGAGATAAAACAGAAAGGAAAGTCCAACTCTAGATGTCAAAGCTCAAGTCAGTAGACACTTTGGATTGAATGCACACTGTTTAAGTGTGCAAGAGTTTTTTTGTGTGCTACTGGAGAGTGTGTCAAAGAACTGTAAATTCATAGAATTAGGTTCAAACACACTCTGATTCATCAAGATTTCCAGAAGCACTAATCACAAAAGCTTCAAAAAAACTGGTGGGAGATCTCAGTAGTAATATCTATATGTGTGTGTCTTGATCAGAATCTGGTAAAGAGACACATACACACAGCTAGCATGTGATTCAGTGCACAGCATTATTGAAAGAAAGATGACCAGTGACATCTTCACACCATGTAATTACACTGTGAGCTTACAAACACCCAGATGCCACCCTGCTCCCTGCAGAGTATGCCGTGTTGTTTACAGGGAAGTGTAAGAGTTGACAGACAGCCATACTATAAGCATCAGAACTGTTGAAGCCACAGTGGCCAATGTCCGATCCTTGCAACATGAACCTGGCACCATGCTGTTCTGCTGGACTTCCACAACACCTGGACCATTCTTCCTCACAGACTGAATGCATCTAAAGAAACCTTTTGTTAGTCAGTGATCCCCAATCCATCACAAGTCACACAGAGGGAGTACAACTTCACAGGGCAATGTCACCTAGGAGTTGTGAAACAGCATTCCATGCCAGATAAGCCTGCAATATGGCGTTTCCAGTGGTTTTCATTGCTCTGATTTTTCACAATACTCCCTGCGCTAAACTGTGTGGGCTTTGTTGTAATGGGAATTTCACCTGGAAACTGTGTGGTGTGGCATAAGCCACAGAGTCCACGAACCATTGACGCTTCCATGTGTTAATGACTTCAATGGCAATCTGCAGTCCATGAACTATGTGATTCCTCCATAATTATGTTAATGACTTCAATGGCAATCTGCAGTCCATAAACTATGTGATTCCTCCATAATTATGTTAATGACTTCAATCACAATCTGCAGTCCAATGACCATGTGATGCCTCCATCATTATGTTAATGACTTCAATGGCAATCTGCAGTCCATGAACTATGTGATTCCTCCATAATTATGTTAATGACTTCAATGGCAATCTGCAGTCCATGAACCATGTGATGCGTCCATGCGTTAATGACTTCACTGACAATCTGTAGTCCACAAACTATGTGATGCCTCCATGTGTTAATGACTTCCAGTGGCAATCTGCCACACAATTAGTCTGCACAGACATCTGAGATGTTTCAGAGACCCAGCCAACGGTAATATCTTGTATGCTGACACTGTAGTCATTCGACTCTTTGCTGCATTTGCATTAAAAAAAACCCTACTATTATTATCATTATTGTAATAATTCTTTATGTCTTAAAGATAACCATTTTTTTCTTAAAATGAAGCAGTGCTAAGATGATGTTCAGTTTGAATGTTTAGTGCAGATGTGCAACATTCATCTAAGAGTAATAGGTTTTATTCTTGTTGCACATTTCCTTTTTCAGTTCAAAACATGAAATTCTGAATCTCTGTTTATGCTCCATTAATTTTCTAACTTTGAATTGTCATTGCCAATTGAATAGAGTTTTTGTTCATGATGTTTATACCTATGTCTTTTGTTAATCATTTACAAGCATCACTTTGCCTAAATATCCATTTGACTTCAGATCTTTTTGCCTATGTCTGCTCATCCCATAATTTCAACTTTGGCTACAAGACATTTTTGTGACTAGCACATAGTTGAGTTTTAAAAACAACTTACTCATAAAAAATTAAATCAAGGAATGCTTTCCAACATTTGAAATGCACTGACACATTGTAGAAACATGCTGCATAAATAATTAATGGACAAACACATTGTAGAAACATGCTGCATAAATGATTAATGGACAGATCCATTGTAGAAACATGCTGCATAAATAATTAATGGACAAACACATTGTAGAAACATGCTGCATAAATAATCAATGGACAGACCCATTGTAGAAACATGCTGCATAAATGATTAATGGACAGATCCATTGTAGAAACATGCTGCATAAATGATTAATGGACAGACCCATTGTAGATATGCTGCATAAATGATTAATGGACAGATCCATTGTAGAAACATGCTGCATAAATGATTAATGGACAGATCCATTGTAGATATGCTGCATAAATGATTAATGGACAGATCCATTGTAGAAACATGCTGCATAAATGATTAATGGACAGACCCATTGTAGATATGCTGCATAAACAATTAATGGACAGACCCATTGTAGATATGCTGCATAAATGATTAATGGACAGATCCATTGTAGATATGCTGCATAAATGATTAATGGACAGATCCATTGTAGAAACATGCTGCATAAACAATTAATGGACAGACCCATTGTAGATATGCTGCATAAATGATTAATGGACAGATCCATTGTAGAAACATGCTGCATAAACAATTAATGGACAGATCCATTGTAGATATGCTGCATAAATGATTAATGGACAGATCCATTGTAGAAACATGCTGCATAAATGATTAATGGACAGACCCATTGTAGATATGCTGCATAAACAATTAATGGACAGACCCATTGTAGATATGCTGCATAAATGATTAATGGACAGATCCATTGTAGATATGCTGCATAAATGATTAATGGACAGATCCATTGTAGAAACATGCTGCATAAACAATTAATGGACAGACCCATTGTAGATATGCTGCATAAATGATTAATGGACAGATCCATTGTAGAAACATGCTGCATAAACAATTAATGGACAGATCCATTGTAGATATGCTGCATAAATGATTAATGGACAGATCCATTGTAGAAACATGCTGCATAAACAATTAATGGACAGATCCAATGTAGATATGCTGCATAAACAATTAATGGACAGACCCATTGTAGAAACATGCTGCATAAACAATTAATGGACAGATCCATTGTAGATATGCTGCATAAATGATTAATGGACAGATCCATTGTAGAAACATGCTGCATAAATGATTAATGGACAGATCCATTGTAGAAACATGCTGCATAAACAATTAATGGACAGATCCATTGTAGATATGCTGCATAAACAATTAATGGACAGACCCATTGTAGAAACATGCTGCATAAATGATTAATGGACAGATCCATTGTAGAAACATGCTGCATAAACAATTAATGGACAGATCCATTGTAGAAACATGCTGCATAAACAATTAATGGACAGATCCATTGTAGATATGCTGCATAAATGATTAATGGACAGATCCATAGTAGAAACATGCTGCATAAATGATTAATGGACAGATCCATTGTAGAAACATGCTGCATAAATGATTAATGGACAGACCCCTGCATGACAATGGCTGCGCATGACCTTTGTCTTACTTTAGAAAAAACAATTAATTCAGATTTTTATTCTAGGATCTGCATATGCTTGTGAACACTGCTTTGTTTTAAACTAATTTGAACTGATCCACCATTACATAAATGATTTCATTCCTGACTTCTCTGATTGCTCCTCTCTCTCCCTGTGAGTGAATGAGAGAGAGAGACAGAGAGAGAGAGAGAGAGAGAGAGAGAGAGAGAGAGAGAGAGAAGTGAGTGTGTGTATGTGAGTGAGTGAGTGTGTGTGTGTGTGTGTGTGTGTGTGTGTGTGAGAGAGAGAGAGAGAGAGAGAGAGAGAGAGAGAGAGAGAGAGAGAGAGTGTGTGTGTGTGTGTGTGTATGTTTGTGTCCATGTGTCTGTGCATGTGTGTATGTATGTGTGTGTGTGTGTGTGTGTGTGTGTGTGTGTGTGTGTGAGAGAGAAAAGAGAGAGAGAGAGAGAGAGAGAGAGGAGAGAGAGAAGATGAGAACAGAGACAGAGACAGAGAGAGAATGAATAGCTATGAACATAAAAGGCAAAGATTGCATATGATTAGTGGACTTAACTGACATCATTGTGAGGGAGATAGTCAACTGATAATTTCAGAAAAATTTTTTCCTATCAATAGTCTGTCTCTTTACAGGCCAAATTCAGCTATAGCTGATTATTTGCATGTGTACGAATATAACATACATCAAGAGAGAAAAAAAAAGCATGCAATTATCCAAAGCCCTAAAAGATTAAAATTGTGCTAATGTGGTGTGTGTGTGTGTGTGTGTGTGTGTGTGTGTGTGTGTGTGTGTGTGTGTGTGTGTGTGCTCACACATTCAAAGTTGAAAGATCTGAAGATGAAAAAAAATATCACCTAGACTTCATCCATCAGACTTGTTCTATATAGCAGTGATCTCTTGCCTGTCCTTAAAAGCTGGCAGCAGAGCTACACAATCAGTCAACGTAAAGGGATATATCAAGTGTTTGATGAACAACAAAAAGATATATCGAATGTTTGATGAACAGTAAAAAGATATATCAAGTGTTTGATGAACAACAAAAAGATATATCAAGTGTTTGATGAACAGCAAAAAGATATATCAAGTGTCTGATGAAGAGCAAAAAGATATAGTTAAATCAATCATCTCATAGTGATACAGGTGTAACTATTAATGTATGTAACACTTCTTTTACTGCTCAGTATATTTTTAAAGGGATAACACAAAGAGTCAAATCAAAGTGAGAAATAATGAAATTTCAGATGTAATTCATACATTTCATAAAGTTATATACCCACAGAACTTCTTATTCTGCACTAGATATACTTCTGAATAGCAAGTCCTTTCCAGATCAATGAATTCATCGATAAACTAGCTCAATATTTTGTCTCTAATGGACATTGCAAGCACACAGAGGTTATAAGCACCTGGTATACTTTTGTATAACATGTACTTTTTAGATCAATGAATTCATCAACAAACTAGCACAATATTTTGTCTCTAATAAACATTACAAACACGCAGAGGTTACAAAATTACTTTTAAAACTCACTAACCAAACAATTAATTTACAGGCAGGTGAGTAAAATACAAAGAAACAAACAGAACAAGCAACAACAACAGCCAAAACAAAACAAAACAAAACAGTCTCATCCAGTAAAATTATACAGTCTGCTCATACCAGCTCAGCGATCAGAAAAAACAAACCCCAAACAAACAAACAGTAGTAACCTTTCACAATGTAAAGGCCACATCAGTACCTTGCATGGGTCTGAACTGATTCAGCATGCTCATCCTCAAAAGCATATCAACTCACACACACACAAATGCATGCGAGTGTGCATGTGCACATCATCACCACAAACAAATGTGGATGTTGATCGACAGGGTAGACAGCACACATTGAAACAGCCCTGTATGTGGTTTGCGTGTGCAACGAAAGCCAGAGTCAAAACGGCATGTTGACACTATTTGAATCCAATTTTTAAGAACTTCTGCACCTTTGAGAACCAGTATAGAGAACGTCTGTCAACTGATGTGCTATTGTGCTCATGTACAGTTCGGTAAGAGCATTTTTTTCATCTTATATCATCACCGGGGATGGCAACTTGGCTTGCTTCCTTTCGAGTTGTGGTATCTATGACAAAGACGTAGGATGTTGGCAGTACAACTAGTGATGCCACAGTTTTCCATCTGTGGCATGAGGATTGAATAGGCATGCTAAAGTGCCTTTTTACTGATGAGGTTTGAATAGGCATGCTAAAGTGCCTTTTTACTGATGAGGATTGAATAGGCATGCTAAAGTGCCTTTTTACTGATGACATTTTCATGGCAAACTTTTCACAAAATGAGCTCTAATTCTGTGGTTACATGATATGCAAACACTTTCTTGACAAATAGCCTCTAAAGCAGAACTTTTAATGACGTAGTAAATCATCATTTGTCGTCTGACATGCGGCATGATGGTTTTGACATACTAGTTCTGTGGTGATGCGTTCAGTACATCAGGTGTTAAGTAGACCTCATTTCCATGGTTTGCATTCTTCTTTCCAGCTTTCCAGGCTTTGCATGCATACAGGAGATGGAAGATACAAGCCCACACAGATGCCTGATCCTGACTGTTAGGGAGGTGTTAGTGTCCTTCAAGACAGGTTTTGGTCTGGACACTGTCAATGCTGTCTTTACTGCCCTTAAGAGGATTTCTGATTGGGATCCTTCATTGCTGATGATGGATTCCAGTGAAGTGAGCTGTCGGACAGTGCCTAGCATCTGTCCACAGAGAGTTATTCCATACACATGGTGGTATGACTGACCATCAACTTGGTCTTCTCCATGCTGATTTCCTCGCTCTGTGTACCTGAGTGAAGTTTTATCCAGTCTTTGCACAAACTTGGTGAGTTCTTTTTCATTGCCTATTGTGCCACCAATGTCGCTTCAATCATAATTAACAGTACATACACATACATGACGTTGATTAAAAAATACTTGTTGACACTTACATGGTACTTACAGCATCAGTATCTGCAAGACAGTGTCATCTTTTACCATGAAAATATTTGTGCCAGAAGAAGATGTACATTGTTTGATGTCTTTGAAGGTATTTTGAGTTGTTTTAATGAATTCTGCTTCAAGATACTGCATTCTAATCACATAAACAAAACTGGCTAACCTGCTCATGAATTCGGACCTCTTGATCAGAACTGATAAAAGACAGCATGTTTTTTGTTTTCACCATCTATGCCATGTAAGTAAACTTGATCCATTTTCACGCCGAATGCATTACAATGGCTGAATGAGTAAGAACAGAATCATGGACATCATTTAGTTCAGAGTTCTTCACAATATATGTTACTGTTAGTGCATCTTTAATAATCCCCATGCACGTGTAACGTTTCCAAAATTTTTTTTTTAAGCTGTCTCATCTTCTGCGTCACTTCATGGTATTGCACCTCCACAGTTCATTCTGGTCCACTGTCCACAGCCACAGTCTGACCCATCCAACCACAGCCCTGGCACTGGCAATCCATGGGGAGCAACTTATGTAAAGTCATCATGAGGCAACCCACCAGAGGAGATACTTCACTGCTGCCAGGTCACTTTGGTGGTGTTCAGTGGTGCCTGTTCTGATTCAACATATGCAGGACACCACCCACCAAGCCCCCTTCTGATGATAATAACAGTTCAGTTGTGGAGCCAGCATGAACAAGCTTCCTTGGAGGGGTGGGGGGTGGGGGGTGGGGTGGGGTGGGGGGCACCATGTCCATCCAGCAACAGTTCCCATGCATATGCAGTTACCAGTGACGTCGACAGAACCCAAACCAAGGGCACAGACATAGAAGAAAAATTAAAACTGAGGGCACCATAAGAGCAGGGCATGGAGGGCCACAGACTTTGAGGCATTCTTTTTTTTTATGCTGATCAATGAAGATGAGTATGATGAAAACGATGCTACAGATTTCCATTTGGGTATATACTGCATGACAGGGGTGTGCTCTATGCTTACTTTCATAATATATTCAGGCGTCAACCAGGTAAAACAGATACAGACAACAGAGGTGTTGGTATGGAAAAAAACACTCTCAGGGACAAATCCATTAAGTGGATGAAATCCACTGTGTGGTCCCTATCTTCCAAACTGAGCCTACAGCCAACTAAACTCTGGGCAGGTACTTGTTGGGGCAGAAAAATCCCACCAATAAATGGCTTTGTTGGGAATCCAACCCACGACCTTCAAGCCAGGTGTCTGTAATGCTAACTACTTCACAGCGGCCACTGATACTTATAGTAATCATGATCTACCTGAATCATTCCCAGTGAATCCTAATATTGGCTGCCCTTCATGAGGTCAGTTCAGGTAACACTATTCTGTTGATTACACATGCTGTGCCAATTTCATATACTGGTGTCCAGATTTTTAAAAGGATTCTCAAGTTGTTTGATTTGATGATAAGCAGTGACGATTCCTTACTTTTGTGTACAAAACTTTTCCCCTAACTTATTGCCACGGTTACATATCACATAGTCAGGAGTTTAAACAGTCTGGGCCCAGAAGACAGAAAATCGCAGCAGTAACCCCACAAAATTACTGTATTGGTCCACATTGTGGTGAATTACATGAAGATACAGGTTTATCTGATTACTGCAGTCACCACTGGAAAGCTCTAGAAACTGTGATATCAGAAGACACAGAGTTCAGCTTTACTGAAAACAAACCAAAGTACAAATAACACACAAAACAGGCAGCAAAGCAACCCTTAGTACCGAATACAAAGCAACCCTTACTTAGTACCGAATACAAAAGAGGGAAGTGAATTTTTAACAAATATGTCTTCATCATACATAACAGATAAGATGTATTCAAAACACACAAAAACAATACTCCACAGACAGCTTTTGGTAGGACAGTGGTCTTTCTAATGTCTGATCTGTGAAACTAATAAGATTACTTTGCACTCTGTTTTGCTTTGCATTTTGGCCTGTGTGATCACCTAAGAGTGTGTGTGTGTGTGTGTGTGTGTGTGTGTGTGTGTGTGTGTGTGTGTGTGTGTGTGTGTGAGGCAATTCAAATAGTAGCCATTTAATGTATTATCTGAAGTCAAAAGGTTTTCTACACAGAAGCTGTGACTAACAGTCATTTCAACCTATTATTTTCAGCCAGTTCATAGCATTTGAGACAATTTTTTTGCCATTGCCTGAAGGGTGAGCAAAAAAACAGAATTACTGTGCTGCCAAATGAAGGAACAAAGAAATTACAAAGCAAATACAATGCATTTTGATGTATTGGGTCTTCTTCAGGCATAACAAATAACATTCAAGACAATGAAAATGAAGGATGAGATGGTTGCCCATCTCTTCTATATGGGTGCAAAATTTGGTCTTGTATGGACTGGTCTAACCTGAAGAAGACCCGAAAGGTCAAAACATGATAAATTTGTTTTGCATTTTGTTTGTTCCCTCCTCTGGTGGCATGGTAATTCAGTTTATGCTCTTTTCAGCTTCCACCTGCAGTCCCCCCCCCCTTTGAAACCAGCACAAAGGGCTTTATGTTTTATGGGCAAACTGCAAAGAAATTCACAATTTTCATCCAATCACATTTTAGATGAAAACAAGTTGTTGCAGTCGTGGCAATGCATTTGTCTATCAAAGAGTCGTTTGTACTGCCAATGTACTGCCAAGACTCTAAGTGAACTTCAGCTTATTCTGAAAAAAAAAAAATCTTAAGGAATGGACATCCTAACAAAAGACTACTTTACAATAACAGCAACAATGTCTCCTAACCAGGAGAAACTTTATGGAGAAAAATAGGAAAAGCATGTAAGAAAAAAAACAACAACATCTAATTCATGGCCAGCTATTTCTCAGCAGATGCTTGTAGTTGATGGTAGTCCAATCTGAGAAAGCTTTCATATTAAATGAAGGACGAGGTGTTTCATCAGATGTGGTTTGTCTCTTCCTGAAAGAGATCAACATCTTTCATCTGATCTGAGATTTAACTGAAGAACATGTTTTACCCAAATTTGCCTATAAGAAAAAAAAACCCTGTTTATTTTGTTTCTTAAGCAACCATGTAAGACCTTGACTTTGAAGAGTTGACAGGCCTGATAAGATGCCTGGTGGTCAGCTGGGCACTACACAACATGAATGAACTGACATGACACACAAGGAACATTGGGTGTACAGAATAATACTGTTGACTTGATTTGTGCAGTTGTGGTGTTTCTGCAAACTTAAAACAATACCAGTTATAACAATGAATCTGAACATCTTTAACAGGTGTGACGGGGGGGGGGGGGGGGGGGGGGGGGGGGGGGGGGGGGGGAGATCGTCTCCTACTATAAGGAAACTAACTTCAATCTTTCATTTAAAGGCACAAATATGATGGAAAAATTACCATGAGAAGAAAGAAGGGTCAGGGAGGATATTGTCCTTGACTTGGACTATTTTTTAGGGTAAGTTTATATAAATGAGTAACATGGAGGAGAATGATTAACTCATTAAAGAAACCATGCCCCAAAGAACTGATCCTAAACAGAAAAGATCTTGTATGGAGGAACGAAAGAAACAATATCTGAATTATGTATGCCACTAACTACAGGTAAGTAGTATTCTTTGAGCTAAGAGATCTGTTTACCTTGGCTAGTATTAACCTCAGCTTTCCTTTGCATCATTCTCCCAATGCAAGATCTTACAGTCATCTCCTGGTGTTCCCCCAACTTAAGTGACAACCAGAAGAGCTGAATAGAGTGAGTTTGATAATGCAACATCTAGTTAAGCAACATACCACCAAAGTGACATCCCATTACAGCGACAAAACTGTGTGTATGTGTGTGTGTGTGTGTGTAGTGTGTGTGTGTGTGTGTGTGTGTGGAGAGAGAGAGAGAGAGAGAGAGAGAGAGAGAGTTCTGGGTAACCTAGTAGTGAAGTATGAATAATGGTTCTAAATATCACTCTGAGAGAGCGAGAGCAAGAGACAGAGAGAGAGTTAGACAGACAGACAGAGGGAGAGAGGGAGGGAGTGAGAGAGGAGAGTGTGAGAACAAATGAACAATTTCATTTTATCAGGGTAATAAGCAAGTGTATGCTACACTTTTCCACCCAGCCAAAGGGGGAAAACATAAATGAAAAAAAGACATGAAAACCAACACATTACGAGATATGGGAAGAAAGCTGGGATTCAAAATGAACTGATGCTACAAATTTAGACAACACATACAAAACACCAACACAGAGTCAGACACAAACACACATGTGCATGCACAGACAGACACCTGGGTAGCCCATGGCCCTGACCCAAACCTGCTAACCCCATTCATTGACACAAAACAACAACTAAATTCATAGAAAACTGGGGCTACAGGGAATGAGGAAGGTGGTGGTGGTGGGGGGGGGGGGGTATACTTGTGAAAAACTGAGCAGTGAAGCATAAAACAGTAAGATCATTGGGGTGATCATTCACATGAAACATTGTGAGCTTTCAAGATTTTAATACCTGAAGCAGAAAGGATTTGTAGCCTATTTTATATGAGCTGATGCTGTTTTTAATCTTTGATGCAATTTGGAAAGGAGTTCCAAAGTGTCCCTCCTTAGTATGCCCCCCCCCCCCCCCCCCCCAAAAAAAAAGGCAGATTCTGTGTTTTCTGATTATAATGTGATGATATATCTAGCCTGATTACTCAGAAATCATGTCATTAGAGGTGGAAGAGCAAACCCATTCATTATTTGGTACATCATGACTGCTTTTTTGTACTGCAGTTTATGGGACAATAGAATTACGTCCAGTGCCGCATAGTCTTGGAATGTTAAACTAGCTTTAGAAAGCACAACCTTGAGAAAGCAGTTATGCATTCTAGTTAGAAGTTTCAATGTATCTGCATTGCATATATCATACAGTGTTGAGGCATACTCCAAGGATTATGCTACAAGTGTGGGGTAAAAGTTTTCAGGGGTTCATTATTATATTATTATTATGAATACTTATATTGTGTCTATTCTGAGCTAGAGATCAAGCTCTAAGCGCGTTACAAACCACACTTGTTTACACAACGGGCTGCCTACCTGGGTAGTGCCGATTGAAGAGCTGCCAGCTGGCGCTTCATTTAGTTGTTTCCCATGTCATCCAGTCCATATCATTCAATATCATTCACTCAAATTCCTTGCTTCCTTCATTCTTTCCATTTCTTACGCAGGGTGCATGCTGTAAGTGTCATCCATACCAACAGCCAACCTGGCCTTCTCTTCCGAAAGTTGGTGATGGGATTTTACGTGTGTGCAAGATGTTATGCGTGCGTTCTCACATGGAACCTCGGTTTATAGTCTCATTCGAAGGACTGTATGGGAAATGGAGTCAGAACCAATGTTAACTTCGAGGGAAGAATCCCCCTGTACCGAAATGGCCCAGCAGAGATTTGAACCCGCAACCCCAGGATCACCAAGATTACGAGTCTGGTGCTCTACCAACTGAGCTATTCGGGTTTAGCATTTAGAAAATATTGAGAACTGGAACAACTTTTGGGAAATCCATTCACATAAATTTTGTCAATATGGGGTGAACTGGAAAGATTATTGTCTACAATAACACCTAGAACTTTGTGAGTTTCTATGTCATGAATGCGTATATCACCTATCTGTAAAGAGGGTAAACTTGCAGTCATATTTTGTAATTTCTGTTGAAAACTTTAATCAGGTGTTTAGTTTTCTGATCTGTCAAAGACATGCCATTCAGCTCAGTCTATTTAAACAGCTGATTAACATTAACAGCTGATTAACATTATCTTGCATCATAGTAGATAACTGGTTCAAGTAAGAATGGCTTGAGTTAGTATATGTGTTGTCAGTGAAAAATTCACATGCACCTTCAGAGATAAATATGAGAAAGTCATTGAGATCAAGTGAAAAAAGAAGGAACACCAAATGTTTGTATTCTAACTGGGTTTGTTCATTACCAAAGAAAACCTATGCAGATGATTTGAAAGAAATCATCTAACAGGAGAAAGAGTTTGATCAGAAAGTCTGTGATATGGCCAGCAGCATCAAGTCATGATAAAAAAAAAAAAACATCAAAGGGTTTCTGCAAAGTCAACGAACAAAACATCAGTGAATTTATTTTCATATATATTCTGGAGCCCATCTTCTGCAAGATTAGTTAATGCAGTATGACGTGAGTGATTTTTTTTTCTAAATCCTGATTAACTTGGATAAAGCAAAGTGTTCTGTGAAGTGTGATGCATTAGACATTTACAGACATTTTTTTTTTTCAAAGGTTTCAAAAGAACAGATAATGAAGAGAAGCTAAAACAAGAAGTTAACTCTAGGATTAAGACTGGAAACCTTTTGGTCACTTAAGAATAACAAGAAAGTAAACTTTGCGCACAGAATGTAACCCGCGTACATTCTTAAAAATCTGTGTATAGTGGGAGTCAGCCAAAGTTTAGTTTATGCACTCATCATCAACCAGTGCTGTCTGATACAAAGTGTTAGATGGATTGCACATACAGGGGAACGATAGACTCCCAATCATACTTGAGAGGAACATAATTCCTAAAGACAGATCGAGGAATAAGGGATTATCCTCATGTTGAACAAGTTACTGGATGCTAAATGATACAGTATTAGAACCTCACCAGAAAAAGGCCTTTTAAAGAGAACAAGTTTCACACTTTATGTTTAAGATGCTAGATCTTAGAATGAAAGATCTGTGCCTGTTTCACAGCGAAATGGAATGTTTATTTTTGCAGAACCAAATCACTAGTGTGCAATCTTACGTTATTTTCTGTTCATTAATAAATACTTTTAAATTAGTGAATGATTAGACAGAAGTTTGGGTGCCACCCGATTAAACCCAGTGGAGGTGGGGACATGTTTCACTATTGGATCTATAAGGGGCAGTAATATGAGGAGCATCTTATGATGCTAAATGGAAATTGTTACACATGGTTCCTACTGAAAGTTATCAAACTACAGAGGGTGAATGTACTATGCAAGAGAATTTTCTCGAACAGTGCAAAGATCCATCAGCAGACGGTTGTCTTCTTAAACTTGTGATTCTTGACTCAGATTAAAGCACATCAGAAAGTGAATCACTATCTATAAAGACAAACTCAACAAGGTGCAAACTAAATGTGATCATTACGCTTTCAGGGATCTTACTTGTATTCAAAGGCTAATAAAAAAAATTTTCAAAGTGGATGCAAAATGGATTCAGACCGTGACTAAGGGAGGCAAGCATATACAACAGTTTCAGTCCAGGAATGAATGGCTGGTGCAGAAATGTGCCTACCGAGTCCACAGTCCAAAGGCCCACAGACATCCTTTCAGACTGAGGATCGCCATGCAGACTGCTGAGCCACTATAACGCCTAAATCACCTACATGCACAAGTGTCATGCGGCATGGACCCAGACCATTGAACATGTCATCCGTACTGTCTACTCACAGACTTAGACACAAAACCTGGCCGGGGGGAGCGGAGTTACAGGCGCAGCTTTGGGGAGCCCGTTCTGACCTGGAGAAGACCGCGGGCTTCATCATGGCGGCCGGGTTACAAGTCTGACGCATCCAGCTTCAATCGAACGCAGAAGAAGAAGAAAAAGAACAGATAATGACAGAGATAGTCTATAATTCAATGGATTAGTTTTAACTCTAGATTATAGACTGGAACTATTTTGGCTTATTTAAGAATATCAAGAAAGTAACTTTTGTCTGCACAGAGATTGTAACCTTAAGTTAATTCTTAAAAATCTGTTATAGTAGGGCAGCAAAGTTTAAGAATTTTGCCATCATCTAGACCATGTGTGCTTGTCTGTACGAGACGTGTTAGATGAATGTGCACATACAGAGGGAACGATAGCATCCCATATGATATTTTTAGAGGAACAAAATTCTTAAAGAATGCAAGATCATTGGAATAAGAATTATCCTTTTCTTATGGTTGAAGCAGAGATATGAGAAAAATAGCAGTTTAGATTTTCACCTGAAATACCTTTTCAAAAGAACACATTTCACTGACTTTATTTTTGTTTAAGAATGTTAAAGACTTTAAATACTGAATTAGAATTATGTGATCCTTTCTAAACAAGATCTTGGAAGTATTATTTTTTTCATGAACATAACATTGCTGTAACTTTGTTATTTTCTTTCTTAAGTAAATACTTTTAAATTTGTGGGTGTTTAACAGAAAGTTTTCTGGATGTCCTCAGTTAAACCAGGGAGGCTTGGGGGAATGTTTCACCCTTTTTGTTATAAATGGGGCATAATTTCATTTTGTTATAGACATCAATTTATGTTTTATGCTAAATTGAAATGTTTCATCATGGTCACTGAACCGTTATAAATCTGACAGAGGTGAATGTACTAAGTTGCAAAGAAATTAGTCTTTCGCAAAGTTAGCAAAAGATCCATAGCTATTGACTTTATGTCTTGGCTTAATAATCTTAGTGCATTCTTGGATCCAGTTAAAGCAATCAGAAAAGTGATCACTGCAGTCGCTATAAGGAGAACATACTTCAACAATTTGGGTGCAAACATAAATGTGATCAATTAGGGTTTCAGAAGGAGTAATTTGACTTGATATTTCAATGAGCTAATAAAGTTAAAAATTTTCAAATGTTTGGATCCACCAATGATTGCTCTAAAGACTGAGCACAGTCAATTACAGCAGAGTCCAGAACTGATCTGTCACAAACTTTTAAGTCACCGAGTACAGCAAACCCACTGCACATGTACACTAATTCCTGCACACCTGCATATAACATGCCTATATTCACAAACATGCACAAGAGTTCCAGCACCAAACATGTGAAGCATGCATCCGTTAACTAGTTTACAGTATAAGACGTAGATCACTAACATCACCTTGATTCTACACATGACTGTATCCTTGAATATTTTGCAGCAGATTTACCATGTAGGAAGTCATCACGCTAAAGGTAACCATTCCTATCACTTTAAGGAGCAATTATCTTAGCATTACCTACAGTGTTTGATTCTGGGGGTACACAAAAATCGTTGGGGTCCCTTTGCTGAATGCCAGGAACTGGGCTCTTTGTGCATGCTGGGATAAACCATTCTGTTCCGAAAGCTGTGTAGACAAGAGGGGGGACCACATTAGAATGCTGACTATGGTGACTGACCAATGAATTGTAGTGGTCTCCGGCATGTGCAGAAGGAGAGGAGGGTCCATAAACTGAACCATGACCAGAAGTATGTTGGCACCGAGTGAATGAATGTCACTGACATTACTGTAAGGAGAACCCTATGCTGGTGCCCTGGGCTCTGTACTGCTACACTGAGTGGGGTTGTCCTGAAACAGTGTTGCAGAACCCTGTGCTGGTGCCCTGGGCTCTGTACTGCTACACTGAGTGGGGCTGTCCTGAAACAGTGTTGCAGAACCCTGTGCTGGTGCCCTGGGCTCTGTACTGCTACACTGTGTGGGGCTGTCCTGAAACAGTGTTGCCAGCCCACAGCATCATTGAAATGGGCGTGGGGATGATGAGAATTATGGACTGCAGGACTACACCCATTAAAAGTATATGAGGCATAACCAGCTGAATTAATATGAGTTGTGGGGAGGACATGAACAGTCTGTAGACTACTATGACCAGATCCATGGGAACCAAAAGTTTGCTGATCTGTGTCCATGCCAGGATTTCTGATGAACTATGTTCTATCTGGAAGACCCTGGGGAGAGGGGGGGGGGGGGGAGCAGGGGGTCTACATACCAGTTAATCAGAGTGTGCTTGACACTGCCAGCCAGCCAAGTCCCCAAACTGGGGTGAATGAAGTCCTGACACGTAACGAGCTTGGGCCAACAGACGCAACCACAAAGCAACCAGTGCAATCCATAAAATTTATACCATTACAGTAGCATGATGTTTTAAACATTTTTTTTTTTTTAATTTTTTTTTAGGAAAGATAGGATTGTTTAAATTATGTGCGACTTTTGCTGGTTTTAGTGGACTGAAATGCTACCTTAGCAAAAGGAAAAACCTGACGACACAACTGAATTGTTTTCTACCATTAGCTGACAACTGTCCCGAGGAACACTTATTAATCCCTGCATGTATAACCAGTGCTTTAATGTGTTGTGGGGCAGCTGCTATGGCAACCAATGCTCTAGATCTTCTAGATCTTAAGTACACAGGGATAAAAAGTTTGTTCGTGTTGTAGGAATGAAGAGCTAATCTTTTGGGCTCCAAGTATTTGATTACAGAGTCACCTATATAATCGACAACGCTGCCACATGCTCATTCACAGAAACATTATTTCACACATGAATTGGTGAGCATTTCTGACTTTGTTCACAGGAACTGGCAGGTTTCCTGCCATGCCCAATGTTTTCAGGTGGTCCAGAATTCTCCCCGATGGCAGAATGCTCTCACACAATCAGGTCACTGAGAAGCGCAGAGTGACTGGAATGGAATGGCATGCAGTGACGGCATCCAAGGAGAAACTGTCTTCATTGTTGTAAGACTACACAGTATGTTTCCTTCTGGTCAGGGGGCAGGGGTCAGGTGTCATGGGCGTCCATGGGGTGGGATCCTGGGTGAGCAAGCTGGGCATCAGTGGTCAGGGACTTCACTGTCAGCACAGCTGCCATGTCACAGCTTTGGATTTGGGGGGATGACTCTTGCATTTCTCTAGGTACCAAGGCCTGAATTAATTTGTAGATTTTCAGGTTCAGAGGTCACAGACACCGACGATACCCACTGTGAAGCTTAAATCACTTCAGCTATAGTTTGCATGCACTCCAGAGTTGGTTCTTCTTGTCAGAACTGTGTGCTAGCTGACAGCCGTATATCTTACTCACAAAGCTTTCATTTCACATTGGAGATTTCCTATTTGATATTACAGTCACTGATTAACATTCTTCAGGGATTCAAAAATGCTGTTGTCCCAGTCAGTTTTGTTTTCAAACATCAATTCTAGACGGCAGAAGACTCATTTCTGAGCTCATAGCAATCTTGAGTTCATTTTTAATTTCCATTTTAGTATCTTCTGTCACTGATACATGGGAGTTCTTCATGATACAAGGGAGTTCTTTATGTTTTGCTATGAGAACACTTAGTCATCCATGATTTGTTTTAGTCCAATGACCTTTAGTTTACAGCCATTTTGTCAAAGTGGAGAAACTCTGATATGCTTGGGCAATGCAGAGGCTCCATCTGCCAAGCTTTTTGTTCATCACGAAAGGAGTGGTGATAGCTACAGTCAGTTTGAGATCTGTTGGGTAAAGGAAGAGTTCCTGCTGGGGAGAGGGTGGGGGGTGCTTTGGAGGGGGTGTCCACACAGGTTAAGATGTCTCCATTGTCATCAACTGAAATGGACACTGGGGTATGTGAAGCAGGTGATAGATGGTCCCTAGATGTTCTGATGATGACTGTTCCGAGTGGACATGATGCACTCTCCCCATCTGCCCCTGCTGTTGGCGCAGAGCATGGGTCAATCAAGGGAGTGACCAATGATAGGGCTGAGAGGCCTGATGAAGGTCAGTGGCACCAGATGCAGTGTTGAGGTGAAAATGTTGCTGTCACTGAAAAACATTGAAACTGGATCTTTCAGTCACTCACACTCCTCCAGGTCCCATGACAATAGTTTTTCCCTTGGTACAGAAGACAGCCAGAGTTCTAAGACACCTCAATAGAAAGGGTGACAGTGATTCTCGGCAATAATTTCCAGAAATAGCCTATGGTTGTCTTCCCCAGTTCAGGAGGCAGGTCTTCTGTAAAGCTGGGTTTGACAGGATTTAATTGTTTTGATCAAATTCAATGACCTGAATGGTAACATATTGTCTGAGATGGCTAAATAGCAGAATGGAAGTGCATTTTGCCAAACAATTAATTCTCGTTCCCAACACCAAAAACGTTTTTGAATCACACACACTGTGTGTATCAATTCATTGTGAATTAGAACTCAATCAAAGTTCTACGCTTGTGACTTATCATTCTCATTGGTCACTCACAGCAGAACGAGTTCAAAATGCTGAATCATTCTAAACATTGGTATGTGTGTAGCAGTGTCATACTCAGGTAATTCATACACCCAAGGTCATCATTCAGATGTGAACACCATTACTGTATACAATAAACATTAAAACTTGTGTAAAATGTCTGTCTTTGCCTGAGCTAGATGTCTGAACTGTGCCCTGGTTTGCTTTCTACCTTAACAATGTATTAAAACAGATAAATCCAATGGTGAGAATTAATAACGCCAATGGACTTACTGGTCACTGAAAAGTCTTCTTGCAAAAAATCATAATCATAAACCTTCAATGACCTGGACAATTTGTTGTATTTTCTAAGAGCTCAAAAGCATGACAGACCTACTATTCTCATGTAGCATTGAGAGAGACAGAGAGAGAGAGAGAGAGAAGGGTTGGGGTGGGAGGGCTATGATTTCAGTTCAAAGGTCATGTTCCCACACATGTTAAGGATGGATGGTCAACAGACTTCAGTGGGGAGTGTAGATCAGCGGCTGTGGATCAGTGGGCTGACCTGAAGCAGTCTGCCAGAGGACATCCCGGCCCATTGTTTTACAATGGCAGCCACACCCCACTCTGTACCATCCCGGCCCATTGTTTTACAATGGCAGCCACACCCCACTCTGTACCATCCCGACCCATTGTTTTACAATGGCAGCCACACCCCACTCTATACCATCCCGACCCATTGTTTTACAATGGCAGCCACACCCCACTCTGTACCACCCCGACCCATTGTTTTACAATGGCAGCCACACCCCACTCTGTACCACCCGACCCATTGTTTTACAATGGCAGCCACACCCCACTCTGTACCATCCCGACCCATTGTTTTACAATGGCAGCCACACCCCACTCTGTACCACCCCGACCCATTGTTTTACAATGGCAGCCACACCCCACTCTGTACCATCCCGACCCATTGTTTTACAATGGCAGCCACACCCCACTCTGTACCATCCCGACCCATTGTTTTACAATGGCAGCCACACCCCACTCTGTACCATCCCGACCCATTGTTTTACAATGGCAGCCACACCCCACTCTGTACCATCCCGACCCATTGTTTTACAATGGCAGCCACACCCCACTCTGTACCATCCCGACCCATTGTTTTACAATGGCAGCCACACCCCACTCTGTACCACCCCGACCCATTGTTTTACAATGGCAGCCACACCCCACTCTGTACCACCCCGACCCATTGTTTTACAATGGCAGCCACACCCCACTCTGTACCATCCCGACCCATTGTTTTACAATGGCAGCCACACCCCACTCTGTACCACCCCGACCCATTGTTTTACAATGGCAGCCACACCCCACTCTGTACCACCCCGACCCATTGTTTTACAATGGCAGCCACACCCCACTCTGTACCACCCCGACCCATTGTTTTACAATGGCAGCCACACCCCACTCTGTACCATCCCGCCCATTGTTTTACAATGGCAGCCACACCCCACTCTATACCATCCCGGCGCATTGTTTTACAATGGCAGCCACACCCCACTCTGTACCATCCCGACCCATTGTTTTACAATGGCAGCCACACCCCACTCTGTACCATCCCAACCCATTGTTTTACAATGGCAGCCACACCCCACTCTATACCATCCCGACCCATTGTTTTACAATGGCAGCCACACCCCACTCTATACCATCCCGGCCCATTGTTTTACAATGGCAGCCACACCCCACTCTTGTACTATATAGGATCAATTTCTCAGTTATCAGATTTCTGTCAGTCCAAATGCTTTTTCAACTACCAATACCCTTCCCATGTGTGTACACAAATATACATGCAGGCATCAAACATCCCATACACATGACCATGTGCACACACACATATGCACACCAAACACATACGTACATACAACACACCAACTCATCATATACACAACTTCCCCTTCCCTCCCTTTCCTCTACATATGCACATAATGACATAAATCAGTTTGTGGCTGTAGTATATGGCTGTCCTGGGATATACCTGTCAGAGGAAATTCTTAAGTGGAAGTCACTCTATTGGATGTCGCAGTGAACCTGCCTCCATTTCCTGCCTGACTGCCCAAAGGAGGATGACTTTGTCCAGGACAGAGGGGACAAGGAGGGTTCAGATTTCTGTTTGAAGGTCAACAGTACCTGAAACCTTGTTTGGAGAAGGATGGAGGAGGAAAGGGAAGAGGAATGTTAAGGAGCTGGGGGAACATGTAGAAACTGACTGTCATATGGACAATGAAATTCTCTCACCTAAAAGTTGTTGAGCATGACAGAATGCGGGGAGTGGGGTGGGGATTTTTTTTTTTTTTTTTTTTTTTTTCATTTACAAATCAAGAACACCTGCCAAAAACTTACCGAATTTGCTGGAATGTGGGGAGTGGAGGTGGGTTGGTGGGGTATTTTTTTTATATTCATTTATGAAATCAAGAAGACTAGAAATGTTGAGCATCGTCAAATGTAGAAAGTAGAGGACAAATCGTGTGGTACCGTTTTCATTCACTAAATGGTAAACACTCATTGAAATGTTGTTGAGAATGGTGGAATTTAAGAAGTGGAGGAGGGTTGATGGGGGATCTTTTTAATTTAGCAAACCTAGAACACTCACCAAAACCTTGTTCGGTGAGGGTATATGCTAATTTCTGTGGAAAAGGTCTACAACACTGGCTGATGCTGTGATTCTATGATTTTCTTCAACCTTTTTTTTTTCAATCTGGAATCTGCATATTAATGCTTTTTTTTTTTTTTTTTAAGCATTTTTTCCTTCCCAGAATGGGGCAAGGAAGAAGGGTTCTAGGATCCCTGGAATTTCTTCAAACCTCATCACTGCTGTTTTTGATGACGTGTTAGCAGTAGAAAAGCAAGTAACTGAGGAATGGAAACAGAAGATACACTAACACAAGCTGCTCTAGAATTTATATAGTGGCGGCAGCAGCAGACGTTTATTTCAGCATTATAGACACCAGACTAATTTTAATAATTCACAAGAGTGAAAGTGAATGAGAAAAAGAACTGTTCTGTGCCGTTTAGGCAATACATCATTTGGTGAGGCTTTATTTCAGGCATTCTCTGCACTAGCTGCTAGGGATAGATGGACTGCCTGCAGGTTTAATTATGTATATGTGCAAAATTACTATTGATAACAACATTACCACTGTTCCACATAGCTCATGACCCACAGCTGTTTCCAAACTGGAACATAGTTTTTCCTTTTCTACCCATCTATGTTGGTGAGTTCATTTTTATACCTTCCAACACACAGCAACTCAACATACTACACATAACATCCACATGGTCTCCTGAACACAGTTTATCTAGGAAAAGTGCTCTTGAACAACCATTCTAAATACATACAGGCAATCAAATCATGCAGTTTTGTTTGTACGCACTCATTACAAATCATCCCCTTCAATTCATTCCGTAAAACAAAGAAAGCCAAGAATCTGTAAGGAATGGAAACAGAAGAAAGAGGAGAAAAAGAAAAGGATGAATATGGAGGGGCAGTTGAGAGCAGAATGAATTAATGAATAAGTGACTGACTGGCCGACTGATTTACTGATGTAAACTTTCAAGGCCCATTCTCAATGGGAGGACTCGGTGGAGGGGGTGGGTAGGTTGTTCACAACATAACTGTCAAAGAATAAACACAGCTAGCACATGCAGAATACAACATCGTGATGTGGAAACCAAACCAGGGAAGATGACAGAAACTATCACCATACACCAATGTGAATGTGACTGTCAACTGATCAACATATCTATCCACAACCATCATGATTTCTGCTGTTGACAGCTTTGGTGTTGCTGGAAGCCATTTTCACATCGTCTCTGGTAGTTTTCTGAAAGCAGTCCATATTTCTGGTCACTTCCTGCGGATACCCCAGTATGTCATTGACTGTAATGTTAGGACAAGTACTCTGTGGTTAACTGACCTCAGAAACGTCTTCTGCGTCATATCTCTCAAAAGCATGACTGCTCTCAGTTGCCAAGATCCCCTTTTGTTTTGTTTAGTGCATCAGTAACTGCTAAACTATCATGTTCACAGATCACTTCACAAAATAATTCATCAGTCTTTACTACACTTGGCTTGACCTACACAATATCCAACATAAAGCTTCATTGTGTAAGTTTGTCATAGACTGTGGTGGGAGGAGAATCACTTTCACACTGAAAAATGGCCGTATGTCTGTTGGTGGTTCCATCAACATTGCATATTAGGCTAGGTGACATCGGCAAACACAAACTCGATGGAGAAATCCTTCACTGGCCTTTTTGTGCTGATCATTTCTGTGGACCTCTGCTCCATGCCTATCTCTGATTACCGGTGATAGGCATTTCCATCCAAAAACAGCACTGTGGCCTTGGGTTTGCCTTGCAGGGGGCTCATCAGTATTTCCATCCAAAAACAGCACTGTGGCCTTGGGTTTGCCTTGCAGGGGGCTCATCAGTATTTCCATCCAAAAACAGCACTGTGGCCTTGGGTTTGCCTTGCAGGGGGCTCATCAGTATTTCCATCCAAAAACAGCACTGTGGCCTTGGGTTTGCCTTGCAGGGGGCTCATCAGTATTTCCATCCAAAAACAGCACTGTGGCCTTGGGTTTGCCTTGCAGGGGGCTCATCAGTATTTCCATCCAAAAACAGCACTGTGGCCTTGGGTTTGCCTTGCAGGGGGCTCATCAGTATTTCCATCCAAAAACAGCACTGTGGCCTTGGGTTTGCCTTGCAGGGGGCTCATCAGTATTTCCATCCAAAAACAGCACTGTGGCCTTGGGTTTGCCTTGCAGGGGGCTCATCAGTATTTCCATCCAAAAACAGCACTGTGGCCTTGGGTTTGCCTTGCAGGGGGCTCATCAGTATTTCCATCCAAAAACAGCACTGTGGCCTTGGGTTTGCCTTGCAGGGGGCTCATCAGTATTTCCATCCAAAAACAGCACTGTGGCCTTGGGTTTGCCTTGCAGGGGGCTCATCAGTATTTCCATCCAAAAACAGCACTGTGGCCTTGGGTTTGCCTTGCAGGGGGCCCATCAGTATTTCCATCCAAAAACAGCACTGTGGCCTTGGGTTTGCCTTGCAGGGGGCTCATCAGTATTTCCATCCAAAAACAGCACTGTGGCCTTGGGTTTGCCTTGCAGGGGGCTCATCAGTATTTCCATCCAAAAACAGCACTGTGGCCTTGGGTTTGCCTTGCAGGGGGCTCATCAGTATTTCCATCCAAAAACAGCACTGTGGCCTTGGGTTTGCCTTGCAGGGGGCTCATCAGTATTTCCATCCAAAAACAGCACTGTGGCCTTGGGTTTGCCTTGCAGGGGGCTCATCAGTATTTCCATCCAAAAACAGCACTGTGGCCTTGGGTTTGCCTTGCAGGGGGCTCATCAGTATTTCCATCCAAAAACAGCACTGTGGCCTTGGGTTTGCCTTGCAGGGGCTCATCAGTATTTCCATCCAAAAACAGCACTGTGGCCTTGGGTTTGCCTTGCAGGGGGCTCATCAGTATTTCCATCCAAAAACAGCACTGTGGCCTTGGGTTTGCCTTGCAGGGGGCTCATCAGTATTTCCATCCAAAAACAGCACTGTGGCCTTGGGTTTGCCTTGCAGGGGGCTCATCAGTATTTCCATCCAAAAACAGCACTGTGGCCTTGGGTTTGCCTTGCAGGGGGCTCATCAGTATTTCCATCCAAAAACAGCACTGTGGCCTTGGGTTTGCCTTGCAGGGGGCTCATCAGTATTTCCATCCAAAAACAGCACTGTGGCCTTGGGTTTGCCTTGCAGGGGGCTCATCAGTATTTCCATCCAAAAACAGCACTGTGGCCTTGGGTTTGCCTTGCAGGGGCTCATCAGTATTTCCATCCAAAAACAGCACTGTGGCCTTGGGTTTGCCTTGCAGGGGGCTCATCAGTATTTCCATCCAAAAACAGCACTGTGGCCTTGGGTTTGCCTTGCAGGGGGCTCATCAGTATTTCCATCCAAAAACAGCACTGTGGCCTTGGGTTTGCCTTGCAGGGGGCTCATCAGTATTTCCATCCAAAAACAGCACTGTGGCCTTGGGTTTGCCTTGCAGGGGCTCATCAGTATTTCCATCCAAAAACAGCACTGTGGCCTTGGGTTTGCCTTGCAGGGGGCTCATCAGTATTTCCATCCAAAAACAGCACTGTGGCCTTGGGTTTGCCTTGCAGGGGGCTCATCAGTATTTCCATCCAAAAACAGCACTGTGGCCTTGGGTTTGCCTTGCAGGGGGCTCATCAGTATTTCCATCCAAAAACAGCACTGTGGCCTTGGGTTTGCCTTGCAGGGGGCTCATCAGTATTTCCATCCAAAAACAGCACTGTGGCCTTGGGTTTGCCTTGCAGGGGGCTCATCAGTATTTCCATCCAAAAACAGCACTGTGGCCTTGGGTTTGCCTTGCAGGGGGCTCATCAGTATTTCCATCCAAAAACAGCACTGTGGCCTTGGGTTTGCCTTGCAGGGGGCTCATCAGTATTTCCATCCAAAAACAGCACTGTGGCCTTGGGTTTGCCTTGCAGGGGGCTCATCAGTATTTCCATCCAAAAACAGCACTGTGGCCTTGGGTTTGCCTTGCAGGGGGCTCATCAGTATTTCCATCCAAAAACAGCACTGTGGCCTTGGGTTTGCCTTGCAGGGGGCTCATCAGTATTTCCATCCAAAAACAGCACTGTGGCCTTGGGTTTGCCTTGCAGGGGGCTCATCAGTATTTCCATCCAAAAACAGCACTGTGGCCTTGGGTTTGCCTTGCAGGGGGCTCATCAGTATTTCCATCCAAAAACAGCACTGTGGCCTTGGGTTTGCCTTGCAGGGGGCTCATCAGTATTTCCATCCAAAAACAGCACTGTGGCCTTGGGTTTGCCTTGCAGGGGGCTCATCAGTATTTCCATCCAAAAACAGCACTGTGGCCTTGGGTTTGCCTTGCAGGGGGCTCATCAGTATTTCCATCCAAAAACAGCACTGTGGCCTTGGGTTTGCCTTGCAGGGGGCTCATCAGTATTTCCATCCAAAAACAGCACTGTGGCCTTGGGTTTGCCTTGCAGGGGGCTCATCAGTATTTCCATCCAAAAACAGCACTGTGGCCTTGGGTTTGCCTTGCAGGGGGCTCATCAGTATTTCCATCCAAAAACAGCACTGTGGCCTTGGGTTTGCCTTGCAGGGGGCTCATCAGTATTAGTTGTCAATCAAAGAATGACAACTGTTTTTTTTTTTTTCTGCTCCAAATTTCAAATGAGGACAGTGTCAAGTAGATGGGAGATCTTCAACAGGCATACTGAGCAATTTACAGCAACCCAGGTAGAAATTCACTGAGGCCGCTAAACTCATGTCTTGCTGGGAGTCAGACGGGGGTGACTGAGAGAGAAATAAAACCTGAACACTTTCTCTTCTTTTTCTTTCTCATCTCCCCTTGCCACTTCAGTGACATTACTGCCATGCAGCTCAGTCCGGCTTCCCATACATAGCTACACCTGGCTTGTTCCACTCCAGTCCCGACTCCAGCAATCCATAGTGAGTAAACAATGTCAAGTCCTTATGATGCAGCCCACAAAAGGAGACACTGCACTGCTGTGAGTCATTTTGGTGGTGTTCAGTGGAGCCTGTTCTGATCCAGCACACACAGGACACAGCCTACTATGCCCCTACTGACGACAATAACTGCTTAGATGCAAGTCAGCATGGGTGTGTGACATATCAACCCCCCCCCCCCCCCCCCCCATCCTCCCTTCAGAGGGTACTACATCTGTCGAACGAGTCCCAATGAAACCAATACTGGTGACCTAGACCCAAATTCATCAAGGGGACTGTCATGGAGACGAAATCATCTTCAGAGGCGGGCATTCAGGGCCACAGAATTTGAGACTTCTTTTTCTTCTGATTGACAAGGATGAAGATGATGAAGGCAATGCATTGGAGATGCAAGACCAGGCTGTTCTCTATGCTTACCTTCATCATATATCCTAATACCTTCATAACACATCCTAATGTCAACCAAGCCTGAGAGGTACAAACATTTGCAATGTTAGTCAGGCAATTTGAGCAAATGTCTCATAGATGCAGCTGTCAAGTGGATGAGACTTGGCGAGTCGTTGCAGTCATCCTAACTGAACCCCCACTGCAACTCAGCTCTAGTCAGTCACCAGCCAGTCAGAGCTGAACAATCCCACAAATACATCAATGGCTTTTAGGGGAATCGAACCCATCACCTCCAAGCCAGGAATCTGCAATGGTAATCACTGTGTTACATCGGCTAATTAACCCAACTTAACACACTGCAATGGCTGACTTGTCGAACTTACAAATCATGCAAATCTATTCATTTTAACTTATTTTATATAAAGTTAACAGCTATTTAGTGTTATTATTACCCCCCCCCCTCCCCTGAAATAAAACACACACACACATACACAAACAAACAACAAAAAGTAAAGATGATTGTTCTAGAATGCTGATTCAGCCACAAAGTTTACATTGCTCTATTTCAGTTTAGTTTATCTGATCCAATGCCTTCTTCTATCTAGTATAAAAATCTTTTTCAAAACACTGTAACATAACAAAAATGTTTCACGATAATTTTCAAAAATAACTTTTCAATCACAGATTATAAAAAGATACAACAAAAATATACATGACAAAACAAATCAAACAAATGATGAATTATCCAATTTAAAAGGATAAGAGTGAGGAAGGGGGTTGCGATATGGGCAGATGGGATGATGAGCGTGCAGAAATGAAGTCAGACCTGATACTACATTGCCAATACCATCACAAGGCACTGTGACCTATGCATAGAACAGGAAGCAAGCTGTCCACCTTTCTCACTTACCGCTTAAAGAACCAACCCAACTTTTTTGCTTTTTTCATCGGCCTGAAACCAGTCATGCAAAACAAGTCACAATTGAAATCAATGTAGTAATATATCTATTGTGCATTTGCGAAAAGTTGAAAATAACCAAGTTTTTCTCCAAGACCAATGAATGTTGCTTTTAAACTTTCAATTATGGAACAAATATGTATGCTCAAGATTAACAGGATTGGATAAAATAATGAGTGTGTGCATGTACTCTGTGTGTGTGTGTGTGTCTGTGTGTGTGTGTGTGTGTGTGTGTGTGTGTGTGTGTGTGACTCAACTTGACATGATTTATTGCCATAAAAACCCAGAGGTTACCAGACACAACAGAGCAACAATAACATAACAAAACCATTCTGAGACACATGAACTCAAAACCATATTTAGCGAATATTTTCTTACATTTGTTATCCAACAAATCACTTGATTTAATGCAATAGTTTGACACATGAGTATATTTTTGTATGTTTATGATTCGACTGTTCTTTAAATTGTCTAATGTGGCACAGTCATCATAAAAATTGAGCTCATCTTCTCAAACCCCCCACACTTGAATAATCTTTTTTCTTTTGGAATGTTTGCAAATCTTCCTTGTTCAATGCTCAAGTCATGGGCACTTAATTGGAGTGTACAAAGAGCTTGTTTGTGACTTAATTTGATTTTTGTCAACCAAATGAGGCTCCAATTGGTAACAGAAATTCTTGATTTTCTTGTTAAAATATAACATACTGCATTCAGGTATTTTGGGTTGTTTTTTTGTTGTTGTTAGTTTCCAGAACTCAATGTCTCTCTCCTTCATAATTGGAGTAAAGTGTATCTTAGTCTGTTTTTAACTAAATGTTGTGCTTCTGACCTTAAGCTCTCAAGAATGGTTTTTACATACAGTATCCATTTTTTTTCATTTATGCTGTTTAGCATAACAGCATATTCCTTTTTTTTTACATATGTGGACCCTCAAACATTTAGAATGTCTGTCCAATTATTAATCACTCAACATGCGATATGGATACTGATGGGAAGCCTGCTTAACTCTTACAGTGTTGGCAGACTCACTGCTCCTGAATATATACAGAACCAGTTTGCAAAGTGTCGTTTGTAACTGCTCATGTGGGAGTTTTGACGGAAGACAGTTTCCAAACGAACTACACATATCTGTATAAAATACATAATGAATCTGTTTTGGTTCATGGAAACCAAATCTCTGCACAGTGACTTATAAATCGAAAAATTGAAATATCGTATCAAGATGAATATTCTGTCCTCTAATGATTCTTCATGTAGAATGTATGTGTGTTATGGAATGTGCTCTCTCTCTCTCTCTCTCATCTGTGTGTGTGTGTGTGTGTGTGTGTGTGTGTGTGTGTGTGTGTGTGTGTGTGTGTGTGTATGGAGTAGGATGGGAGGGGGGAACCACAGGCTCTGAGCTTGAGTTCTTTGTTAGTATTTCTGATAAACCTTACCTTTCTGATAAACAAGGAAATCAGAACAGTCAGAAGTAATAGGTAATGTCACTCTAAAAACATTGAAAGCTATAATATGTGTATGAAAAAAAATCATGATACAGCTTTTTTTTTTTTATCAAACACACACACACACACACACACACAGCACGCACGCACGCACGCACGCACGCACGCACACACACACACACACACACACAACCTATTTAGTCAAAAGCATTTGCTTGATCTCCTAAGAGAAGCAATTTCCCACTGACTGATCCAACATGAATATACTGACGAAATAACTAACAGATAAAACAGAGAGAGAGCGAGAGAGTATGTGTGTGTGTTGAGAGAAAGAAAATGAAATTAATGAGGAGGGTGTTTGAACATAAACGTAAAATCCCTCACTAGCAGCTTATAGGGGCAACATAGCCTGTCTTGAAAACAGAAACATTTATTACTGTCACTTGCCCAGACAATACTCTGTGTGTGTGTGTGTGTGTGTGTGTGTGTGTGTGTGTGTGTGTGTGTGTGTGTGTGTGCCGCGCGCCTAGTCACCAGCCTTGAACAAAAATGTTCATCAGACATGTCACCAGCCTTGAACAAAAATGTTCATCAGACATGTCACCAGCCTTGAACAAAGAGGTTCATCAGACATGTCACCAGCCTTGAACAAAGAGGTTCATATGACCAGTCACCAGCCTTGAACAAAGAGGTTCATAAGAACAGTCACCAGCATTGAACATAGAACTTCATAACAGCAATCGCCAGAGTTGAACACAGAAGTAGTTCATATGACCAGTCTAACATCTGTTGAGCAAAATTCTCATCATGTAATGCAAGTCTCCAAACAGGACATAAATTTAACCTGTTCCCAGCAAGTTCTCACTCTTGGATATTCAGTATGCCAAAGCAAAATTGTATATTCTATTCAATCCCTCTGTTAAGAGAACAGCTCACAGCAAAATGTCTTGACAGACTGAAATGCATACCAGTTCTACTATTTGCACTAAACAATTCCTCCTGATTGAAAAAAAAAGTATGCGCCATGACACCATATCCCCCCCCCCACCCCCCCAACACACACACAACTGTTTATTCACATGGGTTTCCACATGTTTTCTCATGCCAGTCCAGCACATAAAATCAACTTACCTACAAAGTGCAATATTAGGCCACTGTCAACAGACCTGGCTCACCCCAAAAGGCGCTATCATTGCCCACTTTGTGCCAGTAAACTTTGAGACAGCTGTGATCAGATAATCAACCCTGACTCGCACCAGTCTTTGACCAAGGCTGACGTGAGGGATTGGGGTACTCAATTACCAACAGGATCAAATCATGCTGTTGTTGGGTCTCACTGGTCATGTGTGATTGAAGTCATTACTATTAGCTGTCTGACTGGAGAGTTTGGAACATTCGCCCTTCAGTTAGCTGAGCAATTTTTGTGTCGTAATTATGCAGAAGGGCGCCTGTGATACTGACAGCTTGCAGAGCAAAAACAGGATTATGAAGGTTTTTAAAAAATTTTTTTAACCAGAACATTTTTTCATAAAAATACAGGCTGTTTACTTGTTCAATAATTCATCTTGTAAATAACAATAATTTGATCAATAATTCATCTTGTAAATAACAATAATTTGATCAATAATTCATCTTGTAAATAACAATAATTTGATCAATAATTCATCTTGTAAATAACAATAATTTGATCAATAATTCATTTTGTAAATAACAATAATTTGATCAATAATTCATCTTGTAAATAACAATAATTTGATCAATAATTCATCTTGTAAATAACAATAATTTGATCAATAATTCATCTTGTAAATAACAATAATTTGATCAATAATTCATCTTGTAAATAACAATAATTTGATCAAACTGTGTGTAGAAATCAATTCCAAACAAATGAAAAAACACTAAATAAATAAAACTACCCTCATGACAATAAATAAAACTACCCTCATGACAATAAATAAAACTACCCTCATGACATTAAATAAAACTACCCTCATGACAATAAATAAAACTACCCTCATGACATTATAAAACCCTCTCCTCAACCATAATGTTTATCTCAACATGAAAAGAATCAAGAACAGCAACACCACACACACACACACACACAGAGCGGCATTTGAATTTATGAAGCACAATGCTTCAAACTAGTGGCATCATGTATATGATTTCTTTGTTGTTGAAACAGAGGTGGGAATACAGCAGCAGACCAAACTGTGAATGTTATTGTTGTTAAGACTATTGTCTTCATTCTGCTCATGTTCAGTTTCTTGCTATATATTTAGTGACAGATGTTTGGTGGAACAAGCTGTGTTGTCACTGGATCAAATGCTGACGGATTTTCTGTTTCATTATTAAGTTTGTGTGAGACTGTCATTGTTATGCAAACTTTTCATGACATTTTTGGGAATATGTGATTGTTATGCGGGGTGTTACACTGAAAAATGTTATTACTCTGCTCCTGTCAGCCGCTCCCACTCCTCTCCGAAGAAAACCAGCCTCCGGCAACCACCCCAACCTCTTTTCCCTTCACGCAGATTGCTTCCCTCTCTCCCTTTTATTATCTTTTTAAAAAAATCATCTTGTTTCAAATGGATTGTAGAAGCAGCAAACAGAGGGATCTATGAAGCAAGGAAGGGAAGGGAAAGAGGGGAAGAGGTTGGGTGAGAGAGAGAGAGAGAGAGAGAGAGAGAGAGAGAGAGAGAGGGAGGAAGACAGCAAGAGTAAAAACTTAGTAATCCTTTAGCTAAATCACAATGGGTTTCTTTATCATTATTATTCAATTGTCTTAAAGATACAAGAATAATTCAATTTCTATTACCTTCTGTTCAGTTTGTGTCTCACTTCTTTATTAAGCAATCAGAAATCCATCACACAGACTTCTGCATTCAAACATCACACAAAACAATGTTGACATATGGTTTAGTTTGCTATTTTAATGAATACATTTTCTCACACGGTCGACATGCTGCATTTCATTCATTTCTTTCACATTTCTTTATGAAGTATCAACAGGAAGGAAAACGAAAGGAGAGAAATTTTACTGTTTCATAATCAAAGACAACTCGACCATTTAGAAATGATAAACAATCAAATGCTTAATCTTAAATTACATGATCAAATATAAATTCATGCTTTACGGGGACAATACAAAGACTGGTGAGTGATAGATTCCCTTTCAAAAATGTGAGAAGTAAAGAAGCAGCATTTGTGACCATCTTCTGTGCCAGTCCTCAGGCCTGTCTACCCTAGAACTGCTCTTTTCTACAAAGAGAGCATACAAATGTTCCAATGTCTTTGTTAAAGAGGAAGGGTGTCCTGACTATTCCCCCCTGCGGCAACCACACAGAAGGTTCTTCAAACAATCCATTTCTTTCATAACTTGTTCACTGGCATACTCTGGCACACCTTCATGCTCTCTGGTCACATTTGTCTATACTTCATGTTCTGTAGTCCCCGCTGTTACTCCTATGTATTGGCATGGCATTGAAGAAACAGACACAGTCAGAAGCAAATTAGCACAAAAAAGGTAGCAAGAGTTGTCACTCTTTGATTTCAGCACCCAAACTGGCACACCAAGACAACACCATGGTTATACTCTGCAAGTGGGATTGTGGCTCGAGAAATTTGTGTTTATATTTTCATTTCAACTTCTTTTCTTTACAGCTTAAAAAAAAATGTTTTGCTTTTCTTTTTTTTTCTTTTGTACCTTCACCACAAATGCATGAGTAAACAGGTCTAAGTCCTGCACAATTGCTTTTCAAAAAATTTTCTCATGGACTTAAAACTATTTTTTGAGAATAACAATATTTTTTGCACTATGCCCCTTCACCTCTGCATGACCTAATACCTTCATTTTGTGATTCAAAGTCACGTCTTCCACCTTCAGCATACTGTCAAATTTCTTGTCTCTGCACTTTCCTTCTTTTCTACCTGTTTGTCATGAGGGCAACTTCATGTTTTCTAAACAGCGTGTCTGAACGCTATTTTACTGTCAACACAAATGTTATGTCTGTTTTCCAGTTATACCAAACTTGCAATAGGCTTGTCTTATTGTTATTAAGGGAGTCAGCTTCAGTGTTGTCAGAGCACAATCAATCATACAGAGGTCTTTCAAAGCTCGCATCACACAACCAAAAGTGTTGATATGGAGGGGAAAAAAGAGGAATAAACACACAGTAACTATCACAAAAATATGTGCAACGAATCTTTAACATTCTTTAACCTTATAAGTATGTATGTATGTACGTATGTATGCATGTATGTACGCATGTATGTATTTTCCCCCACTTTTGAACTGAGACACCACATCTAAGTGATTAAGCCTTTCAATGAAAGCCTGGAATGAACTAGCATGGTGACCGCCAGTAGACGTACATTTTTTGCAAAATGCAATTGCCTTATTGGCATACATCTGTACATGGTTGTATGTTGCTGTACCCTTTCCTAGAGGACTGAACATTGTTGATTTTACACACACACACACACACACACACACAAACACACACACATACACACACATACATATATTATATATACATACATATATATATATATATATATTATATACTCTGAACAATTTAGTAGTGGGGGAAACAAGTGCAGGCTAACAATTCTTCTGTCAATACATTAATGACTTGGCAAAGATTTAAAAAAAAAAAAAAGGGGGGGGGGGGGGGGGAGAGAAAATGAGAACACAAAATTAGGGAAATATATTATAAATGTTATTCCTTCATTAGCAGCATAAAGGAACCATTGTAATCCTTCCTGAAGACAGATCTATTCATATTGCCTGCTCCTAGGCCTTTCATCCGCTGGATCTGGATCAGACTTATCAGGGAGACACAACTGATTGTATCTGTGCTCCCTTGGCATCAAATGGAGACATAGAAAGATAGATATTTTTTCTACATAGCATTCCTAGAAGTGATAATCATATGAAATTTTCCTACAATACAAAGTCAGCTTGAACTGAACTTTTGAAACATGGTACTTCCTCTAAAGAATCACACACACAAAATGATTGATCTAAATCACATCAAATTTTGTCTAAAAATCTAACAGTAAATGTAGTTTGACATGTGTGTCTCTCTGTGTATTGCTGATATTCAAAACAGACATTGTAGTAACTCATTTTCATTTTGCAGGTCTGAAATCTGTTCAAATCTTAATGCAAACTCCTCAATTCAAACACTGTGCTGTCTCACTTCCACAGCTTGCAGACAGATTACATACTATAAGTGGTTTTCAAAGCTGTTGTTATGGTTTCAGCAGTGTCTGGGGTGCCACAGTGTCCACAATCACATTGAATGCATCTATAGCCCTCTATCACTGTCAGTCATAGTTACACTTAGTATGTGCTGAACAATCATAGTTTGAAAGTGTTTACTCTTGAATGCAAATAGTGGCTACTTCTGCAAAAGCTGTTACACTAATCTGATGTGTTGTAAGTCTCCAAACTTCTAAAGTAACTTGTCTGGGAATGACATAGAGTGTCATCCTTGATGACAGGAAGAACAGATGTTCAAAGGCTGAAGTGGACTGTTGAAATCTGACATATCAAATATGAGTCATTTCTTAACAATGTATAACATACAGGAGGCATCATGTGGGGGAAAAAGTGGTTGGATTCATACCTGCCAATACCCACAGTTCTTCTATTAACTGATGCATTTTTACAGCTTACACATTATTTCAATCATCACTAACAACGCCATTTATGAGCCAAGAAGTTGAAAGGAGCTGGTAGTGTACCTGAACATAACCAACACAAATGTTGAAGACTTGGTAGAAAGTTTTAGACGATTTTCCAGTTTTGTAGTGAATGTATACACCAATGACTTTTGCCCAATGAACAGTACTTTTTGTTTCACTCACATAGTGTCTGTCACTGTTATACATGGGAGTAGCAGGTATGTAATTTTTAAAGTAGGACATCATCTGAAAGTTGTTGGCTACTTCATAGCATGGCCAGTAAACGCTTCACTTAACTTTTTTTTTTTTTTTTTTTTAAACTGACAAATCCTAAACATATATTTTGGCTGAGACTCATTTGAAAATCAAACTGACCTATCAATAAACACCTCCAGATCTTTTTTTTTTATTTTATTTTTGCTGCTTTCCTAATTAATTAAAGAAATTGCTGGCAGTGAAAACATGCACTCATGCATGACCTATCAATAAACACCTCCAGATCTTTTTTTTTTTTTTTTTTTGCTGCTTTCCTAATTAATTAAAGAAATTGCTGGCAGTGAAAACATGCACTCATGCATGACCTATCAATAAACACCTCCAGATCTTTTTTTTTTTTTTTTTTTTGCTGCTTTCCTAATTAATTAAAGAAATTGCTGGCAGTGAAAACATGCACTCATGCATGACCTATCAATAAACACCTCCAGATCTTTTTTTTTTTTTTTTTTTTTGCTGCTTTCCTAATTAATTAAAGAAATTGCTGGCAGTGAAAACATGCACTCATGCATAATTCCTAGATGATGGATTGTTCCTATTCTCTATGGCCACATGCTATCCACAGCAATGCGATTGTTCCTATTCTCTATGGCCACATGCTATCCACAGCAATGCGATTGTTCCTATTCTCTATGGCCACATGCTATCCACAGCAATGCGATTGTTCCTATTCTCTATGGCCACATGCTATCCACAGCAATGTGATTGTTCCTATTCTCTATGGCCACATGCTATCCACAGCAATGCGATTGTTCCTATTCTCTATGGCCACATGCTATCCACAGCAATGCGATTGTTCCTATTCTCTATGGCCACATGCTATCCACAGCAATGCGATTGTTCCTATTCTCTACTGGCCACATGCTATCCACAGCAATGCGATTGTTCCTATTCTCTATGGCCACATGCTATCCACAGCAATGCGATTGTTCCTATTCTCTACGGCCACATGCTATCCACAGCAATGCGATTGTTCCTATTCTCTACGGCCACATGCTATCCACAGCAATGCGATTGTTCCTATTCTCTACGGCCACATGCTATCCACAGCAATGCGATTGTTCTATTCTCTACGGCCACATGCTATCCACAGCAATGCGATTGTTCCTATTCTCTACGGCCACATGCTATCCACAGCAATGCGATTGTTCCTATTCTCTACGGCCACATGCTATCCACAGCAATGCGATTGTTCCTATTCTCTACGGCCACATGCCATCCACAGCAATGCGATTGTTCCTATTCTCTACGGCCACATGCTATCCACAGCAATGCGATTGTTCCTATTCTCTACGGCCACATGCTATCCACAGCAATGCGATTGTTCCTATTCTCTACAGCCACATGCTATCCACAGCAATGCGATTGTTCCTATTCTCTACAGCCACATGCTATCCACAGCAATGCGATTGTTCCTATTCTCTACGGCCACATGCTATCCACAGCAATGCGATTGTTCCTATTCTCTACGGCCACATGCTATCCACAGCAATGCGATTGTTCCTATTCTCTACGGCCACATGCTATCCACAGCAATGTGATTGTTCCTATTCTCTACGGCCACATGCTATCCACAGCAATGCGATTGTTCCTATTCTCTACGGCCACATGCTATCCACAGCAATGTGATTGTTCCTATTCTCTACGGCCACATGCTATCCACAGCAATGCGATTGTGCCTATTCTCTACGGCCACATGCTATCCACAGCAATGCGATTGTGCCTATTCTCTACGGCCACATGCTATCCACAGCAATGCGATTGTGCCTATTCTCTACGGCCACATGCTATCCACAGCAATGCGATTGTGCCTATTCTCTACGGCCACATGCTATCCACAGCAATGCGATTGTGCCTATTCTCTATGGCCACATGCTATCCACAGCAATGCGATTGTGCCTATTCTCTACGGCCACATGCTATCCACAGCAATGCGATTGTTCCTATTCTCTATGGCCACATGCTATCCACAGCGATGCGATTGTGCCTATTCTCTTACGGCCACATGCTATCCACAGCGATGCGATTGTGCCTATTCTTTATGGCCACATGCTATCCACAGCGATGTGATTGTGCCCATTCTCTATGGCCACATGCTATCCACAGCAATGCGATTGTTCCTATTCTCTATGGCCACACGCTATCCACAGCGATGTGATTGTGCCCATTCTCTATGGCCACATGCTATCCACAGCAATGCGATTGTTCCTATTCTCTATGGCCACATGCTATCCACAGCGATGTGATTGTGCCCATTCTCTATGGCCACATGCTATCCACAGCGATGCGATTGTGCCATTCTCTATGGCCACATGCTATCCACAGCGATTGCGATTGTTCCTATTCTCTATGGCCACATGCTATCCACAGCGATGTGATTGTGCCCATTCTCTATGGCCACATGCTATCCACAGCAATGCGATTGTTCCCATTCTCTATGGCCACATGCTATCCACAGCAATGCGATTGTTCCTATTCTCTATGGCCACATGCTATCCACAGCAATGCGATTGTTCCTATTCTCTACGGCCACATGCTATCCACAGCAATGCGATTGTTCCTATTCTCTACGGCCACATGCTATCCACAGCAATGTGATTGTTCCTATTCTCTACGGCCACATGCTATCCACAGCAATGCGATTGTTCCTATTCTCTACGGCCACATGCTATCCACAGCAATGCGATTGTGCCTATTCTCTACGGCCACATGCTATCCACAGCAATGCGATTGTGCCTATTCTCTACGGCCACATGCTATCCACAGCAATGTGATTGTGCCTATTCTCTACGGCCACATGCTATCCACAGCAATGTGATTGTGCCTATTCTCTATGGCCACATGTTACCCACAGCAATGTGATTGTGCCTATTCTCTATGGCCACATGCTATCCACAGCAATGTGATTGTTCCTATTCTCTATGGCCACATGCTATCCACAGCAATGTGATTGTTCCTATTCTCTATGGCCACATGCTATCCACAGCAATGTGATTGTTCCTATTCTCTATGGCCACATGATATCAACCGCAATGTCAGCTGCCAGTTGTGACAGATAAAATGATGGCTTTCCCCCCCATTTTCTTTCATTATGAACTTCACATGTAGCAGATGAATGCCCTCTACCAATAATATTACTGGCTAATGGAAATGGAGTCTGCAAACATCATGCCTACCCCAAAGTCTTTCTATCAGGAACAGACAATGTACAAATCAGGAATAAACTGCAATTTTCACAAATGTTTTGGAAAACAGTACTGTTATCACTCCTACTACTATTAATGACAATTTCTAGAGTGCCTATCCTAAAAACATAGGTTAATGGGTGCTTTACAAAGTTTAACACACATGTACACATACACATTGTTATGTGTTCATGAATGTGTGCGCATGTACGTGCATGCTCACAGACACACAAGCATACACACACACACACCTCTAACGCGCGCATGCACACACACACACACACACACACACACACACACACACACACACACACACACCAGTTTAACACAAGTGAGCAGCTCATTTGTAAAAGAGTGAATGTGTGAAAGTGTCAGGCAGGAATTTGGTAATTTTTCAGGTGGTTTTCTGCAGCTGACAATACATAAGAACAAATGTGATGCTGTACAGATGTGTATGTCTTTTTCGTTGTTGTTGCTGTTGTTGGTGGTGAAAGGAGGGGAAGGGCGAGATCCTCTATCTTGATTTTCTTCATCAATTTCACACATCCTAACTTGCTAACTATAGCCAGCAACTGCACAGCACTTTTTCTTACACTCTGGCTCAGTTTAGTCGTCCACAGCCCACTACAGACACACAAGCATGTGCAACAGACATGTTCACATGAGTAGAATGTGCAAAATACAACTTCCCCACTGCCATCATGCTTGCCCATATGTGAAAAAAAATGCATCCATTTGTTTTCTGTGTGTTTTTTTTTTTTTTTTTTTTTTTACATCCTCTCTCTCTATCTTCAAAAAAAAAAAAAAAAAAAAAAAAAAAAATGAGGGGGTGGGGGTGGTGAGGATGAGGGGGGAGGGGAAGATCTGCAGTCAAGATCTTCATTTCTCTCACACACACTGATTTGCTTACTACAGCTAGATATTTGTTCAGGTCTTTCTTAGAACTTCAGCTCAGTTCAGGGTCTTCCTTGGCTGCTTCTGGACAAATGCGCATGTGCACAGTACTTCAGTTACAATTCCTAACTGCCAGCAGGTTTGTTCACAGGTGAAAAAATGGTGCACCTATTTGTTTTCCTTTTTTTTTTGTCCACATCTTTCTTTCTTTTTTTTTTCTTGCGGCTGAATTGGCTGTCAAGACCCTTTTAAATCTCAAATCTTCCAATTTGCTTGCAATCTTTTCAGCACTTTAACTTCAGCTAAATGTGGTGTCTTCCACAGCCAGTTATGGACATGTGCACTGTGTTTGAGTTAAAATGGTTTTTTTCTCCACCTGCTGTCAGGTTTGTTGACCTGTGATAAAATGATGCACTCAACTGTTTCCCTTGTACCCCCCCCCCCCCCCCCCCCCCCCCCCCCCCGTCCTGTTTAGTTTGTTGGTTGGATTTCTTTTTTGCTGCACAATTCGCTGTCTAGATCTTCTTCAGTCTCACACATTCTGATCTGCTTGCTACTAATAACTATCTTTTCAAAGTGTTCCTTAACTTCAGCTTAATTTGGTGTCTTCCAAAACATGTAGCAGATTATTGTCTTATGTGCATATATATGCACAATATTTTGAGCTACACGTTCATGCTGGCTGTGAGGGTTGTCCCTCCTTGAAAAAAGGTGCATCCATTTGTTATTATTTTTAGTAATACACAATCTGTGCCCATATCAGCCATCAATTCTCCAATTTTTCTGTAACAAATACGGCTATTTGTCATGGACAGTAGGCACATCCAAGTCTGTTCACACTAAGGGCCATTATTTTCACAGTGAAAACTAAAGGAACCATTGGCACATGGTGCACCCCAAGAATCAAAGAGTCACCCATTCATGACATGATTTTGGGAAAGAAAATATTCTCATCTTCCATCCTTCCTTTCTTGTTCAAAATATGTATAATCTTAAATTCAAGACACTAAATAAAAAGTAACAATGGCAGGTTATAAAGGTGTAGAAAAGGAGGGCCAGAGTCAAGTGGTGAAAGGTCTGCAAGCCTGCTACAATGTGGGGCATATTTAGCAATAACAAAAAAAGGGAGAAAAAGAACATGAAACCAACGAACCAATAACCTGCTCTTCGTGATGAACATGTTTAAGCTCTGAGACTGTTGTTACTCTGTGTTATAAGCAAAACCTCTGTGAGTTTCAGTACAACATTCAAAGTAACTAAATCATGTTGAAAAATGCTTCTGCTCACTTCATACAGACAAAAAGCAAAACATCCATCATGCTGGATGTACTACAGCAGCTTACAAAAATTATTTGCCCAAAGTAGCTTATACTGATTCAACGACAAATATGTTAAGGTAAAGCTGTGAAAGTATGAATTTTGCCTGACTAAAACTAATGAAATATTTGGTAAGATTTCCTACATATTTCTGAAAACCCAAAGTATTATTATCATAAATGGATCTACAATGTGAGCACTTACTTAGATATATACATGGCAATGTTCTCATCAAATGCATTTGCTCTAAAAGCCACAAAAATCGAAAAGATGGAAAGAGAATGAAGGTAGATACTGACAGCCAAAAACCTGAAACACCAAGATGCAGATGAGGAACTGAGGATGAAAAAGTGACAGCTGAAAAGTCAGGATACTGCAACACAGATGAATTGGAGGTGAAAAGCTGATGACCCCAATAACATCCCCACAATCAATTGTGGAGGGTCAAGTAAGACATAACATGATTTTTGTTTGTTTTTCAGAAAAGATACAATAATTCATTCTATATCTTCTGCATAAACTATCCATTATCTGTACATTTGAAATTCATTCTGATCAGTACATGTATATATGCCTCTTCACAAACATGCATGTGTTCTGCATAATCCATGTTCCTGCTTAGTTCATGTCTTCACAAACATGCATGTGTTCTGCATAATCCATGTTCCTGCTTAGTTCATGTCTTCACAAACATGCATGTGTTCTGCATAATCCATGTTCCTGCTTAGTTCATGTCTTCACAAACATGCATGTGTTCTGCATAATCCATGTTCCTGCTTAGTTCATGTCTCCACAAAAAATTGCTTAATACATTAACTTGGCAACACTGTTGCCTAATACATGAATCAAGCAGAAACAATACCTGATTCAGCTTCTCTCCATTTCTAATCCATGTCATCTCAAATGAATAAGATAAATGATGATATCACGCTCAAATCATGCCTACTGAACGAAAAAGAACTGAATGGTATAGTAGCAGCAACGTCAACATTTTGTGAAGACTATCGCCCAGTCTGAGAACTTCTGTTTCTAATTTGGCTGTTACGGAAAGCAAAAAAAAGCAGAGCTGTTAGAAAACCTTTTCTTTCTGTCTTCTCCTACTTGAAGACAGCAATAAACTTGTTGCAGTGAAGCTGAAATGGGTTATAAATGGAAAGAACTGGGGTTTTCATGTTTTATGCAGTGGCATCACCAAACACATTACACAACATTTGGTGTGGAATACAAACTGTGCAGAAAAAGAAATTTTCCTTCTAAATTATGTTTAACCTAAAATACTTACCGTGGCTCTCTAATGCAATAAGCAACAGCAGTTTGCTATCCCTGACCCATACACAATAAAGTTTGCACGGACAAGAACCCCGAAAGGGCCTGGTGTCTTGCGCATGCCCAGATCATCCCTCTTTTCAAGGTTACAAATTCCTTGACTGTGAAATCCTAAGGGAACCAGGAAGGCAGGGAGGAAGGAAGGGACTCTACGTGAGCCATGGTATGTTAGATTAATTTTAGAAGAAATATTTCCTTTTAATTACACATACTTACCGTGGCTCACTAATGCAGATTAGCACTACTAGGAAGAAGGGCTCACCTGGTGAACGTCTGGAGGAGCCAGAAGAGCCCCAAGGCATGTGGCGGAGATGGGATGCTAAGCCACCACAGCTGAAGCATACCCTTGGACCCATCATCACGCAGACGGGTGATGTTGCGCAAGTAGAACTGAATGAAGATGCCTGGGAACGCCAATACAAAGCATCCAGAACACTTTAAATTCTGGCATTGTGAACGACCGCCAGTGATGAGGCCCATGCCCTAATTTCATGGGGCCTGAGGGAAGGCTGTCTTGAAGGAGGGGAACTTCAGAGTACACTCCCTGATGGCTCATAGGGAGGGAGCCTCAGGGAGGAGAGGACAAGAAATAGTTTCCATACCGGGATACGGTGGGGGTTCGAGCCTCTCACAGAGCAGCTCTCCTGACTAGATCCTGCAGGAGGCGGTTGTCTGCAAAGGAAGGGCCACCTAATTAGCAGATGGTGGTGCAGACAGCTGCCCTGTAACCCCTCACAGAGGAGGCTGACAGCATTTCCTCAGATGAGAAAAAGGTGAAGTAGTTCCCTAACTGAAAGCGAGAGGGGGAGTGGGGCAACACTGCATGGGGGGAGAACCAAGAAAGCCAGCCACTCCAGTAGACACTGTATACCCCCTGTGTGCCCGTCCTGTGAGCTTGATCCACAAGGCCAATTACCAGGGGGGAAGCGCCTTGTGTAAACAGCGTGCCCTGCACAGTAGCCAGGCATGAAGGTTTAGCACGTCTGGATTGCCATGCAGAATGCCTGACCGTGGCTGGAGCAGGGACCTTGTTGTCAGAGCAAGCTTTATTGGAGGATGTGGGACAGGTGCACCAGGTCCAGAAACCATGCCTGGGCCAGCCAGCAAGGATCAGCATGGCCAAGTCTTCCCTCGCTTTCTGTAGAACTGTTTCCAGGATGGAGAATGGAGAGAAGGCAGAGCCTATTAGGCCCGACCATGGGATGGACAGAGTGTCCACAGCCAAAGCCTCCAGATCCGGAACTGGAGATACATATAGCTGGAGGGAGTGGTTGAACCTGGTGGCAAACAGGTCTACTTGTGGTTTGAACCACACAGCCCAGACTGGTTCCAGGACCGAATGGACCAGAGTCTATTCCAAGGGAAGGATCATGTGCAACCTGCTGAGGGAGTCCATGAGAATGTTTATCTTCCCTGGAACGTGCTTGGCCGAGATCTGGATGGACTGATCCTCGCACCAGAGCAGAAGCTGTTCCGACCTCAGGGACAAGGAGACCGAGCGTGCCTCCCCCACTTGTTGACGCAACAAGCCATAGTTGTGTTGTCCATGTTGAGGAGAACGTGCTTCCCCCTCAGAAAGGGAAAAAACTCCCTGAGGGCTTAAAAAAACCACCTCCAGTTCCAGCAGGTTAATGTGCCAGGACCTCATCTCCTCTGGCCTTCGCCTGGCCGCCGTCAGAGAGCCCACATGGGCCCCCCACCCAAAGTTGGATGTGTCTGTGAACAAGGCCTCCTGAGGAGGGGGAGGCGTGATGCCAGGACTGGGAGTGCCATTGGGTCACTGAGGTTTGGAACCGATGGCCCACAGGAACCAGAAAGTCCCAAGACTGGGACTAATACCCTCCGAAATAGGTGTTGGAACTGGCGTTTGTGGAGCCGACCAAGAGGTACAAGGGGGACCCACGAATCCATAAATCCCAGGAAGGAGGCCAGATTCCTGGCTGGTGCCTGATTCAGAGACAGGAGATGGGCAAGAGGACCCTGAGGGTACTAGATGCTGGGGGTTGGAGATACCAGCTGCTTGGCTGTGTAGCAGGACATGCCCAGGAACAGGAAGCAGGAAACTGGAATTGCTGGAACGGGGTGAGGTCTGACTTCTCCTCATTGCAAACAAACCCCAAGTCTTGGCCGAGATCTAGAACCTGGAGAGCATGTGGGGAGCACAGAGTGTTGGAGGAGGCTAGGAGAAGCCAATCATCAAGACAGGCCTTCAGGCGGATTCCCCTCTCCCGAACGTGCACGCCAAGTTCCCTTCATGAACACCCACGGGGCTGGGGCCAGACCAAAGGGAAGGGCCCTGGACTGGAAGGCCCGGTCCCTCCAAATGAACCAAAGATACTTCCTGTCCCTTGGGTGAATCAAGAGGTGGAAGTATGCATCTTTCAGATCAGTGGATACCGCCCAGTCGCCCGGGTGCATGGCATCGTGGACTGACATGGGGGTTTCCATCCGAAAATGGAGGCTGTGGAGGAACCTGTTCAGGGGCAAGAGGTCCAGGACGGGTCTCCAACCCCCAGAAGCTTTGGGGACCACAAAGATTTGGCCATAAAAGCCCAGAGAGAAATGGGAAATGGCCTCCTCTGTGGCCCCCTTGGCTAAAAGCGAAAGGACCTCCTAGACTAAGGCCTGAGAGGCCAGGGATCCCCAGGAGGAGCGAAAGGAGGAGGAAAGGGCGTGAGAGGGCCTTTCTTGTACCCCATGGAAGGCGAAACCCCAACCTGATCACCTGCAAGGTCCACTTGCTTGTGGGAAGGGGCGTGATGGCCCCAGGTCGGGGGTTAGTCATTGGGGATGAGCCGGCTAAGAAGAGGCAGCCTTTTGGCCTGGAGAGCAGGTATCCGATCGACCTTTGGCGGGCTGCCTAGCCCTAGCCCCTTTGTGTCCGAAGGATCTACGGGCCTTGGCCGGTGGAGGGCCCTGGGAAGAGGTCACTGGAGCAGGGTGCTTCACCACGGGGCGGGAGTGACCCGGATTGGATAAAGGGCACGATGGCGGATGGGTCTGCGGACTGACATAGAGTGAAGGACTTCGAGTCTGGGTCCTCAAGGGCTGATACCAGACCTCCCAAGAAGACGTCTATCACTGAAACCGCTTCCAGCCCCTTCCTAGCAGTCTCCTCCCAATCTGCAAGGCATCGCTCCGGGAGAACAACCTGCCGTAGTTGAGAACGAGACCTCTCCTGCAAAAAGAGGAGGTCCTCTTGAGAAAGGGAGAGGTGGGAGTCTGGGATAGACTCATGGACCATAAAGGCCTTCCGTGCAAAGGGGAGCTTTTCCGGCTTAAGAAACTTCCCACATGCTAATGCTCCGGGAAGATCAGGCACAGAACCAGATGGAATGTCCTGCGCCCCCCTGCCTTTAAGCTTTTGCTTTGTGCCCTCCTCATAGTTCAGCTACCATGCCTGGCTGTTTTAAGAGAGAGGTGGGAGGGGCCGAGAGAGGTAGCGCACCCAAGGCAAGCTCCGCTGCTGAAGGCAAGGGAGCCCTGGCCTCTTGAGAGGTGAACACAGCTGCAGGCATGTACAAGGTCAGGAGGGCCACAGAGTCATGAAAGGAGAAGGAAGAGAGTATCGGGTCCTCATCCTCTCACTCAGAATCTGCCAGCTCTGCACTGCAGGCAGAGGAGGTGACCAACCTTGGTGTGGACATGTGTGGGGGTAAGCCCGACAGACCTCGGTTGATTGATCCTGAGGGAACCCTTGGGGAGGGATCTACCACTGGGTGGGTGGCTGGGTGGGGGGGGGGGGGGGGGGGGGGGGGGGGCCCAGAGGGGCAAGCGAAAGAGAGGCCTGCACTGCTGGAGCACTGGGCAAAAAGCGGGGCCACCATGGAAACCCCTGGGTAGGGAACTGAGGAAGTCCCATGGCCGAGAAATGCTGCCATTGAGCCATAAGAGGGGCCCATTGGCGCCAAAGGCTGCAGGCTCTGCCCCAATGAAGAGGGGGGCTGAAGCTGTGCCTGTTGGACCAATCAGGCATAGGGGGACACTGAGAGGCCAGCCCACTGCGGGTTGCCTGGCAATTGCCATGGTAACCACGCATTCTGTCTTGACTGGGAAACAGAGGTAAGAGTGGGGGCGAAGCCAGGCAAGGGCGGAAGAAGGGAGACAACCAGGGCTGCCTAAGCATGGACATCTGTAAAGCATGAGTTGTCTCCCTTGGCTCACTGATGGCCACATTGGCTCCAGCGGGGCTGCAATTGGGAGAGGGGATGAAGAAGGGACTAAGCCTTCAGAATTCGCATCACCCGACCCTTTATCTCCCGAAGAAGGGGGTACCTGCATCCATGATTCGGCCATGGTGACCGAGATGTTTACAGCAGAACCTCGGCTGAGCTGTACATGGGATGCTTGGATGGGATCGACAGAACCACAGCTGAGTCGATCACCGTGAGAAATTAAGGGGGGTGAGCAAGGGCTTGCCGTCACCTCAACAAAACCGCAGCTGAGTTGAGGCAACACACGAAGAGAATGAGAAGAGAAAGAAGGGAGAGAGAGCGGTGGTGAAGAAAGAGAGGGCCATAAAAAGCGGCGGCCTGCAAGTTGGAGAGATCCACTGACAAAATCTTCCAAACCCTCACTTTGCCACCCAGACACTTCATGTACCTTTCTCCCTTAAGCGAAAGTATAAGCAAAAACACTAAATTCAGCTTCAACAATCACTCGATTGCGAGAAAAAGTAAAAATACTTAGCTGCGCAATTTGCCTGTCAAAAAGACCACCAAACGACTGCTGTAAAATATTAAGAAAAAAGGAGTAACAACTGGGACCACCTGAAATGCAGAAGAAATGAGTTTACTACTAAACCCTGTTTGGAAACACATAAACAGCAAACAATTGTTTGACCTCTCTCATTCTTAAACCATTCCGAATTCTCTCAACTCCTCCATGACCAGAGGTCAGAAAGTTCAGCTCCCCCTTTCACTACTATCAGTACATTCATCTGAATGAGCTAATTCGACTGTTATATATTAAGTCACATAAACAACAGTTGCAGATAATACATGATTTGATTTCTGATAATAATCTGTATAATAAAACAAGGGATGTCTTGTTTCAAGACAGTGTAACAAACAAAAAAGCTCAAAAGCATATCCAATCAGTATGTCACACCTCATTCTATATTAAAAAAATATGAAAAACCCCCATGATGAGCTGATTAGATGATCTATGAAAACAGCGTCAGTCCCGTAGCTCCAAGATCAGTGCAGTAGATACTGATGTCACAGAGGCAGCAGCAGGTTCCTGTAACTCTTAGCAGCAATGGATGGTGCTTTCAGCAATGACACAGCAGGAACAATAATAAATTTCGTAACATCTGACCAAAATATTATCTCAATACACCATCATAAATTTTAGCATCATGACAAGGTGGAATGATTTACACACACACTTGCCTGTCTGTTGATTGGGAGTAGTTCAGAGTTGTCATAATACCATCTCTTGACTAGCAATCTAACACACACACAAAAAAAAACTACAAGAGATTCTGCCTATAAGAAACTTAAATGTAAAAAAAAAAAAAAAAAACCCTTACCAAAACTGTATAAATAAAAAGCAAAAAAAATTTCCTCTGAAGCAAGAAAAATTTCCACAGCCACAGGCCTTTGTATGTCTAAAAGATCTCAGATAAAGAAACCTGGCTATAAGAAAACCCTGTTGGCAAGAAACATGGTTTCCTTTCAAAGGACAGGACTGACAATGTTTGAAAAAAAAACCTTGATTGTAAGGAAGTTTAAGTCAAATGGTTGAGCCTTTTCCCCTGCAACTGTGGATGTAAGAATGTGTATGCGTCACCTCTGTATATGATATGACAGTACAGAAACAAAACAAAACAAAACAAAAAATGACAGCATCAAATGCAATCCAAAATGACTGAGAACAGGCACTTGATTACTGATGCAAAACTGTATTTCTTGGTTTTGCCTGTTCATAAGTGTGTGTGTGTGTGTGTGTGTGTGTGTGTGTGTGTGTGTGTGTGTGTGTGTGTGTGTGTGTGTATGAAAGAGAGAGAGAGAGAGAGAAAAAGAGAGAGAGAGAGAGAGAGAGAGAGAGAGAGAGAGAGTGTGTGTGTGTGTGTGTGTGTGTGTGTGTGTGTGTGTGTGTGTTGTGATTATTTTCCTAAATTGGGTTTAAAAACTAGTCAAAAACTCGCCCCTAGATTCAATCTCATTTCTATATGGTCAAAAATATTTCTAAAGTGATCTTGACCTTAATCCTGTTTATTGTTGGAATTATTTCTTTATTTCTTTTAATAATCTAGATTGTATTACATGATTTCTCAAAGATAAAAAATAGTGTTTCATAAATTGATTTGAAACAAATTAACTTGTAAAAACTTAATAAAATAAAAACTAAACAAAACCATTCCCCCCTACACACACAAAACCCTGCTGTAGAGCATTCCAATTTCATTTAAACCAAGAGTTTTAGGCCTAAATATCATATTTGGCATCTTTCTGTTTTTTGATAAACTGGTTAAAAAAGGAAAAAAAAAGCATTTGAAAATCAGAGGTACCCATTGTGGGATTTTGGATATGGTGTGTGTGTGTGTGTGTGTGTGTGTGTGTGTGTGTGTGTGTGTGTGTGTGAGAGAGAGAGAGAGAGTGTGTGTGTGTGTGTGCGTGTATGCATGCGCCTGTGTGTGTGTGTGTGTGTGTGTGTGTGTGTGCGAGTGTGTGTGTGTGTGTGTGTGTGTGTGTGTGTGTGTGTGTTGTGTGTGTGTGGTGTGTGTGTGACTGGCCAAACAGAGGAAATTCAACTGCTGGAATATCATCACAAAATTCCTTTCCCCATTCCCAACCCTAATTCCCCTCCTTGTCCCCTTCAGCCCACATTTGATTTCAACTTCAACAGATACTGACTGTTAACATCATTTGAAGCTTCCCTTCTTCTGACCTGTGGAGCTTGAGGCTGCACACACATGTTGTGAACCATGACCATCATCATGGTGAACATGTATCCGATGATGCTGTAAACCATGACCATCATCATGGTGAACATGTATTCGATGATGTTGTAAACCATGACCATCATCATGGTGAACATGTATTCGATGATGCTGTAAACCATGACCATCATCATGGTGAACATGTATTCGATGATGATGTAAACCATGACCATCATCATGGTGAACATGTATTCGATGATGTTGTAAACCATGACCATCATCATGGTGAACATGTATCCGATGATGCTGTAAGCCATGACCATCATCATGGTGAACATGTATTCGATTATGTTGTAAACCATGACCATCATGATGAACATGTACCAGATGATGTTGTAAACCATGACCATCATCAAGATAAACATGTACCAGATGATGTTGTAAACCATGACCATCATCAAGATAAACATGTACCAGATGATGTTGTAAACCATGACCATCATCAAGATAAACATGTACCAGATGATGTTGTAAACCATGACCATCATCAAGATAAACACGTACCAGATGATGTTGTAAACCATGACCACCATCATGATGAACATGTACCAGATGATGTTGTAAACCATGACCATCATCAAGATAAACATGTACCAGATGATGTTGTAAACCATGACCACCATCATGATAAACATGTACCAGATGATGCTGTAAACCATGACCACCATCATGACAAACATGTACCAGATGACGTAAACCATGACCATCATCATGGTGATAGGTACTGTGCCTTATTTCGGTCTTCAACCAAACTTTTATGTGCTTTACAACTGCATTCATTTTTCAACAGACTGTCTCCTTGGGTAATCCCGAGTCACAACAACCTGATTATCTGATATTAATAATTTATTTTCTGTGTCCATTATCAGACATAAATTGTCACAGTTAGTCATTATCAGTTGTCTTTTATCACTAGGAAGCCCTCATTGAGCATTTTCTGGTTATTTCCCTGTTTAATATGCCCATCACAATCTGACATGGATTACATCCATGAACAGGTTCTTAGAATGGATACTGTTTTACAGTCCAATCCAAGGACCCAATCTCCATTCTACATGAAAGAATAAATTAAAATCAAACCTTGGCGAACAGAAAATTGTTATGTAGGTTTATTTTCTCCCAGAACAAACAAACAAAAAAGGTTATTAACACTGTTACATAGCAGAAAGAGACTATATCATCAGTGAGATCAAACAAGAAAGCAACACATACACGCACATGCCAAACACATCAACATACTCTATCCAGAGAGAGAGAGAGAGAGAGAGAGAGAGAGAGTGCACACAATGAAGAGGCAGTGCTGAAATCTTTGTTATAAAAACCCCGCTTCTCAAAACCTTAGATCCTGTGAAAGGAAAAACCTTGGATATAAGCAGCAAAAAATCATTTCCCTTCAACTTTTTGTATCAGTAGTCTGCTGAATTTGTAGCCAAAATTGAAATATGAATATTTTTCTTTTATACTTCTTGATCTATTAATCCATTCTAACTTCTTCTTATGAAATGTATATTGCAGAGAATGCAATTATGAGTGCTTTCATATTGTTGGGAAAAAAATGTCCACTTCTATCCCTGGTCTTGAAAGAGCTGTCTAGGTGGCACCACCAGGCTCTTTATTGATCTGCATATACACCTCCCACACACACTTGTAGTCTCCCCACCATCCCCCAAATTCTCAGGAACAACAGAAGACAAAACAAGAACTGAACGGTGGACACAGTTACACATTAAAAAGTTTCTGACACAAAAGTAACAAGCAGCAGTCAAAACCAAACAGAAAAAAGTGTCACTTAGGACATAAAAAAGCAAGCAAAACAAGAACACCTGATAAGAGTTACAACATGTGAAAGAAAAGAAAATCAGCAATGAAACGAAAACACAGGACCGAGTTGCATCTTTTGAAAGAAATGAAAATCAGCAATAAAAAAAACAACAACAAACAAACCAAAAACAAACAAACAAAAAAACCCCACCAGACAGAGTTACAACATATGAAAGAAATAAAAATCAGCAATCAAACATAAACATTACTCAGTGTTACACTGTATGAAAAACCAGGAAAACAACATCTGAAAGACCTGAAAAATAAGGGGGAAAAATGTTATATTGGAGAAAAAGAGCAATCAAAAGAAAAACATTAATCATGTGGAAGAGAGAACACACACACACACACACACACACACACACACACACACACACACCAGCAATTACATGGAAAACACCTAATGAAAAAGCTTTAAAAAGCTATCTAAAAAAAAAAAAAGGCCAACGACATTCCAACAAAGAAAATTCCACACAGAGTAAGTAAGAGCACAGATAGTAAAGTACTATTAAACTTTAAAGAAAATGTCTGTAAGCTCTTGATCCCCGACCTTTAGTGAAAACATCATGTTTTCTTAAGAGAGTACCAGTCCTTTGTGTCCAATTTATAGATAAAATCTTTCTGCCAGAGTAAACATAACCCATCCCTTGTGAAAGCATAGAAATCAGTCTACCCTATCCCATCCCAAGCATGCTAGAGTACAGTCTTCACAGACTTGGTGACTTCTAAGTGGTCAGTCACAGTCATGGGGTGAAATTCCATAAAATATCACATGACATGGACACATCACAATAAAAGTATGATTACTCTTGCTTTCTTTCAAAGAAACTTGAGAACCAGGACTGCATACTCCACATATGAGCAAAGGCATTATTATCATGTCAAGACAGCAAAACTAAGTAGAAAGACAGCACATTATGCAAAGAAAAATCATCTGAATCATCAATACCATAAATCTGAAGCTGATCATTCACTCAATTAAAGCAAAAAACAACAACAAAGGCAGCAAAAGATAAATGACAGATTGGAGCTGTAGCCAAAATAAGCACAGGGGAATTTCTATGAACCACACAATTGCAAACAGTGGATATCCATGCTCTGTGACACATACAGGCAGACAGAGCACCCATCATCTACAAAAAAATATAAATGGAATAAAAATAAGGCTTCTAAGTGACAGTTATTCTCAATCTCTGTCTGCATTCTGTTCACACAATCATATTAAATACAATGTACAATAAACAGATCATCTTGAAAAAAAAAAAATGGTACCAGGCTGTAAGACAATGATAAATCAACAGTCTGTTACAAACATGCAAGCACACCGACACTTGCACAAGACCCATCATCATAAGAATGCAGCAAAGAATGGTTCGGATTTTTTCTATAACTGTGAACTGAACACCCTTATCTCTGCTGCTCAAAAAGCAAAAAGTGATGCGTATCACCACCTCTCATCACCTGCTTAAACTTCTAAATAGCATTCAGGTCAAGTGCACACCCCATACAACTTGGACAGCAACAGGTCTGTCACAATGCAGGCTAGCTTCAATCATTCGTTTGCACTAACCAAAGAAAAAGGGGCAAAAAAAGAAGAAGAAGAAGAAAAAAGATATATCTGTTAATCAATAAATAAAACTATCAATAAATAAAACTATCTGGGTGACTAATTCACCACAGTATCTTTGTTTGAAGCCAGTGAATGTCTGCATACAGAACATGAAGATGGTATGGGTTTAAAATCCAGACCTTAAAACCACACATTAAAAAAAAGTAAGGACATCAAAGTGAACCTCAACTGTTTCTCTCTGCAGCTGGAAGTAGGTAGCAATCATGGGCAACTCTGATCTTGTCACAAGTGAAAAAAACAAAACATGTCAGCATTAGATACAGAGGTATGACATCAAGCCCCCCGCAACATGACGTGGCAGTGAGGCTGATCTTAAATTGTCAATTACTTTTAATTCAGAAGACTCCCAACTGAAAGGGATGGTTTAAAAACAAAGTTATGGTTGAGGTCATGTAGCCTAGTGTCTGAAGAACCAGTGGCCTTTTCATGATTCTTCATGTCTGCGCCACACAACATAATGGAAGGCACATCCCATCCCACTCCTTTCACAGTCTTTCTTGAAGCCAATCAGCAATTTTTTTAAGAATAATGTGTCCATATCTGCAAATATATGGCAAACTTGGGCAAATTTGAATAATTGTAGAAAGAGTTATAATTCTTGAACCCCAAAGCAAGCGGAGTTTTCTACTTCAACATCACTTAAAATCACCAGGAGCATGGCCCAGCTGTGAGTGATGCTCAGTGACCACAATTCCAGTCACTGTATTGATAGACACAACTCTTTTTTTTTTCTTCAGAGCAACGCTGCAGTGTCTGTATCCTGAAGGTTTGGTTGATGCAGATGTATTTCAAAAGGAAATGAAGAAACAGCCCTGTAAAAGTAGTCACTGACCAGAACAGAGCTCTGTTTCATGATCTCTCTTGTCCCTTCACGCCCTGCTCTCATGGTGACCCCAATGTTGATGTTCTCTCTCATGTCTATGCTCCAGCTGAGTTTATGACAAACTCATTGGTATCTTTAAGTTCACAGGGGCCATTGTTGGACAGATATGGCAGCAACTTCTGGGGGAGTGAGGGACGGGGGCGGGTGTTCACTGATGCTGACAGTGACTGAGCAATTATGGTCATCAATGGGGGGTTAGCAGATGGTGTCCTGAACACACAAATCTACTGCAAAATGACAGTTCATAGCACTAGAAAGTTTACCCTGAACATCTTTAACAAAGTATATGAAACTCAGCCACCCGACAGTATCACCCATTATGCTTAAATAATCATAAACAAACAGTGACAAATACACCTAATACATGTTAGTGCCATAAGGAAATACCACAACACAATGGACAAGACAAGCTGGTCATTTCCAGCCCAACCATTAAACAGCATGTTAACCTTTTCGCCACATGCCATGCGATAGTGACGGCAACTCAGTCGACCCGTTCACGACGAGCCGTTCAGTGGTGACAGCAACGCTGCTGTACTCCCCGAGTGCCGTGCCTCTGTGACGGCACAACTATAAAAAATTCCCATGTTCTCTGGTCTACCGTCTAGGGGATGCAGCTGCCATAAATATTTAGAACAGGGTTCTAGCCACTGGAAGGGTAAGTTTACATGCACTAGCGATGACCTTTGTGACCCCAGAGTAGTCCGAACAAAGAGACCTGTCTGGCACTGGGAAGGCACGTGTGGAATTTCCTGCCTTACCAACATATCGGGCAGAAGCAGAATGACATGTGGTGTTAGAACTGGTTCAGCAAAGTGGTTCAGTGGATGAGGGGGGTAAAGGTGTATGAGTTTATCAAAAAGAATCTGAGCTTGATTTATTTGCTCTGTGTATTTAATAGTTTTATACTTCATATCATCTAAAGCCAAAACAGTGAAAAGTGTGTACTGTGTGCAATGATTTAATTTCCTTTAAAAAAAAAAAAAATTCACTTGGATTACACATACTGAATACCTCAGGCTTTCTCTGCATCTGTTCAAAGTAAGAGCGAAGTTTTATGCCCCTTTTCTTCCTCATTTGCTGTTGTCACGCTAACCAAACAAACGTAAACAAGATTGTGTTCTCCTACGTTTTACTTATGTTGTTTCCTTAACTGTAGTGTTGCTATTTTACCCAAAATGCATTTAATTCTATGCTCATTACAAAGTTTGCGTTTTAGCCTTTCCGTTGATATATAACAATTGCTAGTTAGGTTTATATTAGGAGACATACAATAAAATCAAAAAGTGCAAAAATCGCACATCTGTAACGGTTGTAAGCACGTGCGGTGCACGCATCTGCAGGGAAGTGATGTTGCTCTGCCACGCCTGTCTGAAAAGTATTAAAACCTGAACTTTCATGCAAATTTAAAACCATTACTTATCTGCCGATTGCTCTGACCTATACATATGAGACTTGCAATCCAGATCTTCTGATGATCAGCTCTATTCATCATCTTCTGACTGAGGACTCCACAAACACTCTAATCTGTACTTTTATTCTGTCCAGGCTTGATTATTGGAACTATGACATGAAAACTAATGTTGAAGTACTGATCCACCTGAAGAACATAAACATTGACATGATGAGCCTTGTTCTTCAGGCAGGACATCAACAAACAACAGAAATAAACATGTAGAGGGGAAGAACAGTGAGTGTGATGAGTCCTCAATTACTATGAAAATGACTTAAAAGATGGTGTTGGGAGGAATAAGGGGGTGATGAGGAAAAGGGTCAGATGGGATGAAAAAGATTATGTAGACATATTAATAAGAAATTCTCAATGGTTTAAGTGGTTCCCCTTTCATTCGTTTTGGATCTTCGAGCGCAGGCTTTAAATACTTCTTTAATTTGATTATTTATGCCTCACTTTGGTAAATTATTTCTTTATATTGTTCTCTTTCATTCCCCTTTTCTATCTTTCACCAGCTGTTTCGGGAGTCATTGGATTGTGATGCCCCTTGTTGAATGATTAGTGAGCTAAACCCTTAAATTATAAGAATTTCTGTTTGTTTAAAAAAAAAAAGAAAAAAAAAAAAAACACTACCAAAAAACGGTAGTCATGAGGCTGTATTAACCTAAACCTGTCCCGCAAATCAACATTTAATTTATTACCCTGGTCAGTGAGTCATAAACGCTGAGTCACAATGTTTGGCGAGTCACTGAGTCAGAAAGTTGTATGGAAACCCTGTCATCCAGGAGAGAACAAGTCCTTTAATTGCAACAGGAATGTGGAAATTGTACACTCATGGTTATTTTGATGTCAACAAAGAAATGAGACCATGAAAAATGTAATGTATGTATGACACTGGACATCACAAGCCCTGGCCAGCTGCATTACAATCAGTCCTCACTGGACGTCACAAGCCCTGGCCAGCTGCATTACAATCAGTCCTCACTGGACGTCACAAGCCCTGGCCAGCTGCATTCCAATCAGTCCTCACTGGACGTCACAAGCCCTGGCCAGTTGCATTACAATCAGTCCTCACTGGACGTCACAAGCCCTGGCCAGCTGCATTCCAATCAGTCCTCACTGGACGTCACAAGCCCTGGCAGCTGCATTACAATCAGTCCTCACTGGACGTCACAAGCCCTGGCCAGCTGCATTACAATCAGTCCTCACTGGACGTCACAAGCCCTGGCAGCTGCATTACAATCAGTCCTCACTGGACGTCACAAGCCCTGGCCAGCTGCATTCCAATCAGTCCTCACTGGACGTCACAAGCCCTGGCCAGCTGCATTACAATCAGTCCTCACTGGATGTCACAAGCCCTGGCCAGCTGCATTACAATCAGTCCTCACTGGATGTCATAAGCCCTGGCCAGCTGCATTACAATCAGTCCCTCATGCAGTCTGCCCACGGCGCAGCAGACAACACTGTGTGCAGACGTACAGAGATGTTTGACACACTCTCTTTGTGCATGACAGTTTCACACCTGCTTGCATGCTGCCATCTACACAGCCACCCACAATGCTTCATCAGTGAGAGTAATGCTGCACAGATTCACTGGCTATCTTTTTATTCAAAATGTCTCGAAATAAAAGCTTATTTAAATCGCTTAGCCTCTTATTTGGCACCATCACTACCAACTCAGAAACTGATGTACAGGTGTACCACAGGGAACTGTTCTGGGGCCCGTGTTTTTCTTAATGTATATAAATGACATAAGTAGAAATCTCTCTCCAGGAACTACTACAAGGCTTTTTGCAGATGACAGCTTAGTATATAGAACAATCAGTAGCAAGAATGATCCACGCATTCTACAAGAAGATTTAAACGCTTTACAAGAGTGGTCAAGAACTTGGAAAATGGAATTTCATCCCCAGAAGTGCAAAGTGTTGCGTATATGTAATAAACGCTCACCAACTAGATCAGAATACTCTATTCACAATACTATTCTTAAAGAAACCAATGCTGCAAAATATTTTGGCGTGATTATAGATAGTCGTCTCAAATGGAAAGAACATTACAATTTAGTATGTAAGAAAGCAAACAACATCTTAGCTTTCTTATACAGGAACATCAACGACTGCCCCCAAAAGGTTAAGGATGACTGCTATAAAATATTGGTTAGACCAGTACTGGAATATGGTTGCTCAGTCTGGGATCCTTACCATCTAAAGGACATTGATAACCTCGAAAAGATTTAGAAGAGAGCAGCACGGTTCGTAACAGGGAACCATATCAGAGAGAAAGGGAATACTAGGAAGAACATGAGGAAATTAGAATGGAAACCCCTAGAAGAGAGAAGAGCTCTTATTAAACTTAATACCTTCTTCAAAGGCAGAGCTAAACTAATTGATATCCCAATGGAACAACTAGTATTTAATAAAAGTAGCACCAGGAGTGGCGGTCAATGTTATCCATACCTGCATCAAATACTGACAGCCATTTACATTCATTTTATCCTAGTTCTGTAAGGCTGTGGAACTCACTGCCGGGTGCCATCACGATTGCCACAAATGCAGTCTCTTTTAAAAATCAAATTGGTAAGACAATCTTAAGATCTGCATACTGACTGACTTTTCTATTTTAACTTCCCCATATATTTTATGGTTACCTAGGCTTAACCTGGCCATTGCTTTTAACCTTTTAAATATCATGTGTGACCCCTTGTTGCCAAATTTTGCTCCAGGGGCCAACAGGCTGAGTCGCATTTTCTTTTTTTAACATGCGCGCTGGTGACCTACTTATTTTTGAGTGAACCAGTTTTATAGGAACAAGAAGAAGAGATAGGAAGGTGTAGTGGAAATTGACAGGGACATGCATAATCACCCCATCTGCATATTTAGCTGCCAACTCGGTAATCTGCCAACAAGACTCGACTTCATATTGCAGCTCAGTACTCGGACGTTTGTTTTTATGTTTTGACTTCTGCCTGCAGTCATTTTACTCTGAAACACTCTTCTGGTGGTTATAAATTACTTCTTGAGAAATTGCAAATGGTTCAAAGTCATGCTGCCGCCTGATTTTCAAATGGTCAATTCAGAACATGTTTCAGCTCTTCTTCAATCTCTTCACTAGTTGCCTATTCATTAGAGAACAAAAGTGTTACTCTGTGCTTTCTCTTGCTTCCTCAGGTCCTAAGTATCTATTAGATCTCTCTTTTTACACTCCCTCAATGCAATCAGGTTCTTCTGCCAATACAATCGTGAGGATTCCCTCTTTCAGAAAGAAATGTACAGCCAGAATTCTTTCTCTTTTCAAGGTCCATTTTTCTGGAACAAACTTTCCCACCCAATTTTAAATGTAATCTGAAAACACATTAATTCACATTTTAACAAAATTTTCCACTCCTTTTTTTTTGACAATCTTTGTACACTTTGTCCATTTCTTTCATAATGCCCTGTTCTGCTTGTGCAAGCGCATGTATGTGTATGTGTGTAGGTTTTACTCTGTGTGTGTGTGTGGGTGGGTGGGGGGGTGGGGGGCACAGGGAGAGGTGACTGAAGAGTGAGGCAGTTGGGATGGGCAAAAGGGGGGATATGAGGACAGACAAGATGTTTCATATGTGGGGTTGCTTGACCTACCTTTGCATCTGTTGGTGCTGTATCAGAATGTTTTCCTTTTATTGGCTTGAACTAGAGAGACATTTTATCACTGATTTTCATTTTCTTTCCCTACATCTTGTTGACATATTTGTGTCTCTCCCCTCACCTTTCTCCCTGCCCTAATGAGTTTTAAGCACTTTATTTGGCTTAATTGTGGATGAATGGACATGATGATGATAATGACGGAGTATTCGCCAAAATGCCAATTGTTGGTGTGCTTTCATGCCAGACAGCTGTATACTGTATTCTTTGATGACTTCTGCACACACACAAAAATTGATATAAACTGATGTTTGCTCAAGCTTTCAAAAAGGTCAGAAACTTTCAAGAAATTAATGTAATAACTGTAAGGTGTATGAGTCTATATTATGAAAGGGAGCCAAGAGTACAGCCTTGTCACATACTTTCTGAATGGATCATTATCATCCTCATCCATAAGCATTAAATAAAAAAGTCTCAAATTCCACGGGCCTTCATGCTATTCTCTAAGTGGTTACCATTTTTCAATTTCCTCTTCACGTCTATGCCTATGGTAGGTTTGTGTGGAGTACAATGGTATTGACAGGTTCACTGGAACTGTTGTTGGACAGACGTGGTGGCACCCTCTGGAGGGAGTTGCTTACTCTTGCTGGCTCACTGACCAAGCAATCATTGTCATCAATAGGGCTTTAGTAGGTGGTGTCCTGCTTGTGATGGATCAGAACGGGTACCACTAACACCACTTAAGTGACTGGATGGCAGTTCAGTGTCTCCTCTGATGGGTTCCTCCTGCCAACTTAACACTGACTGCTCCCAGTGAACACTGGAGCAAGGGCTGCTATGAAATAAACCAGGTATGGCTTTTAGCAGGAGTAAACTCAGTGGCATAGGAGGGATGCCACTGGAGTGGCACAGAAGATGAGACACACAAAAAGGACCGTTTCCTGTCTGTCATTTCAGGACTTTAAAATCAGGGACCCCTCATATAGGAGAGATGACTACTGGACCACTGTTTAACCATTAGTTACTTTTTTTTTTTTTTTTTTTTTTGCTGTCCCAATCTCTGTGCCACCTCAGAGGCAGTGCACCCACGCCGCTCATTCTGACACCCCGTCCACATCCACAGCCCGGTCGGCCCCGCCGCAGCCCCGGCACCGGCAATCCACAGGGAGCAGTCAATGTCAAGTCGTCAAGAGGCAACCCACCGGAGGAGACACTGCACTGCTGCCGAGTCACTTCGGTGGTGTTCAGTGGCGCCTGTTCTGATCTAACATACGCAGGACACCACCTACTACGCCCCCTACTGACGACAATAATTGCTTAGTCGTGGAGCCGGCGTGAGTGAGCTCTCCCTCCGGAGGGCGCCACCACGTCTGTCCAACCACAGCCCCCATGGACTCGCCGATACCGGTGACCCCGACGGAACCAAACCAAGGCCACAGACGTGGAGAGGACATTGAAATTGAGGTCACCATGAGAGCAGGGCATGAAGGGCCACAGAATTTGAGACATTTTTTTTTATGCTGATCGATGAGAATGAGGATGATTAAGATGATGCTACGGATTTCCATTTCGGTCTGAGACTACATGACAGGGCTGTACTCTATGCTTCCTTTCATAATATATCCCGGCGTCAACCAGGCCCGAGAGATACAGGCACCTGCAGTGTTGGTCAGGAAATCTGAGCAACCCTCTCAGAAACGCATCCATTAAGTGGATGAAACTCGACTGTGTGGTCCCAGTCTTCCCAACTGAGTCCGCAGCGACTCAACTCTGGGTAGGAGCCGGTCGGGGCAGAAAAACCCACATGACTTCTGATGGGATTCGAACCCACGACCTCCCAGCCGGGAGTCCGCGACACTGACCACTTCGCCACGGCGGCAACCATTAGTTACTTAACACCCAGCCAACTGCACTGGGCCCTGTATGGGCTGTCATCACACCCCCTACACCTTCCTTAAATCCCATCCCTTTTGGCTCCTACTTCCCCTACACTGCACCCCCCCCCCTCCCCCCCAGTAATAATAATAATAAATAAAAGAATCTGTATCTATCTATGGGGAGCATTTGTATGAGTTTGTCCACTTTCAGATTAAAACACAAAATTTGCATATAAGCAAATTTGGTCAGTTGAAGTCCAAAATTCCTGGCAGAAGCCTCAAACCATGTCATTCAGAATTGTTGTGTAATGCTAGTGAATGCCCCAGCACCTGCCATGTTGGTAAAATGATCCAGGAACTCCATGCCAGATGGACTTTTAAAACATTCACTTTCAGATGCACGAAACAAAAGTTGAGATGATGTTGCGTGCAGCAAAATGGAGTGCAAAGACATGGCATTTGATGCCTTCAAAAAGATATTCTGACTGTGGATAACAAAGAACAGTTCCAAACAGTCGGGAAGACAACTCGCCGATACATTACCAAGACTTGTAAGAAAAAAGGTGTAGACATGCTAGAGATAACTGCGTCTCACTAAATGGGGAAGAAATGTGGGGAACAAAAGTAAGAGAATCTGGGTAAAATTAACTGTCCTTACAAATCTACACTCCAGGGTGGTGTCTCAAAGAAAAACACTATCCACTTGCAACAAACCGGAAAATTAACCCCGATTTGTTTCAGTAGGAAGCAACTCAAGGGACAGCTTGACAGCTTAAGGTCTTCAGAGAAAAAATCCCTCCCAAACAGGTGTTTTCACTCTGAGCTCCCTGCTCTTTGAGGGAGTAGACTGCATCCAAGTTGTGACTCCAGTCCTAGATGCCCTTTGGTTGTCAGATCTTTTTTTCCCTGGTACTGCTGGGATTTGAACCTGTACCCTCTGGATGGCTCACGCATCTCAAGGCGTTATCTTTTCAGATGGATGTGTTGCCCACACTGCAATCAGACATTTCTAAGTTGGGCACTGTAAGCCTTAGGATGTTCTCTTTTGTTCCTCCACTCCCAGGTCACAGCTCCTTGAGCCCTTCTGCTGTTGATTTAGTCTTGGCTCACCATGAAATTTGTGGCTGAAGAGCAGTCAAAATGGCCTTAGCTTACAAAATGTTTGACATGGTACACTATATGATGCAAAACCAGACTTAGGTGATAGATAAGACGGTTGGCAGTTTTCCATTTATGATATTGGGCTGTAGGAACAAAAAAACACAGCAGCTCTGAAAAAGGGTTGGAGATTTTTTTTTCACCAGTTTGTGCAGTTATCTCCAGCTGATCATGTTTAGTTCAGGTGGTGGAATGTGAATGTGGGGGTAATCAGAAAATGATAGTTGTAAGGGTGAACCTGGCATTGTGACTGAACAGGTGCCAACTTTACAGAATGGGGCTTTAGCACTGAAGGCCAGTGGTTGTTTTGAGAGAAAATTTTACACACAGACTACCTGAAATTAAAAGCTGTGTTGTTTGCTTTAAAATGCTTCTGGGCCTGAAGACTGTCAGTTGGGCCAGAAGACTGTGACAACTGACATTAAATTAAGCAGTGAGCTGCATAAACGAAACAGGCAGGAACCACTGAGATGCTTGTAAAGACGTTACATTCACTGTCTGGTCATAGAGTGTTAGCAATGATGTCTGGCTCAGTACAGCTCACATTCCAGGAACACTGAACTTTGAAGTAGACAAGAAATCTATATGTACCAATTTATATGCAGAATGGAAACTAAATGAAAAATCCATTACATGTTAAGTTGCTTTTAACATTTGCAAGCCATACCTTAAACTGACTTATTTGCTTCCATGATCAATAAACAGATGGAGGGATTTGTTTCTTACAGGCCTGATAAAGAAGCTGAAGCCTTTGATGCTTTTTCGCTGTCATGGAAAAATCTCAGCATTAATGCTTTCCTTCCTCTCAGTGCCTATGACCAGGTTGCACAGGAAATCAAGCCAAGGCAAGTGTCATGAACCCTGGCTGTTCCAGAGTGGCTGACACAACCCTGTTGTCCCATGGTGTACTGTCTCCTGTGCCATTCCACCCCTACCTCCCTATGAATCTCTACTGTTGCAGACTTCTGCACCTCCCCAGTCACTTCAACCACTCCTTCCGAAATGTCACGTAAACCCGTTGGCTTATAAAGACTCAGGGAATCTTTTGGAGGGGGAAAAAACTGTAAACCAGAGAATGCACTGATCTACATTGAAGTCAACATGATCTTACAAGTCATACCATATGAATGTATATAAGAAAGTGGTAAGAATTCACACAGGAGAGAAAGATCACAAAACTGGTAACATTCATGTTTCCAGTTTAATCCTCAAAAAGCCTATACCACTAGCACCAGTTATGATACTTTCAGTCTTGCCTGAAGTAGGTCCTGCTTACTTGAATCTGGAAGATGCAGGCTTAAGTAATAACCATCCACTGACATGTCGAGCCGCAACCTAAGGTCCTATTTCAGAGCAGATCATTACTTCTTAATATGAAACATAGCATGTGGATATTGTCCTTAATACTTCTGCTGAACAGCCTCACGCTGAACAATTAACTTTGCCCAAATTCACATACAGAACAGTCATGTTTTGTTGTCCAGTAAGAAAGATTGAAAACCAAAGAGCTTACTACATATGAGGTAAAAATCTGTAGCATCAGGCGTATCCTTCTACATGTAGCTTACTACTCAAACTATTCAGAAAGTTGAACGTAAGGTCGCTGAAACACATATTTGGTAACCCCCCCCCCTCCCCCCCAAGAAAAAAACTGTGTACTGTTCATCATCTTAAACTGTACACAGACACAGTCACAGAAGACAAAACATCTGTTTATCCTTGCGCTGATTCCTACATAGATGTTTCAAGGAAAACAGAACTTTATTCAGCATGAGTGGATATTTCAAACTTCTCATCCCACTCTACTTGTAATGCAATCACCACAGCTATGCTGGGCAGAGATGCATTGCCCGACTGTTTCCTGTTGGCTGCAGCATGGATAAACTCAAGCACTTTCAGCAGTTTTACCACAAGACTATACGACCTGGCAAAGCTGAAAGTGATAGCAAACCAAAAAAGTACACTTAGTCAGTATTACACAATTTTGTCTGAAAACCCCTTTATAATTGGTCAATGTCAGTACAGATAAAGTGTTAACAAAAAATTCGAAGTGTTTTACTGACTCACAGATACATATATATGTAGGTGTGTGTGTGTGTGTGTGTGTGTGTGTGTGTGTGTGTGTGTGTGTGTGTGTGTGTGTGTATCAAATATGAGTTATCGTCAACTCTAAAGTATCATGTTTATGTGTCTGACTAACCAGCAGATGAGTAATAACTGGAAAGTTAAATGAGACCTACCTAAAGATAAATCATTTTGACGATGCTGTTGGATAGAGGTATACACATGCCCACTCTTCAGTTACTCAAAAAAGTTTTGTTCAACCCTTCAGGTTTTATTTGGGGACCATGGGTTGGTCAACACATTGCATCCTATGTGTAATTCTTTACACAACAGCAGCCTCAAAACAATTTCAGTTAAACTTCACCAATAAGTAACCCTCATTCAGTATTCCAATACAAGGTTAAAAATCCATAGTAATGCCATTTCTGACAAACCAAGGACCTTGGTTTCAAAGCGAGGTGATTGCACACAGAAACTGAAACAAAATTAAAAGAAAACTCACTGAATCGCTTGACAAAAGAACAAATTACAAAACAAATACTATACGTTTCAACCTCTGGTTTTCTCCAGGCAAGACAAACAATGAAACAACATTCAAGACAATGAAAACAAAACACAATCAATCACTTATCTCCTCAAATTGGGCGCAAAATGGATGTGGAATAGAAAAGGTCTCCACTCCATATTCATTTTGCACCAAATTTGAGAAGATAAGTGACTGACTGTTTGTGATTTGTTTTGAAAGTTGTTTCTCTTGCCTGAAGAAAACCAAAGAGGTCGAAGGGCACAGTCTTTGCTTGATAATTTGTTTGTTATTTTGTCTGGTGGTACAGTGATTTTTCCTTGAATTTTGGTTTCAAGGACTTTGGTAAAAGTATCCATTCCACTGTCTACAACTTCACCATCTCAATGCCAGATTACCACACTACAGCTGACTTGGTATGAAGAGAAAGATGAGGAAAAAATATCAAACCAGATTACCACAGTACAGCTCACATGGAATGAATAGAAAGATAAGGGGAAAATATTTCAGAATTTCTTAACAGAAAGTGTATAGTACACAAAAAACACCTCCATCATCATTCACATGTTGCTACAACAGACAGATTGGATAACAATGGTGAAAACCATTTTAAAAATGAATTTCTCTATCTATTAAAATGCAGTTCTTCTGATTCAAGAAAACAGTTTGTTACATTGTATTATTCAAAAACAAACAAATCATTAAAGAAACAACATCAACAATATTCACACTTCATCGAACAAAAAAGAAAAAATGGCTTTTATTCAAAATTGATAATTGCCCTGGAAAAGATTCTGACCCTCCAACAATCACTACTATTATTGATCATACACAAATTTATGTCTAGTTGAGAATTCATTATGGATATGTACATCTGTGCGCAAAAGTTCTGTGTGTGTGTGTGTGTGTGTGTGTGTGTGTGTGTGTGTGTGTGTGTGTGTGTGTGTGTGTGTGTGTCTTCTTACAAAAATATTTACATTCTTTTCCATAGTTTGGCCTTTATCAAAATTGACTGGGGCATGAGTGAGGAGGGTCCATCAACGATAGGCAAATCTTTGTGGCTTAGCTTCTTGGAAGACCAAAATCATTTCATAGAATTAACCATGGATTGCTTAAAGATTCCAAATAATTATTTTAAAACTTTGTTTCAAGGCTGATTCAGTGTATGTCTTTTACACACCGTTTGAATACCTAACAATAGTGACTAGTTGATATGCATGATAAAAATCTGAATCTTAAATCACTGCCAGCTGAAAAATGATAATGAATAATACCTCACAGTAACTGGCACACTATTAAAAAAAACATATTTAAGCAAATAAACTAATAGAAAAATAAAATCATTTGAACTGAAGCGCTGTGCTTGCAGCCGATTTGCGTGAAAGTTAAAATCACAAGAACGGTTTCATTCATGACAGGTTCTGACAAAATTAAACGTTACACTACATATAAACACTACAAACATTCCTGTATGTCTGAATTGTCCACTATCTAATAAAATCAAACACACAGCCAATCAGACAGACAACAGATATGGATAAGATCAAGAATGTGCCCATTTCCACACCAAACAATGGCATACGATTTATTCTAAGACACAATACACTCCGCATGTCTCATTCGACTGTTTCCCATTAGTGATGCCTCAAAAGCCCACCCATGCTTTCTTTCTCTCCAGGCTAAGATGATTTCATAATAGGTCCATACACAGTTTAACACAATGAAATACAATACATTTAGGAAGCTTCCATGAACTTCAGAGGTATATGAATATAGCAAAGCTAAATGACAGAAAATATCACAGTCATAGCTAGCTGGAATAAATATCTGGGACAAATTACATACAAATGCATCAAAATCATCAAGGCAATATTGCAATATGAATGGAGGTGAATGATGGTAGTTTACCTTAAGATTTGATTAACTGAGAAATTTGGACTCCATTTGATCATGCACAAATTAAACTTTCCCCGAAAACCTGGCTGGCAATATTCAAATGGGTAACAACATGTTTTCCTCTTTTGAACACAATGTGTTGAGATTTTTGTCATGCTGGTTTTATGCTTCAAACTTACTGGAATCAACATATCTCTTACTGGATGCAATTTGAGCTGTCAATATTGCGGTCTGTGAGAATCAATAACATAAACTGAAGTTCATTTTAAAATTTCAGCCAAACCAGACTGATTTTAAATTTTCATATGGACAGCGTTTCAGATTAATGGTGGGGCGAGTGCATCAGCAGTTGTTCATGTGTGTGCATGAAAAAGGGTATGAGTGCAAATGTTCTTGTGTGTTTAAACTGATACTGATTTGTGTATATGCATGTGTGTGCATGAAAAAGGGTATGAGTGCAAATGTTCTTGTGTGTTTAAACTGATACTGATTTGTGTATATGCATGTGTGTGCATGAAAAAGGGTATGAGTGCAAATGTTCTTGTGTGTTTAAACTGATACTGATTTAACAAGAAAGATATTGATTGCAAAGTCTCTCCTGTTTCAACCCTTAAATTTCAAATCAAACATTTCATGTTGACAACCTCATTAAAAGACTGACAGAAGCATAAGAAAAGTATGCAAAAAAGTGTCAAACAGATAATGAATGTCTGTAGAGAGCTGGTACAAATGTGTGCATGAATCTACACACTTTGCAGGTTAAATGACTAGCTTATTCCATAAAGATTGTGGTACTATAGTTTTTGCAATTACTTAACTTTTGCTGCTCTGATAAGATATGGAAGACTGAATCATTTTAAACTACCTACATACCAGAAATTACCATGCTGAAAGGAACACTCCAAATATTTCTATTCTGAGTTCATTTTATGACTGCATCAAAAATTTTGCAACTACTTGTTCACTTTTCACTTTATCAGAAGAGCTGAATTTGGATACTTTTTTTTTCTTTTCTTTTTTTTTACAGAAAATTAAAAATCAGTAAGTATGAGTTTTCTAATGAACCAGTGTAGTCATGTCATCTTTTCTCTTGCATCAGACTTCATTAAAATATACCTTTCAACACTGGTTGTCCACCCATCCTGACAGCTGTTTCTATGTGAATGTTGTAAACCTCCTCAAGTAATACTGTGCAAATCTGACAATGACCAGGACAATTCTTCTGGTCCAGACTTCAACAAAATGAAAAGTTCTTGACCCATTTATGTAAAAAACAAAATGACAAAAACAACAACAACAAAAAAACAACAAAAAACACAAAAATCAGTATCATTTCCTATTTCAACTCAATTTTAGCCATCAATAAACACTCCCACACTTACTTTCTTCAGACCTCTATGCCAACACATCCACTCGATTCACATAAACACCAACGAACAAATCCATCTTGTGCAGCCATGTGGTTGTCATGGGGAGTGTGTGTAGTGTGTGTGTGTGTGTGTGTGTGTGTGTGTGTGTGTGTGTGTGTGTGTGAGTGAGTGAGAGAGAGAGAGAGAGAGAGAGAGAGAGAGTGTGTGTGTGTGTGTGTGTGTGTGTGTGTGTGGTGAGAGAGAGAGAGAGAGAGAGAGAGAGAGAGAGAGTGTGTGTGTGTGTGTGTGTGTGTGTGTGTGTGTGTGTGTGAGAAATCCCAAATGAACAGAATGCATTCTTAGTTTGAGCCAATTAAAATAAAGTCTAAAGGAATAAGCAGGATGCATTTCATAAGCTCAATCAGTCATGACCTCTTGTCGTGTTTTGTTGAAACAATAATGCAAGGTGCGTGCGTGCATGTGTGTGTGTGTGTGTGCTCGCGCATGAGTGTGTTTAAAGTTGCCAGTGTGTTGTCTGACTGTGTGTGCGAGCGTGCGTGCGTGTCTGTATTGTAATTGTTGTTGTAATACTGAAAATAGTAGGAAGGAACTATTTACATGACTCCTCACTGCAAAACTGACAACAACCCCCTATTTGCTTGACATACTCACTGGGCTCCCAATGATGCACAGTTTGTACGTATTTTATGCTTTGGAGCTGAAATTCACTCCTTTCATTGTCAATGCTTGCATGACTCACCCTTTTAGGTACTGTAATGTGTCTGTTTCAAAGTGTGGCAGACTGCTTTTGTTTACAAAAACAAAAGCGAGTGACACTGTCAAAAGTTTCTGCTTCCAGAGTGGGAGAGTTTCTGATACTGTGTGCTACAAGACAGTGACACAGAGGGCCATATAATACTGTAATCATAACAACACTGTAACAAAATACAGGCACAGTAGCTGTTATTATGACTAGGCTTCTCCATACAGCACCCAATCAATTTTCATTGGACAGAAGGCTCAGTTCACACAATCATCCATTTCATCTGATGTAGTCACCTTTGCATGTTTCATCCTTATTTAAAACAAAATAAAACGAAACAAAAACTAACAAACAAACAAAAGAAGTCATTCTCAATATCTCTTCAAAGATGCGTTAAATGAGGTCACAAATGGCTGTTATCAGGCAAGCGGAAAAAAGCAGCATGTAAACAAAGCAAGAACAGAAGAACAGAGGAAGAGTCGGTGTGCAAACCACACCAAGTTTCATACAGCATACTCAAGGAATTCTCCTGTCAAAGTTTGACGATGCCACCAAAACCATGTAATGTATGATCTGCTGTACTGGCAGTCTACCCTCTGCATCAAAACAAAGGCAAAAAGGAAGGAACCAGTTTGTGAGGGTGTCCATAGACTATGAAACCTCGATGGACAAAGCCAAAGAAATATTGCTCTGCTCACTTTAGTTGTGATACACTCTTGCTTCTGACCATAAAGCATGACCTGAAAAAGGGCTATGCACTCAACACTTTTTGAAGATTGATGAGGGACTGTAAGGCGAGTTTCAACAAACTCCAGGACCCTGCTTGTTCCTATTGTTGTTCACTGTTCTAGTCTTTTTGATCTGGCCTTGTTTAAAGTCATGTGTTTGTTCGATGAAGCAACAGCCACAAAAATCTTTATTTACATTACACAGACAAGAAATTTGTCATGTGTGTATGGTAAGCGGATTAGGATTTGGAATACTGGTTCTGAAGCCAACCCCATGAAAGTAGTGTTGTGATGATGTGCATGGAAACTGCCTATTTTCTACAGAATAATGCTGAATCAGCCTCTTCTGTCAGTGTACTGTCTGTAGCTATGTACACCTGCGTCTGATGGTTTCCAGTGGAACTGATGAATCAATGAAATGAATTTAGTATATGCACAATAACCAAACACATGTTTTTATGACCACTTGCAAAAATTGAAAATCAAAAAGAAATAATCACAAAATCCTCATCTACACACTGATTAATGCACGGGTAGCACATGCTTTTCTCACCCTTTCAATTTTGCAAAATCACCCCTTTAAACTGAAAACGCAGCTCTAAATATTAACGATGCTTTGATACTATCTTCAAACTCTGTAGCACAACCCTCCCTGCTCTGATTTGCTACTAACCAGCCGCATGCCTGCTCCCACAGGCTCGTGCACGGCGCTCAGTCCCTGCCGACGCGCAATTTTGACACTTTTCGATTTATTTTTATGGTAGCTAGACAACAAATGACAGTGTTGTATTAGATGTCATAGCAAAGGACAAACATTCAACTAATCGAATTTAGTAATTTCGAATCACTTAATTTTAATGTGTAGACGTGACTGTCCATTGAAAAACATGGCTGACAGGTAAAAAAAAAAATTCTTTGTTTACATTCTAATCTGTTCTTTTTACAACATGCTGTCAGAATCAGAAGCAAACAGGTAAGCAACATCGCGACTGTTTGCACTGGCCGTGTTTTGATCAAATGTACTTGTGTTTGAATCTTTTGAATTGGCCTCATCAGCGACCATGTGTGATGCGGCGATGTCTGCTGCAGTTGATGTTGAATCATTATTTTCAGCTGCATCTTCACAGAATTCACTTTCCTCTTCTCTATCGTAATTATCGATATCTCTATCACTGCCCTCATCGTCAGATTAACTTTGTAATATAATTTCAAGCACTTCACTGAGTGAGAAATCGGTACCACCCCTCCACTCCAACATATTTCTGGCACAGGAAATTCCAGCCACGCTTAGCCAAGTGCCGGTTCCTTTGTTTCAAAGCTGCTGGGGTCAGCCAAGTTCATGACAGAGCACTAAAAGCAGTGTCTACAACTCGCTAGGACATCCCCAAGACTAAATACAGAGCTTATTTCCCTTAGACAATTTCAAGGAAAATGTAGGAATTTTTCATGTTCCTGTCCGCCAATAGCGGCGGACACGGCAGAATGTACTGTGTGCCTGTCGGCCAGCCTTGGCTGACGCGGCTGCAAGGGAAAGAAATCCCGTCCGCCACTATTGGCTGACATGGCTGGTAAAGGTTAAAAAAAAAAAAACACCTAAAACTAGTTTAAAAATCTGAATGATCTGTTTCTAAATTGGCCTCTTTCTTTTGACAGTGACCCACTCAACTAAACCTAAATTTGACAGTAGTTGTATCAGTATGCAGTGCTCTCAGATGATGAAGACCCACCAGTGGGCAAAAAACACATACCTAGATATGTCACATGCATGCCACTTTGATGAGACCGATATCCTGCCAGTTGTAGGCATCTTGTGTTGTGCTCCCTATGTTTTATTCATGTTCCCTGCCTAATGTAAGATTTAGCTACTACTAACTTTTTTGTTTTGTTTTTAGCTCTTCTAATCTGTACAAACATGAGCCGCCTACACAAATGAGAGGCACAGGCTGTCACATGCTTTAAACATCTGAATCATTCAAAACAGAGGTGACTGAATAACTTCTTTCCAAAAATTTGAATGGGTTAAAACAAAAAAAGAAACTGACTGGATGCAGCTGACTGACAAGGGCACACTGTAAGCAGTGACACCAGCATGACTCCCATTCAAATGATATAGTGATTAGGAAACGTTGAAAGAGCACAAGTTGAGCAGAACCTGACTGTGAATGTCAAGTACACAGAAATCTGTTCTCACCATCTATTCTGGAGAAGGTAGTCTTCGATTGCAAGACAGTAATAAAGCTAACCATTTCAACCACTATCCACCAAGCTGAATGTGAATCTGCAGACTGACACACATTTCTTTAACGGACGCAAATTCATTTGATGGGACACAAATTTAAAATGCTTCAGAAATTCTGTAAAATACTGTGAAAATGACAATGGCAAAATGACCATTGCACTCCTGAACATATGGCGCCAATGTACAATCTGCTGATTTACAGAGTGATGGGCCAGGCCAAACACTTTCCAAGGGAAAAGAAAAAAAAAAGAGGTTAAAGGTGAACTGCTAACCAATTTAGAGCTCAATCGCAGGATTCTACAATACAATCTAATTGTCTCAATATATTGAAGTTAAAAGACTCCATAATGGCAAGCTTCAGTTTCACTGACCCTGATATCTGTTACGATCTAAGCTGTTCACTTGACCTCTTGGTTTGCTGTGGCCATTAGAAAAATGCACCAGAGAGATTCCACTGTACCTTCATGGGACATCTTCTAACACAATGTGGCACTAAATATAAGTATGTATATGTATGTGTGTGTGTGTGTGTGTGTGTGTGTGTGTGTGTGCGTGTGTGCGTGTGTGTGTGCGCGTACGCGCATGTTTGTGTGTATGTGCATATGTGTGTGTGTATGTGTATGTGCATGGTTTATGTTTGTACATGGTTAATCTTCCTGATCAAAAACTACTGAGGTCAACATTCATCTGACCAAACTCCTTTCATTTCTGAAGTCTTCTTGAGAGAAACACCTGCACACAATTCCCATCTTTCACCATCGTCTGCCGTGCAGGATAGCATCAAAAGAAAATATCAGGGTTCTAAACTCAGAATCATAATCCCATACACATTAACTTCACATAAAGGGTGGTAGGGGTGAGATGCAAACTTGTAGTGGTATTACTGTTAAGTAAAAATCCTAACAATAAAGAAACTTTGTTGACAAACAGATCAAATACAAGAATTTTGCTGACTAACCATATGGACTGCTCTCTCTCTCTCTCTCTCTCTCTTTTTTTCTCTTTATAAAACCTATACACGCATTCCTGCACACATGTATTTCAGTGAGATCAAATGAGGAGAAGAAACCATAGTGCATGCACGTTTAACACCCTTCCACAGACTAACTCTGATTTCAGAAAAGGTTATGGGTCCTATGCCAAATCTGATAATAAAATCACAAATACATTTCTGAATCATAATTGGTAAGAGAAATAAACTTTCAGTCATGTATGTGAACCAATCCATTGCAAATTCTTAAAAGAAAACGACAGCTGAGACAAGCATATCATTGAAGAAAATGGGATGTACATTGCCTGCCTTCAAGGTCTACTCAGAAAGCAGGCTTTCACGTCATCAATTCTTCCGGCCATTACGCTTTCCCTTTCTGCGACTAACTGAACCTGACACGCTGTCTGATGCTAAGGGAGCTAGACCAGCACTGCGACCCTTCCCATTCCTACGTTTGGGAATATCCATTGGGCTAGACTGCCTAACATTACTGGGTTCCTCAGGAATGTTCAACCAAGGAGATGGGCTGGAACTGCTACTCCTTGGAATTTCAAGTGGACTGCTGCAATTGCTACATGGTCCTTCAGAAGGCATGCACACAGGGAGTTGGGGAGGGACTGAGGGCCCTACAGGGAAAGGGACTGCATTTCTGAGCACATCCCCCAAGACAGGCTCTGAAGGAGAAGGGGAATTGGGTCTTGACCTGTTTGGGCCACAGCTTGTGGAGCTGGTATCCATTTCCTCAAAGTTGCCTGCTTGCCCATTCAGCCGGCTCTGGGAGATGGCGCTGACTCCTTGGGCAGCAAGTTCTTCTGTAACCATGGGACTGCGTGAGCTTGAACTGTATTGCCTGTGCACATCATGAACACCTTTCATAAGACTGACTGATTCCAACAATAATTTCACCGCAAGTCAGATACATTACACTCATACACGCAATCATACACACATACACATGCACACATACATACATTATACATACACAAACACTTCTGTCACTATCAAAATATTCTGCAAAGTTTACACTTAACTCCAATGATATCAAAAGCATCATGTAAAGTAGGTGCTTGTAGATAAATTTATTGGCATAACCACATGAGTCGGTGCATGCACACACACATGGCCTTATTCAAATAAGGAGCACGAGTAGTGCACTCATCACACTGTGAACTATGTCATGGAAACCATGGCGAATCAGCAACATTTCCACAGGAATTTATCCCATATTCTGAGCAAAATTTAATTTGATTCGATGACTTTTAGGAAAATTAGAGATTGGTGACTGCAAATGGTGGATGCTGAAGTTCTAAGCAGAGACTGCTGCTGTAGGGCATGAATTGAACAGAATTAGAATTAGAATGCGCTGATTTATTTAGATAAAATAAATTAGAATGAGCTGATTTATTTAGATAAAATAACCAGCAACAGAGTAAAACAAGTGTTTCATGATAACTTTCATGCAGAAATAAATTTGTTAATTGCTGATATTGTCGAAGATCGACATCAACAAAGCCAATATAGTCCAATTAAAAATAGATCTATTGCCAAATGAAAGTTTGTGACAAAGCCATATTGACCACTGGAGGGCCTTCACCATACAGAAGCCCTTGCCAGTACCTCCACCATTCCTGCCTAAGGGAACGGAGAAGAATCTCTTCCTACACTACCGTTGATCTCATATGATCATCACCCATCAGTGACTGATTAATGATAATAATTTTTACCCCTCTTTTGTGTGTGTGTGTGTGTGTGTGTGTGTGTAAAAAATTTTCCACAGTTAGTCTCATTATGATCACACGATCTTAACTCACCTAGAACATTGTTTACATGTGGTCCCCCCCCCCCCTTTTTGTGTGTTTTGTGTGTGTGTGTGTGTGTGTGTGTGTGTGTGTGTGTGTGTGTGTGCAACACATGATACCCTGTTTTTCATTGATCACTGCTATCTTCTCTCAACAAACAGCGGCATATAGATGCCAACACATTATTTCACCTGTTACACTGAACATCATCCCACAGCATTGTTTACTTTTTTAAACAACACTATTAATATGAACCTCCCAACCTCCCACCCCCACCCCATAGTGGATGAAGAGATATGAGCTCTCCTTCTCTTGCCCCCCCCCCCCCCCCCCCCACACACACACACATTACCCTTTTTTTTTTTTTTTTTTTTTATACTCAACCCCCCCTCCCCCCCCCCCCCCCTCCCAATCACACCTTATCACCCATTTATCTTCCATCCCCTTCCCTCCCTCATTAACATTACCCACACACCTTTCACAACTACCCACGCATAACTACCACCACCTCTTTCATCACCCAGCGAAATCATTTATTTTATTCACCTAAACTTTTTTTTTTTTTTTTTTTTTTAAGTTTCTTCTGTTCATGTACTTATTTACCCCTTCTATATATAATTTCTTTTTTTTTTCCCAGTTTGCCTCCCCCCCCCCCCCCCCCCCCTCCTTACCATTATTATCAATCCACCATTATCACAACCGTCACAAAGATATCACACCACCCCACTAAACTAGACACACAACCCTATCGTATCACACAACCCCCCCCCCCCCCCCCTCCTTTTCCTCTCCCATAATCCCCCTTGTCATTTCCGCCTAGCGGCTATTCTCCCCACCACATGGACTAACAACAGATGAGTCATTTTCGTTCTTTGTTTGTACTGTCTTAAATGTTAAATGTGATTTATTTTTTCGCCTGAAGAAGACCCAAGTGGTTGAAATGCATCGTGTCTTGTCATGTGCTTTGTTTGTCAATGTCATTGGCGGTAACTAACACCCTCTCTTTCTAAATTAAAGCCATATTGATTCAAGTGTAGCATTGTCGTTCAACAAAGATTTATTTGGAAACGATGAAAAAGGCAAGATCCTTGGGTTCAAATGGGCATTTTAGTTTGAAATTTAATCATTACCTGCAGTTATCAGGGGTGATAAACAGTGATGACTTTGCCAGGTTTCGAATCTTGATCCGATCAGAGGTACCCAGTCTGGATCATGTCGACGAATTCGCAGAATTTATCCGACTACTGTTTTTGTATCAAATACTGTTACAAGTTATAACGATACAAAGAGTGCGTAGATGGACCATTTCATCACTGATGGACCATTTCAGTGCAATGATTACGTTGTCAATCAAATTCACTTGATTCAATAATGGATTCTTTTATTCTTTTCAATGCTCTTTTTTCTTACTGCTCTTTTTTATCTACTATTCATTCATTTGGCTGTTACACTTAAGTCCTGTGATCTGTAAAGCTGAAATAATGTGCAGACTGTGATTCATACTTAAACAAGCTTGGCATTTCTGTGACCTACTGGGTTAATAAAATCTAACATCATTTACATATTACATATTTTGAGCTCAGATCAAGAATTATTATTTTGCTAATGAAAGGAAAACGATTTATATGCATTCTATCAGCATATGTCATGCATTAAAAATCTCTCTTTCACTCTTTCTATACTTAGGACGGCATATCCTGCCCTTATGTTTACAACATACTAAGGACCGCATATGCGGTCCAAAGCTTTGGAATTTTTCTCCGAAAAGGGCGAATCTATTGTACGAAACTACTTTTTACATATAGCTCCTGCATACTGATTAGAGTACAGAGGTACTGGTACTTAAGCTTTGCATCACACCATGTCACCAGCTTGGTTTGGCCTGACGTGGCAACGTAGCCTTGTCTGCTACTGGATCAAGCACAAGTAGTGAAAGCAACCCTACAAATCGCCGTTACAATGTGACTGAAGCCCTTGAATTGTTGCAAACAGTTGAATAATTTCAGGGCATAAAACCAATTATTGAAAATTTTTTGTTCATAGGATGTGTACCACCCCTATTTTTACATGACACGCAAAATCTCATTGTCTTTGTCATGCAAACTGTCTTACCAAAAAAACAGAAACATAATTTTGCTATATTGTTTGCGGTTTCTCAATCATTTCCAACATAACTTGAAAAAATCACAAGTCTGTGTTTTTTCTTCTTTTTTTTTTTGATGATTTTTTTTTACAAATATATATAGAAATGGTCAGTTTCTGGAGGAAGTAAGGGGAGATAATAGCTAGTATAGAATGAGTTAACATTGTCAATGGTAACTGTGAACAGCATAATGTCATTTTTACTGGTAAAGTTTCACTATCAAATAATAGTGTTGTTTTTAGTTTGCTTCAGTAGTTACATTTTTTGCATCATTTTATAGAAAGTTTATTTCTGAGTCCAGTCAAACACTATATACATTACCATCCAATAAAGAACAAATCACTGAAAAGCATTTGACGAAAGGAACCTGCAACTAGCCAGCACACTGGAAAAGGCTCAGATCAGGGTTCTCAGCTCAAAGGCTGGACTTACAAAAAAGTGCCTCAGATGGAAATGGATTAACACTCAAAGATTCCCAAAGACCCACTATGGAAACAAAATGAAGCATCTGTCAAAAGGCGTGGAACAGGGCGGACACACTGACAGGAAATGCAGGATGGGAGGAATAAGACTTCATGGTAATTAAAACGGTAACAGATTGTAAATGTGGCAGAAAACTATGGTCAGAAACTCTGTTTCTGCACTTACTCACCTCATGAAACGCTTCCGTGGAGAACGAGGCTCACACCATAGTGTGCTGTTGACTTCCTCCAGTACAGATGGTGCAATGTATGTGAAACCCTGACAGACACAAAAGGTACAACATAAAGGAATACACTCCACAATATGTTCTTTGAGCTGCATTCAGTAGTTGTTCCTTAAAAATACAAATAAAATAATTAATGTCCAAGACACTTCACACAAAATTCTGAAACATAATACCAAATACTGACATGACACTAAATAAAAAGACATGATGCTTACAGCCACTACCTCAAGCATGACACTCGAAGTGAGTGGGTAGCAAATATTATGTACACTTAATGGTGTTCCTCATAGCATTTGAAACCAAGAGTTCTATGGACCCTCTGTTGAAAAATCTGAGAGTCCTTTGAGAAATCAGAAGGTACTTACTATTAAACATTTGAAGAAATTCTTTATCATACAATAATGCTGCACCAACACACTCATCCATTCTGCTACATAACACCATGAACCAGTGCACAGAGATAGGTATCAACATAAACATTCACTGAGCTGTTTTAAAACCAAAAGCATCAGCAGAAAACAAAAATTGGTTAAATCCTATTTTAAAGCCCCTCTTCCCTTTCTCATTTCTTTCTCCTGTGGAAAAAATATGCAAGTTGATGAAGATTCTTCTCCCTGGAAAGAGCAACAGATAGGGAAAAGGGGGAGATGGAGTTCTAAGATGGGACTTTCTCCCCAAACCTTGGAGCTAATCAAGGGCCTTGCTAAATCTTCTTTCCAATGTTTACAACACTTACTATGGCCTTGCCTACCACTTGGAATTGCTACTTTTTAACTATAACGGTTCACTGTCAGTGGCATTCTACTTTTACTTTTGAAGAATCAGCCACACTGGTGTACATTTGTCAATGTCTGTGTTATCCATATCCACTGGTACATGATGGCCTGCTCTTCTGGAAGATGGAATGAGATTTAACATAAAATTTTTTCAGATCAATTGCCTTGGTGGTAGAGTATGGCAAATGTCGTGGTCTTTGTCTATCTCTTCAACAAAATTGAAAACGAGACTGACAAACATATTGGCAGAACCGTTGTCAATTTCTTCATTGAGAATGCTGAAGAGCTGAAGTAAGTCAATCTCTTTAACGAAATGAAAGAAGACTCTTGCTTCCATTAAGTTGGTAAGAGCCACTGAATCAAATCTGTAAAAGGTGTAATAGCTTCTTTCCCGCAACTGATGGGAAAGCTTGGATACTCAGGGGCTGCAGCTCTGAAGCTTGATGCATTCGACTGTGTTTATCAACGAAACTGGGTTGACGCATCTATGGAAGTGGTCGCATCTTTCAACAAGAACAAAGTTGCAGAAAAATTATTGTACTCCTGACTGGAAAAAAAAAAGTGTCCCTGGAATCCTCTGTGTGAATATCTATCCATCAAATTGCCAAGTCTGCACATAAAGCACCTCCCAGTTTTTATGAGGAAAACTGGTCAATGGCTTAACTTTCTAAACAGATCAAATATCTCGGCAACAAATAACCAGAAAACGTCTTTGCAGCATCAGATTAGTAGTATGTGTTGCACATCATTTTTAAAATTCTGCCAAATTTCCCCAGTCTCTTTTGTACAATGCTATGGCAAAACTTTTCATCTTTATGGTTCTGCCACATTCACAGGTATTCTGGCTTGAGTTAATAAAAAAAAAGTTGTTATCAGAGTAATGAGTAAACTGTGAAACATTATCACTTAACATTGAACTGATTTTGTTCCACATCCTTATAGTGCCCACTTTGAGGAGATAAGTGATTGCATGTTCGTTTTTCAAGGAGGAAGACCAAAGATGCTGAGAGGGGTTGTGTTTGTCTTGTAATTTGTTTATTTCTTTTGTCTGGCTGCATGGTAATCTTTCCTTTAAGTTTGATTTTGTTAGGTAAAGATGACTGAACAATAAAAGATGACACTTTTGATTTTTTACCACTTTAAGCAGCTTCTGTTTCTAACTACAAGTGTAAAATTTATAAGGTAAAAAACAACAACAACCAACCAAACCGAACAAAACCAAAGTTACAAACATTTTTGAATGATTTGAAGAACAGACATACTTTAGAAAACTATATACACTCACCAGAAATGCAGTGTAATGATTTTGTTAGAAAATGGCTACCACATGCAGATGTGGTGTTAGAATAATGCTGTTATTTGTGTTAATCATGTTTTGTTGTAAAAATAACAGATGTGTATTGTTTACCAAAACAAATCATGTGCCATGAAAAAATAGACTAAAGCACACTAAACTTGCCTACTATCGTATTCATTTTATTCATCTACTGATTTAGTCACCTTTTTTTTAAAACTCAAATACTCTAAATTTTGAACCCTGGTGTGGTTAAATCTTTGCAATTTAGTTTCAGAGGCACTATCAACAATCATAATTTTACCTACTGCCATGTCTGTGTCATTTTTTTTATACTGTTTGCTTAGAGGTCAATTCATTCTTTATTTGAATCTGTCCAGAATTTTTAGTTCAGATTGCCATGTGCAACTCTGTAAGTGGTTATTTAAAAGGGGGGAAGGGGGAGGGGGGGGGGGGGGCTAATAAATTTGGGGAAATAGCACCTTCAGTGTAAGGAAGAAAAAAAACATAAGGGAAGGGAGGGGGGAGGGGGGACTTGATATAGAAGAGAACATATGCAGTCATCAACACTCTGAAGACAAAGTGTGGAGGTTAAAAACACAGGAAGAAAGCTTATGAGTGATGTTGAAAGAGCACATGACTATCGTTTTCCCCATGCTTCAAGGACTCATACACCAAACTGGAGGACATTGGTGCTAGTTGATAAAGAAATGAAGCCCTCCACAGTAACCATCCATACCCTCCATCCCCTCCCCACGTCTCTTTGAAAAGAGTTTCAAAAAATTAGTACCCCCTAGCAAGACCTGGTCAAGTCACTTAAGTTTTTTTTTAATCTCAGTGTGTGTGTGTGTGTGTGTGTGTGTGTGTGTGTGTGTGTATGTGTGTGTGTGTATGTGTGTGTGTGTCAGTGACGTGTGTGTGTGTGTGTGTGTGTGTGTGTGTGTGTGTGTGTGTGTGTGTGTGTGTGTGTGTGTGTGAGTGTCGTGCTTTCAGCTGTTTTTGTCTGTTATGCCATACTTTGTGCCTATTGACTGTCATTAAGATCAAGATCAATATAGACTTATAACTGATACAGTTACAAACGTACTCAAACTGTGGTGAGTGGCTATATATGTCAATGCTTCAAGAAGACATCCTTCAGATGAAAATATGTTAGTTCAGGTAAAACATATCATCTATTGCTAACAAATGCACATGGCACAGGTTAGACTATTATTGTTGATTAAATGCATGGTGTCACTATGATTTTATCTTGAAGTAGACAGCTGCATGCACATATGTACTTGAGGTAGAGAGACTGACAAACTGACATATGAAACACTCACAGTGTAAAAGATAATGCTATAGTTTTCAGAGGAACCAACCAGCATCCACACCAGCACCACTAAAGGTGGATAACCCACCATCAGGAAAATAAAAATGTACATACTTCTGTTTCAGTGGTACAGGACAGACAGACATGCATGCATAATGTTTTGAGTTCAGCTTGGAAAAGAAAAAAAAAACACTTACAACAATAAGTTGCATTTGTGCTATCTTACCAGTGTTTTGGTTAATCTGTTAAGAACGTTTACAGCCTGCAAAGTTTTGCCTGTTTGCATGCTATTTGTGTAAAAACAAAATCTATTCATGTTTGATACTGTAAAATCTCTTAGTGAATCACCAGTCCAGTGACATCCCAAGTGCCCTGCAGCCTGTTTCCTACCCTTATCAGGTACACTGCGCTATTCAGTTTACATGTGAAAGACAAACCATTAAGGTGTTCAGGGTAGAGTAAATGGAAGAAAAATTCTGCAAAACGCTGTATAAACAGACTGCCTCCTTGTCTTAAACCCACTCGCTGCTACCTTCTGCTTGGCAGGAGTGCAGGGGGTTCCTTCCCAGGTCTGTTGGCTAGATGTGCTTCGACAGAAAAATGTGCAATAGGTGCAAAAAGATTTAACATGCACTCAAGATTTTCACATGCTTGCCTTCAGACATAGGACCTCAGTCTAAAGTCTCAATGGAAGGAGTAGGAGCGGACTGGAGTCTGCATTCCCACGTAAACAAAAAGGACCTCATTTGCATATTTGTAAGACACCCCCATGTGTAAGCCTGATTTCACATCAGCCAAACAAAACAGTCAACGTTTAGATCAGTCTACATGGGTGAAACCAGGAAAAAATTAAAATCAGGAAGGCTGGGGGTCAAGGGTGCTGCCTTAGGCCCTGTGGCAGGGTCAAAGGGCAGAGCCCTTTGTCGGGTCAAGGGGCAAAGCCCCTGAAGCTGAAGGGTTTCTACACCTTTGACAGGTAAAATCTGCGCATTTGGAGACCCTTTACCTCCTTCATACCATATTATCCACAAGACCACCTTTAAAGTGACATTAATGTTACTGACCTGCATGCTGAGCAGTTCACTTAATTCAAGACACTGGAGGCAGCAATAATTTTTGTTGACTATGATTTGTATTTATCATTTCTGAAACATGAAGACAGTTTGCAGTTTGAACTCGTGAAATAGTTTGTGGTGACCACAATTTGTGCATTTGGTGTTAGAAGAACGCCCTTGTATGGAAAACTAGACTTTTTTTCCACCTCAACTGAAAACTTGCATTGTCTTGTTTATTCCAGCAGGAAGTTCAGCCTGCAACCCTGCATCTCAGGGAAAAGGGGTGGGAGTGGCATGTGGGTGGGGTGAAGGTTATTGGTGAAACAGGCGTGTGACTTGGCTCACAGATTTAAACTGTGAAGCTATAAAGTGATACTTGGATTTAAAGCTTGAACATGTTTAGTTCTTCAAACGTCCAGAAATCTTTCAATCAACTTACCAGGAAAATGAATCTCTGGGCACAAGTTAATTTCTAGTGGAAGCAAAAATAATTATTCTTTTTCCGCATACGAAGGCTGGCGACAGACAGTGCAGAAAGACCTAGACTCGTAAACAGAGGATGGAGTGACACCAACAGGCTGGCTGAGGACCATGCACAGTGGAGTGCATTGACTGCTTCATGCGTCGCAAGACGCGGGAGCATTTAAGTCTAAGTAAGTAAGAAGGCTGATACTCCTGTCCATACTCCCTGTATAGACAGGCAAGGATGAACCCTTTCACCGCCAGATGTTCTATTTTGCATAAATCCCCATCGCCAGCCATTTTTCCAAGAAACTCTTATTTCATACCAGCATATGTGAAACGCGGATATCTCTAGAACTAAACAACCAATTCACATGCTCTTTTTTTGTGAAATGGAGGAGGTACACTGTATTTTTATTACAGTATTACATATTAGTAATGGTTAGTCAACAACAATTTCAATTTTTTAGTAATTTCAAGTGCAAAAAAAAATGCAAAATAAAAAAAATGAATGTTATCTTTCTTCTCAACATGAAAAAAAGAAAAAAGCATGCCAACAAACTCTCAACAAGGGAGGAAAAATACTCCACTCACAAGTGAAGACCAGAAAGTATGGTATATCCAACAGAAAAATGGAAGAAACGGCCATAAATCCAACTACTCCAATAGCAGGGAACACACACACACACACACACACACACACACACACACACCCTTTCACTCTCACTGTTGAAAGCAATATCTTTTTATGAAAACAGAGTCATTCACATGCCTGTTGGTCTCTGAACCCTGGTGAGCCATTCAAACTGATCGTAAGTCCTACTCAAACACGTCTCTGCTGCTCAGCTTTGACACGTGTCAGTCGGCCACGCCCCCTTCAACCTAGATCTGCAAGCCAGCTGTGTGTGAAGTTCATTGCCTTTTACTAGTTTAGCTCGCCCCCTCACACAGACTTTCAACAGTCAGTCACTGCTGGTTGGCTCAACGCCAAAACACTGGGCACACGCAGTGAGCCGGCATCTAGTCTGATCTCTCGTCTGCTCATCTCTCCCCACCACTTGGCCATGGCCCAACGCCTCACTCTGCAGTAATTCGGTCAAGCTCTCACTATCCCATAATGTTTCCAGTCCACTATCTGGGTCTTCTTCATCTGAATCGGGATCAACTGACCATCTATTCAATATTTCCAGCACCTGATCTGTAGTAAATGTATGGTGAGGTTGAGCTCGTGAAGTGCTTGGCTGTGATGTCATAGTCAGTATAAATTGATAAAAAAAAAACACTTAACTGAACAGCGCTCTGACAAAGCAAATGGCTGTAAGCGCATGTCAGGGAATCCCCCAACTATGCTGTTTATTGCTGGCTTTCTATCTCGTCAACTTGCAGAGTGAGAGTATTGGAAGTTAGGTAACCCTAGTTGGTTGCATTTCAGTGACGTCGGCGGTGAGCCACGTGGTTGCCGAAATGCGACGTCGGCGGCATAAGGGTTAATCCCATCTACCCAACAAAGGGAGTGGAGTTTCGTGTGTATGACCATTTTTTTTAATCAGGCCATTAAGGCAGTCATACTCCAAAATTGGAGAAGGTGCATCTATGTGTAACGTGTCATCCATACCAACGGCCAAACTAGCTTTCTCTTCTGAAAGTTGGTGACAGGATTTTACGTGTGTGCAAGATGTTATGCATGTGTTCACACACAGAACCTCAGTTTATGGTTTCATTCGAAGGACTGCATGGGAAATGGAGTCAGAACCAATGGCCCAACTAAAGTGGCCTTTCAGCTAGTATTAACTGACAAGGTAAAAGGGCAGTGAATGTACTTGTATTTATTATTAGTTAAGATAGTACTTAACATTTTTTCTTTTCTTTTCTTCATTTTTTTTCTTTTGGCAAGCATGTGTCTACAGACCTGTTTACCCATATGATTTCATCAAATTTTGTTCCCATGATTAGCAAAAATGGGACGAATACAACAAACTTTTTTTTTTAATTGGAAAAAAAAATTCCTAAGACAAGATTCTTGAGAGGTAATTGCACTTGCAGACTTTAACCATAGGAGGGGAAATCTGACTAAAGAGTGAAAACTCTTGTTAACCTCCGCGCACGAAATGACGTCAGGCTATGTCAAATTATTGACAACATGCAAAAAAAAAAAAAAAAAATCAGCGAGAGAGCATGTGTCTATGCCAAAGTATGCTGATGAATCAGGGTTGAGAGTAATTTGCGTCAGAAGGAACCTTTTTCACTGTAGTTAATGTAAAATTAGGCAGTTACTACCCAGAAGAAACCTCTGCTGTGTGATGGCATGTGAAAACAAAACTTGTTCTGAGCACTGGCATCGACCACAGACGTATCTTCATTAGGCTCAAGGAACATTATCGTGACTATTGGCTGAAGCAGCATTTGCACATTCTCTCAGCAAAACAATGAAGGAATGATCATTTTGGTAAAGAAAAACCTGGATCGGTCAGAGTAATGAGGACACAGTATTACTGAAATGTTCGGGAAAAAAAATCAACCAGGACATTTTGTGATTTCAGGATGTCCGGACAAGCAGTGAGGTCAAATTCCGGTTTCTGGCATTTCTGGACGTGTGGCTTCATCCATGAGATCCTCTTCAGAGGGCATGTATGACCTTATGGTGAAAGCTTGGCTCTGTCTGGAGTTGTGCCGTTTTCAACTGTCAACAAATTGGGCTGCAGGATGTGTGCAGCAGTTTGCTTAGCGGTGGCTTCTTTAGCCAGTAGACTCTGCTGTCATACAGGCTAATACACCCATGGGGGTGCTTTGATGGAGGTCCTGTTAAGTCTTATCTGGTGGTCACACAATGGATCTGCCAGGAAGCAGGTATCTCCCTTGATATCTTAATGGAATGCTCTGTGCATGCCTACACCCCATTTGAGCACAGCTTCCAAGGGTAGTGCAGGATTACTCCTGGTTGGTTGGTTCGGCAATTAAGGACAGTACTTTTCTGGGTCCCACTGACACCTTCCAGTGTATGATTTTCTTTTTCTTGTAAGATATTTCCATATGTAAGCTTGATTTTACATAGCCAACAAACAGGCAATATTAAGCCTTGTTAGTCTCTGGCTTGTGTAGGAAATGTCTTTGTTACACACTACACACCATGCCAACAAACAGGCAATATCAAGCCTTGTTAGTCTCTGGCTTGTGTAGGAAACGTCTTTGTTACAAACTACACACCATGCCAACAAACAGGCAATATTAAGCCTTGTTAGTCTCTGGCTTGTGTAGGAAATGTCTTTGTTACAAACCACACACCATGGCGGGCTACCAAAACAGACTTTTCGAAAACAATTGGTGACATGCTCCTTTGAATTTGTAGTGGCTGAGACCCACTCCCATCTACATTTGTTGTCACAACTATTCCATCAAAGTGGTTTCCATGCCAAACAAGTTACTGACAAAACTTCTAAAGATTGCTGCTGAAGGAAAATACTACTGACCTCTTTCTCAGTCTGATTTCATGTGTTTGCAGTGTTCTATGACTGAGTTTTGTCAAGGTTTGTTTGTTTGTTTTGTCAGTAAACATTAGAGGCTGGGTGGTCGGAAGAAGCATACGAACAAAGCCTGTTGCTTTTTACACCATCCTGTCAGCTGAAACTGGTGCTCCCTTTTTTGTACCTCTATTTTCTTTCCTGAGGACAGGATTTCATTTTTTGCAAGTGACGATGTCAAAACCTCTGACATTTGTCTTTTCACTGCCAGTTCCCACCCCAGAACGAAAGACTGAAAGCAAAACAGAGACAGAGACAGAGAGACTGAAAGCACAACAGAAACAGAGACAGAGAAAGAGACAGACAGGCAGGCAGAAAGCACAACAGAGACAGAGACAGAGAAAGAGACAGACTGAAAGCAAAACAGAAACAGAGACAGAGAAAGAGACAGACAGGCAGACAGACTAAAAGCAAAACAGAAACAGAGACAGAGAAAGAGATAGACAGGCAGACAGACTGAAAGACAGCAAATGATATAACTTCAAGTTATATCCTACCCATACACAACTACCTGTAAAATGAGGATTTTTGCTATGATCAAATGACCAGACCAACCATAGTTTGATGACAATTACCTTGAACACTTGGTTAATGCTGTAACTGAGAATAGTATCATCTGGAGAATCAACAGATAGTTTGATGACAATTACCTTGAACACTTGGCTAATGCTGTCACTGAGAATAGTATCATCTGGAGAATCAACAGATAGTTTGATGACAATTACCTTGAACACTTGGTTAATGCTGTCACAGAGAACAGTATCATCTGGAGAATCAACAGATAGTCTGATGTCAATTACCTTGAACACTTGGCTAATGCTGTCACTGAGAATAGTACCATCTGGAGAATCAACAGACAGTCTGATGACAATTACCTTGAACACTTGGCTAATGCTGTCACTGAGAATAGTATCATCTGGAGAATCAACAGACAGTTTGATGACAATTACCTTGAACACTTGGCTAATGCTGTCACTGAGAATAGTATCATCTGGAGAATCAACAGACAGTTTGATGACAATTACCTTGAACACTTGGTTAATGCTGTCACTGAGAATAGTATCATCTGGAGAATCAACAGACAGTTTGATGACAATTATCTTGAACACTTGGCTAATGCTGTCACTGAGAATAATATCATCTGGAGAATCAACAGATAGTTTGATGACAATTACCTTGAACACTTGGTTAATGTTGTCACTGAGAATAGTATCATCTGGAGAATCAACAGACAGTTTGATGACAATTATCTTGAACATTTGGCTAATGCTGTCACTGAGAACAGTATCATCTGGAGAATCAACAGACAGTTTGATGACAATCACCTTGAACACTTGGTTAATGCTGTCACTGAGAATAGTATCATCTGGAGAATCAACAGATAGTTTGATGACAATTACCTTGAACACTTGGTTAATGCTGTCACAGAGAATAGTATCATCTGGAGAATCAACAGATAGTTTGATGACAATTACCTTGAACACTTGGTTAATGCTGTCACTGAGAATAGTATCATCTGGAGAATCAACAGGGGTCTGACGTGTGAACTTGGTATCAAACTGACTGGTGTCCTCATCGTTGGTCTGAAAAATAACAATAACGGGAGGCCAAAATCACATAGCTGTTTTTTCAAACTGATAAATAAAATCATAGCATACAAGGTAACATGAAAAAAACTAACTCACTATATATATAAACTGATTATAAGTATTAGAAAAACTATAAATAATCAAATTGCTCTTTTAAAGATTACCCCTCCCCTCCCCCCTATTCCAGCATATAAGTTTGTTTGTTTGTTTTAACAAATACTCAAGATGTCTCTCAAAATAGAGCAAACAGAAGCAAACCACAGTGGAGAAAAATTAGAGCAAGCAAACAATAATGCTTTATAAAGATGGGACATCAGCTATAGGGAGTGGTTTTTTGTTTGTTAGTATGTTTTAAATGAGACTCCCTCCTTGGCTAGATATTCTACATGTCAAATATTTTCGCAAGCTATGGCCGGTTTGCTTGTTGAGTTTGGCAAAACTTTTGCGTCTAACCAAGACTAATGCTGTGACCATTACCACACTTCCAGTCCACAACAACTTCCGCTTCCATCCACCGTTCCATGGCCTATCCCCACAGGGCAGCCCCTTGCTGGCCACACCAACACAAGCATGGAGGGTGGACATTTGAGTTTGACTAAGGTATCTTTAGCCAAACAGGGAGTGTGGCAAAACAAACCTCCCCATTTTCGTGTCACCTATGGCACCATGTCACACTGTGTGCAGGATCCAAAGCATGAGAGGCAGGGCCAGTGTTCTAGTGGTCCATAAGTGTGGGGTGTCACCTATGGCACCATGTCACACTGTGTGCAGGATCCAAAGCATGAGAGGCAGGGCCAGTGTTCTAGTGGTCCATAAGTGTGGGGTGTCACCTATGGCACCATGTCACACTGTGTGCAGGATCCAAAGCATGAGAGGCAGGGCCAGTGTTCTAGTGGTCCATAAGTGTGGGGTGTCACCTATGGCACCATGTCACACTGTGTGCAGGATCCAAAGCATGAGAGGCAGGGCCAGTGTTCTAGTGGTCCATAAGTGTGGGGTGTCACCTATGGCACCATGTCACACTGTGTGCAGGATCCAAAGCATGAGAGGCAGGGCCAGTGTTCTAGTGGTCCATAAGTGTGGGGTGTCACCTATGGCACCATGTCACACTGTGTGCAGGATCCAAAGCATGAGAGGCAGGGCCAGTGTTCTAGTGGTCCATAAGTGTGGGGTGTCACCTATGGCACCATGTCACACTGTGTGCAGGATCCAAAGCATGAGAGGCAGGGCCAGTGTTCTAGTGGTCCATAAGTGTGGGGTGTCACCTATGGCACCATGTCACACTGTGTGCAGGATCCAAAGCATGAGAGGCAGGGCCAGTGTTCTAGTGGTCCATAAGTGTGGGGTGTCACCTATGGCACCATGTCACACTGTGTGCAGGATCCAAAGCATGAGAGGCAGGGCCAGTGTTCTAGTGGTCCATAAGTGTGGGGTGTCACCTTTGGCACCATGTCACACTGTGTGCAGGATCCAAAGCATGAGAGGCAGGGCCAGTGTTCTAGTGGTCCATAAGTGTGGGGTGTCACCTATGGCACCATGTCACACTGTGTGCAGGATCCAAAGCATGAGAGGCAGGGCCAGTGTTCTAGTGGTCCATAAGTGTGGGGTGTCACCTATGGCACCATGTCACACTGTGTGCAGGATCCAAAGCATGAGAGGCAGGGCCAGTGTTCTAGTGGTCCATAAGTGTGGGGTGTCACCTATGGCACCATGTCACACTGTGTGCAGGATCCAAAGCATGAGAGGCAGGGCCAGTGTTCTAGTGGTCCATAAGTGTGGGGTGTCACCTATGGCACCATGTCACACTGTGTGCAGGATCCAAAGCATGAGAGGCAGGGCCAGTGTTCTAGTGGTCCATAAGTGTGGGGTGTCACCTATGGCACCATGTCACACTGTGTGCAGGATCCAAAGCATGAGAGGCAGGGCCAGTGTTCTAGTGGTCCATAAGTGTGGGGTGTCACCTATGGCACCATGTCACACTGTGTGCAGGATCCAAAGCATGAGAGGCAGGGCCAGTGTTCTAGTGGTCCATAAGTGTGGGGTGTCACCTATGGCACCATGTCACACTGTGTGCAGGATCCAAAGCATGAGAGGCAGGGCCAGTGTTCTAGTGGTCCATAAGTGTGGGGTGTCACCTATGGCACCATGTCACACTGTGTGCAGGATCCAAAGCATGAGAGGCAGGGCCAGTGTTCTAGTGGTTCACAAGTGGGGGGTGCCACAAAGCTTCCTCCAAAACATGTCTTAGGGACACAAGAGTTGAGGTGATGATGGCCCTGATCTCAGGAGCCCTGGATTTGAAGACTTAAGTGTCTCTGCAGTTGTAGTAGTAGTAGTAGTAGTTGTAGTAGTAGTTGTAGTAGTAGTACTTTCATTTTACTTCTTTTCACAAAATTATGTGATATTAGATGAGAGATAAAGAGGAAGGGAGAGAGGGAGACAGAGAGTGTGCTTACATACATGCGTGCGTGCATGTGTGTGTGTACGTGTGTGTGCAGGTGTGTGGTATGTACATATAATCGCACAAAGACCGCCAACATCATCTTAAATATCTAACCAGCCTATGTAACAAACTAGAGGTAACTTTAAAAGCAAGATCTAGTTGCAAAGCGAGACGACTGCAGGCGGAAATCTAAACAAATCTTAAATAAATGTTAGCGAACCGCCCAGAGAACGTGGACAAACGAGTCACAAGACGAAACAACGCATTTCGACCTCTTAGGTCTTCATCGGGCAAGACATAAACGAATAAAACAACGAAAATTCACTTAGCTTTGATCGCTTCAGATCACTTCACAGGGTTCAGCGCAAGGAAGAAGGCGTTCACGCCTTCTTCCTTGCGCTGAACCCTGTGAAGTGATCTCACGCCTTCTTCCTTGCACTGAACCCTGTGAAGTGATCTGAAGCGATCAAAGCTAAGTGAATTTTCGTTGTTTTATTTGTTTATGTCTCGCCCGATGAAGACCTAAGAGGTCGAAACGCGTTGTTTCATCTCGTGACTCGTTTGTCCACGTTCTCTGGGCGGTTCGCTAACATTTATTTAAGATTTGTTTAAAAGCAAGGTTAATATTGGAAAAAACGTCAATCACAGACATGCCTGATAAACATGGTAAGTATGCCCCGAGAGGCACACGCTCAAATAAAACATGGCCTCTTGATATGTTTGTTTTGCCACATACACAATTTGTTGAAGCATTATATTCAGTTCTGAGAGCATCTAGTTTTAGTCAACAAAATATTGAAACATTTCTGTATTGATACATATCACGACCTTGCAGATTTTGAATGCTTTTGACATAATCAATACTGAAAACATTGACTATATTTTGTGTTTTAACATATGAATTAAATCTAACAGCCCCAAGCCTTTTGTCTTTACATTTGATGACTCTCTTGTAAAGTGAAGGATGTAGTGAGTTGTGAACACATTTCAGTTCTAGCTCCTTTTTTCGCACATCTGTCAGCGAGTTCATTACCCAAGATTCCACAGTGTGAAGGAATCCAAAAGAAAATTCCTTTACATATCAAGATATCGATCAAATGACAAATATCTTTTAAAATAAAATGATCTGAATTCCATTTGCAAAATTTAATGGATTGTAATACTGACATTGAATCTACGCAGAACAACACTTGAAAAATTGTGGTCAGTGGCTGATCTTCCTTTTCTAAAGCCTGCTTGATTACTAGGTTATTATGACTAGGTATTATATCATTTTTAATCACAAAAATACATAAGCCTATTCAGTACATTTTTTTTCCGTAAGTTTTGCAACATGAGAAGTCAGAGCTACAGGTCAGTAATTATTAATGTTTGTGACAGACTTACCATGCTTTACAATCAAAATAATTACGGAATGTTTCCAAATGACTGGCATAGTACCATCCACCCAAATCTTTTGGAACATTTTTAATAAAAAGCGGAGAGAGTTTTCTGGCAGATGTTTTAGCGTTTCATTTCAAATAGCATCTAATCCAACTGATGACATTTTGTTACCTACTGGGCATATACAATCCTTTAACTCGTGTGTGGTTATGGGTGCATTTGTGTAATGATCATTATTTGAAACTTATTTGTTTTTTTGTTTGTTTGTTTTTGTATTATGATTGTAGTGATAATGGTTTTTTGCTTTTTCATTTTGATATTGTTTTCCATGTGTTCATGGTGTATGTTTTTTTGTTCAAAACCATTATAAATTCTTTAGTTTGACCGGGTTGGATGGTTTCATTTTATGCTGTCAGTTGTATATGAGTTTGTTGACCTCTTTTGGATTTGATGTATTTACACATGTATGTTATTGTCTTCTCCAAAGCTATTTCGTAAACAGAAATGGACAGTAGTGTGTCTATTCTCTCAATTAACTGTCAGGGCCTCAATAGTTCGAAGAAGAGGCGTGATGTCTTCCATTATCCAAGGTGTAAAAAATATTCTGTGTACTTCTTGCAAGACACTCATTTTGAAAAAAAGATGGAACAGTATATCCAGTCTGAGTGGGGCTATAAGGCGTATTTCTCAAGTTACTCTTCCAACGCAAGAGGAGTCGCAATTCTGTTTAATAACAACTTTGAATTTAAGGTTAAGCAAATTGTTAAGGATGATTCTGGAAACTTTCTCATGATACGTGCAGAGATACATAGGAATGATTACCTTTTAGTTAATATATATGGGCCAAATAGGGATGACGCAGAATTTTACAATTGTCTCAAACAAAAAATTGTTGGGCTTAGTATAGAAAATGTTATAATAGGTGGGGATTTTAATCTGGTCCTTGACCCTTCTAGAGATTATCATAATTACAAACATATAAATAATCCTCACGCAAAACAGGCTGTTGAAAACATGGTCGAAAATCTAGACCTGAATGATATTTGGCGGGAACTAAACCCAGAGTGTCGCCGTTTTACGTGGAGGAGAACTAATCCTTTTCAACAGGCCAGGCTAGATTTCTTTTTGATATCAGACACAGTTGTTTCTTATACTGATGAAGTAGACATTGAATCTGGTTATAGAACAGATCACTCTGCTGTGTTATTAAAGCTAAAATTTAATGAAGGCATAAAGCGCAATACTTTTTGGAAACTTAACTCGTCTCTGTTGAAAGATAAGTCATATGTAGATGAAATCAATACTCTGATCGAAAACGTTAAAGAAGAATACGCTATAAATACAGAAAATATTAATGAAACAGACGACAAATTACAATTCTCAATTTCTGATGATTTATTTCTCGATTTCCTGTTAATGAAAATAAGGTCGAAAACAATTGCTTATGCTACTGCGAATAATGAAGAGGAAAAACAATTAGAACAAGACGTTATTAAGTTAGAAAAAAAAAAAAGAAAACTGAAGATGATATCAGAGTCATTAACGAGAAAAAAGAACGACTGTCGGATATCAGAGGAAAACGAATAGAAGGAGTTTTGTTAAGATCACGCGCTAGATGGATAGCAGATGGAGAGAAAGTTAGTAGTTATTTTTGTAATCTCGAAAAACGGCATTACATCAGTAAAAACATGGCTAGACTAATCGATAAACAAGATAATGTTCTAACAAATCAAGAAGACAAACTGAAAGAAGTATATAGTTTCTATAAAACATTATACACAGAAAATGCTGTAGAAAATTGTGATATAAAAGATTTGGTGAACGACATCCCCCATTTAAATGAAACAGAAGCAGCGGACTTAGAAGGTCTTATTACACTGGAGGAAGCAACATATGTCTTAAAGACAATGAAAAGTAATAAAAGCCCCGGTTCCGATGGTTTCACTACTGAATTCTTTAAAGTCTTTTGGAAACAGATTGGTGTATTTGTCGTTAGAGCTTTAAATGCAAGTTTCAAGAAAGGAGAACTGTCATGTGTACAAAGAGAGGGAATCATTACATGTATACCAAAAGGTGATAAATCCAGACAGTACATAAAAAACTGGAGACCCATTTCTCTGTTAATAAATGTCGTTTATAAGATAGGATCCTCTTGCATTGCCAACAGAATAAAATCTGTGTTGCCTAAAATCATAAATGAAGATCAGACCGGATTTATTAGAAATAGATACATCGGCGACAATATAAGATTGATATTTGACACTATATCTTATTTAGATGAAAATGGTCTGCCTGGTTTGTTGTTAAACATAGACTTTGAAAAAGCCTTTGATTCGATAATTTGGGAATTTATGATGAAAGTCCTAAAAGCATTTGGTTTCCAAAAAGATATTTGTAGATGGATAAGCGTATTCTACAAAAATATCAAGTCTTGTGTTATTGTGAACGGACAGGTTTCACATTGGTTCGATATTAAAAAAGGATGTCGACAAGGAGACCCAATTTCACCATATCTGTTCGTAATCTGTGTCGAAATATTAGCCATTATGGTAAGGGAAAAATCGAGATATTCGGGAATAAGAATGAATGAAACTGAATTTAAAATATCTCAATATGCTGATGACACCGAGTTTTTACTCGCAGGGGATAAGAAATCCTTTGAAACTTGTATTGAAGTTCTTTTAAGATTCGATGGTGTCTCGGGTCTTCACATGAATTTGAGTAAAACGAGCGCAGTTTGGCTTGGAAGTGTAAAAAACAGTCAAAACCACTACATGGACCACTTAGAAATTGTATGGAATCCACAAAAATTTTGAATACTTGGTATATGGTTCACAAACGACTTGAAAGATTGCATAGAAATGAACTACGCAGAAAGACTAGCAGACGTAAATCATTTGTTCAAAATATGGGTAAAACGTCAAATTACGCCCCTAGGTGGAACAGCAATTTTGAAATCCATCATCCTTTCAAAGCTGACTCATCTTTGGCTGTTTCTGCCAAACCCACCAGATGTTTTCTTTCAAACATGCCAGAAAATATGTTACAAGTTTGTGTGGAATAAAAAACCAGAAAAAATCAGTCGAAAAACAGTGCATAAAAGCATACGGAATGGAGGTATTGGTCTTCCTGATGTAAAAACCTTCGTCACATCCTTAAAACTATCCTGGATCCGTAGGACTGAGAGATCAAACCACAAATGGAAACATATTCTTCTCAGTAATTTTCCTCATTGGCCTCATATGAGTAAACACAGTCCAGAGATTGTCTCAAAATTTACCAAATATAATCCGTTCTGGGCAGACGTCCTTGAAGCTTACAAACTTTTTTATTACAAATGTCTGCCAAAAATTTCCGCTGAACTACTTGCTGAACCAGTTTGCTTCAACAAACGTATTCAAGTTGGGAAAAGACACATTGTCTCTAAAATGCTTCAAAACAAAAGTATCTATTATCTCGCACATTTTTTTGATGATAATGGTCAGTTTCTTTCCCACGGACAATTTAAGGAAAAATATGATGTCAACATTGATTTTCTAACTTATACAGGGTATAAGTTAGCAATAATTGAATTCATAAAAGGATTTGACATTACCATCGAAAACAACAAATGTATTACTTCTCCATTGTGTTATAAGATATTGTTTGCCACTTATAAAGATTCAAAGACTTATTATGATATACTGATTGATAATCAGTTGAGAGCTCCGTGCTGTGATAAGTGGGACATCAAACTTTCACAAGCTCATGACTGGAATTCATGCTTTTTTTATGCACATAAGATCACAGATGTAAAACTCAAGTGGTTTCAGTTGAGAATAATTCACAGGTGCTTAGGTACAAATGTTATTTTGAAAGAAATCGGAGTTACTGATAATGATAAATGCAGTTTTTGCGGACTATTTAAAGATTCTATTGACCATATGTTTTGGAAATGCACTCATGTCAAATGTTTTTGGAGTAGGTTAATTGATTTAGTAAAAGAGAAATGCACTCACGCACAAAATATACGCCTAACAGAGTCTCTCATACTTTTAGGTTTCGACATAACAATCGCAATTGATTACTTTTTTTTACTTCATTATTCTTCTAGCAAAACATTACCTATATAAGTGTAAGTTAGAAGGCAGTCTTCCACATGTAGCAGTTTTCTTGAAAATGTTGACGTATAGATATAGAATTGAAAAATATAACTCATACTTAACCATGAACCACTTGGATTTTCATGCCAGATGGCTTGCTTATGAAGCTTTGATTTCTAAACAGTGAGTAACTTTGTGAATGAAACTGACCAACTTTCACAATGGCGGCTTTTGCGTCTGCTACGAACGATGAAGAAATGGTTGACAACTCACAGGAGGAGTTACATCAAATTATTGTCAGTGGAGAAGTTTGAAAGAGAGATGGAGAATGAAAGTGATATAGAAGTAGGTAGTGGTGTTGAAGAAGACGGTGAGGAGGAAAATGACTTGGAGTACAATGTTCCGCTCGCAATGCTGCAGACAACATGGCGTTCAGTGACATGTGGCACGGCAGAAGTGCGTCAGTTTCAGGAACCCACTGGGCCTGCACACTCGTTACCCGACACTGCTACACCATTGGATTTCTTCTTTTTATTTGTACCTCTTTGTTTTTTTAAGACTGCTGCTGATGAAACAAACAGGTATGCAAGACAAAAACAAGCTGCCAAGGGCGTGCCTGACCCTCTTTGGTGCGATACCACACCTAAAGAAATGCGAGCCTAAGGTCCATGTGTCAAAACTGGCCGTTCGACACCAAAGGGGTATCAAGTGGAAACATCATATAAGTGTTCTTTCTGTCAAGTGCCCCTTTGCTGGCCTCAGAATGGTTGTTTTCGCGACTATCACGACCAAAACATAGCCCAACAGTAATGCAGCTGTGATGTTTATTTTTGTTTTGCATACCTGTATTTTTTGGTGACAGCCGTGACTGTGACATTTAGTAGTAAGTAGTGAGTGTGTACAGTGACACTGTGCTGTGCAACTGAAGACTGTGGACATATGTAATCTGCTGTAGTTTGTAGAACTGCAAAGGCTGATGAAAACATGACAACATATAGAGTGTTGGGCAGTGACTGAGTTCAGTATTGTGTGTGACAAGTAACAAGTTTAATATGACATTGGTGGGACCTGTACTGCCAAGCAGCGGATGGATCACGTCAGGTAGGCCTCAGATTTCATCTTACACTAACAACTTGCATCAGCATGGTGATTGTGCATGCTTGCATGCTGTAAAATTGATTGTCACCATAAAATGTCACATGCCTGGTGACAATTTGGTGACAGTGACACGACCTATATCTCTTAGACAGACAAAATATAATACAAATTACAGTGCATGATCTTATGAAACTGCCTGCCAGTTTTCTTTCTCCTAGAGGTCCACACACATTCCCCATAAGATAATAATCACACATACCCATTTTTAGGCTGAAACCTGTAAAAGAATCTGAAATCTAGGGGAAGTTTGCAGTCAGAGAAACTGAGTACAAGAGGGTTAAAACTAACGCAATAGTATCTTAACTCAATGCAGATGCAGATTTCTGCCACAACCGCGACACGCTGAGACGCACTACTATGGGTATTTTTACAAAAAATATACAAACAGAACCAAACTGAATACAACCATAATTACATGTTTTTGAAAACTTCAAACCATGTTCTTTTAGAAAAAAAATACTACAATCCTGTGCTCAGTACACATTGCACTCGCCACTGGTTTGAAAAATGTAGGAAAACAGCTATCAGCAAAAACTTTTTCTCCACGTAGGTATGGATGAAAAATCAATATGATCATAACTGTAGTAAACACAATGTGTTGTAAACACATAAAAACAATCTATCTTTCACACACACAGCTGGTGCATGGTCCAGACTTCCAACAGAGTGCTGCTGTCACATAATTGAAGACAAAATGCAAAAACTTCATCGTCATTCGGCATGTACAACTCACCATCGTCACTCATATCCTCTCTGTCTGATTCGGCAAATTCGGAAAACAGTTTGGAAAAGTTCGGCAAGTTCGGAAAACAGTTCCAGCTCTTCATCTGATCTTTCTTCCATTATTCTTTCAATAACTTCTTGAAATAAGATGTTTCTGTTCGCTACGACTCGCTGATGCTTCAGTGCCGACACCATGACGAAGATGGGCGGCTAGAGTTATCTCTAGCTATCCCATAATATGAGCGAAAAAGTAGAATCAAACACGAGATTTACACTAAGGGAGAGTACCACCCAAAAGAGGAAACTCTCAGCTTTCTGTAGATACCACGATTGTTTCCCTTAGACCGCACAGCTGCATGTGAAAATTTGAGTAAACCGTCGATCACCTGGCGGGCAACGCGTCAGTGCCAAGCACTCAACCCGTCACCCGCCAGGTGATCGACGAGACGGCAATGAGTTAATCAGCTACAAAAGATGCAGATTGAACAGTTATTTGTATAAAGTATGAATGAAAGTTGTGGACAACTTGTAGAAAGTTGTTTTCATTTCCCTGCACAAAATAATCTAAACCATTCATTTAAAAACATGTTAAATAAGTTCAAACACATGTTTTTAAGTTTGGGGTTTGGTTTTCTTATTATAAATGAGTTTTATGAGTGATTTCACAAAGTCTGACAATCTTTAAAACACGATTGCTTGGGATAAAGTAGGAAAAATTAATGTCAATCTTTAAACTTGATTTTCTCAAAGTGGCTGCCACCTTACTCACTGACTTTAAAAAGCAATAACTGCCACACTATGTAACCTAGCAATAAGATTTATACACCGTTGGAAACAGCATTTCATGCTATTTTTAATGATACTAATATCTCCCAAAATGCACTTTGGTCCCCATTTGTGAGAACGGGTCACATATGTTTGCTTTCATGCTATGCATGTATGAGTTACCGAATTGAAAGTGTATTCCATGTGTGCTCATGTGCATGCATATGTATGCATATGCTGTTAACCTTTAGACTGCCACGAAGCCATTCCGGAATGGCGGATAATTTATGCCTGTGTCGCTGCCACAATCGCCATTCGGGAACGGTGGTCAATCATTTCGGCCCCATGTAAATTCGGATAGTATTCGGGAAGTAAAACTGTAACAGATTCAGAATCATGAGGGTCCGTAGAATCTAAAAAGGTCTAGGAAACCCCCTTTCCACACCCGGCAATGACTTTTTCAAGTGATCTAAGTGGGTGACTGCAGTGCAACAAACTCATTATCTATGCGAGGCAAGCAAAATGGCAGCGCCAGGGCCATGCACAAGTGGTAGCAGCGCAAAATGTCCATGATTGACGGAGTTAGCCGAAGCTCAGCATATATTGGAGCAGCTACTTGAAGAGGATAGTGGTGATGAACTTAAGTCGGGCAATTCTCTTGAAGATGAGGGTGCAGATGAGGATTTTCAGCCACAAATGATCGACGCAGAAAACAGACCTGACTTTGACTGAACTCAACATGTAGCTGAAGCGCGTGATGACTTATCAGATAGCGTGGCCAGTGAAGCCAAAACTGAACACAGACCAGTCAGTGCAAGGGGGAGGGCTAGGGGTAGGGGGATGGTACTGAATGGTAGCTCACAGCATGGCGAGCCAAGCAGAGCAATTGGTGAGAGGAGAAGGGGTCAGGGCAGGAGGCATGGTGGTGTGTTTGCCAATGTTGACATTCAGTCAGCTGATGGGTTTCAGCCAACTTTACCTGATTTTGTAGGGAAGCCTGGTCTGAAAGAACAACCCAGTGGGTAAAAATGCAAAGATTTTTTTTCTCTTTTATCACAGATGATTTAGTGCAAAAATTAGTCACAGACATATGCACAACAAACAATCCAGCAGATGCAGGCAAGGCCACAGCAAATAAAAAATAGTCTAGATTTGCTTCATGGAAAGAGACCAACATGCTAGAAATGAAGCAGTTCTTGGGCCTCACACTACTCAAGGGCATCAAAAAAAAACATCAACAGAGTCATAATGGTCAAAACATCCACTGCTGACCACAAACATATTTTCCTTTGGTAATGGATAGAAACAGGTGTGTGTGTGTGTGTGTGTGTGTGTGTGTGTGTGTGTGTGTGTGTGTGTGTGTGTGTGTGTGTGCGTGCGCGAGTGAGTGACTGAATGAGCGTGTGTGTGTCTGTCTGTGTGTGTTTATTAGAGAGAGAGAGAGAGTGTGTGTGCTTATGAGAAAGTGTACATGCATATATATATGTGTGTGTGTGTGTGTGTGTGTGTATGTGTGTGCGTGCGTGCGTGCGTGCATGTGTGCATTATCCCCTGTTTTGAAATCTGGCACACCAAGATGCGCTTCTAGTTCCCCACCAGGGAAGCATCTTTGTATCATATTCTTTATTGTTCTAATTTCATTTCATTATTTTTACTGGATTTTCCACTTAGACAAGATGCTGTATGTTCCTGCATTGGACTTTGTGAAAATTAGACTGCGATTATTCTTTTTTCACTTGAAGAAAACACTTTCAGAGATTGTTTTCAGTGTGGATTACTTGCTGTGGCCATCATTTAAAAAGCAAATTTTACAGTTCAGTGAAGAAACTACCAAGTTCCAGTGTGTTCCTGCATAGGACTGTGTGAAATAAAGACTGTGCTGATGTTTTATTTCCATGACAAACCTTCAAAGACTCTTTGTGGTGTGAAGTACTGTTTTCCTGAAGAAAGTGGATCTTATGGTTCTTTCAAAAAAGGCAATATTTTCATATGAAGCAAAAGTAGGATAAGCTATTTTATTATGTTCATGTTATTCTAACATGGCTTTTGTTCAATTGACACAATTTTGTGCACAAGTTACTAACTGTACTTATCTAGCAACAACAAATAATGGTGACTAAAACAGATAATATGTTCTGTTTTCCAATATATTATTTTTAAAAAAAAATCAGGTCACAAACTCACAGAAAATACAATAAAACATTTTTTCCTGTATTGTCCATTCATTTTCCTTTCTGAATATGTATACTTTTATGTATGTTAGTTCACATTTGAGCCCACAATTTTTTTTTTTTTAGCAAACACCTGATTTTCCCGAAGAATTCCTTGGCAAATGTGTTCAGGTTCTTGGCTAAATTCCATGGCAGGCTAAAGGTTCAGCTAATGTGTTTGTCTGCATGATCATGTATATTTGAATCACACAATTTACTCTTGGTGAATTCATACTGGTTTTAAACTTAAGTCTTACACTGATTATTTAACAATGTACTATTAAGTTGGTTTTAAACTTAAGTCTTACACTGATTATTTAACAATGTACTATTAAGTTGGTTTTAAACTTAAGTCTTACACTGATTATTTAACAATGCACTATTAAGTATGTTGTCTGGTGAATTAACAGAAGGAAAGTTAGAAAAAATAGTTGCGTTTGTATAACATGCATAACTTTTCAACTGTTAGTAATTGAACATGACATGCAGAATAAGAATTGTAGTAATTAAACAAACAATAATATAAAACGAACTGGTGTGCTTGCGAGTATTTGATTAGGTGCTTACTTGTCTAGAATGTGAAAATAACAGGTGAAAACAGGTGGGACATCCTGCTTGTCACACTCAAGAGCTCGTTCACAAATAATCCTGTCAATGATGTTCCACATTCTCCAGAGATAAGTTACAGCCTTTTTCAAAGGAACGACAGAGTGGATTATACCAGTCTTCCATGCAGGTAATCCAGGTAAGAATGAATAAAGTACAGTTCAGTTTTCACATTGAAATCACTTGCTGATAGCACACAAAAAACCCCCAAAATGGTCACTATCCACAAATGTAATAGCTAGCCAACACTGTCATCGTTTACGTTTGAAAGGTTTAGGATCATCTGGAAGCGCTATACTGAGTTTGTTTTCCCCACTGAATGGCATGTTGACATTCCCTTCCCCCTTATCACTCACCTAGTCATTGTCTGTGTCAATCTCAAAATCACGATTTGATAGTGCTTGATCAAAATAGAAAATATCACCCATCACACCCAGTTCATCCAAAATGTCCGCAAGTTCTTCTTCACCTGCTTGTTCTACAACAGCATTAGCAAAAACATCTTCATTTCTTTCTTTCTTTCTGCATACACAGGCTGATACTCTACGGACACTGCCTGTATAGACAGGCAGTGGAGTTTTGTGTGTATGACCGTTTTTTTTATCCCGCCATTAAGGCAGCCATACTCCATCTTCGGAGAAAAAAACATCTTCAGACAAGTTCCTTATTCTATCACATTCTCCGATGGCCGCCGCCACAGTTGTCTGCCAGACGATTTGATCATTCTATGCATTACAAGCTCCGGCAAACTAAGCTAAAATGCTGAAAATCCATGTTCCAGTGCTCGTTCAGACATTTATGCAAATTAGTTTGTCAATGAGCCATAGTTTCATATCTGTGTGTATCAGTGAAAGTAGGTTACCAAGGCTGACCCTACAGCGCGACTTATGTCACGACAACCAGTGTCGGCCATAACGTAATGGTGTGACTTATGTCCCGATTACCAGCGTAAGGGTTAACATGTAGCTATTACATACAGCAAAAACACACTAGAACATCATGTTTTGTCACTGTTGCCATGATACAGCTTTTCTCTTCGTTCATGAATATGAAAACTCACCACATTTGGTCTGAATGGTGGCTCTGCTTTCCTCAGTGCCAACATTTCCCAGCACATGTTTCTAAAAAAGCTGTGCTCCTGAAATGCAGATATTACACATTGTCTTTACTATGTTATACAGAGTTTAGCACGCATACATTAAGCCAAAAAAAAGAAAAGGAATTTCCATGCAGTTCATCCGGACATCTTAATGGTCTCAGCTGAAGCAAATACATGATGTAGTTCAAACAAAAGTGAAGTTATTTTCAAATTACTCAATCAAAGGCTAATCACAATTAATACAATGTTGTTAATTTTAGGAAACACACCAAGAATTCATCAACAAAGTCTGTAGAAGTTTTCTAGCGTACATAAACTGAGACAAAAGGTTATTCTCTGGAGTTTCTTGCACGTATGAAGATAACATTCTTTTGGATAAACTTGAATCAAATATACCACCTTTAAATTCATAATTCAAATGGATGACATTTGTGTCACTGTATGTATTAGTAGGTGTGTGTGTGTGTGTGTTGTGTGTGGTGGGGGGGGGGGATGTGACACTGACAGCCATCACCATCCTCTCTCTCCCCCTCACAAACACATGCTCGCACACACCTTCCACCCCACCCCCCACCCTTACAAGCATGCATGTGTGCGCGCGCATACACACACACACAGCGTGCACAACATACATATTCTTTAATAATAATAATAATGTTAATTTATATAGCGCCTATTCTCTAAAAATTAGGGCTCTAAGCGCTTTACATTACCAACAACACAGACACACACACATACGCGCACCCGCGCAGGACGCGCGCGCATACACGTGCTCACGCATGACCACACACCCACGCTCTCAGACACCCGCATGCATGCACGCAAGCACTCACATCAACACGGCCTGCATGTACAAGCAACACAACCACCAGGCACTCATGCGTGCACGCAAAAACCCACTCAGACATTCGGAAGGTGGATTGGGAAGTTGGGGGGAGGGGGGGGTACGACTGATGAAAGAAGTTAGTTTTGACGGCAGATCTGAAAGAAGAGGGTGAAGGTAGGTGTCTGACATGGATGGGAAGTGTATTCCAGACAGTTGGTCCTTGGAAGGAAAGAGAATGTTGACCAAAAGATTTTGTTCTCACAGAAGGAATGCGCAAGAGGCGACTGTCGGCAGAGGAACAAAGTTGACGGGATGGGGTGTACATGTGGAGGATGTCGGAAAGATATTTTGGTCCAGTACCAGAAACAGAAGAGAAACAGACAGAAGCCAGCTTGTAGTCAATTCGCCTCTGAATTGGAAGCCAGTGGAGGAACTGCAACAGAGGAGTGACATGTTTACGTTTAGACGCTTTGCAAACAAGCTTGGCAGCGCTATTCTGAACCTTCTGTAGTTTATTGAGTAGGTACTTCGGTGAGCCACCCAAGAGACTGTTGCAGTAGTCCAGCCTTGAGAGAACTTGGGAACGAACCAGAGTTTTTGTGGCTTCAATGGAAAGGAAGTGTCTGACTGAACTGATCTTACGTATTTCCAGATATGCTGCCTTACAAACATTAGACACGTGGTGCTTGAAAGAAAGGGTGGAATCAAAAGTCACACCAAGGTTACGAGCCTGGGATGAGAGTTGAATATCAGAACTTCCAATACTGATGGAAGAAGGAAGGGAGGGATGGCCTTGGAGTTTGGGAGGAGCAAGGAGAAGAACTTCAGTTTTGTCGTCATTCAGCTGCAACTAATTAAAAGTCATCCAATTCTTTAAATCTTGTGAACAGCTTTTAACATCACTGACAACATCCTTGAGTTCAGATACAGTGCTTGACTTATACATCTGAGTGTCATCAGCAAAACTCTCATGCAGCAATGAGTGCTGATCGATAATGTCTGACACAGGTCTGACATACAGAGCAAACAGAACTGGCCCAAGGATGGACCCTTGTGGAACCCCACAGGTTAGAGGTGTAGGAGATGAAGAAAGACTATTGACAACAATACTCTGGGAACGATCACTGAGATATGACCTAACCCACGCAAGAACAGTGCCCCGATTGCCAAATAAAGTTTGGAGTCTGGAAAGGAGAATGTCATGATCAATGGTGTCAAATGCCGCGGAAAGATCTAAAAGAGAGAGAAGGGAGACTCTGTCATCATCAAGGGCAAGAAGGAGATCGTTTACAACTTTCAGGAGAGCCGTCTCTGTGCTATGGCCAGCCCTGTAAGCAGACTGGTGAGGGTCATTCAAATCATTTTGAGTAAGATGAACTGAGAGCTGAGCAAGTACGATTTTCTCGGGGACCTTTGCAAGGAAGGGGAGATTCCAGACAGGTCTGTAATTTTTTTTAGTGAATTTGGATCCAGGGAAGGCTTTCTGAGAAGGGGACGAACAACAGCAGATTTGTATTCTTGGGGAAAAACGTCAGACGAGAGGGAAGCATTTATGACATGGGTTATGACAAAACATCAATACAGCAGAACAGGATGGATGCAGGCAATGGGTCATGGTCACATGATTTTCTAGGCGAACTAACTAGCACTTTTCTTACATCATCCTCAGTCACAGAACTGAAAACAGTCAAAGGTTGGCCTGAAAAAGAATGATCACTATCTAGAGGGGATCCAGTGAAATTTGAACTGTTCAGATTGTCTCTGGTTGTTTTGATTTTGGTGTTGAAAAAGTCAGAGAAAAGGATGGGGAGTTCGGAAGGAGCAAAAACAGTGGGGAGCACAGCGTTACTTTTCCTGCCTAGCAAACTGTTTGTGAGCTGATACAGCTGAGCAGACGTCTTACAATCTAATATTTTCATTTCATTTAGTGTTACCAGTTTTCTTCACTTTACAATGCCAAACTTTACCCCCTTAGGTTGCTTCCCCTCTCACTGCCTTCCCTCTGTCTGGCTCACTTTGTTGTATGCCCACACCGTGGTAAGACACAGCTCTGATGACAACGTAATAGAAAATCTTAACATAACTGTAGTGCAGGTCATTGTCACCCATTTTTAGTCTCCTTATCAGAGAGCATTGTAACACATGTGGATGCATTTCTTTTGCCATGCAAGCCACTACTGTTGACGCCAGAAGTCATGACACTGCTTCATTCGTTTTATGAGCCCACATGTGTCCTGTATGAGGCAGATACCATAACTTCAAAGATCATATCAAAGGCTGAAAACCACCAGGGTCTGAGAGACTGTCATCTCTGATCCTAACTGCATTGCATCACATTAGACATGTTGGGAAGTGACCGTCCTCTTTCAGATGACAAACACCCCCCCCCCCCCCCCCCCCCCCAAAACAATCGGCTGTCATGTTTCTCTGAGATGTCAATCAGAGAGATCTCAATGACATGATGGGTAGCTTTACTCTCTAAAGAGAGAGATCAAGCCCCACAATTTTACTGATCCACAACAGGCAATAGGACTGAATGCAGTTGAATTTCAGTGTGTGAAACTCAACACTGGTGTATGCCAGACAGAGGAATGTTAATCTCTCCTCTTCTGAGATCCTGTGTCAAACTTCACTTACTCTCCATGAAAGAGATACCCTGGGACCTAGGTATGTCTAAGAAGACTGGCCAGCACAGGATTAAGACTCCAGGCTATGGACTTGGCCATGTGGACAACCAACTAACTAATCAGCTAACCTTCAAGTGGTGGATCAGTCACCAAAACCTTGAGAGAGTTCTGTACGCCTCCCCCAGAGACAACCCCAGTTTCTTTCTTTCTTTCTTTCTGCGTACGCAGGCTGATACTCCTGCGGACACTGCCTGTATAGACAGGCAGTGGAGTTTTGTGTGTATGACCGTTTTTCATCCCGCCGTTAAGGCAGCCATACTCCATCTTCAGGGAAGACAAACTAAGTACAACTAAGTTCTTGTGTACCCACTGGACACCAGCTCAGATCATCAGAACATTCCCTATCTTTATGATGAGATAAAGCGGGACAGAGCCAGCTCAAGCAGACAGGCCGATTCTACTGAAGTTACTTTGATTTGCATATTTAATCTTGCATGCACAAATTAAGTTTTGGGTGTGAAACTGCACATAACTAATGTGTGTCAATTTGCTGTTCATACATCATTTCATGTTTGAACCTACTTCTAATTCTGTTTGTCACTCGCAGCACAGGCACTTTTAAGTGCATAAGCCTAAAGTAAATTACTTCTGAGCCATCGAGTATTTTGACCCAAAAAAAACCCAAAAAAACTTTATAATGTCAATAGAAAAATCACTCCAAGTATTTCCCCTAGAGGATAACACCTGCCAGCCCCATTTGTCACAGTGTGTGTGTGTGTGTGTGTGTGTGTGTGTGTGTGTGTGAGATAGAGAGAGAGAGAGAGAGAGAGAGAGAGAGAGAGAGAGGAGATAATCTGTCACTGTATGTGTGTATGTGTTAGTGAATAATGTGAGAGAGAGAGAGAGAGAGGAGAGAGAGAGAGAGAGAGAGAGAGAGAGAGAGAGAGAATGGATAAATGACCATTGCTTACATGCGAATAAACATTTATATGATCATGCTTTTAAAAAAGTGTTATGTTTGCTTTGCTTACATAATCTTGTTCAAGCTCTTTTGACTGTTATTTTGTTGGTTTCAGCTACCCGTTTAACTGCATTTTACTTACTGCCAACTGCACAGTACAATGAATGCAGCATGTAAGGAGCAGACATTTGCTTCAAAGCAAAGGAATGCTACTCTGTTCTTCCTATTCTACTGTCCTGGAACAAGTCTTGTCACTTGTTTCAATTCTGAATTGACTGAAAGCTATCACTCACATGCTGGAATCAACTATGGTGGCATAGACAGGTAGGATTTGTCTACTTTTGCTGATCCACATGACTGAGTGTGAGAGGAGGATCGATTCCAACCCTGCCCCGGGCACAGAACAGTCCAAACAATGGCAACAGCCGGGGCTAAACACACGACTGCCAAAAACTAGGTCTAAGGAGTAGTAGTCCATCAACAATTCGAGTCAACCAGGAACAGGGCAGTCCACCAGGGTAACCACAGCATGAATACAGACTTGACAAATGCACGTCAACCAGACTTCAGTTTGCATAACTTATATACAGTTGTATACCAGCTCTTCAGCTGGGGACTCCTTTCTGACACGAAGACAAAGTAAAAGGTGAAAATGTAAAGAGCAACCCAGCAATGGGAGATCATCCATCATTCTCAACACTCATTATACAGAAAACCATCCAGTGATTCATTATGAAAGCACTATGGGGCTGTAAGCTCAAGAACCAAAATCACAACTCCTGCAGACGTATGTCTGTCTGTTTTTCCGCAACTACATGGTAAAGCCCTGAAAAGACTCTTCCGTTGAAAACACTTTGCAAATAAACAAAATAACTAAGTAACCAGGAAGGGAAAACAACATATAAAGCATTAGTTTGACAATGCATACTGAGACATCCACAACCTTACACTTTTTTTTTTTTTTACAGTTTTCCTTTCAAACAGCTACAAGTCCTACCTTAATGGGGACACTGTCATCAGGGCCACTTCCCAACCTTTCAGCAGGATTCTTCTTCAGCAGCTTTAACACACACACACACACACACACACACACACACACACACACACACACACACACATATATATAATGAAACAATAGTAATAATACAAAAATAATTGTAATGACAATTTATATGTGCCCTGTCTCTGATGAGCTCAGTTTGCTTATACAAAACAAACATGCAACAAAGAAAAAAAAAAATCAGCATTTATATGCTTGTCTACATCTACTGGTACCAAATGTGCATGAATATACACACCAACACATCAACATTCTCCATCCCTACTGACCTCACCTCCACAACCCCCCCCCCCTCTCTCTCTCTCTCTCTCTCACATGCACACACACACACAAAGCACTGGCACACCACACACAGACTCTCGCAATATGCAGCAGAGGTAAAAATAACATCATAAAAGTACTAAAACTGTGTCAATAGAAGGAAGAGGAAAGATATTTCACATATGAATGACTTTAAGCCAGGATTTGAAAACATTTTGAGTCTGAACATGAAAGAAAATGAGAAAGCTGTCCACGAAGCTGTCCAAGATAAGAGAAACCACACAGACTTATGATCTTTTGTGATGCCCTGAATCTTGAAGTATGAAAGACACATGCATGAAGAGCATGATCAGATATACTGACACAGTTCATACAAGTAAGGTAGAGTGCGCCAGCTATAACACTGCAAGTATATACAAGATACAAAAATACTTTATTATCTCAATTCTGAGAAATTACAATCGTGCTGCTGACTAACTGTACATTAGTGACATAAATAAACATGAAAAACAATGAACAATAGACAAGTAGGGTAACTCAGCAACAATAAACAATAAACAAGTAGGGTAACTCAACAACAACAAAATCAATTTAGTTAAAATGTAAAACCTCATACATGTAGATAAACCCATACTACACACACACACACACACACACACACACACACACACACAACACACACACACACACACCACTTAATAATTTTCAGAATTTGCTAAAAACAGAAACAACACTGTCAGACCTAAATTCTGATTAAAAGAAGCATTAAAGTGTGATGATGATGATGATGATGCACATAATAAATGATCAAGCAATAGTAAAACCCATATGTCGATGTTACATTGAATTTGACTGGAAACAAGATGCTAATACAGATCAGACAGCAGGGCTATAACATGTTCCCTTTTTAATACTTGAAAATGAGGCATGCAGCACAATTTAAAACATCTCAAAAGTCTATAAACTCTGAACCATCAAGAGAACTGGCGGGGGTGGGAAGAATTGTGTAACAACATGAATTTAACACAATGAGCTGATTTATTTGGAGAAATATCATGTGATGAAGTTAAAAAAAAAGTGTTTCATTATGACTTTCATGCAGAAATAGATTTATTTATTACAGCCAATATTTTTCGAGATCGACACAGACAATGCTGATTTGGTCGGGTTGAAAATTGGTCAGACACCAACTGAAAGTTTGTAATGAAGCTGTACGGATTCAGTAGTAGCACGAATAGTAGTAGTATAAGGGGGACTGGCTACACAACTTCGACCTAACTGCCTTTCCAGAGTCCCCTTTAATATTGTTTATCTATACATCTGCAAGGTTGCTTTTGCATGCATTAATTTGTGTTAGATATCAAATTACAAAAATAATCATATTTTGGATCATTGTCCAGATGATTTTTGTAAGATATTAGTATTTCTTGCACACTTAAGCTGAACAGGAAGCAAATATCTAAGCATATATCAGAAAACATATATCTAAGCATATATCAGGAAGCATATACCTAAGCATATATCAGAAAGTGTGCGTTTTTTGTTTCTTTCTTAAATTAATTATACCAAGGAACATTAGTATTTTCATATCTCAATGACTTGTTTTATCACATATCTAAATGTCTTGTTTTATCATATCTGTTAATTTAAAAATCTTGTTTACATCAATGTCATTTAAACCACTGAAATCTTTACAAGTCTCAATCAAATCACCTACTTAATCTTCTGCCTTTTACTGTGTGCACATTAAGATACTTTTACGTCTTTCATTCTGTCACATTCTTTCAACCATCTAGTAGCTCCTCTTTGAACCCTTCCAATGGCCACGGATGATCTTTTCAGGTAAAGATGCCATACAGCACTGGCATATTCCACATGAGGTCTGATTAAGACTTTGTAGTTTTGAGTTCAGTTTTATTAAAACAGGAGAATCTTCTTTTTACAAGTCCAATCATTTGATTTGCTTTATTATTGGTAACATTTTGGATATAAGAGTCAGATGATATTGCGCAATCAAAAGTCAGTCCAAGGTCCTCATTTTTACAGGAATTGTGTGTGTGTGTGTGTGTGTGTGTGTGTGTGTGTGTGTGTGTGTGTGTGTCTGTGTGTGCATGTCAGTGTGTGTGTGTGTGTGTGTGTGTGTGTGTGTGTGTGTGTGTGTGTGTGTGTGTGTGTCTGTGTGTGCATGTCAGTGTGTGTGTGTGTGTGTTTTTATAAAGTAATTTCTTTTTGTATAGGAGGGGTTGTTGAAAGTTAAAGATAAATTCCTACTGGACTGCGTTACAGATGTGGGCATAACGAACAAAGAAAAGCATGATTATTTAACATTTTAGGTAATGTCAGTGGTGTCGATCTATCATGTGAAATATTAGTACCAACCTTGTGCACTATATTCTTTGCTCATGGACAATCTAGTAATAGGTGACAAACACTGAGAGTTTCCCCACACACACATGTAACATTTTTGCTGTATTTGGTTCGAAGTGAATTTAAATGCATCCTATAAATTAACCTTACTACCTCTCTAGATATCGGACTTTCGAATTTGTCATATTTTAAGTTTTAGGTGGATATCAGGATTTGGTTGTATACAATTGTGATAATACTGACTATCTGTGTCTTTCAACAACCTCTTGAAACTGTTAAAGGATGTCTATTAATGAAAGTATAACATTCTAATAGGTCTAATGGAATGTTCAGTGCTGTCGTGCCTTCAATATTGCAAGCTGCAATCCAAGCAGCTTAATCAACTTTCTCATTTGTTGAAATTCCACAATGTGAGGGCACCCAACAGAAAGTCGCATTTATTCTTTTTATTGATAGGAGATGTGTCACCTACTTAATTTCTGTAATAGTCTTACAACTGATCTTTGGATTTAAAGGCTGTAAGGCAGAAAGGGCTGACTCTGAATCAGTGCACAGTAAAAGTTTGCAATTTTCTATGCAAGATTTTAAAACATACTTTAGAGAAATTAGAATAGCAACTAATTCTGCAGTAAAAATTGACAAGTGTTGCCAAGATAATATAATTTCTCCACTTTTAATTTTGGTATTATAAAAGCTGCTCCTGTTCTATGGTCATCTAACACTGAGCCATCTGTAAAAATTTGAAGATGGTCCTTATATTGACTTTTCAAATGAGAATTTACATAATTTTTCTAAAGATGTGGTGGATCGTTTTTGTTCAGTTCAAATATAGTATAGTTTGTGTCATAATTTACTTTGGGAATGGGTGGAAAGGACAAGTTGACAGCTATTTCACTTTGGTTAATGCTAATTTATTTGAGAAGAGTAAATTTGTATGACTGAATAGATTTAATCGGAAATGAAATGAGGCAGGGAACAGTAAATGATAAACAGTAAACAAGTTGGGTATTTTTTTGCTCCCATAAGAAAACCTAACACAGAGTAACTTGTATTCAAGACCGGCACAGCCTTTTAAACTTGAATAAAGTCAGACAAATACATAGACGAACAATCTAATAGTGGGGGAAAAAACAAGCGCAGGCCAACAACTGAACTATCTTCATAGTAATGACTTGGCAAAGATTTGGACTTAAGGAGGAGGGGGGGGGGGGGGGGCGGAATTTGAAGATGGAGAAACTGGGAACATGAAATTAAGAAAATATGTTACAGATATGAAAACTCTTCACTACCTGCATAAGGGAACCATCGCAATCCCTTTTGAAGGCAATACAAATATATCTGCCTTCAAAAGGGATTGCGATGGTTCCCTTATGCAGGTAGTGAAGAGTTTTCATATCTGTAACATATTTTCTTAATTTCATGTTCCCAGTTTCTCCATCTTCAAATCCCCCCCCCCCCCCCCCCCCCCTCCTCCTCCTTAAGTCCAAATCTTTGCCAAGTCATTACTATGAAGACAGTTCAGTTGTTGGCCTGCGCTTGTTTTTTCCCCCACTATTAGATTGTTCGTCTATGTATTTGTCTGACTTTATTCAAGTTTAAAAGGCTGTGCCGGTCTTGAATAAAAGTTACTCTGTGTTAGGTTTTCTTATGGGAGCAAAAAATACCCAACTTGTTTACTGAATAGATTTAGTTGATTTTATGTCTTTTGCTCTTTTAGCAAAATCTGTCTCTGAATTAAGAGATACTTCAATTGTACAGAAACTTTTATGTGAAAGGTTCTTTAAAACAAATTTAGAGGAGGACACTTTTCGAAACTCGTTCAAGGGTAAAATTCCAATTTCATTGTCGAAGTCCCAATGTTTCATGTATGTGTGGGAACTCCAAGAGCAAGTTTATATGCTTTGCAGTCTACACTTTGTAACTTATTAAGTACATGCTGTGGAGCGCTGAAGAAGGCTACTTGAGCATAAATCAATCTAGACTGCACAAGAGCAGAAGATAGGAGTGTCCCTAAAAACTCTCTTTATTTTGTCCCCATTTTTGTTTGCTTATGACCTTCAGAAGAAAGTTTCAACTTTTTCTTGCTTTATTCAAAACATATTCACGATGTTGGTTTCATGAAAGTTTTGATGTCAGATATAATCCTAGGAATTTAACATATTTGATGTACTATAAGACCGACCCATTCTGGGTAATTTTTTTGTGTGGATGTTTGCTTGGGTCATATCCAGTCAAAAAGCATTAAATTTGTTTTTTTCTGCCGAGAGTGTCAGTCCATTTTCATGTAAGAAACTACTTATTTTGTTTTAATTCATGTTGATATTTGATTTTTATGTAATTTAAGGATCTTAATGGTTCTTTTCATAGTGACTTTCATCCACAGACATATGTCATCAGCAACTGTACTAAAACTGTCTTTGGATAGGCCTTTTGTTCTATCTGCGATTAGGATATTCAATAAAATTGGAGATAATACTGATCCTTGTGGAAGACACATTTCCAGTGTTCTAGTGGTGGAATATGTATGCTCTGTTCTTGTTTGAATAATTCTACCTTGGAGGAAAACTTTGACATAATTATACATGGTTCCATTTATTCCAATAGTTTTCAGTTAATACAAAAGTTGTTTATGCAATACTTGTTTGTACACTTTCCTTATGTCGAAGACAGTTGCTAGGATGTTTTTTTGTCTGCAAATTGTTGTTTAACATGTGTTGTGAGTTGCCGATCTGCCTTTCTGAAAACCAGCTGATTTATAGGGATTTTGATGTTTATTACAAAAATAAAGTAATCTGTTTAGTACAACTCTTTCCATTAGTATGTATGCCACGTAAGGGCAATTGGGCGATAGCTGTTTATGTTACTTCAAGGTTTTCCTTGTTTATGTATAGGAACTATGATAGAATGCTTCCATAATGAAGGCAAACTGCCATCTTCCCAGCTTTTTTGAATGAATACCGAGATAAAGCATTTTACAATAGGTGGGACATGACGCAACATTTCATAAGAGATACCATCTAAACCCACTGATGTTTTTTTGGTTCCCAGATTAGCAAAACATTCTTCTACTTCTTGAACTGTTATGGGAGCATTCAGGTAGTGGTTTATTACAGGGTCTGGATTCTTGTTTCTTTCTTCTTGCTCTCTGTGCAGTCTATTTTCTGTTGATAAACTATCTTTGCTGCCATTTTTGGCGAATATGTGAACAAAAGCTTCAGACTTTTCTACATTTCAAGGGAAATCAGAGTTTGGGAGCTTGACAGGACATTTTGCCAAGTTTACTCCATTTTTCATTGTTCTTAACTTTCCCTACACTTTTTGAAAATCTTTATAATTTGTTATTTTCATTGTGTGCATGTGTGCGTGGGTGCGTGCGTGTGTGTATGTGTGCGTGTGTGCGTGCGCGCCTGTGTGTGCGCATGTTGCTCGCCCATGTGTGCATGTGTGTGTGTGTGCATGTGTGTGTGCATGCGTGCATGCCTGTGTGCATGCTTGCATGCATGCGCGCGCGTGCGCGCATGTGTGTATGTGTGTGTGAGATCCAATTTCATATGATATTCCTTTACACGATTCTTTTTGCCAAATGGGAGAACTTTACACTTTGACCTTTAAAATAGATTCCATTTATCCAACCAGTCCTGCAGTTTATATAAATCATTTTGCATTTGATGGCAACCCTGAGCATTTCCATACATCTTTCTATTATCTGCCGAGATTTTGCATGTACGTTTTGCACAATGATGGAGGTCATTATTAAAGACTGTAAAAAGTAAAGGTCCAGGAATACTGCCTTGTGGAATTACCAACAAGGACTTTGACACTGGAAAACTTAATATCACCTAGTCTTACAACCTAAGACCTTCCTGTCAAAGAACTTTTTGTTCAATTTAATGTGCTACCAGAAATTCCATATGCTGCCATTTTTTGTCAGTAATCTCTTATGTGGTACTGTGTAAAAGACTTTTTAAAAGTCAAGGTAGACAATGTCTCCTGCTTTTTCTTCATCAGTCATTTTAGTAATTTCTTCGAATACCTAAAAAATCTGCATCACACATGCATATGTTGTGTTACATATACCAGAATGTGAAAAATATTGCAATATCCTCGAACTTACACTGTAGCAAGAGCGAGTTCAACAGTCATGGAAGGGAGGCGATATGGTGCAAATGGAATCATTCATGTAAATATTGTCAATGTGTAAAATGAAAGGACAGGGCACAAAAAGGAATCATTCACATGAACATAATAATCATGGGGGGATAAAGTCATTTTCACTGGCAAATCTTCACTTTAAATCGAGTAGTCAAGTAATGGTGTTGGTTTTATTTTGGTCTGAATAAATCAATAAAAAAAGAAAAAATTCCACTCATACACAATGCCTAACCATTCAATACAGAGTAAATCACTAAAAGAAAACTTCAATTCTTTCGCGACGGGCGCAGCAGCTTAAGGTCACTTCCCTGCAGCCGTGTGCTCCGCATGTGCTTACAAGCATTGCAGAGGCGTGATTTTTGCTCTCTTTGATTTTATTTTACATCCCCTAATATAAACGTAACAAGCAATTGTTATATATCAACGGAAAGGGTAAAACGCAAATCTTGCAATGAGCATAGACTTAAATACATTTTGGGTAAAATAGCAACGCTACAGTTACAGAAACAACAGAACTAAAACATAGACCACAATCTTGTTTACCTTTGGCTAGTATGATGACAGGAAATAAAGGGGCATATAATTTCACTCTTATGTTGAATAGATGCAGATGCCTGAGGTATTCAATGTGTAATCCAATTGAAAAAAAATATCAAAAATGAAAATAAATTATATCACTGTACACAATTTTCACCGTTTTGCCTTAAGACAATACGACTTATAAAACCATTAAACATACACAGCAAATAAATCAAGCTCAGATTCTTTTCGATGAACTTGTACATATTCTTTATCCCCCCCCCCCCCTCCCCCCCTCAAATCCTCTGAACCAATTCTAACACCTCATGTAATGCCACGTTTCTTCTTCTGCCCAACATGTTGGCAAGGCAGGAAATTCCACGCGTGTCTTTTGCAGATTTTCCCAGAGCCTGATGGGTCTCTTTGTTCAAACTACTCAGGGTCACAAAGGTCATTGTTAGTGCATGCAAACTTGACTCTTTCCAAAGGCTAGAACCATGTTTTAAATATTTTGGGCAGCTGCATCCCCGTAGACCAGAGAACAGGTGATTTTTTTTAATAGTTGGAACCACAAAACGGCTCGTCATGAACGGGTCAACAAAGTTCCTGTAACTATCGCATGGCGTGTCGCAAAAAAGTTAATGAAGGCAACCTGACACTGGCCAGCACACTCGAAATGGCTCAGATCAGGGCCTGAAAAGCACCTGCAGCTCTCAGCTCACAGGCTGGACTTTAAAAAAAAAATTGCCAAGAGATGGAAAGGATTATTTCCACAACAAACTGACTTGATGTTTGAGTCACTTTCAGTATTATACACACACACACACACACACACACACACACACACACACACACACACACACACACACATACAAGTAGATAAGATATGCATGAAGAAACCACATCTGCAAGCCAAATAAGAATAGGAATCATATGTTAATACCTAGCAACATACTCAAAAAGAATGAGATTTCAGTGTGGACTGTTCAAACTTGTGCTATTTTCTTTAGTTTGGGTTACTTATCCAACAGCAAACTGGACAAGCCATTCTTCTACGCTGTCCACTCTGGATCCTGTCCCATCTTCAGTCATAAAAGAATCATAGTCGCCCAATTCCAACCTCACATTATCTTCCTCCAAAGGCAGGCATTCTTATACATCAAAGACAAGTGGACCAATTTCAAAACATGTACACGAACTATTGTCTTGGCACAGCCATTTTGTTGTGGTCTCCTCTGGCTGTGCACGCAACTGCTGAGCAGTAATTTCTCCTCTTCAAGAGATACTGTTAAGCAGCTTGTATTTACTGTTAAGCAGCACTGTGGGGCAGTCAGGTTTCTAATATGGACTGAACCAGCCTCATGGCACTTCCAACAATGCACTCGAAAATTAACACGTCAGTCCCTGGAAAAGCACTGAATTAGAACACCAATTCACCAACAATTGTCTTTCATGACTCAGTCAGAGCATCCATTATGTTTAATGATATACAAATCTATATTTTGAATTGAAAAAACAAACTGTCAACGTTATTTTTGATTAAGCTACAGAGGTGTGGCCACATGTCTACACTTCAGGAAGCTGCACTGCAAAATGACCAAAATGCTTGCGCTCTCCCACGTAGTCTCATGCCAGAGTACTGGGAAAAGAATGTTTTTGTTCACACCATAAAACAAGCTCCAGCTGAATGAGAAATGATTTCTTTATAACACCTACAGCATCATAAACAATGCCAGCATAATGCAAATAATTATATGTAAGCTTTGCACTACCTAAACTATTCATGCCCACATTCTCACACAGAAGTACACATGCAAATGTGCACACTCACAAACACACACACAAAGCACACTCGCAAAGGGAAAGAAAGAAATAGACCATCAAACACATACTGGGTGAAAGAAAAAATAGTTTTATATTGAAAACATGAGTTTTTTAATCATGCAAAAATGTCCTTCATGGTGATATGAACATCTATGCAGCTTTTATATTCTATGACTAAACCAGCAGTGTTTAAACTAACTCATGTCTCACCTTTTTGATTAGACTGCGAGCTTCATTTGTGAGATATGGCGGCAAGTTCAGCTTTCCTTTTAAGATCTGCACAAAGCACAGAAAAAAAGTTTTGATGGAGGAGTCCATCAATATACATCTGATGTGGAAAACAGACAGGAAAGAAGAGAATAGAAATGAGATGTGAGTGAGGGGTTGGTGGTGAGGAACCAAGAGAGCCAATGACTTTGATAAAGTAATATAAGGGGGAGGTGGGGGCGTGTCAATTCAGTTCATGCTGTGTATAGCCTGAATGACCCCCAAGGGGCCCTATTTATGGCTGTCATCTTGTGAGTTCCTTACTTATAGTAAAAAAAAATTAAAAAAAGAAAAAATCATTAAACTAGACTTTCATAAGGCATGTAAAAAATACTTTAAAGATCTTGAGTAAGGTAATGTTGCTTATAGCCCAGCCGACCACAAAGGGCCACATCAGGGCTGTCACCACGTTAAAATCAACTCACAAGTCATTCATTCACACAACTCTTTAAAATACATCTTCTAAAAACCCATCCAAAACCTTGTTAAAAATCTTTCCACAATAAAATCTCAGATCCGATGAAAAATGTTAATCTCTTTCAAGAATTCAAAGATCGCATCAGGTGGAACATCTCTGAACAAAGTTTTTGTGGAATCTGCTGTACAATGTTTGTGTCTCACATCATGCAAGTCCCAACACTCTAAAAGAATATGTTTCTTTGTGAGTGGCACATGACATGGAATGCACCACGGAGCTTCTTCACTCTTTAAAAGTTATGAATGAGTAAACTAAGAATAGCCGGTGTGCAGCCGGCATAGAACCGTTTCTCCTTTGCGATCACCAGAGGTGGATGAAAGGAACTCTTTTAGGTTTGGACGGATCTGAAAGAGTCTGTTATCCGTCTGTGTATTCCAATCCTCCTGCCAGAGGTCTCTGACATAATCATTAACTTTTGGTTTTTGATCTGTGTAACGGATAGATATGTTAGCCAGTTTCCCTGTTGCGGTATTCTTGGCCAAACGATCAGCCATTTCATTCCCTCCAATGCCAACATGACCGGGAACTCAAGCCAGAACAATGTTGTGACCATCCGCTTTCAACATGGTAAAAAGTTTTTTTTTTAAAAGTGTAAAAGTTCGGGATGCTGGAGGTTACTGCCAGCTATGGCCTCCAAAGCTGACAGCGAATCCGACAAAATCAGAAAGTCCTTCTTTGTAGATTGAGAGATTATCTTCAATGCTAAAACCAGAGCTGTAAGTTCAGCAGAGTAAACAAAAGTATCTGAAGGAATATGTCCTAATAATATTTGAGAAGGAGCACCAGGGCAATAGGCTGCACAGGTCACTCTATCTTCAGACTTGGAACCGTCAGTGAAAATTTTCTGACAAGATGGGAATTTTGAACAGAGATCGGCAAACAATGCCTTGAATGCCAGAGAGCTGGTAGACTCTTTGCGAAAAGCTGCAAGGTCAAAACTAATTTCTGGTATGAAAAAGGTCCACAGAGGCTTATCTGGAAACTTGGAGGAATCAGACACAACTCCTAGATCAACACCTGCATTCTGCGCATGAGGCTGTATACAAAGACCAAACCAAGGAATACAGTTGGGATTTTTTTAAAAATTTACTTTGAAACTCAGGGTTAAAGACACTGTCATAGGCAGGGGTTTCCAGTTCAGAGAACAGTCTCAGTTCAAGGACAGTTTCAGCCTGCGGTTGGATAGTGAGGGTCACCTGCCTCTCCATACAGGCTGTACACAGGGGTGGTGCGGAATGCTCCAAGAGAGATACAAAGCCCTTGATAGTGGATAGGGTCCTAGAGTTTCAGGTAAGAGGGTCTTGCAGAGCTGTACACAGCACAACCATAGTCCAGTTTGGAACGGACCAAGGCTCTGTAGAGGTGCAGCAAAGTTTTCTTATCAGCGCCCCAGTCAGTGTGTGCTACGACCCACAGAATGTTCACAGCTTTCTGGCAAGAAGTTTTTAGGTTTTTAATGTGACAAAGGAAGTCGAGTTTTTGGTCAAAAATAACCCTAGAAATTTGGCCTCTTTGACAGCTGGAATGGGATTTCAGGATCTGCAAAAAAAACTGACGAAAATTATGGAACTGAATGCACTAAGTCTTAGTAACAGAAAAAGTGAAGCTGTTTTCTTCTGCCCACTGATGAATCTTATCCACACAAAGCTGGAGCCTGCGCTGAACACTCGGGTACAAGCTTCCAGTTGCACAGACGGCAAAATCATCCACAAACATGAGCAGTCGGAGCCTTGTTGAACTGACTTAACAATGTTGTTGATTTTAATGCTAAAGAGGACAGGAGACAGTATGCTCCCTTGTGGAACACCCAACTCCTGCTTGTGAACATCAGAGAGAGTGGTGCCAACCCAAACCTGAAACTGTCGTTCTGCCAAAAAAATTTTGATAAAAAGTGGAAGATGACCCCGAAAACCAAGATCATGGAGATCATGAAGTATCCCAGATTTCCAGGTGGTAGCGTAGGCCTTCTCCAAGTCAAAGAAAATAGCCACTGCATGTTGTTTGTTTATAAAGGCGTTTCGAAGCGTAGATTCCAGACGGATCAAATGGTCCACTTTAGTTCGATGTTGGTGGAAACCACTGTTCTTTCACCAGAAGGCTGTCGGTTTCAAGTTTCCACATGAATTTAGCACTGACCATTTTTTCCATCAGTTTGCAGACACAGCTGGTCAAATCTATCAGATGGTAATTGGATGGGTTCAAAAGATCTTTTCCATGGCTTTCCGCCAGGACGGTGGAAAACACCCTGTGGTCCAGATATGGCTGAAGACTTTCAGAAGGGTCTGGAGACAGCTTTCTGGGAGATGTTTCAAGAGCTGATAGTGGATCTCATCCAGGCCAGGAGCAGATTTGTTGCACACCTGCAAAGCTGATTTCAGTTCATCGATCGAAAATGGCAGATTGTAGGCTTCAGTGTTGTCCACTACTAAGTTACAAGATTTTTCTTTTGGAAGTTTGTTTTTCAGAAAAGCAGGCATTCTATTTGTGGAGGAAGAGTTCTTTTCAATAGTTGAGGCCAGCACATTAGCTACAGCTTGTTTATCTGTGATCAGGACTTCTGCAAGTTTCAGGTGATGGATAGAAGGATTTGTATTTTTTCCACTAATTTTCCTGATTACTTTCCATACTTTCTTCTTGGAGGTCTTTGCAGAGCAGAAGTCTCTCCAAGACTGACATTTACACTTTTTGAAAATATAGCGAGATTTGGCACGGACCTTTTGGTGAGCCCTCGTATAAGGTATTGATGGCCTGTGACAGACAACACGTTGAGCCTTCTGGCGTTGATTGTGGATTTGTTGGCACTCAGCATTAAACTAGGGAGTTTTCGGCATCTGAGGTTTGGTAGTAGTAGCCAGAATTATGTTCTGATGATGATGATGGTCAAGGTTTCAGCAGGGTCAGGACTTTGAAAAATCTTATCTTCCACTACTTGTTTTTTTTATGTTCGTAGCAAAAAGATCCCAGTTGGCTTTCCTAAGGTTAAGATGTTCAGGTAAAATGATATGTTCTGACGTTTTATGTCTCAAGACTACTGGAAAATGGTCACTTCAATGTAGATCATCATGAACACTCCAATCAAAGTCCTAGGCCAGTGAGGGATCGCATACTGACAAATCGATGCAAGAAAGAGTGCCATTTGAAGAATGCAGATATGTTGGAGAGCCATCATTCAGACAACACAGGTCAAGCTCAGAGAAGACATCCTCCAGAAGAAGACCTCGGGGAGAGGAGTCTACACTGCGCCAAAGAGGAGAGTGGCCGTTCAGGTCCCCTAAAAGCAAGAAAGGTTGTGGAAGTTCTTCCATGAGGCTAACCAGCTCTTGTCGACTTACAGATGATGATGGAGGTATATACAGGGAACAAACTGTCACTGTTTTATGTAGTGAGATTCTGGCAGCTAAAGCTTGAAGAGAAGATCTAAGGTTGACAGGGCTGAATAACAAAGATTTGTGATGAGTAACGAGACCCCACCCGAAACTCCAAGAGCTGTAGGTTGGGCTGGTTTAGACAGTACATTAAAACCTGAAAGAGAAAAGGACTTTTCTTTGTGCAACTGCGTTTCCTGAAGAGCTACTACAGCTGGCTTTAAATCTCGGCAAAGAAGTTGAAGCTCCTCAAAATTTGAATGCAGACCTCGGATATTCTAATGGAAGATGGTTGTGTATAAAGGAGATATGGTGAAGGTAAATAAATCTTGTATCTCTTCATCATCATGTTCCTTTCATTCCATGTTGACATCTTCTAGATCCAAGAGAATTGCAAATCTTGTTGGTGTTTTTTTCTGCTTTTTTCCCTCCATCTGATAAAATATTTGGCCCTTTCTTTTTAGATGGTGATTTTGCCTTTCCTCCAGGACCGCCAGCTCCCTTGCTGACAGCTGTAGGGTGTCCTTTGGAGGATTTTGAGGGGGTGGCCTTGTCTGGAACATCAATTATCTACATTTTTTGACGCCCTGTAGGGCCTGTAGGTCTTTTGCCCCCTGATGGCCTGGGGGCAGGAGCGGGTTTTGAAGATGCTGCATGTTCTGGTGAAGACTGCCGAGAACCTTGGGGTTCACATACAGAGTTTCCATCTGAGGCTACCAACTTTGTTTCCAATTGTCTCTCTGCTGAGAGTGATGACTCAACCGTCTGCACGCCAATGCTAACCATTGAAGGTTTCTTTACTGCAGCTGCAAACGAAACTCCAGCAGTTGGTTGGCTGTTCATGACAATCTTTTTTGCCTCGAAGAACGGTATTCTTTGTTCTGTCTTGACCCTCTGAATCTCCTTCTCTTTTATCCACTTAGGGCAGGTCTTGGAAGACGATGGGTGGTTGCCTCCACAGTTGGCACAGAGTGGTGGACTATCACACACACCCTGGTGGACTGGCTGGCAGCAGGTACCACACACCTCTTCTTCTGTGCACCAATCCCTCACGTGGCCAAACCTCTGGCACTTGAAACAGCACAGCGGGGAAGGGATGTATAGCAACACTGGAACTCTCAAGTAGCCCACCTTGATCGACTCTGGAAGAGATGTAGAGCAAAAGGTCAAGAAGAGGGTGTCAGTTGGGATCCTGTCTTGGCCCTTGCGCACGAGAACTCGACAGACATTGGTCACTCCCTGCAATGCAAGTTCTGCCTTGATCTCTGCCTCTGATACTCCTCTTAGATCTCTGCATCTGATTACACCCTTGCATGAATTGAGTGTCTTGTGTGGAGATACCCTGTTCGGACGACCAACCAAAGAAGTGGATTTCAGTAACATTTCCTTGTGAAGCTTGCAGGAGCACTCCACTAGAAGCAATCCATTCCTGAGCTTCTTCACATTTTTTGGTTTTCCACTGAGTCCATTGATTCCCTTTGCAATTGCAAAAGGACTCAAGCCTGACAGAGGTCTCTCCTCATCTACTCCTTCAACTATCAGCCAGCTGGGCCAGAAGCCTGAAACATTTCTTACCTCATGATCTGAATCTGAATCACAGTCCGTTTTCTAATCTTGCCTGTGTCATTTATGATTTGGAGCCATGTTGAGTTAGTTTATATTCATTTCTCCTGATTCCCATCCGCCATCGAGTCCCAACAAGGGAGATGCCCATTTCATACGGATATCCAGTATATCAGGGCACCAGGATTTCGAAAGAGGTAGACACAGGCCTGAAAGCCTCCCTGCCACGGAAGCTCCCAAACCCGTTTGACCCATTCAGCCACCTTCTAGCCTCAGCTAGGGCATGCATACGACCAGCCGCTTGATCGAAGTGGGCCACTTCGGCCACCTGTCTAGAGGAAGTCCAGGCCAAAGAGGTGTATGACTTGATGCACCGCAGTCACATCAGCGGTCTCAACCTCCAGGATCCTATTCTCTCCCATCACAGGACACACCGCACGGCAAATACGGTAGGCCTCAAGAAGACCACAAGAGAAAAGAAGAGCGTGGGAAAGAAGACCTGATGGGGAGATGAGGACAGAAAAAATCAAGTAAGAAAGGCAGAAGACAAAAAAGGAGAAGGCGGGTTACTATTTGTCAGGGCCCCCACTCTTAACATTTCTGACATGGGAGACCCTACCACTGTAACAGGGGCATCAATTCCTACCACCTAGTGCTTAGGCCAGTCAGCAACTTGGCTATACAGGCCTAGAAGCGATAACAAGATCTAGCCATCTAGTCGAGTATTGATGCCCGTCAGCAAAGCCTAAGGGATCACTGGACCACGCAAGCCCTCCGACTATGGCAAGGTTGCAACCCCTGGAGGGTCCATAAATGGAATGAGCAGATAAAAAGTAAGAAAACAGTTTGTGTGTGTGTGTGTGTGTGTGTGTGTGTGTGTGTGCAGTGTTTGTGCATGGTGTATGTGTGTGTGTGTGTGTGGTGCTTTTGCATGTGGTGCTTGTATGGTGTGTGTGTGTGTGTGTGTGTGTGTGTGTGTGTGTGTGTGTGTGTGTGTGTGGTACATGTGTGTGTGTGTGTGTGTGTGTGTGTGTGTGTGTGTGTGTGTGGTGTGTGTGTGTGTGTGTGTGTGAGTCAACTATAACTGGCATTTACTGGCAGTAGTGTGGGATCCTGATCCTTCTGTCCATAGGTTCTGTGGTGTGGTGTATTCTCTGCGACACCGCTGTATTTTTCAGTTGTTACTGTTAGTGTGCTTTCATCATCTGTGGTGTGGCCTTTTGTAGCTCAGTCCTATCTTGAGTAGTCTTTTTTTTTTGGTGTGGTTGGTTTTGCAATGTTTTATGTATTACCTTCTGTGGTGATGGCTTTTTATCAATCGCACTTAGTTCATGAGTGAACCAAACCACCTATGTGAAAGAAAACAGACAGAATAATTGAAAGTTACACTGAGTGTTGTTATTGTTATTTCATCTCTGCTAAACAAGACCAATTCCCAAGAGGCTTGCAAGATGTGCAGACTGATGCTGTGGATAATGTGTAATTCCCATCTTCTTTCCCGCTTTACCTGGACTGGAGTGCCCCCTATGATATGGGTTGCTAAACATTTTGTGCATTGTCAAGCTTTATTGTGAATACAGATGTTTGGCCTGAAGTTCAAAGGATACTAACACCAGTTTTTGTGGTATTTCATTGTGATTTTAGTGCTGTAGTTTTGTTTATGTTCTGAAAGTGTCTGTTTTTCAAACAAAACATTCATCATCATATATATTTTTGGTCTACTCATTACAAACAAAATCAAACTATTGTGATATCTGGCTGTAGCCAAGGATATAACAAGAAAATTTCCCAAGTATCTAAGATATATGTCAAGAATTGAAAGAGCAGTGGGCATATTAGTGAACCTACCTAAGAAAACAAAATTGTGTCCCTTGATACCTGGATTGTACTGTACCCCAGAAATACATGGTTTTATCATGTAAAACAACAACTGTGGGTTGTAAATTCACTACCAAATATTTACACAGGTGTTCAGTAAACACTAAAACCACTCTTTGCTGGGTTTGTATGTTTTTTGTTTTGCTGCTGTGGGGTTTTGTATGCTTGCAAAGTATACTTTTTTTTAAAAGTTGAATTATAAGATTATTTATTATACTCAGGATAAACAAAATCAAATATTATTTGCAGACATTATAGCCCTGGGTATAAGAAGAAAACATGCTAAAAATCTAAGAGATATCTCCACAAATAAATGAACACTGATCAAATTAGTGAACCTACCGCAAAAAGTCAAATTTTGCTCCGGCACACAAAGTACAAAACTGATACAAAATAGCGGCAGTCAAGGGGTTAAACTCACCCAACAGCAAAAAAGGTCAAGGAAGTTCTTGAATCAGGCTGACCAGCTCTTGCTGACCGACTGATACAGACGGTAGTAAATATAAAGAACACACACTGTTACTGTTTTATGCAAAGTGATTCTTGCAACAAAGCTTGAAGAGAAGCAGTTAAATCAATATGGATGAATAAAAGAGGTTGGCAGATGAGTAACAAGACTCCTCCCATTATTCCGTCTGCAGTAGCTTGTGCTGGTTTCGAGAATACGTTCAAGGCAGAAAGGGTAAAAGATTTTTACTGTGAATCCGTATCTCTTGGACAGCAATCACTGCAGGCTCCAGTTGTTGACAGAGGCGCTGCAGCTCCTTAAGATTTGAATCAAGACCACAGATATTCCAGTGGAATAAGGTATTATCCCTACTAGTGAGACAGCGACAGACATCTAAATCCATCTCCATGTCCTCGTCCTCAACCTGTAGCACTAAGAGTGAGTTTGAAATAGCTACTACTGCTCTTTTTGTAGGGTCTCCAATCCCACCAGCTGACCTTCATGCAGGTGGAGACCCAGTGAGGAGGGATGGCAACTTGGGGGCTATCTCCACCATCTGAATTTTCCTCTGGCTGGGGTTTGACCTCAAGAGGGCCGAGGTAGGAGGGAAGGTTTCATGTTAATGCCCAACAGGTGAAGGTTTGGGACTGCTCGCCAGTCTGGGAGGCAGTACTTTATTCACTCTGCCCTGGGTGCGCTGATGAGTTGTTGTGGCAGGTGTAATGCCTCCACCCGAGCTGCATCTTTACTTTGTTCAGACTTGGATGGCTGGAGTAACAGGTCTGTCTCACAACAGACCAACACTGTCAAAACCTTCTTGACAGCTGCAGAATATGGCATGTTGAAAACATGATTATCAACAAACAGTTTTCTTACTTCCTGAAATAGACTTTTCTTTTCGGTTTTCACTTTTCATAAATTGACTTTAGCAGTTGCCACTTTGGAGAGAAGAAAAAGAGCAGGAGCTACAACCACAGGTGCCACAAAAGGCTGGCCCCTGGCAAGGCTCCTCATGGACTGCTTTGCAGTGAAGACCACAAATTCCTTACCTCTAGAACCTGTCGCAAACATGGCCAAATTTCTGTCTGCGAAGAACCTCATCGGAGACAGGACACAGAGTCTACTCTTACACTAAGGTTGCTAACTCTGATTGTCTGTGGTAGTGATGGCATACAATATGTCAAAAAGAGCGTGTTTGTTGCGACTCGATCCAATCCTTTGTAAATGGTCACTCAGTGTACGTCAATCACCCCTTGAAGCCCTAACTTTGTCTTGATCTCTGCCTCTGGAACCCCTTTACAGTCTTTGGTGCACTTAAGAGCTGGTCTGTTTAATGTTTTGACTGGAGTCGATGAGGAAAGAGACATTTCAAAGCCTTTAGATGATTCAAAGCCTTTTGATGATTCAAAGCCTTTTGATGATTCAAAGCCTTTAGATGATTCAAAGCCTTCTGATGATTCAAAGCCTTTTGATGATTCAAAGCCTTTTGATGATTCAAAGCCTTTAGATGATTCAAAGCCTTCTGATGATTCAAAGCCTTTTGATGATTCAAAGCCTTTGATGATTCAAAGCCTTTTGATGATTCAAAGCCTTTTGATGATTCAAAGCCTTTTGATGATTCAAAGCCTTCTGATGATTCAAAGCCTTTGATGATTCAAAGCCTTCTGATGATTCAAAGCCTTTTGATGATTCAAAGCCTTCTGATGATTCAAAGCCTTTTGATGATTCAAAGCCTTCTGATGATTCAAAGCCTTCTGATGATTCAAAGCCTTTTGATGATTCAAAGCCTTTTGATGATTCAAAGCCTTCTGATGATTCAAAGCCTTTTGATGATTCAAAGCCTTTGATGATTCAAAGCCTTCTGATGATTCAAAGCCTTTGATGATTCAAAGCCTTTTGATGATTCAAAGCCTTTTGATGATTCAAAGCCTTCTGATGATTCAAAGCCTTCTGATGATTCAAAGCCTTTTGATGATTCAAAGCCTTTTGATGATTCAAGCCTTTATGCAATAGCTTGAAGAAGCTCTTTTTTCCCCGTTTTTTTTTTTATTTCATGCCTCCAATACCCATCCACCATAGAGTGCTGCTACAAAGCCAGGGTCAATAATTCACAGCCTTGACCCCTTCCAGGCTTCAGGAGGGATGTATGATAAACAGAAGGCAGCCAACCCTATCCCCCTGGTCATGCTCAGTTCCCAAGGACAGACAGCTGAGCACAACAGACGCTACCTTTGCCAACCCGGGAACTGCCTGTCTTGACCCAGCCTCATGCAGGGTTAGCGGATTGATACACATGGGCTAGTGTGTACTCCTGTCGAGGAGAGGTCAGAGCCAAAGTGTTGAGTAAGAGCACCTGCTCTCTCCATTCCCCTCCATCACAGGTCATACTGCGCAACAAATGAGGTGGGTCTTAAGGAGACCTCAGGGAGAAGAAGAATGTGGACAAGATGACCTGAAAGGCGGAGAAGACGATAGAAAAATCCATTAAGAAAGGCAGAAGGTATAACAGAGAAAAGACAGAATACACTTTGTCAAGGCCCTCACCTTTAGCCTGTCTGACAAGGGCCACCTCCTACCATTGCAGCAGGAAAGTCATAATGAAACACTTCATCAGCTCCCCCCCACCCCCACCCCCCCCCCCCCAACTTTTTTTTCCAAGTAAAACTGCTCATACTGTTAAAATCTTGCCAGTACTACTGCTGTCACTGCTCAACAAAGCTTTGGCATACACCATTTGCAAACATCACTCTGTTTTGTTTGTAAAAACCATCTAGTCAAATTCCATTTTACTTAACCCCTTGAGCGCCAGAGTCTGTGTAAATGAGTTCATTCCCCTTGCCAAGGGTTCTTGGGTGTTTTTGCATGAAATAAACAAAAATTCATAGCTCCTCATCCAGCTAAGAAAACCCCATAAAACAGTACATTTTAGGAATCTGCGTTATTCCTCTATGTGTTGACATCAAAATCAAACAGAAATCTTTATCTGGGTATGAGCACCAAGCTGTTATATAAACAAATATGGAAAAAAGGATAAAATCTGTTAGAAAAATATTTGTAAAATATAAACATGCAGCTGGAAGTTTTCGCCAGTTGGAACTTTTATCCCTGGGTTTCCACTAAATGGCAGTGTTGCTGGGCTATAAAAGTTTGGTAGTGAAAAATTCGCTTGAAACCTAGCTGTCCTGGTTCGAGTTGAAGCTGCTGATTGTCTGCCATGCCCCCTTGACACACCGCCTCTCCCTCTCCCTCTGCCGTGAACCCCCCTCCTCACTTCAGTCTGTCTTCTCTTTCGCCCCGCACAGACTGAAAGCAAATCTTCTTCGTGTGTGTCAGTTTCAAGCTGCAGAGAAACACACACGCTGGCTGGCTCACTCGGCGTACCGACGCTTGTGTCACCTGGGTCAACTTGACCCATCAACGATGCATGCACCAAATCGTTGTCACTTTCCCATGTGTCGAGCGAATCAACTGACTCAAGATTTGAATCGCCGTCTTCTAGAATAATATTTGCTGTTTCGAGTGCAGAAAAGGTTTTTCGAGTCGATTGTGGGCAGCTAAGTCCGGGTGTTGCGTCGTCTGCTACTGTTGGTGATGTGTCTTCACTTTCAATGGACTGGGCACACAGTATGTGTACACATCATGAAATATGATTTAATTGGCCACTGGACGGGATGCTAAACCTTCGTCACACACCAAATAAGTCAGTGAAATCGGTAGGGTTTTCCAGCTAAAAATAGTGAAAGATCACCAACCGAAATTTTGGTCACTGGCACTGAAGCAGAAGTACTTTATCGCCTGAATGTTCCTGAATTACCACTGCTTCTGTTGACAGAGTTGGTAAAGTGTGTGACCAGTACACAATGTGTGCTTTTCATTTGATTGTCGATGACACCCATGGTGTGTGTGTACACATGCCTTCCAAATGTTATGAAGGCTTACAAGATGGCGCCTATGGTAAGCTACACACCGGTTAGTTTCCTGAATGAAAGGAGTTGAACATAATATCCACTATGGAACAGTTGTAAGTTTGAGCTTACATGCACGCACTCATCTTTTTGAATAACACAATGGCCAATACGAACATGTCATGTTGTGGCCATGACTGATGGCGTTTTTTTTCTGTTGAACACGAACAACTTCACTGCTGACACAAAGGTGACATTGGCTCATCAAAATATGTCATACATTTACTACGTAATGAAATGACACAAAAAGCAAACAAAGATGCAGAGACCATGAAGGCATGTGCAGCAGGATGCAGAGGGAGACAGTCAGCAGTTACAGACCTCCTCCTGCTTCCTGCATCACTCTTCATTCCAAAAGAAAAAAAAAAGAAACATGGTTGTAGTTTTTATAGTGAATCCATGACCATTGGTCTTTGGTAGGCAATTAGGAGTTTAACTTTCCTTCTTTTCTTCAGGTCTCAATGTTTCAAGTTTTTGAGCTGTGGGATCTTGGACATTCTCTCCATCCCCAACCTACTCCACTTCCTATACAAACTTATCTGTAATGAATAAAACCTCTGGAGAGAACATCCAGACAAAAACTTCGCACTGGGAATTGTAGGTTTTAAAACTTTATCTTTTTTAGTGTTATAAATTATTACAGTGAAATATACTTCTGAGCCCTACACAAATGTGTTAATTAACTCTCTTGTATTCATAACTGGAGTAGACAGGAACTCCAGGACTGCGTGCTAGTTTTCACAATGGGAGTAGACAGGAGCATGTGTTTGGCACTGTTTGAATACATGCTTGTGCCATGATAGTGCTCAGGAAGCCTCTAATAGTTGTAGGTATTCCCCAATACAGTCAAACCTCTATTATAAGACCTTCAAAATGTCCAGAAAATTCTGTCTTAAATTGGAGGGTCTTATAATGGAGGTAGACATCGACAGTTGTAGAAACAAACACTTTCTCACAGATGAATTCTCCAAGCACACAAAGTCTCAAGAACACTGAATGCATACTGAAAACATGTATGATTTTCACAGATAAATGCAAATACACGATTTCTTTTAATCACCTCCGCTCTCTCTTCTAAGTTCAGTGGCTTTCTCTTTCGTGTTCCGCATGTTTTGCCTACGATCTCCGCCGTCTTTCTTTAAACAAGGGAAGCGACTCTTGATTGGGACAGGTCTGCAGTTGTTTCTCTTGACTCATGGTCGTACACCAATGCTGCGATGGTCGTAAATTTCAACAAAACGGAGGTCGCAAATCGCGTTTTAGAGTAAGTCGCTTAAGAGGGGTCGTTTTAACAGTAAAATGCATTCATGCTAAAAAAATTCAGTCTTAAATGAGAGGAGGTCTCTTAACAGAGGGTCTTATAATAGAGGTTTGACTGTATAGTCCAGTGAAGTGGAACACTATTTTGGGATACTGGCACCACTTCCGTTCACTGAAAAAGAAAAGATACTGCATGCGGAGAGTTGCGAGTGAAACTGACTAAATTCCACAACGGCTTCGCCTGGTAATGTTAGCAAGTTAGATGAAATACCAGAGTATACTGCAGAGGAATGGATAAGAAGTAGAAAAGTTAGGAAATGTGGAGCTAGTTGATGACATTGATGAAGGCAAATCAGAAGGAGAAGAAAATGTGGAAGGTGATCCTGAAGATAATGTGCCACTCACACACACCCCCCCCCCCCCCCCCTCCCTCCTGCCGTCAACATGGTGACCAGCTACATGACCTGCAGCCATGACTACATTCCAACAGCCAACAGGCCCTGCTCATGCATTGCCAAACATCGCCACCTCTCTGGATTATTTCCTTTTGTTTTTGCCTCCTGCATGTTTTCAAACAGTTGTAAATGAAACAAACAGGTATGCACAACAAATGCAAGCAGACAAGGGCACACCTGACCCCCTGTTGTCAAATGTGACACCTGCAGAAATGAAGGCATATCTATCTGTGTTGATCATGATGGAGATAAAGTGTCCGCCATGTTTAGGCTGGCAAACTGACCCCTGCTTCACTGACCTCTGCATGAGAAGAACTGTTTCCGTGAATATCACTACCAACATATGGCTCAACAGTAATGCAACTCGCTTGTTTTCATTTTCTTCATGTGCGTCCACACTTTTATTTTTGTAATGACTATAGTGGCTTTATGACATTTTGCATAACACTTTACACACTGTCACTTTTTGAACAGCTACAGAGACTCTGTGTATTGACATAAAGGTGGATGTAGGACGGGAAACAATTGCATAAAATCCATGTGAAACGATGTCTGGAACTGTCTGACATTACTTTTCACATGTGACAATTGACAGTAGTTGTCTGACATTCACTGGATTACCTGTGGGGGCTATATGGGCAGATTGAGGATGCACCATGTCAAACAGTCCTCAACTTTCTTTTCACTCTACTAACATGCATGTCAATGAGAAAACTGTATGTTTGTTTGCTGTAATAACATTGTCACCATAAAATGGGACACATTTGGTGACATGTAGGTGCCAATGACAAGACGTTTCACTCTTAGAAAGACAAAATATAAGTTCACATTACAGAACAAACTCTCATGACCACACCCGGAAAATTTCACATCAGAGATTTCTTTTTGGATATGGTGATAGAACCGTGCATACCCACTTTAAGGTTAACCTCACTAAAAGAATCTGAAAACTTGGGGAAGGTTTGTCTCAGAGAATATGAATGTAAAGAGGGTTAAAAAGTAACTAACAATGCAAATAAGGAATTTCTCATACAGCTGTTTACAAACTCCTTCTAAATAAGAAAAAGTTTCACCCATATGTGTGCAAAGTACAACTACCAAAAAATTAAGGGATCAAAAAGTCAGACTGTTGAACCATTGCTGTGGATTCTGGTACCATCAACGTATGTGTCTCATACGCATGCGCACAAACAACATACTTTACTCTTACCTTATCAATGGTCTTCTTTCGATTCTCAGCAGTGAAAGGGGGCTGAAAACAACAAACAAACATCAGATCAAACACAGAAAAATCAACACAAAATGGACAGAGAGGGAAGAAGGACAGACAGAGTGAAACAGAACTGAGCACTATATTAATATCAACTTTAGCCATATACAACGTGTGTGATTCAGGGGAAGAAGACAGGATTATACCTGCCAACCCCAGAACAAACTTTTGAGTATTGTTTTTTACAATTGTTAATACATGAAAGTTGATACATGATATATTGAGGGTTAGGACTCAAAACAAAAATTTCTTTAGAAATCCCATGTTTAATTTCTTTCATTTTGTTCTATATTTCCAAGAATGTATTTCTTAATTCTGATGTAATGTTAGTGGCTTTTCATGCAGAAGACAGTGGTTCATCTCTGATCAAGATAAACTTTTTATCTCCCATGATGATTTGTTCATTAAAGATTTGTAAAGCTCAAAGCAAACCATGAAAAAAACAACTCCTTGCAGTCTCCAGAAACCAGAAATCAAGTTCACTTAACATGCCTAAGACACAAAAGATATAAAATCCAGCAAGAGTATATTATTTGATTATCACTCAACAACTGAACTGTAAAAACAAAAATTTGCATACACAATGTCACATACAAATCCTGACTACTGACTGATGATGACCAAATCAAGTCACAAGCACGTTAGTACTAGTAATTCGGTGACTCAAATAGCATAGTTAAAACTTGACATTACTGAATGTTCTGTTTGATACAGTCTCTTTTCCATCCACATTCAAAATCTTTTCATTTCTATGACACTGTGAACTTTGAATATCATGACATCAAAGTAAAACTTATGGAATGGTAATTTTCCTTACAGCCCAGCCCACCGGTCTGACGATCTATGATAAACTCAATGCTGAGCCTGTTTTTATTCTTTTGTGATTTGTTGGCAGTCAGAATTAAACTAAGGCATTTTTGGCACATGAAGTTCATTGGAAGACACAGGAATAATAATAATAATGTTAATTTACATAGCACCTATTCTCTAAAACATTAGGGCTCTAAGCACTTTACATAACCTACACATAATAAGGTTATAGGATAAGACATGACAAACTAATAACAAGACAGGAACTTACTTTACACAAAAGCAAAAACAAGGAACATACTGCAAATATACCACATTAATGTATAAACGTAATTTACACAAGCCTACACACACACATCCACACACACACACACGCGCGTGCCACATTAATGAATAAACATAATTTACACAGGCCCCCCCCACACACACACACACACATGCGCATGCATGACCACACACCCATGCTCACAGACACATGTGTGCACGCACGAACTCACTCACATCAACACAGGAATAAAGATTTTAGCTCACTTAATCAAAATGTTAGAGATTCTGATAGGCCTAGACTTTGAAGAATTTCATTTTCGTTGAGCTCCTTTGAAATGTTTCCAGCAAAACAATTCCAATTGGCCTTTTTAGTGTTATGGAACAGAGGCGCTTTCAGTTTTTATGGATTTTAACACTATGGGAAAATGTCACTTCCATGCAGATCATTTATGGACAGACCACTCACAATCCAGCTGGAGCCTTTACTGCCACAGCAGCAGGAAGAGTTGATGTATGCTTCAGTGCATTCAATCTCTCCACATGTTTCATCTCCTGGGAGTGCACTTTGATCGACTTTTTTCCTTTTGACTTGTACACTAGCTTCCTACTACACAGAATACACCAAGCACCGCCCACTTCATAACTTGTTTTCCACAGCCATTTTCAGAGCAGACAATTCCATTCATCCATCCATTCATTTCTCCATTTATTTTTCTTCATGTCATTATTGATGTTCTGTGCCTCTGCTTCATCGTCAATCAGCTCCATTTCTGAACAATACAAAGTTGTTCAAAACAGTCCACAGGCATTGAAAACAAGATGGCAGATTTCAAATACAAGTGGTGTGAAAACCTGGATTGAAACATAGAACACACACAAAGCAAAAACAAAAACAAACAAAAAAAGCAAAAAAACAAAACAACCCTACTCCCCCCAATTTGCTATACTGAATTGCATATCAATACGGAAGGTCCCCCACCATACAATACATGAAAAAAAACCTGGAAAAAAAAATCCCGTAACAAAAACTATTTGTTTGGATTTCATATGGGCATTAACCCTTACACCGCCGACGTTGCCGTTTGGCAACAACGTGGCTGACCGCCAATGTCGCCATTCGGCGACTAACTAGGTTGACCTAACTCCCGTTACTCTCACTCTCGAACATGACAAGACAGAAAGCCAGCGATAACCGTCATAGTTCCGGTATTCACTGACGCATGCCTCACAGCCATTAGCTTCGTCAGAGCGGTGTTCAGTCAAGTGTTTTCATCCATTTCTGTTGATAAGTTTTTCATTCATTATGGCGTCACAACCAAGCACTTCAGGTACTCGGCCTCGCCGTACATTTACTACAGATCAGGTGCTGGAAGTGTTGAGTAGATGGTCAGCTGATCATGATTTGGATCAAGAACATCCAGATGGTGACCAGGGTACATTATCGGACAGCGAAAGCTCAACCCAGTCGAAACAAGCGTGGCTGACCCAGTTGCACGCGCGGTAAGCAGAAGGGGGCTGGCCTACGCATTGTGGGCTTGCGTGCTGTTGGCAACAAGCCAACACAAACTGACGCTGATAGTAGTTTCAAAACTGATAGTGGTGTGAGTGAGACGACTGACAATGTAACGGTGAGGGCGAACAACAAGGAGGGCTCAGAGACAAGTGACTGCGAGTACAAAGGCGTCAAGGTCGAAGGGGGCGTGACAGAGTGACAGTGGGAGAGGTGTGCAGCTGCAGCAATGGCAAACTAGGCCAGCCACAGAAAGGTTTGACTGGGAGAATGGCTCCCCAGATTCCAGAGGCACACAGGCAAATGAATGACTTTGTTTTCATAAGAATTATTGCTTTCAAAAGTAAGAATGAAAGACAGATGTGTGTGTGTGTGTGTGTGTGCGTGTGTGTGTGTGTGTGTGTGTGTGTGTGAGATTCCCTTTTTCTTTCTTTCATATGTGTACCAGTGGGGCATAAGTTGTGTGTGTGTGTGTGTGTGTGTGTGTTGTGTGTGTGCTATTCCCTTTTGGTGAAAGAAGTGTGGTAAGTGTGGTGTGTGCGTGTGTGTGGTGTGTGTGTGTGTGTGTATGTGTGTGTGTGTGTGTGTGTGTGTGTGTGTGTGTTTTCCCTTGTTCTTTCTTTCATGTGTGTACCAGTGGGGCATAAGTTGTGTGCATATGTGTGTGTGTGTGTGTGTGTGTGTGTGTGTGTGTGTGTGGTGTGTGAGGTGTTGTGTGTGGTGTGTGGTGTGTGTGTTGTGTGTGTGTGTGTGTGTGTGTGTGTGTGTGTGTGTGTGCGAGTGATTGCTTTTCTGCATCACAGCACAGACAGTAGAAATAGTGTCATTTGTAGTTATGGAATTTTTTTTTTTTTCATTCTGTCTGAAAACTGAACCCTGGATACACTCACAAACTTGATACTTCCCTGTCTACTGTGCACTGCAATCACCAGTTTTCTGATTTAGAGTATATGGTTTTGAGGCTGTATTTTTCATTCTTCTGATGGATATTACATACTTTCTGGTCTTCATTTGGTGAGTGGAGTATTTTTCCTTCCTTGATCAGAGTTTGATGGCATGCTTACTTCTTTTTCATGTTGAGATGAAAGATAACATTCAAAATTTCATTTAGCATTTTTTTTAATTTGAAATTACTAAAAAACATTTGAAATTGTTCTTGACTTACCATTACTAATCTATTATAATATTACAAAAATACACTTTTTTCTCCTCCATTTAAAGAAAAAAAAAACCAGAATGAAAATTGGTTTTCTAGTACCTGAGATATCTGCGTTTCACACATGCTGGTATGAAATTATAGTTTTTCACAAAATATGGCTGGCGATGGGGATTCATGCAAAACAGAACATCTGGCCGTGAAAGGGTTAAACATCATCAAAAGAATTGCAAGATTGTACTTTATGAAGCAAATGACATCAAGATCAATGAGAACATTCAAGAGTTCCTTTGACAACATGGGGAGCTTTCTTTTTCGTTTTTGTTTTTTTATCTCTTGGTGTAGAAAACTTGGCATTAAAGGAATTCATAAAGTTCAGATTTTAAAAGTCAATTAAAAAAGAACAAAATGTACAAAAAAAAGGAAAAACATAAAAAGATAAGAAGATGCATGTCTGGAGAGGAATTCAGACTGATCAAACAAAAATCCTGACAAGACAGATAAGAAAATAGAAGAGGGAACACATATGGCCACACAGCCTACGAAACTACTCACAGATCCAGTCAGCATATCGTACATCAGAGCACCCAGGCTCCACCAGTCCACTGCCTTCCCATGACCTGTTCGGGTTAAGATCTCTGGAGCCCTATGACACATACATATATATGCATTTGCCATAACAAACATACTTGTTACCACCAACACACATACCAGTGTTAGATCTGGTTTTTCTTTAAAAAAAAACAACAACAAAATAACTGAAACGTTTTAAGCACCCTCAAGTTTAAAAATAAAGACAATCTGCTGAAGTGTGAATCATGGTGTGCATATTGCCTTCATAGATCATAACAACAAAAGTAAAACAGCAAAAACTCAACTCTTTTGGTACAAACGGCCCCAAACAGGGCCTCAACTCAGACGTTTTGGATGATGGGTCTTGATTGGTGCTTTTGCATAATTTTCAATTTCTGGGTGGCATGCACACATGATGTTATAATCTGATTATAATATTCACTGACCTTTCCCTTTTTGAAAGCAACCAATGGTTGCACAAATTTTCCCCATGTGACTGAGCTACAAAAGGTTTTTGCAAGACACTGTACCAAGTGTTCATTGTGTGTTAACAATGGCATCTCAACCCAGCACTTCACAGCACTGAAGCTCAGACAGAACTCATAGTAGTCAGCATTTCACAGCATTAGAAGTGTTAGATTTACTTCAAGCTGAAGTTTCGGACATTGAGGAAGACTTTGACAACAGGATGAATTATTGATAGTCGAGGTGAGAGAAGTTCAGATTCTGAACTTGAACCGGATGCACTGTTAGCTGAGGCGATGAGAGTGAAGAGGGTGGTGGAGATAATGATGACACAGTACAGGCTAAGCACAGAGGAGAGCACATGCTGAACATGATACCGGAAGAGCTTTTGTGGTTTATTATGCAAGATCGGTATCAAGATTTTTCATTTCTTCCTGCTGTGCCACGTTTCAAAGGTGAACATTGTTCACTCACAAGAATGCCATGCCCCCTTCCAATTTTTCAGCAAATTATCAATGATAAGCAGCTCAATTCCATTACAGTAAAAACTAACACATGCACGACTGACAACTTAAGAGCAAAAAGAGATAACAAAAAAGGACTTATTTAAATTCTTTGCTATTTGTGTGCACATGGGCATAGTGCACAAGCCTGCTGTCGAAGACTATTGGAGCACAAATCTTATTTAGCAATCTGCTTGTGTTTCCAAAATCATGGCTATATATATATTTCTACATAAATTTATATCTAAATTTCTTTTGAGTCTTGCTATGCTTCATGTGACTGACAATGGCACTTTTATTCCTGCGGGTAGGGAGGAACATGATTCTCTGCACAAGATCCACCCTGTCTACACCCATCTTTGTGATAAATTCAAGGCTCTCTACAGCCCGAAGACGATGTGTGTGTGGATGAAGCCATATGTGCATGGCATGGCAAAACAAAATTCAGGGGTTATATGAAAGATAAACCAATCAAGTAAGGAATAAAACTTTATGAACTATATGAGTCCGACAGAATATTTGTTGCAGAACCTGATGTAAGTCAGCGCCAGAGGATGCAGTGATGCAGATCACAGAGCCCCTCCTGAATGCCAGCAGATCAATGCATGCTGACAATTATCATGCCCTCCCTGAACTGGCTGAAAAGCTTGTGCAACACAAGACACAATCTGCGGCCCAACAGGAAGGGGACACTTCCACAGCTGAAAATGCATTCTCTGCCACTGCATGGTCAAGTCCAGGCTTTCCGGCAAGGTGCGTATATTTTGCTACATTATTATCCAATTATTGTTCATGTTTTATTTTAAATATCTCTCAAACACATATATGTGTACCCATAATCTCACACACACACACACATGAACACATACACACTTGTGAAAATAATGATAATGATAATCATGGACTATTGTCATATTTTCAGTGCATATTATCACCACCAAGGTCGATCCCCACATCATGACAGATGAGATCACATGTTGTTGGCAGTTCAGGAAACCCCTGGCTGTCTTGGACTACATTCAGAACATGGCTGGAGTGGACAAAAATGACTAGGTGATGTCATCCCACTTAAGTGCAAGACCATGAAGACATGGAAAAAGCTTTTATTCCACCTCTTCACCCGCAACCCCATCCTGTGGTCCATTTTATATCATATGCATGAAATGCCAAGGCAAGACCACAAGTTTCAGATCCCCCAGCCAGCCCCCCAGCACAACACTACACAGTCAGAACTGCCCTGCAGCATAGGCAGGGCCCCTTTCCAGCATCATCAGCTCCTCCTGTCTCTTCAGCCGGGCAGCTCAAACAGTGTCCCGCCGCTTGTTGGCCTTGTCTCTCTGGAACTTGACGCTGTTCCTCTCCCTCTTCTGCTGCCTGCTTGCTCCTAGCCTCTTCATGTGAGCTCCTCTGTGAAAGCCAAAGAAGCTGGCAGTGTCCTGAGCAGCACTTGGGCCAAAGCTGAATTCGCTTATGGCTGTGTAGATGGCAAACATCACCCGCCAGCGTGACGCAAACTTGTCCTTCAAACAAGGCCAGATGAGGCTGTGAAAGCACTCATTCGAATTTTGAGTCTTGCCAGCAACACATCTGTTTAGGAGCTGAGTGTCTGTCAGCCTCTCATAGATAGGCTCCAGGTGTTTGCGCAGCTTTTTGTAGTTGAGAGGGGTGTGGATGAGCTTCTCATGGGGACTGGGAACCTGATGTTAAGCCACAGCAGCCTGACAAAAGCACCACGAGTCGATACCCACAGGGCACAGTTCATGGCGGGGCCTGCTTTCAGTAGAGTAACAATGTCGAAGAGAAGTCTTGATAGCCTTCTTCATTTCTTCAGCACAGCTACTCTTACAGATGGCACGGTTGTAGTAGATGGTCAGCTTCCGTATGGCATTCTGTGTTAGATTACCACAGCCACGACGTCCAAGGGTGATACCTTTCATCCGACACTCCGCCACTAGATTTCGCAAAGCTGAACCAAGCCACTTGCTGATGTGATTGAAGCACTCTTCTTTCTCTATCTCCACCTCATCACCATGAGGCTTGATGGCAGTCAGCTCATTGTAGGTCTTGGCATCACCATGAGGCTTGATGGCTGTCAGCTCATTGTAGTTCTTGGCATCACCATAAGGCTTGATGGCTGTCAGCTCATTGTAGGTCTTGGCATCACCATGAGGCTTGATGGCTGTCAGCTCATTGTAGGTCTTGGCATCACATAAGGCGTGATGGCTGTCAGCTCATTGTAGGTCTTGGCATCACCATAAGGCTTGATGGCTGTCAGCTCATTGTAGGTTTGGCATCACCATGAGGCGTGATGGCTGTCAGCTCATTGTAGGTCTTGGCATCACCATACGGCTTGATGGCTGTCAGCTCACTGTAGGTCTTGGCATCACCATACGGCTTGATGGCTGTCAGCTCACTGTAGGTCTTGGCATCACCATACGGCTTGATGGCTGTCAGCTCACTGTAGGTCTTGGCATCACCATACGGCTTGATGGCTGTCAGCTCACTGTAGGTCTTGGCATCACCATACGGCTTGATGGCTGTCAGCTCATTGTTGGTCTTGGCATCACCATGAGGCTTGATGGCTGTCAGCTCATTGTAGGTCTTGGCATCACCATAAGGCGTGATGGCTGTCAGCTCATTGTAGGTCTTGGCATCACCATGAGGCGTGATGGCTGTCAGCTCATTGTAGCTCTTGGCATCCCCATCTGACGGCAGGACAGTGTATCACAGTTTGTAGCGTTCCACCAGCGCTGCCAGATCACATGAGCAGCCTCCACCTCCATCATGGCAGAGGATCCTGTACAGGCAAAGTCTGATACAATGTAACTGGACTGATATGCCCGTTATCATGTGTGCATGTATGAGTGTGTGTGTGTGTATGTGTTTGAGTAAATACATGTGTATATATGCACAACTTTGCTTTCATGATTCACAACACACACACAAACTTGATATCAAAACCAAATAAAACAAAAATACATTTGGAAAAATTCCTTTGATTCTGTGTGTGTGTGTGTGTGTGTGTGTGTGTGTGTTGTGTGAGTGAGTGAGTGAGTGAGTGAGTGAGGAGGAGTGAGAGAGAGAGAGAGTGCGTGCGTGCGTGCGTGCGTGCGTGCGTGCGTGCGTGCGTGCGTGCGGCGTGTGTGTGTGAGAGAGAGAGAGAGAGAGAGAGAGAGAGAGAGAGAGAGAGAGAGAGAGTGCTCAACTAGCTCAACACTGCTTTTCAGTTTTCTGTTCGATATTGTGTTCATAATTTTTTTCAAGCATACTTTCAATACAATTACAACTGAGACACTTGAAATAATGCACAAGTAAAAGTATAGCTCACCTGTAAAATTGTTGTCACATGTATCCAGATGTTGAACAACCCATGCAGGATACTCCATTGGGTTCTCTGCATACAGTTTCTTCCCCATGGATTCACACACTTCACAGCAGGTGCATATAACATGAGCATCAAGACAACCCTGTCAGAAAGTCCACCACACAACCTACTCCAATATGAGAACTGTATCCTCTGGTTAGCCAAGTGCCATCAAAACTAACACTGATGTCAAGCATATCATCTGGGCCAAGGAGGGTGCCAGTATGTTGTGCATGGACTTGCCTTACTCGCTCTGCTGTGTGTGCAAGCTGTCTTTCAAAGTCCTCTAATTTGTAGAGTTTGTCTGCTTTCTTATGAAAAGTTTTGTGATGCAATCCTTGGAGATCTCAGCTTAGTTAGATAAGATAAGATAATGTTGCTTATAGCCCAGCCGACCGCAAGGGGCCACATCAGGGCCGTCACCACGTTAAAATCAACTCACAAGTCATTCATTCACACAATTCTTTAAAATACATCGAAAAACCATCCGAAAGTTTGTTAAAAATCTTTCCACTGTAAAAACTCAGATCCGATGAAAAATGTTAATCTCTTTCAAGAACTCAAAGATGGCATCAGGTGGGACATCTCTGAACAAGGTTTTCATGGAATCTGCCGTAAAATGTTTGTGTCTCACATCGTGCAAGTCCCAACACTCTAAAAGAATATGTTTCATTGTGAGTGGCACATGACATGGAATGCACCACGGAGCTTCTTCACTCTTTAAAAGGTAGGAATGGGTAAAATACGAATGGCCGGTGTGCAGCCGGCACAGAACTGTTTCTTCTTTACGACCACCAGACGCAGATGGGAGGAACTCCTTAAGGTTTGGACGGATCTGAAAGAGTTTGTTATCCGTCTGTGTATTCCAATCCTCCTGCCAGAGGTCTCTCACATAATCGTTAATTTTGGGTTTCAGATCTGAGCAGGGGATATATATGTTGGACAGTTTCTCTCTTGTGGCATTCTTGGCTAAACGATCAACCATTTCGTTCCCTCCAATGCCAACATGACCAGGAATCCAAGCCAAATAATGTTGTAACCATCCGCTTTCAACTTGGTCAAAAGTTCAAAAAAGTGTAAAAGTTCTGGGTGCTGAAGGTTGCGGCCAGCTATGGCCTCCAACGCTGACAGTGAATCTGACAGAACCAGAAAGTCCCTCTTCTTAGATTGTGAGATTATCTTCAATGCCAGAACCAGAGCAGTAAGTTCAGCGGAATAGACAGAAGCATCTGGAGGTATATGTTCTAACAGTATCTGAGAAGGAGCCCCAGGGCAGTAGGCTGCACAGGCCACTCCATCCTCAGACTTGGAACCGTCAGTGAAAATTTTCTGATAAGATGGAAATTTTGAACAGAGGTCAGAATACAATGCCTTGTATGCCAGAGAGCTGGTAGACTCTTTACGAAAAGCTGCAAGATCAAAACAAATCTCTGGTGCGAAAAAGGTCCACGGAGGCTCATCTGGAAACTTGGAAAAATCGGACACAACTCCTAAGTCCAGACCTGCATTCCGCACGTGAGGCTGCATACGAAGACCAAACGGCGGAATACAGTTAGGGTTGTTTTCAAATTTACTTTGGAACGGAGGGTCAAAAACACAGTCATAGGCAGGGTTTTCTGGTTCCGAGAACAGTCTGATATAATAATTCAGAGACAGTTTCAGCCTGCGGTTGGACAGTGAGGGTTCACCTGCCTCTGCATACAGGCTGTACACAGGGGTGGTGCGGAATGCTCCAAGACAGAGACGAAGCCCTTGATGGTGGATAGGGTCCAAGAGTTTTAGGTAAGACGGTCTTGCAGAGCCGTACACAGCACAACCATAGTCCAGTTTGGAACGGACCAAGGCTCTGTAGAGGTGCAGCAAAGTTTTCTTATCAGCGCCCCAGTCAGTGTGTGCTACAACCCGCAGAATATTCAAAGCTTTCTGGCAAGAAGTTCTGAGGTTTTTAATGTGGCTGAGAAAGTTGAGTTTCTGGTCAAAAATAACTCCTAAAAATTTGGCCTCTTTGACAGCTGGAATGGGAGATTTCCCTATTTGAATTACAGGATCTGGAAAAAACTGACGGAAATTATGGAAGTGAATGCACTGTGTCTTTGTAGGAGAAAAAGCGAAGCCATTTTCATCCGCCCACTGATGAATTTTATCTACACAAAGCTGGAGCCTGCGCTGGACACTCGGGTACAGGCTTCCAGTTGCGTAAACAGCAAAATCATCCACAAACAATGAGCAGTCTGAACCCTGTTGAACAGATTTAACAATGTTGTTGATCTTGATGCTAAAGAGGGCAGGAGACAGTATGCTTCCTTGCGGAACACCCAACTCCTGCTCATGAACATCAGAGAGAGTGGTGCCAACCCGGACCTGAAACTGTCGTTCTGCCAAAAAATTTTGAATGAAAAGTGGAAGATGACCCCGAAAACCAAGATCATGGAGATCATGAAGTATCCCAGATTTCCAGGTGGTATCGTAGGCCTTCTCCAAGTCAAAGAAAATAGCCACTGCGTGTTGTTTGTTCAGAAAGGCGTTCCGAAGCGTAGATTCCAGACGGATCAAATGGTCAACTGTGGTTCGATGTTTGCGGAAACCACACTGTTCTTTCGCCAAAAGGCCATCGGTTTCGAGTTTCCACATGAGTCTAGCATTGACCATTTTCTCCATCAACTTGCAGACACAGCTGGTCAAAGCTATGGGACGGTAGTTTGATGGGTTAGAAAGATCTTTTCCAGGTTTGGGAATGGGAATGATGAGGGCTTTTCGCCAAGAAGGTGGAAAGAAACCAGTAGTCCATACATGGTTGTAGACATGTAGCAGGATGTGCAGACCTTTTTGCAGAAGATGTTTCAAAAGTTTGTAATGGATTTCATCTATACCCGGAGAGGAATCGCTGCAAGAAAGTAAGGCAGATTTCAATTCGTTTAAAGTGAAAGGAAGATTGTAGTCTTCCATGTTATCTGATGAAAAGTTGCAGGGTGATTTTTCTTTGAGGGCTTTGATTTTGACAAAACTGGCTGATTTGTTAGAAGAGGAGGAATTCTTTTCAATGGTTGAAGCAAGCAGATTAGCAACTGCTTTTTTCTCTGTTATTAAAGAGTCAGAAAACTTGAGATGGTTCACAGTGGGACAGGTGTTCTTCCCTTTGATTTTCTTGATGATTTTCCACACTTTTTTCTTCGATGTCTTGGATGTGAGACTTGAGCAAAACTGTTTCCAAGATAAACGTTTACTGGTCTTATATATGTGTTTGGATTTGGCCCTCAGTTTCTGATGTGCTCGAACGTTGGGCATCGAAGGTCTGCAAGAGACCCGACGTTGAGCTCTTTTGCGGGTTTTGTTAATTTCCTTGCATTCAGAGTTGAACCAAGGAACTTTTGGCATTAGGGGCTTCTTGGAAGATGTATGGATGGTTGACTTTGCGCAATTCAGTATGAAATCTGAAAGACTTCCTGCCGGATCTTCACTTTGCAGGATCTTGTCCTCTTCCAGATCCATAAGAAACTTAGTGGCAAAGAGGTCCCAATCTGCTTTGTTGAAATTGAGGCGTTCTGGTAAAGACTCACTCTCTGCGTTCGTATACCGAAGCAACACAGGAAAGTGGTCGCTACCATGCAGGTCCTCATCAACCTCCCAAACAAAATCCAAAAACAAAGATGGGTCACAGACAGAAAGATCCAGACAAGATGTGGTGCCATTAGCGGAGTGAAAGTAAGTTGGCGATTTCCCATTCAAGACACACAGATCAAGCTCCGAAAACACTTCCTCTAAAAGCAGACCCCTTGGTGATGTTCTCTCACTTCCCCATAGAGGAGAGTGGCCATTCAGATCCCCCAACAGCAGGAAGGGTCTGGGAAGCTGCTCCAAGAGCGAAATGAGGCCCCGTTTAGTGACGCAGATATTTGGAGATAGATACAAACTACAGACAGTAACTGTTTTGTGAAGAGTAACCCGAGCTGCCACTGCCTGCAGCGGAGTCTGCAGAGCAACTGGGCTGTACAGAACAGAGTTGTGAATGAACAAAGCTACTCCGCCAGAAACGCCATGTTCAACAGATTGTACAGGTAGGTTTAGAGAGCTGTAGCCAGAAAGTGAAAAAGTTTTGTCAGACTTTAGAAGAGTTTCTTGCAGTGAAACTAGCATGGGCCTAGCCCTCACGGCACAACAGCTGCAATTCTTCAAAATTGGAAGACAGTCCCCTAATATTCCATTGCAAGACTGTATCCATTGTGGATGAGGATCTTAATCATCCATGTCTATGTCCTCTTCCTCTTCGTCATATAGAGCATCAAATGTATTTTGTAATTTCAGCTCCGCTTTTTTCAGTCTGTCCGGTGGAATTTGATGTTTCTTCTTCCCTGGAGGGGAAGAACTCAATGGTTTTGATGGCGTTGGTGGAGGCTTTCCCCTGCACTCCACCAACGCCACTTTGCCCGACGCCACTGTCGGGGCTCCTCCCTTGGGAGGTGGTCTCGGCTTGGGGGCCGTCTTGGGGCGACCCCCTTGCTGGGCAGCCCGCACAGCTGCAGGCTTAGAGGATGCACTGGAAGTGCATCCTCTGGTGGGTTTATGGCCCCCACCAACGGCCGTTTTCTCTTGCGATGTTCTTGAAGTCGGAATACGTTTCAGAGGTTCAAGACCACATGGGTCTGTCTGAACGCCTACTTCTACCTGAGGTACTCTGAGCGATTTTTTGACTACTGTCGAGAAAAGAAGCGGGGTTCCCCTCTGCTCCTGCACCAGCTTTTTTGCTTCGAAGAACGAAATCTTTTTTTCTGTTTTAACTCGCTGGATTTCGCTTTCGATTCGCCAGACAGGGCAGTCTCTTGAAAAGGAAGGGTGGTCACCATCGCAGTTCACGCATTTCGCGGATTCGCATCCACCATCATGAACTGCTTTGCTGCAGGTGGCACACACCTCCTCTCCCGGGCATCTCTCTTTGACATGTCCAAAGCGTTGACATTTGAAGCACCTCAGTGGGGACGGCACATACAGGGCTACTTTCACTCTCAGGTACCCCACCTTTATGGACTCTGGAAGAGTCGGTTTAGCAAAGGTGAGGAACAGAGTGTTGGTAGGTTTCCTCTCCGCACCTTTCCGAAAAGTCGCCCTCCTGACCTCGACCACTCCCTGATCAGCCAACTCAGCCTTTATCTCTCCCTCAGATATCCCGAACAATTCTCGGCAACGGATGACGCCTTTCGAGGAGTTGAGACTTTTGTGAGCGGACACCCGGATGGGGTAATTTACAAGGCTTTCGGATCTCAATAAGTTGTCCGAGTGGACTTTTCGGTCGACCTGTACCAGCAAGGAACCATCCCTCAACCTCTTGACTGATTTCGGCTCTGCGCCTGCAAGACCTTTCAGCCCCTTTGCAACAGCAAAAGGACTCAACTTAGTAATGGGTCGCTCGCTATCTGCCGACTGGATAATCAGCCAAGAGGGCCATGCACCTATCCTATTCCGAACTTCAGTGTCAGAATCCGAGTCCGTATCCCTGGAAGGGTCGGAACCCAGTTTTCTTCTTTTTCCTGTTTTTATGTTTATTGAGGCCATGAAGGTTTTAAATACCGGCAGAGATAAACGGTCACCCCAGGAGAGCTGCCGTGCTGGGGAAGGGACAATGGATGGCCATAGAATGGCGTCCGTGAGCCTGGTACCGTCCCGCATGAAAACCAGACAGTGCACCTTAGCGACTGAATTGGGATCAGCCACTCAGCCCCTCGCCAGGTAACTGTAACTTGGGCTTCCCCGCTGCTTACGGCAGCGACTCAAGTATCAGAGAAAAAAAGAGTGTGGAACAGAAGGCTTGAAGGGGAGACGAATAATGAAAAGATCCATTAAGAAAGGCAGAAGATAGAATAGGGAAAAGGTGGGTTACTATTTGTCTGGGCCCTCACTCCTAACCTTTCTGACATGGGAAACCCTACCAGGAGCATCAATTCCTACCACGTAATGCTTGGCCAGTCAGCAGCTTGGCTATACAGGCCTAGAAGCGTTCACGACAACTAACCATCTAGTCGACTATCGATGCCCCCGTCAGCAAAGCCTAGAAGATCACTGGACCACGCAAGCCCTCCGACCACGGCAAGGTTGCAACCCCCGGAGGGGGGAGATCTCAGCTTTCACAAAATTTGTTGAAACTTGTTGCTTCCAAACCACACACTAATGCAGAATACACAGCTTGCCTATTGACAGTATAATCTTTCTCATCTCTCCATCACCTTTCTCTGCTAAAAAAAAATCTTCTGTGCCTTCTACAGCTTGTTCACAGGTAGAACAGTACATATATCCATGTACAGCTAACCCACATGGTTTCTTCTTATCAGTTCTGAAACACAACTTTTCATTTTTGCACTGGCAGCAACTCAGTTCTTTTTACAAATCTGTCCACACAACTGAAGTCTACAATCCCTCTCTTCGACAATGTGCTCTCTCCACACAGTCACCAGAGGCTGAGCTGATGCAGAGGCACTTTCCAGATTTCTGACAGTTTCATATGTAATGACTCTGTCATATTTTATCGAATTTAATTCTTTTGCTTAGTGAAGAAACTGTCAAGTAGCTATTTTTCACACTTGACTGTTTTTTTTCAAAGTGATTTATGATGAAAATGGGCCTTTTTTCAACAACAGAGAAAATTTCACTTATATGCCTGTGTAACTACCTTGAGTTTCACAAAATATAAAAAAAAACAACCTCTTCTTCATCCGGCTACAAAAAGAGTATTGAAACTTTGCACTGATCCTGTTCAATCACACAGCAATCATGTGTCCAAACTTCAAGTATTTTTGTTGTGGTATAATTCTTTAATGATTTTTAGAAAAATACGTGCAAACGCTTAGTATACAGTGGAATGATGAATTTCCTCTTGGCCAGTAGGCAGCGAGTTAAAGAGGAGAAAAATAACAAAAAGACCTCAATATTACAAACACTGGAGAAGAGAAAAATGGATTTGCACATTTCACAATTGTTTTGAATACTATAGCAGATCTAAAGTTATATACCACAATTAATCATCAGAAACCAGCGGAACGTATGACAGAGAAGTCATCATAATTGGAATTTTGATAGGCATTATGTTTTTCAGTTTTACATCGAATATTCAGTTTCTTTTAAAATACTGTTGCTTGAGGAAGGCAGCCTTGCAGTTAACATGTATATATGTAGTGCTTTGCTAACAATATAATGAAACAGAAAACTGAGTCAGTAATGATTGTCTTGTCAAATCCCAGCAAAACCAAAGGCTCTGACAATTGCATGTTTTCGGCATTTGCACATTTCTTTTGCATTATATTGTGAAAACGTCCCAAAATGTTGTATGTGTGCACACCTCCAAAACATGTGGTCAATACTGTCTTTGTGTGTACCACAAAAGCTACATCTGTCACTGTCACCAACTCCCATTTCCTTTAAAACCCATTCCCACTCAGACAGTCTTGAGGCAACTTCCTATGGAATCTTACTGGGAGGGAAGTAACTCTGCACATGATTTTCACATATTTTACAAAGAAATTTTTTTTTTTTTTAAGTTTTCAGTCATCTTAAATCAGAAAATTAATGAAAAAATCCAGCAACCCTTACTTTATGAAAATAACAACAGTCCAAAGTGGTAATCTGAAACAAAACGTACAACAAAAAAAGTTCAGATTTTCTTTTTATTTCAATTTCTCTGCACTGACCACTGTTCTATTAGCATTAAATAAACACATTTTCACTCTTATTATTGATCCAAAACATGGTATCAACACTGCATAATCATGTAACTGTAAATGTGTTTGCGTTTTTTTTTTCTTCATATGTTTTGTGCCAGCTAAACAAGAAAAAATAAAAATGGGCTTTTGGTCCAAAGGCAGGTACCATGGAAAGATGTTAGCAAGAAAAAACAAAAACAACAAAACAAAACAGAAAGAAACTCTACAGTTTTCCACTGCTGTTTGTTTAGTGGGAATGTTACTGTGAATGTGCCTGCACTTTTTGACTTAGTTGCTAATGAAACTGCACAAGACAGATTCCCTTACACAAATATACTTTGCATACCAGGCACCCGAACACACTCTTGACGCTGTGACCCTTGTCAGTAGGCACTTTCGTTTTCTGACAAGCAAAGCAATTTTTCTTGGTCCCAGGGATCCTTCAAACCCTTCAAAATCACTTTCTTCGTCATCTGTGTGTCCCACGACGCTATACCACCACTCCATGCTGCTCTGGGCAGCCATTTTCAATTGCTCTCTGTCAAATTTTCACAACTTTAAAAAATTCCATGTACATAAACTACTGAAGCGAATGATGCACTGTAAATTGCAAATGGCAGCTTGAAAACTGAAGTCTTGCGTGAAATCTCGCTCATTTGCATAAAAGCAATGGTTTATGGGATAGTAAACCTGGAAATGGGGAACCCGAATCTGGTTTCAGCAGGTTCTACCAGGTCTTCCAGGATTCTCAAAGCGAACACGCTGTGGGTTGCGGCGGGTCTTCCAAGTGGGATTGGGTTAATATAGCATTTGTCCCAAGATATCTATGTAATATTTTCAACTGCAACTTCTGTTTCTTTTTAATACCTGTATGTATATATATCAGAAACATAAGGCCTTTCATCCTATGATAGTTCATCTTACATGCTAAGACTGCTCTGTGATGTCTTGAAAGCCACAGAAGTCCATTGCAATGCACTACAAGTAAACACATTTTCCTCTAACCAGAACTTCCCATAGTTTTAGTTTTAAAGGGCAACAAAACAGATATTGATGAAAATGTTCCATTGCAGCAGAATTTACCTGCCACTGTGTGAAGGTTTGTTTACTTGTGTCTTTTAGTACTGTGCACACAACGACCAAGCACTGCAATGCTTGTAAATCATAGCAAGAGATTAGACGAACAACATGAACACTACTACTACTACTGTGACTGTGAAGAACTTCAAGCACGTGTAACTGTGAAGAACTTCTACTGTGACTGTAAAGAACTTCTAGCACAGTTGGGTCGGAATAGCTCAGTTGGTAGAGCACCAGACTCATAATCTTGGTGATCCTGGGGTTGTGGGTTCGAATCTCCACCGGGCAGTTTTGGTACAGGGGGATTTTTTCCTCAAAGTTAACATTCATTCTGACTCCACTTCCCATACAGTCCTTCGAATGAAACTATAAACCGAGATTCCATGTGCGAACGCACACTTAACATCTTGAACATATGTAAAATCCGATCACCAACTTTCGGAAGAGGAGGCCAGTTTGGCCGTTGGTATGGATGACACATAGCATGCACCCTGCGTAAGAAATGGAAAGAATGAAGGAAGTAAGGAAACTGAGTGAACGATATTGAATGATATGGACTGGATGACACAGGAAACGACCGAATGAAGTGCTAGCTGGCAGCTCTTCAGTTGGTACTACCAAGGTAGGCAGCCCGTTGTGTAAACGAGTGTGGATTGCAAAGCGCTTAGAGCTTGGTCTCTAGCCGAGAATAGGCGCTATACAAGTATTCATTATAATAATGATAATACAAAAACAGCCACATGATTTGGAGGAAGGATCATGATAAGTTTCCACTTTCCTTTTGCCACAATGTCACTGATTTAATGATGACATATTATAGGAACATTACTGAATCGGTGGAATGCAGCCTAAGCCCTGTTCACGTCCATTGCATTTCTCGAGATCTTCATCACCGTCAGATGCCTATCTACATAGCTTTCATCAATTCTGATTTCATGACTGTGGCATATTATTACTGTGCTTGACACCTGACCCTGCTACTCTCCTCCCCACCCCATCCCAATCTCTTTCTCTCTCTCTCTCTCTCTCTCTCTCCTCTATGATCTCTCACTCTCTATGGATAAAAAACTAACCATATGAAAACAGATAGCAATCTGGATATTTTGGGAGCTGTCAGAATTGCTGTCAAAGTAGTTGGATTCCCCCTAATGCAAATCCACTGTTACACTAATGGTGGAAAGCCTGAGGAGTTACCTCAAGCAACTGCAAGAATCATGGTGGCCTGTTCCAAATTTGTTATGACAACAGGGCAAGGGCATTGCTGACATCATGTCTAAGTCCCCCAACCCTCACTCCCTTCCACCCGATCTTCTCACCTGATTTGCACAAGTCTCAAGAATGGCTTTCTGGGCTTTTCAAAAGAAGAATTTGGGCCTAAAGTGGGAAAAATCTCTAGCCTGATGCATAGCTGTCTGGTCTTCTATCAGATTTAAAGATTAACTGTCACATAAACTCACACAAAACACAAAAAATAAAAGCACAAAATTACATCTTTCTCACAACTTTGGTCTGTATCCCATGGTGTTAGGTTGTATGTAATCACACAGTCTTGAAAACTTTGACTGTGAGAAAGAGCCAACCCAGAGCACAAATCCCACAATGCAGAAGCTTACATATATTCAATGGTGCCACAGAAAGTGTGCGTCACTCTGCTTCCAGTGATGGCCTCCTTGCACAACCCAAAGTCAGTCAGCTTCACATGACCTGTCCACAGAAAGACACTTCATCCACCACCTGTCCAACATGTCAGTTTCACATCACCTGTCCACAGAAAGATACTTCATCCACCACCTGTTCAAAGGTAGTCAATTTCACATCACCTGTCCACAGAAAGACACTACACCCACCACCTGTCCGAAGTCAGTCAGCTTCACATCACCTGTCCACAGAAAGACACTTCATCCACCATCTGTCCAAAGTCAGTCAGCTTCACATCACCTGTCCACAGAAAGACACTTCATCCACCACCTGTCCAAAGTCAGTCAGCTTCACATCACCTGTCCATAGAAAGACACTTCATCCACCACCTGTCCAAAGTCAGTCAGCTTCACATCACCTGTCCACAGACAGACACTTCATCCACCACCTGTCCAAAGCCACCTGTCTACAGAAAACACTTCATCCACCACCTGTCCACAGAAAGACACTTCAGCCACCACCTGTCCAAAGCCACCTGTCCACAGAAAGACACTTCATCCACCACCTGTCCAAAGTCAGTCAGCTTCACATCACCTGTCCACAGACAGACACTTCATCCACCACCTGTCCAAAGCCACCTGTCTACAGAAAACACTTCATCCACCACCTGTCCACAGAAAGACACTTCAGCCACCACCTGTCCAAAGCCACCTGTCCACAAAAAGACACTTCAGCCACCACCTGTCCAAAGCCACCTGTCCACAAAAAGACACTTCATCCATCACCTGTCCAAAGTCAGTCAGCTTCACATGACCTGTCCACAGAAAGACACTTCATCCACCACCTGTCCAAAGGTAGTCAACTTCACATCAACTTCCCAAGATTATATACTTAACACGCCACCTGCACAAAGGCAGATGACCAGTGTACATAGAATGTTACACATGATCTCTTTGGAAAAACTTTACCTTTCTACATGTTCCTCAAAATTATTCACAGGACTGGATCAAACTGATCAAAGGGCAAGATGTTCTTATATTGAAGTAATTCTTCAGTTCTGTTCACACAGCACTATCATGTACCTCACTAAAATATTGTGGTCTTCTGCAGAGATTAGTGGTTCTCTTATTTTGGTTGCATGCAAATATGCCACTGAAGAAACTACACGAGCAGTACAAGCGCAGTTACTGTTGGTTAACTAATATAAGAAGACAAAATACAAATGAGCACACAAAAAATGTGCAAATAAATGTTTACCTAATGCACAATATGAAACAGACTAATGAATTTTCAACGTCTTCTTTGGAAACTGACAAAACAGTACTTCCAAAATTGCAGTCAGCATAAGAATGACATTGCAAGAAATATGATTTATCCAAAGACAAGCTCTTTCATACAAAATCAATATTCTTTTTAGCCAACGAATTAATAAACGGACTGCATAAGAATGACATTGCAAGAAATATGATTTATCCAAAGACAAGCTCTTTCATACAAAATCAATATTCTTTTTAGCCAACGAATTAATAAAGGAATTCGTTTTGGTTTTGTATTATCTATCACATAAAAAAGGCATGCACCCAGACACTGGCAATATTTGATACAAGCTAAACCCACATGTGATATGGGAATGCAAAGGGGTAAAAATCATTAGCATGTAAAAGAAGACTTAAAATTGAACACACACACACACACACACACACACACACACACACACACACATTTACAGCACATACACTCTTCCTCTCTCTGTCTCTCTCTCGCTTCCACCATAATTATGTCGAATGACCACCATTAATACTGTTCATGTCATTTTCAGTGTGTGTTGTGTGTGTGTGTGTGTGTGTGTGTGTGTTTGTTTGTGTTTGTGTGTATGTGTGTAAGTCAGGGCTCTCCACACAGTGTGTTTGTGTGTCATACACACAATGAAATGACCGAATGTGTTTTAAAATTTCAAACTGATGGCAGAAACATGTAATAAAATGCTTGCCAGTATGTACCTCCACAAATCAGATCAACATCCAGTGCCTCCATTTTGACCAGCTTATGCCACCCTCCTAAACAGATTGTAATAGACTGCATTTCATCATAAGTTAGTTTGTGCTGAACTGAATGCTTCTTAATGTATAGGCTAATGCTTGTTTTAATGCACCTCCAACTTTTCTGAAACGGCTTCATTCATCTCAGTGTCTATCATCACTTGCTTTGATTTTTCTTGGAGTGTCTTTGTAATCAAGTTACCCAGTCATACAAAATTTCCATAATTTTCATAAATCTGAGTGTGGAGATCGTAACTAACGCCACTTTTATTTGTCACATTTGATATCATATTAATTACAATTATGTCCTGTAGCTTGCTTGTGTTGACTAAGCAACTTACTCCATGCCAATGAGCCCATATGTAAACATTCATGTTACACTTGCCTCCAACGCCTACATTTGTGGACATCATGATAACAACTTTTGTTAAAGCACTTGCCTCCACTGTCCCAATATGTGGACATTGTTGCAAAAATGCTTGCCTACAATATGCGATGTGGACATTGTCGTAAAACATTTGCCTCTAATGTCTGCATATGTGGACATTGTCATAACAATGCCCGTGTCCAATATCTCCATATGGGATATTATCATAACAATGCTTGCCTCCACTGTCCCCATATGTGAAAACTATCATAACAACACTTGCTCCCACTGTCCCCATATGTGAAAACTGTCTTAACAATGCTTGCTTCCATTGTTTCCATAAATGAAAACTGTCATAACAACACTTGCTCCCACTGTCCCCATATGTGAAAACTGTCTTAACAATGCTTGCCTCCATTGTTTCCATAAGTGAAAACTGTCACAACAATGCTTGCCTCCATTGTTTCCATAAATGAAAACTATCATAACAACACTTGCTCCCATTGTCCCCATAAGTGAAAACTGTCACAACAATGCTTGCCTCCATTGTTTCCATAAATGAAAACTATCATAACAACACTTGCTCCCATTGTCCCCATAAGTGAAAACTGTCACAACAATGCTTGCCTCCATTGTTTCCATAAATGAAAACTGTCACAACAATGCTTGCCTCCATTGTCCCCATAAGTGAAAACTGTCACAACAATGCTTGCCTCCATTGTTTCCATAAATGAAAACTGTCACAACAATGCTTGCCTCCATTGTTTCCATAAGTGAAAACTGTCACAACAATGCTTGCCTCCATTGTTTCCATAAATGAAAACTGTCACAACAATGCTTGCCTCCATTGTTTCCATAAATGAAAACTGTCACAACAATGCTTGCCTCCATTGTTTCCATAAATGAAAACTGTCACAACAATGCTTGCCTCCATTGTTTCCATAAATGAAAACTGTCACACAATGCTTGCCTCCATTGTTCCATATAAAACTGTCACCAATGCTTGCCTCCATTGTTTCCATAAATGAAAACTGTCACAACAATGCTTGCCTCCATTGTTTCCATAAATGAAAACTGTCAAACAATGCTTGCCTCCATTGTTTCCATAAATGAAAACTGTCACAACAATGCTTGCCTCCATTGTTTCCATAAATGAAAACTGTCATAACAATGCTTGCCTCCATTGTTTCCATAAATGAAAACTGTCATAACAACCTTGCTCCCATTGTCCCATAATGAAAACTGTCTTAACAATGCTTGCCTCCATTGTTTCCATAAATGAAAACTGTCACAACAATGCTTGCCTCCATTGTTTCCATAATGAAAACTGTCACAACAATGCTTGCCTCCATTGTTTCCATAAATGAAAACTGTCACAACAATGCTTGCCTCCATTGTTTCCATAAGTGAAAACTGTCACAACAATGCTTGCCTCCATTGTTTCCATAAGTGAAAACTGTCACAACAATGCTTGCCTCCATTGTTTCCATAAGTGAAAACTGTCACAACAATGCTTGCCTCCATTGTTTCCATAAGTGAAAACTGTCACAACAATGCTTGCCTCCATTGTTTCCATAAGTGAAAACTGTCACAACAATGCTTGCCTCCATTGTTTCCATAAGTGAAAACTGTCACAACAATGCTTGCCTCCATTGTTTCCATAAGTGAAAACTGTCACAACAATGCTTGCCTCCATTGTTTCCATAAGTGAAAACTGTCACAACAATGCTTGCTCCATTGTTTCCATATGTGAAAACTGTCACAACAATGCTTGCCTCCACTGTTTCCATATGTGAAAACTGTCACAACAATGCTTGCCTCCATTGTTTCCATAAGTGAAAACTGTCACAACAATGCTTGCCTCCCACTTGTTTTTTCCATAAGTGAAAACTGTCACAACAATGCTTGCCTCCATTGTTTCCATAAGTGAAAACTGTCACAACAATGCTTGCCTCCATTGTTTCCATATGTGAAAACTGTCACAACAATGCTTGCCTCCATTGTTTCCATAAGTGAAAACTGTCACAACAATGCTTGCCTCCATGTTTCCATAAGTGAAAACTGTCACAACAACGCTTGCCTCCATTGTTCCATAGACAACGAAACAATGTCTGTCCATGTAACTGTTACATTGTTTCATTGTTTCCATAAGAACTGTCTAACAATCATGCTCCAGTTGATAGAAAACTGTAAAACAAACCTGCCCCAGTCCCATATGCAGACAAACAAGCTTCTACCAATTGCTTGCCATAAAAGAGTATCCCTACATGTTGTACATGTTGTAACAACCTAATGTCGTTTACAATGTCACCCATAAGTGGACATTGTCAAACAAAAGCTCGCCCCCAAAGTCTGCATTAGTAGACACTGTGATAACAACCTTTGTCTCCAATGTCTTCGTTAGTGGACCTTGTCATAACAACGCTTGCCTCCAAGGTCCACATTTGACGTTCATATTAACAAATGTTCACCCTTTTGGTAACATGAAGTATTCAACACAAAAAAATAGGTTTTGCAGTACTATAGAACAGTATACACTACACCAACACAGTAAATTTCAGGTGTCCTGATATTTGTGACAAATAAGAGATCTTACCCTCTCTGTCCAGCAGCACATTTTCTGGTTTCAGATCTCTGTAGATGATGCCCTGTGCGTGGAGATGTTCAATGGCCAGAACTATCTCAGAACAGTAAAAACTGCACAGATGAAGAGGAAAGAAAACTGGTCACAAGATAATCAGCTAAATAATGCCCAACACAGCCAAATATTCCCTTCAGACATATTTCTTTCTTTCCATATTTTGTTGTTGTTGCTGTTTAATGCATAATGATAACCTCCAATGGAAAATGTAAAGCACAACTTCATAACAACATGAAATACAACTGTCCACCTTTGGAGCAAAATTTGTAATACAGGTGAGGGTAGTGGGGGGAATGATTGGGAAGGTGTTAGGGAGAGACTGCCTCCCTTCCGAGATCATGGCATTGGGCAAAGGTCATTAAGTGTTGCAGCATTTTTTTTCTTACAAGGAAGTAGTCCTGTACACATGTGTAGGGATCACCATACCCAGAACATGCGAATGCAACAAACAAGGGGAATGGAAGCAAAACAGTAGATATTACTGTCAACCATTTTATAGCTCTATCATTGTAACTGACAGTGTGGCTTGGTCTCAGATCTACACCACCAATATAACAGAAAGCAGCTGCTTCCCACACCTCAGGGTATTTACAGACTCAATCAACTCTAAAGTCCAAGCTGAAATGGTAGCAAAATAGTCACTGTTCATTATAACCATGGATAACAGAAGGGTTTGTTTTCTTTTTTCTCTTGTTACCTCTGAGACTGGTGTATTGTAGAGTAAGAGCAAAGCATGTGTGTATATGCACACAAGTATTACACAGCCTAATTCTCCATCGACCTTTCTTCACACATACCTATTTTCATGGCATTTTCAAAGTTAGTATGGAGAGGTGTATGTATCCATTCAACACACTGCCAGCAGCTGATATCTATTTTAATATTAGCAGAGGTACAGTCCACATGATTATTTCCTAGTATTCTTGACACATGAGCAGGGGTGCAAATACTGAAAGTTGTTGAACCTGAAACTAAACTTTGCCTTCACAGGAAAACCTGAAATGGATTTAGGAGGTCATTGTATTGGCAAGTTTATGGGGGCTGTTGCTGGCTGTAGTGGCACCCTCTGGAGGTAAACATTCACTCACGCTGGCTTGGTGAATAAGCTATTATTGTTGTCAGTATGAGGCTTAGTAGATGGTGTCCTGCGCATGCTGGATCAGAACAGATGCTACTGAATGCCATCAAATATCTTGGCAGCAGCACAGAGTCTCCTCTGGAAGGTTACCTCATGATAATTTGACAATGGCTGAGGCTGCAATGAGACAAACCAGGGTGTTGCTGGGAATATGGAGCGTGAGTGTACGGTGGGGGAGGTAATGATTTTGAAGTGGCACAGAAGATGAACAAAGGTTGCTATTTTTCTGAAAACTGTAAGATATTTCATAAAAAAAAGAGTCAAAATCTAAACTGTAAATCAAAACACTGTTGAAAGACATGCTGAATCTTGACAATGATATTTATTCCAGATGTCAGACTCTATATCGATTCTCTCAGCAACCCTTTCTGACTGGATGTGAGCGTTGTTTTGAAGTGATGAAAAAAAAAGTTGCAAGATAATTGTCTGTGTCAGTAGCTTACTGCCCCTGGTGTTTTCATATCTGGATTATTACAACACATTACTGTATAGAATAAAGGATTACAATCATCACACACACACACACACACACACACAAAAGACCAGCCACCATGGTCAAGTGATTAGCTTTGCAGACTCCTGGCTGGGAGGTTGTGGGTTCAATTCCCACCAGAGCCATTTATTTGTGGGATTTTTCTGACCAAACCGGCTCCAACCCAGAGTTGAGTTTGCTACGAGCAAAGTTGGGAAGACTGGGACCACACGGTCAAGTTTCATCCACTTAATGGATGCATCTTTGAGACTATTGCTCAAATTTCCTGACCCACAATGTAGGTGTCTGTATTTCTTGAGTCTAGCTGACACCAGAATGTATTATGAAAGTCAGTATAAAGTGTATCTGTATCATGCAGTGGAGATCTGTAGCATCATCTTCATCATCCTCATCAATCGATAGAAGTATTCTACAAAAATACTAAGTCTACTGTTATGGCCAAACATCATCATGGTTCTCAATAGAAAGGGGTTGTAGGCAAGGTGATCCAGTCTCACCAAATATCTTCGTATTATGTACAGAAATATTATCCATAATGATCTAAGATGAAAATAGTATTGAAGATATACAAATCAGGGGGAAAAAACCACAAGATATTACAATTTGCCAATGACACTCAACTGATAAACACAGGGAATAAGAAATCATTTGAAAAATCTATCGAGATTCTTGATAGGTTTGGGAAAACATCAGGTTTATTCTTAAACAAAGAGAAAACACAAGTAATTTGGCTTGGAAGACAAAAGCACAGTGAAATAAGATATATTATTATGGAACATTTACAGATGATCTGGAATCCAAAAGAACTTAAAATACTAGGAATTTGGTTTACACAGGACTTAACAGACATGAAAAAAAAAGCTGCTACACAGATAGAATGATAGAAGTGAAGGCACTGTTTAAAATTTGGCTTAAGAGAATCATTACCCCTTTAGGTAGAATTGCTGTCTTAAAATCATTAATTCTGTCAAAACTAACTTACCTATGGTTGATGGTTCCAAATCCACCTGACACATTTGTTAAAGAACTACAAGACTTATGTTACTGGTTTGTATGGAATAAAAAACAAGACAGAATTAGTCGAAAAACAGTTATTAAAGATGTACTGGATGGTGGGTTGAATCTACCAGACATAAACACTGTCATCACTGCATTAAAATGAACATGGATAAAAAGACTGAGACAAACAACACACACATGGAGAGACATGTTGATTTTTTCATACCCAATTATTGGAAACATTGAGAAGTACTCTCCAAATCATCTGTGCATCACCACTCAAGACAATGTTTTCTGGAAACATGTATTCATGTCGTATAGGCAGTTCTACTACAAAATAAAACCAGAAAATGCAAGAGAACTACTTGCAGAACCAATTCTTTACAATGAACATATCAACATAGGAAATAAACTGATAAAACACAAAAACTGGAACACAGAAATGTATTTAGAGTATCTGATTTTGTCAAAGCCAATGGAGATTCACTATCCAATGAGGAATTCAGAACAAAGTATAACACTGAAATAGATTTCCTATCTTATGGTGGATGAATATTATCCATTAAAAGATACATCAGAGAACAAGGGTTTGAGAATTAGATAAAAGATAACATTGAAGCAGAAGTCAACACAGCACTAAAGATAATATATTATGTAGATAAAGGTTCCAAAACTTATTACAGAGTTATAGTAAAAGATAATTGGGAACTGAACTGTTGTGCAAAACGGACGGACAAGCTGAATAGACAGATACCTTAAAAAAAATGCTTGAGAAAAATTCATCAAATCAAGGATATTAAGCTAAAATGGATGCAAATGAGAATAGTGCATCGAATAATTGCAACTAATGTAGTTCTAAAAGAAATGGGAATAGTAGAAAGTTATAACTGTAGTTTCTGTGAAGAGGAAAAAGACAGCATTGAAACATATGTTCTGGAGATGCATACATGTCAATGAATTCTGGAAATCATCGCAAGAATTAATAAAAGGAAAGTGTTTAATAGCGAATAATCTGTCTCTAACTGAAAACACAATAATATTTGGAGCAGATGACAATTTCACAACTGATACAACATTCGATCTTATAATACTGATAGCCAAACACTACATTTTTAGCTGTAAATAAACAAATGTAAGCCTTCAACAACAGTATTTCTAAAAATACTAAAGAGAAGATATAATCTTGAAAAATACATAGCAACTGTACAATTGAATCTGCTAAAATTTAACACAAGCTGGATCGTTGTTGTTGTTGTGGTCGTACCCTGGCTAAAAGACTCCAGGGATCATCTGAACAGCCAAAGCACTTGAACACTATGGTACAAATGCATCAGCTAGGGATGAGAACATTACATGTGTGACCGTTTTAGATTACCCTGCCACGTGGGCAGCCACGCTCCGACTTCGTGGGATTTTGGAGACTGATAATGTTATGCTTGGAGCTTGTCACAACTGAAGACAATCCCCGCATAACTATGCAGAGCATAACAACATTTTGATGTAGCCTTGGTGTTCTAGCCTAAGTCAATTGGTCCGACACAGCCTTAACCCGAAGAGTGCCTATAAGCCGTCAGCTGACACCAAAGTAAAAATGCTTTCCCAGTGCCTATGGGCCGTCCACTGACGTCATGCATTTTTCTTGAATTTTCATTCGTTACTATTTCTATTAACGGACTTAAATAGAGTGTGCGTAGTAAACCTTATATGTCTGTAGTATTAAAATGATATGCAAATGACCACACGTGAGGGGAAAGCCCATTTATTCTCATCACTGACTGGATGACCAGCCAGCACTTCGTCTCGCTTGCAAAGATGGCAGCGCAACCTTCGACAAGGGTAGCGACCAAATCAACGTATTTACACAGCTGAGCAGGCTCTGCTAATCATTTTTGACAAAGACAATAATCTTTTATTCAACAACTTACTCGAGCATGAAGGTGAGATGATGATTGTGATGGAATTGCTGACCGTATTCGTCAGTTACTGAGTCGGACTGTGTGACCTCAGTGTGTGTTCAGCCGACTGGTTTGCCAGCGTCGAACGAGCTCGCCTTGTGTGTACTGTGCACTGCGTGCCAGTGGCCAGTGATGTGATAGTCAGCGCGAGAGGGGAGCGTGGCCTGCTCGCGGCGTGACATGGGGCAGAAGAGAAGAGGAGGAGTGAAAGAGAGGGTTGAAGTCCAGCAAGGGGGCGTGGTGGGGGGAGGGGGGCGTGGTCGTGGACTGACCTGTCTGCATAGAGTGCGAGCGTCTTGACAGACTTCTAAACTGTTTTACTTTCATTTACGTGTGTAGTGTGACAATACAAACTTTATTTTCAACTTTTTTGCTTTGTGTTCTTTTTTGGATGTGAAGCTGTAGTGGTAAATACATATGTTTTTGATCGTGCAAAAAAATCTATCCAAATCTAAATGCCTAAATATTTTTTTATTATCAAAATTAAAACAAAAGAAGCCCAGATTCAAAATCTTCATTCAATTTCCTTCAAAAATCATATATATTTCATTGTTATATCTTTTGTAGTTTCTGAGCTAGAATTTTTTGTTAATTATTACCCCCAAATCATTAGATTTCCCTGGCACTGGGAAAGCCTTTGTTTGTAACATTTTCAAGCAGCGAACGGGTTAAGCCAAGGTGAACTAACTGGATCAATTATGAAGTATTATTTGAAAACTGATAATTAAAATCATAAGACACCTGGATTTAATATGTGCATGTGTATGAGAGGATATGTTTAGGATGTGTGGGTAATTTCATAAGTATTCAAATATCACTGAGTGCTGGTTGTGGCCTGTGGCCCGCTGCTTGTCTGGCATCGTGGTATCCGTTGGCCGATCGACAACGTAGCTGGTGAGTTGGCTTGTTGGTTGGTCGGTGCGGCGCGGCTGTGGTGCAGCAATGTCATATTGGTGGCGGGCTTAAAAGCCTATAATTAACTTTCTTTTGATTGTTGAAGAAATATGAAGACATAGATGGACGGGATTTTGGTGCTTGTGTGTACACTCAGCTAGGAAATGCTTAAGTCTATATAGTTCTTATTTTGAAGGATGATTGCAGTGAACGTATGTTATGTATCATGTACAACAGCTATCGCATGGTACCACACGGAGAAAACAGTACTACATTATTATAAATTGTACATGTATATCATTAACTCTCTTGACAAGCGCACGCCCGCTAGCGCCCAACCGGACATCACACAGCCAAAAGGCTGAGCGCCTGCCAGCGCCCGGTAAAACACGTGGCAACAATGGGTGCCGCCATGTTTCTTGTAGAAAAGGAAGTCTCGCGAGAACATGACTTCCTTCTTCCTGTAGCCATTCACTTCCGTTTGCAAAAAACCGCGAGTCGATACGTGCCGTAGTTCTGGAGTTATGAATTTTTTAAGTTTTGTGGTCGAAATGCTGTTTTTCACCATGGCTAACCTTGATTTCTGCCGTTCTATAATGAGATTTAGCGATGAAGATACTGTGATTTGTGGGATTTACGGCATAAGACTTAGTAAAAGTGCTGGGTAATGAAGCTTACAGTAAAAGTGCTGGGTAATGAAGCTTACAGATTTCGACTGGGATGAGGTTCCAGATATGATAAACAACGATTCGGAAGAAAGTTCTGAAGAAGATTTTTTTTCCCCCGAGTAAATTGCTCATGTGACATTCTTCAAACTTATGATATAGCAACATATATATTCGTAGGAATTTTAAAAATTATTTTCATTTCATTATTTCCTTTCCTCTCTTTTAAATTAAATTTTAAACTGGGTAACTATGTTCAAATTACGGAGTTACTTATCTTGCCGATGGTTTTCGGCGTAACTAAGCTCAGGTAAGTGCATACTGAAGAGGGTTAAATCAGAAGGAGAAGAAAGTGGGTGTGTGGGTGGGGATGGGGGGGGAGTGTGAGTCGGTGTGTTTGTTTACCATTTTTTTTATGTGCTTGTAGTTTGTAAGAACTCAAAGGATTGTGCTTAGTGAATGCATAAATTAAAATTATTCATACTGATATCTTGGATTTGTGGGTGGATGGGGTTTTCGGTTTCATTTGGATTTTTGTTTGTTTGTGTATGTGTATATTCAACAACAAAAAACAAACAAACAAACAAAAAAACCTTTCCTCAGCAAACATTGAACTTTCACTTAAATCCATTCATACTGAAAAAAAAAATCATTCATTTCTAATATATTTCACCGTTTATTTACTACAATATTAAACAGTAAACAAGTTGGGTATTTTTTGCTCCCATAAGAAAACCTAACACAGAGTAACTTTTATTCAAGACTGGCACAGCCTTTTAAACTTGAATAAAGTCAGACAAATACATAGACGAACAATCTAATAGTGGGGGAAAAACAAGCGCAGGCCAACAACTGAACTATCTTTATAGTAATGACTTGGCAAAGATTTGGACTTAAGGAGAGGGGCGGAATTTGAAGATGGAGAAACTGGGAACATGAAATTAAGAAAATATGTTACAGATATGAAAACTCTTCACTAGCTGCATAAGGGAACCATCGCAATCCCTTTTGAAGGCAAATATATTTGTATTGCCTGCTCCGAGGCCTTTCGTCAGCTGGGTCGGACTCATCAGGGAGACACGGCTGGTTGTGTCTGCGCTCCTGGCGTCAAATAGAGACACACCACAGTCCATAATACTGTGGTGTTCTCACCACCAAGAGTGCAAAAAAGAATCCAATAGCACCCCCAAAGCAGCCAGCGAAGAGTAGTAAATGAAACCAAACGAAAGTGTGGGCCTGCGCTTGTTTTTCCCCCACTATTAGATTGTTTGTCTATGTATTTGTCTGACTTTATTCAAGTTTAAAAGGCTGTGCCAGTCTTGAATAAAAGTTACTCTGTGTTAGGTTTTCTTATGGGAGCAAAAAATACCCAACTTGTTTACTGTTTATCGTTTACTGTTCCCTGCCTCATTTCATTTCCGATTTTACTACAATATTGTCAAACATGTATCAATATGATTAATAACAAAAAATATGTGGTAATTTGCATCCGGAAATGTACAGCAAAGAGAAAGATCATGTTGATGAAAGAATGGAGAAGAGAGAAAGAAGGAACTGTGGAATGGAAGAGAGAATTAGGAAAGAAATAAAAAATGTTTAAGAAAAAAAAAATTCATATAAACAAAATCGCAACCATGAAAACAGGACGCCAAAGAAGAAGAAAACTCATAGAAATCTACATGGTTACGATCAAGATCATTACTGCGTGAATTCCTGAACAAGAGGCAATTCACAACATCAGCTGTCTGTAGAATTTAAAACACGACTGTAGTTTGCCTCCTAAAAATATAAATGTTCGCCATGAACAAAAATCCATCTGACTTGGTGACAAAAGATATTCTTGTGAATTCCTGATAAATGTTGGAGTTGAACAGCGTAAAGACGACTGTCAAATCCCACCCAATTGCCATTATGAGACAAGCTCACTGCACAGATGGTTAAAAACAAATATCAGAAACTTGTCCACATGAGATGGAGCCTGAAACGGCTGGTAATGGGCATCCAGATTAAGAACATTCCATCTGAAAAGAAAATAAGAGTTTCATGATAACTTGAATGTTTTCCGGATAAAAGCTTAAACCAATGGCACCATAATGAGCGGAACCTGAGTTGAGAAGAGCAATGTTCCTGAATTCACAATACTGCCCCACCTTCTTAGATGGTCAAGGAATGAAATCTTCAGTACCAGTTTCCTTGTAAAAGAAGGAACAAAGCCTAGTCTTTTGAGAGGCAGGGACAGATTTGAAACTGAACTCAGAAAGGGTACTTGCGATGACTGACCAAATATTATCGGTTGCAGAACAGGGAGAGTGAACTCAGATAAACAAATGTCTTCATTATCAAAATAACCATCAATACTCTCATCAGAATGATCAAAATCCTCTCGCTCATCCAACTCCCCTGCCCATTCATCCATATCACGCATACCTCGAAATTGGTCTCAGAGCAACCTGTCTTTCTTGCTCACGTTACCCGGGGATCGCCCTCTTGCACCAGTAAACCCCCCTTGGAGCAATGCTGGTCAAGTTGTGCTCCAAGCCAGTGCCACTCTCATGGGTGCTCTTCCTCTGAGACCGCACGGAGGAAAAGAAGACAGCCGCTTTCCCAAAACTGACTGCCCGGGGGTATGGGTAAAAGAGTGTGCTGGGGGGGAGACGCTGGCCTGTCTCCGCCACACCCTGGACCCTGATTAAAGCGGTGGAGCAAGGAGCATTGGTCACCTCCCTTGCCAAAAACTGGCTGACCGTTGCACTGAAGAGAAAACACTGAGTGCCATGTTGAAGATGGCCAACAATGGCACAAACTGCACAGAGCGAATGCAAAGCAGCCAGTGCAGATGACACCGGTTCCATGCTGGTACAGCGTGGCAACCATTCGTTGACAGGAATGACAAACTCTGACGATTGGGGGAGAAGAAATGCTGATCTTGTTGTGTTGTGAAAGAGAGCCTTGCAGTGAAGGAGACTGAAGAGAAGACGCAAGGCATAAGACGGTGTTAGACGCAAAGCTCTCTCAAATTTATTGACCAAGAAGGCCTGGACTGGTCAAGAGAAATAAAGGCCAACTCAGAGGGGCATATCTGCTGATCCATGTTCAAGTGCTTGAACTGGGAGAGAAATGTGTCCATGATGAGGAAAAGGAGAAAACACCAGCCGCCGTGGCAAAGTGGTTAGCGTTGCGGACTCCCGGCTGGGAGGTCGTGGGTTCGAATCCCATCAGAGTCATGTGGGTTTTTCTGCCCCGACTGGCTCCTACCCAGAGTTGAGTTTGCTGCAGACTCAGTTGGGAAGACTGGGACCACACAGTCAACTTTCAACCACTTAATGGATGCGTTTCTGAGAGTGTTGCTCAAATTTCCTGACCAACACTGCAGGTGCCTGTATCTCTCGGACCTGGTTGATGCCGGAATATATTATGAAAGGAAGCGTAGAGTGCAGCCCTGTCATGTAGTCTCAGACCGGAATGGAATTCCGTAGCATCATCTTAATCATCCTCATTCTCATCGATCAGCATTTTAAAAAAATGTCTCAAATTCTGTGGCCCTTCATGCCCTGCTCTCATAGTGGACCTCAATTTCGATGTCCTCTCCACGTCTGTGGCCTTGGTTTGGTTCCGTCGGCGTCACCGGTATCGGCGAGTCCATGGGGGCTGTGGTTGGACGGACGTGGTGGCGCCCTCCGGAGGGAGAGCTCACTCACGCCGGCTCCGCGACTAAGCAATTATTGTCATCAGTAGGGGGCTTAGTAGGTGGTGTCCTGCGTATGTTAGATCAGAACAGGCGCCACTGAACACCACTGAAGTGACTCGGCAGCAGTGCAGTGTCTCCTCCGGTGGGTTGCCTCTTGACAACTTGACACTGACTGAAAGGGCCCTGTGGATTGCCGGTGCCAGGGTTGTGGCGGGGCCGACCGGGCTGTGGCAGTGGAGCGGGTGTCGGAATGAGCGGCGTGGGTGCACTGCCTCTGAGGTGGCGCAGAGGTTGGGACAGCAAAAAAAAAAAAAAAAAAAAAAAAGGAAAAGGAGAAAACTGATTTGTCTTGGAGTAAAGTGAGTGAGTTTGTGTCACTCATGGGAGACCACTCATATATGCCTGTGGGGGTGATTCTTGATGTTCCATGTAGCAGAAGAAAACGCATGTGTTTGGACAGGTAAGTATGAAGAAAATATGTTTAGGAAAATGCTTCATTCTGAACACCTTTCTCCCTTTCAACAGAAAATACTCCAAATTTCTGTATGTTACAATTCAAAAGGGGGATGAGAGAGGAGGAACATTTGTGAAAGACGTCATAGCAATAATGACAAGTTGCAAGCCTCCTTTCACTTATTGCTTTTAGATGTTTATATTTTCAGTCAGTGTAGTGCTATTGTTGTTTTAGTTAAAACATTTGGAAAGTGAACGTATGCCTAATTGTTCAGTATTGCTTTTGGATCGATTGATAATGCGAGTGGAATATTCAAGATTATGTTAGAATGTTCTCCAGGTTTCCATAAGTTACTAGTGCATTACCGAACATTCGAGAATGTTGAAGAAGCTGACCGAATTACAGTGGCATATGCTTATCACGATTTCATTGGTTAAGCTTCCTGATATGCAGAATATTCTAGAAAAGAATAATCGAGTATGTTCGAGAATATTCTTTAGATAACATATAAAAGAATGCAAGCTATGCGACTGTGGGGAAGAGACAAATGAGATTTGTTGAAGAGTTCCAGTCATTGTTGAGCACAGAAGTGTTCGAGTCTTCACTGTGTTTGAGTCTAGTCGATGAAAAGCTGCCATTGGTAGAATATTGCCTGCTGCATGTACGATTGAGTTCCTGTGCGACTTATTGAACCTGAAGGTCAGTGGATCATTTTTGTTGTTCCTATGTTCTCCAACATTTGTAAATATAAGGATCCTCTTCATTTCAATACCACCTGGTGTATTTTGTCGTCTGCAAGCTGAACACCTACCACAGGATCTACAATGAACTCTTACAAGCTAGGCTACTGCACTTACCTTGTACTGAGGAAGTCAGCGCTTTAGCATGTAACACTGTAGTTAACAACTAACGACGGCCTACCACTCACTCAGCTGCAATTCTATCAATATTCTACACAAAGAGAAATTTGACTCAATGAAATGCATGCATTCACAGTATACTTCCTGCTTTTTTTTCATCTAAATTTGCTGCAAACTTGTAAATAAAAAGCAAACTTTGCCAAACTTAAATAATTCTAGAAAGGGAACCAAGCCTATTGTCGCCCAAAAGTATGTATGCAAAAATTAATGCAATTATTATTCTAGAAAGGGAACTCTGCCTACTGTCATTAACACCATTGTGTTAAGTCTTTCAAAAAATTGAACAATTTTTTTTTATCAACATTTGTTTTCTTCTACTATTCAATTGTACAGTTTATGACTAGGTCAACAGTGGACGATCCCATCTCCTTTTGGTGGACCCAGCTGTAGGATTAAAAATGAATTCTTTGCCTGACACACTCACACTGGAAACTGAGCGAATCTGACCTAGTCATTGAGATAAATTACATTTGAAGACTTATTCCCCTTCCTACATAGATTTCTGTGGCGGGGAGCAAGGAGGGGGGTAAGGGAGGTGAGAAAAGGAGGCATAAAGTGTTCATTTTTCTCTTCATATAATAAAAAAAATCATAGAATAACATTGGAAATAATGTATTATATTTCCAGCCCTCATCTCCTACATGACAGTATTTGTTGGGTCTTGATGATCCTATCCCTGTCATGAACTTATGCATCTCTTCCCTTTTAAGGATACAGTAAAATTCTGAAAGAAATATCCAGCTCAAAACAAACTCTGAAGTTCCAAGGCTATCCACAAACAAAAAAAAGCCTCTCTCCTTTTTTTTTCTTCTCTTATATTGTTGTTGCTGTTGACCTATTTTCCTTTACATGGGTGAAACCAGGAAAAAATAAAAAGCATGAAGGCTGGGGGTCCAGGGGTCCACAAAACTCCGTGAAGCTGAAGGGTTTCTCCACCTATGATGGGTAAAATCTGGGCATTTTGAGACGTCTTACCTCCTTTTTTATTATGCAATCCACAAGGACACCATTAAAACTGACCTGTATGCAGGGGAGTTCACTTAATTCGAGCAACCCAAGGCAGAAATGGTTTTTTGTTGACTATAATTTGTATTTACCACTTCTGAAACTTATGAAGACAGCTTGCAGTTCAAACTAAAAAAATTATTTGTGATGACCAGAATTTGTGCATCTGGTATTAGGAGAACTCCACTGTATGGAAAACTAGGTTTTTTTTCACTTCAACCAAAAATTTGTGTGGTCTTGTTTATTCCAGTAGAAAGTTCAGCCTGCAGCCTTGTATCTCAGGGGGAAGGGGTGGAAGTGGCATATGGGTGGGGTGGATGTTATTGGTGCAACAGGTACATGACTTAGCTTAGAGATTTAAACTATGAAACAGGTACATGACTTAGCTTAGTGATTTAAACTATGAAATCATAAAATGACTCTTGAATTTAAACCTTAAATAGGTGTAGTTCTTGAAGAGTCCAGAAAATTTCCAGTAAATTTAGTAGAAAAATGAAGATTATCAAATTCTGGTCTCAAGTTAATTTTCAAAGGAAGCAAAAATAAATAGTCATGGGAAATGTATAGATGCTTGTTTCCTGAAACAGGTTCTAATACACCTTATATATAAGTTGTATTAATAATATACTGGAATAACAAACTTAAGGATATATCAATCTGATTATCATAAATCAGGCATGAAAAATAAAGAGTTGTAAGATCAGTGGGCACGACTGCTCTGCCAAAATAAATCAAGATGGAATCTGTCATATAAACAGAATGCTTTAAAAACTATAGATAAAACTATATTTGTTTATTTTGCCTACTAAATTAACCAACTGGTGCTTTGTCACATCTGTGAGCATATAACTACAGACCTGTTTATCCATGTGATTTCGTCAAATTTTGTTCCCATGATAGGACGAATACGGTGAACTTAAAAAGAAAAAAAAAAATCGGGTAAAAAAATCTACTGACAAGATTCTTGAGTGGTAATTGCACTTGTGGACTCTAACTGAAGGTGGGAAGATCTGATCAAAGAGTAACAACTTTTGTTAACTTCCGCGCACGAAATGACGTCAGGCTGTGTTAACTTTTTGACATGTCCAGAAACATTGAAAAAAAATCGGCAAAAGGGCATGCGTCTATGCTAAAGTATGCTGATGAATCAGGTTTGAAAGAAATTTACGTCAGAAAGAACTTGTTTCACCGTAACTAATGTAAGAACAGGCGGTTACTACCCAGAAGAAGCCTCTGCTGTGTGATAGCATGTGAAAAGAAACTTGTTCTGAGCGCTGGCATCGATCACAAACGTATCTTCATTAGACTCTAGAGCCTAACAAATGGTATCATGACTACTGGCTGAAGCAACATTTGCACATTCTCTCATCAAAATGATGGAGCAATCACAAAGCAGTTTTACCGAAACATTCAGGACAAAAAAATTGACCTTTCGTGATTTCTCGATCTCTGGACAAACAGCGAGGTCAAATTCCGGTTTCTGGCATTTCCAGACACGTGGTTTCATCCATGTCTGTACTTTTAGAGAATGAAAGGCTGATTACTACCCTTCTTACATTAGTCTTACTCTATAAATCAGCTGTTCAGTTTGTTTTTCTTTCCTTTTTTTTTAAACATGCTGTAATTAAAAGAACTTTCTTTCATTTTTTTACACGCCCCATGTCACAAAAAACTAATACAAAATAAACAGACTGAATTGAACAGTCTGTAACTGGGAAGAGCAGATAATTCAACTGACCTAAACAGAAGGCTCTGGTGGATTTTTTTTTTTAAGCAAGTGATCATATCCCTATAAACTGTTGGCTGACACAGTGAATGTCTTATTGTAGATTCATATTGGTGAGATGCATATTTTTAGTCTGTTTACTCTTTACCACGTTTTAGCACGACTGAATTATACAGGAGTGTTGTTATAGGTACAAACTGTGTTCAGCCCCAAATGACAAGCTGACCCAATACCAGCTCACATACCAATAAATTTACATCAAACTAAAGATATTTACCCTTACACTTGTATACAATTTTATATCAATCCAACCAACAGAATTTTTTTCGATTTTTCCTTTTTTTCATGTGTATATCTCAGTCTGTCTAGCCTCTCCAAGAAATATTCTAGTAATACAAGACACTTCTGCTGACATTAATTTCAAAGTTAAAATACAAGTAATTAGTTACTAACCTGGCAGCATCTTCCATGATGATTCCTTCTCTCTCCAGCTGCATAAAGAGTTCACCTCCCGGTAAAAACTCCAGCACTAGGTACAACTTTCCATCAGTCTGGAATGCGTACTTCAAGTCCACAATAAATGGATGCTGGAAAAAAGGCAGATCCCATTTCAACCGACATAACATGATAAATTCACAGATGACAGAAATATAACATGCTGATTTTAAGACCACAACTCTCCAAAAGCCGTGACATCTACGTAACTTATTTTCAGAGCATTTTTTAACTTCCAAAACACTGTCTTCATCATTTATGGTCTCACATGAAAGTCATTTAGATTTGTGTGTGTGTGTGTGTGTGTTTCAATCAAACCAAATTCAGTTTTATATCCTGAAGAACACACACACACACACACACACACACACACACACACACACACACAAATCTAAATGACTTTCACACACACACACACACACACACACACACACACACACACACACACACACACACACACACTCGCATGCATGCATGCATACCAAATTCCTGCCAAGAATTTTAGTAATGATTTAGAATGGACAATCTGATTACAACAGGCATACAAACCACTTTGAACTTTCTGAGCATGAACACGCTCCAAATTTGAATAATTTATTATCAACGTTGAGGCAAAAATGACGCTAAAACCCTGACCAGCTCAACACATGAATGAATAGAGCACTTCACTCCATTCACAAAGCCAGCCAATCAATATTACTGACAATGTCAAGCCAGTTCCCCTCTTTTCAAGTTGCCACCTTGGGCAGTCCCCGGAAGAAGAGGGGTGACTGCCACCACTGTTGACACAAAGAGCCAGTCCCTGACTACGCCCCTTGTGGATAGCTTTGCACCACAGACCACAACTCTCCTCCCCCAGGCATCTGTCACAAACATGGCTGAAATTCTAACAGCGAAAGCACCTCATTGGAGATGGGACATACAGGTCTACTCTGACACTGAGGTAGCTAACTCTGATTGTCTGTGGTAGTGATGGCATACAAAATGTGAAAAAAAAAAGCACGCTTGTTTTGACTCAATCCGTCCTCTTGTGAATGGCTGCTCGGTGCATATCGATCATTCCTTATGGCCCTAATTCACTCTTGATCTCTCCTCTGAAACACCTTTACCAGTCAGGACACATGATGACTCCTTTAGATGAGTTCAGCTGCTTTTGTGGAGACATCCTGATCCTCCTGTCAACCAACTTTGTAGCTCTTCAAGCTCAAAGCTGTTCTGACTGACATTTTGACTGGCATTCAATGTGGAAAAGAGCCAATTCAAAGCCTTTTTATGACTTGGGGTCACCTGCTATACACTGGAAACCTTTCTGGATCACAAAAGGGTTTAGAATCAGATTAGAAACAGATTTTTCTTCTTCAGTTCCTTCTTACACAACCAGCAAGCACAAAACCCTGTCTTCTTTCTTGCTTCTGTGTCAGAGTCGCTGTCGATAAAAGTCCCAGGACAGTCTAGATGAACTGATCTGTACTTTCCATTTTTTCAGGAAGAGAATTTTTTGTGAAGAAGCCAAATTGTATTGTTTTAAGTTTTATCCCTCTGTTACCCACCCACCATGGAATCCAACTAAGGGGCCAGGGCAATGAGACTTGTCTGGCTTCCGGAGGGTTTCATGACAAACAGAAGCCTATCAACCTTATTCCCCCTGATCATGCTTAACTCCCAGGGACAGAGAGCAGAGCATGACAGGGGTTATCTAGGCCAGCCAGGGATCTGCCTTGCCCCAGCCCCAAGCTGAGGTAGCCTATTGATATACATGCTCCAGTGTGTACTTCCTGTCTAGGGAAGGTCCAAGCCAAAGAGATGTGTTGAGTGCACCTATCCTCTCAATAACCAGGATCTTATTCTCCTCCATCACACATCGCTCTGCACAGCAAACACAGCCCATTTTAAGACCACCCAGAAAAGACGAATGTAAAAAAGAAGGCTTGAAGGGGAGAAGAAGGCAGAAAAGATCCATAGGAAAGGCAGGAGGCAGAATGGAAAAAAGGCGGCTTACACTTTGTCAGGGACCTCACTCTAAACCTGTCTGACATGGAAGATCCTATCAGGGGCACTGACTCCTACCACATTGTGCTAAGGCCAGCCAGCCACATGGCTCTACAGGCCTAGAAGAATTTTCAAAAACTAGCCTTCTACTGAAGTACTGATGCAAAGCCTAAGGGATCACTGGACCACGCAAGCCGTCCGACCACAGCAAGGTCACAACCCTGGGAGAGACAGACACAGAGACAGAGAGAAACAGAGAGACACACAGAGAGAGGACAGACAGACAGAGAGACAAGAGACAAAGAGAGACAGGTGGGTGAGGGAGGTGGCACGTACACTCTTTTACTTGATATCCAGCAAACACACCATCATCTACCATGAATACAGCCATTCTAATCAACATGAACTGAGAGAGGGACAAAGAGAGAGGGACAAAGAGAGAGAGAGGGGTGAGGGAAGGAGAGAGGAGAGAGGCAGGATGGAGCACAGGAAGGAGATAAATAATGTGAAAGTCTCCTCCCTCTCAACTGAGTGTGTGTGAGATACAGAATTAATATTCAGCCTCTCTCTCTCTCTCCCTCCCACCCTCACTCCCCATCCTGTTTTGTACAGCTTCCCACCACAGCTGTTTGTAATGATCTGGTAATGATTCTAAAATAACCCTAAAGAGTGTTTCCCTGCAGATAAAAGACTCTTGTGTCCAGAGAGTCACAACCAATGACCATGTTGAGTCAGTATCTGGTTTACAAATTCACACCATAGCAATGCCAAAATCTTGCGACATGTCATTTAAACAGAGAACCACACACACACACACACACACACCCCACAAAGAGAAAGAGAGACAGAAAGAGAAACAAAGAAAGAGAGAACAGTGGTGCATGCACACGCACAATCATGTGTGCAGCCACACACACACACACACACACACACACACACACACACACATGTACACATACACACAGAGATGAACAGTATTAGTTTCTGTGGATTTGAGCACCATTAGTCTGTACCTATGAATACAAGCCTGTCCAGTCCTTTGCTCACTTTGTTTTCCTACATCCACCCTAACCCCTATCCCTTCACTACAACTATATCGACAATCACATGCGGTGAATCTTGTCAATCACACAGTGTGACTTCACACCTCAGGTGTATGGAAAGAGAGATGGTCTCAAAGCATGGCCATATGAGATCACTGATTAGCCAACTACTTGTCATTCAAGTAAATGTCATTCACTGCAGCGCAAAGTTGATACTGGGTAGCTGAGGCTTTGAGCATGCTAACTGACTCGAATTAATTATGAAATTACTCTAAACTTAGAGTGTGTTCACAATAACATAAAGAGCTATAAACCTAAAGTAGATACTAAAGATCATGAGTAAGTAAATTCAGGTTCAAATATCCAGTTATATGGACATTTCTTCTACACACTCATCCCCTTCTATAAACAGTACTTAAAAAATGGCGGCAATCTGGCTTTTACAGATAAACAGATTGTGTGTACATGCGTCTTTGTGTGTGACAGACTGTGTGTATGTGTGTGTGTGTGTGTGTGCGTGCGTGTGTGAGTGTGTGTGTGTGTGTGTGTGTGTGTGTATGACAGTGTATATGTGCATGTGTGTGTATGACAGTGTGTATGTGCATGTGTGTCTATAATCTAGCTCACACAATACATATTTACTGCTTTAAAAAGACCATAATGTTATCAAAGTATATTAGGTTGCAGTGAAAAATGAAAACCAGAACAATACAGACAGATGGATATTTTACAAACGATGTAACTACTGGCCTTGAAAATGCAGAAGAAAAGGGAAGGGTACTTATCATTGATGTTTTGCTTCTAATTGTTACGTTCTTTCATGCTGTTCAGGTCCGAATATTTTCTAACAACAAACACAGCCTTGTAGGGGGTCAACTCTACTTGGCTTTGATCACAGAGGTTGCAGTTCTCTCTCACAAGAGAGACAACTTTTATTAGCCCCTGGCTTGAGACAGCCTTTCTTTAATGCCGTAACTGTTAACATTGTACGAATAACACATTTTATATCTGAGCATACTATACACTGTATCAAACATTTATGCATGCCAAGAGGAAAGCCTGCAAAATTAGACAAGCCCACAAAATCGCTTGGTGTCTGTGGCTGCAGCTGATCCACAAGCTACATGGTACATTACACTTTTAAAAAAATCATATGCAAGCCTGACCACAGCCACAGCTGCAGACTGCAGCAAGGTGAGTGGAATCATTGCTTCTTTGGGCTTTGTAAATACATCTGCTGTCACTGCAGCTGCAGTTAGACCACAGCTGCAGCCAGAAGACAGGTGTTTTAACTTAACAGAGCTAGTATACTGGCCGTCACAAACAAGAGTTTACATGGTACAGCATACGACATCATAAGTCATGTTATTCATCTCTAACACAGACCTGAAGTTACCCTAGACCTCTCATCATCATATTTCCAACTCAGGCATAACTACTTATTTTGGGATACATAGATTTAACCTAATCCACCATTATTTGACAAGAATGAAGCAAGAAACATCGTTAGTCTTTCCTTTTGTTCTGTCTAGAATTATCACTGCAATCCTGGTCTTTCTGGCCTTCCAGAACACCTGCTTGATAAGCTCCAAAGTTCAGACATACAGCCATGGTGTCCCTTTTCATATGATGAAGTGACTAGATTCAAAGCATCAGCAATAACACACACTGAGGCTGTAAATGACAAGAAAACACTACATGCTAGCAAAGGTTTTGTGCAAGCAGTTGGAGACAATTCTAAATGAAAACACTAGATGCTAGCAAAGGTCTTGTGCAAGCAGTTGGACACAACTCTAATATTGTCAAAATGGCCACAAGTCTACAAAAGTCTCTGCTCTCAGCAGATTCTGCATGAACATAAAATCAAATGGATCAAGAGAAATGAACAGTGGACTTCAGCTGCATCATTTTCTGGGGTAGACGCTGAGCTTCCCAAGATACAGTGGAAATCCAGATTCAATTCCTCACTGGTGTTCAGGCGCCACTCCTGGCCTAATGACACATGGTGGGTATGGAGGTTGAGCACATTAAGGCTAACAGAACAAAGAAAAGGTGGATGGGGCAAATTGATAAACAAGAAATCTATCAAAAGACTGTTCCTACTTCGATAGCATAAATAGTAGGGGACTAGTGTCAGTCAGAAAAACATAAGAAAACAAACAACTGTGTGTTTTAATCTGAGAAACAGAATGGGAGACAGAGCAATAGAATAAAGGAAGTGTGCACTTTCTTCATTTTATTGCCAAATGCATAAAGGAAACAAGTTTCCATACCTGAACCACAAATGTCTGATTCTTTGCCCCAACCATTGCTCTATGTTTGCCACATTGTCTGTGAACAATGTCAGCTGTGAAAATCTGACTAACAGACCTTGTACACTGGCCACAACAGGCCAGTGTTTCCTTGGTACTGCATATGACACATTAAGCGGACTTAATCATCTCTAAAACATGCATGTGTTTCCTTGGTAAATCATATGACACATTTAATTATCTTATTCATCTCTAGCATAGCCCTGAGGTTACCCTTGGCCTTTCAGTATCACATTTCCAACACATCTGAAGTACTTATCATTAAAAATAAACAGAAGTTATCCTATCCTGGTCAGGTCAGACAAATGGTCTGCTACTGGTAAAGCTGTAGCCCAGTACTACCTGTCACAGTAGGAGACTTGGAGAGGGGATTGGCGCCACCAAGGATTAACCTAAGCCCACAGAAAAGTCATGAGAGATACAACCATAGCCAACAACATACCGGATCGGCCGGGGCCCGGGTTACCAACGACCGCGCTTCCCACTGACAAGCACCAGGGTGGAAGTGAAAAGTCAGCTACTGGGGCAAAGACATCATACAAGCTGCCAACTGAGAAAATTACCATTGGAACCTGGAATGTTCGTACACTCCATCAGTGCGGCAAAGTAAAAGAACTAGAGCACGAGCTGAGACGCTACCAATGGGACATTGTGGGTATGTCGGAAGTAAGATGGACAGGCTTTGGAGAAGCAATCACAGAGGAAGGACACAAGATGTGGTACAGTGGTGAAGAGTTACTACATGAAAAAGGCGTAGCTTTCATCGTACGCAAAGAAATTACTGGTTGCATCATGAGCTGCACACCGGTTAACAGCAGAATCATCAGCATTCGTGTGTCAGCCAAACCAAAGAACATCAACATCATACAGGTGTATGCTCCAACTACCAGCCACGAAGATCAGGCGGTGGAAGAATTCTACGAGAAAGTAGAAGACACCATCAGAAAAGCCCCCAAGAAAGACATCATCATAGTTCAGGGGGACTTCAACGCCAAAGTCGGCCCAGATGCCTACAAAGACTGGGCTGGAACAGTGGGTCAATACGGCACAGGGGAAACTAATGACAGGGGACTTCGCCTTCTGGAGTTTGCCTGCACCCAACGGCTCACCATTGCCAACACCCTTTACCCCCACAAACTGTCAAGAAGAACAACCTGGCATGCGCCGAACGGAATGACTCACAACCAGATCGATTTTGTCCTCACACCGCGGCGCTTCAAATCAAGCATCAATAAAGCAAAGACGAGGACATACCCCGGAGCTGATATAGGCAGCGACCACGATCTCGTGCTGCTCACAATGAAGATCAAATTGAAGAAGAAGTACCAAGCTGCGCAGCCACGCATCAAGTTTGACCTGGAGAGCCGCCGTGGCGAAGTGGTTAGCGTCGCAGACTCCCGGCTGGGAGGTCGTGGGTTCGAATCCCATCAGAGTCATGTGGGTTTTTCTGCCCCGACCGGCTCCTACCCAGAGTTGAGTTTGCTGCGGACTCAGTTGGGAAGACTGGGACCACACAGTCGAGTTTCATCCACTTAATGGATGCGTTTCTGAGAGTGTTGCTCAAATTTCCTGACCAACACTGCAGGTGCCTGTATCTCTTGGGCCTGGTTGACGCCGGGATATATTATGAAAGGAAGCGTAGAGTACAGCCCTGTCATGTAGTCTCAGACCGAAATGGAAATCCGTAGCATCATCTTAATCATCCTCATTCTCATCGATCAGCATAAAAAAATGTCTCAAATTCTGTGGCCCTTCATGCCCTGCTCTCATGGTGACCTCAATTTCGATGTCCTCTCCACGTCTGTGGCCTTGGTTTGGTTCCGTCGGGGTCACCGGTATCGGCGAGTCCATGGGGGCTGTCGTTGGACGGACGTGGTGGCGCCCTCCGGAGGGAGAGCTCACTCACGCCGGCTCCGCGACTAAGCAATTATTGTAGTCAGTAGGGGGCTTAGTAGGTGGTGTCCTGCGTATGTTAGATCAGAACAGGCACCACTGAACACCACCGAAGTGACTCGGCAGCAGTGCAGTGTCTCCTCCGGTGGGTTGCCTCTTGACGACTTGACATTGACTGCTCCCTGTGGATTGCCGGTGCCGGGGCTGCGGCGGGGCCGACCGGGCTGTGGCTGTGGCCGGGATGTCGGAATGAGTGGCGTGGGTGCGCTGTCTCTGAGGTGGCGCAGAGGTTGGGACAGCAAAAAAAAAAAAAAAAAAAAAGTTTGACCTGGAGAAGCTAAAAGACCCAGAGATAGAAGAGGCATTCCAGGCACAGCTCGGGGGGCGGTTCGCGGCACTCAACCTCCTGGACAGTGACATCAACGACCTCACAAACAGCTTCAATGAGGCAGTCCGTGAAACAGCAGAGGAGGTACTTGGGCGACAGAGGAAGAAACACCAAGCATGGATCTCAAACGACATCCTTGACCTCTGCGACAAAAGAAGATTACTGAAGAAGACGAAAAATTCCAGCCCTGAACAAGCCTCACAGTATCGAAAAACCAACAACCTTGTAAGGAAGGAAATGATTGAAGCCAAAGAACAATGGATCAATAACCAGTGCGAGAACATCGAGAAAGGCATGGAAAAGGGAAACAGCAAACATGCCTTCACCACACTGAAAAACCTCACCAAGACGCAGCAAATCAGATCGTCAGTCATCGAGGATACTTCAGGCGAGCTGCTGACAGAAAGCTCCGCTGTTTTGAACAGATGGACACAGTACTGCCAAGAACTTTACAACTACCCTATACAGCCAGACGACAGTTTGTTTGAGGGGGACTCAACACCATCAAGAGAATCCTCACCGCTACCAGTGATGAGAGAAGAAGTGGAAGAAGCCATCCGCAGCCTTCCAGCAGGGAAATCACCTGGAGCAGACAATATTCCAGCAGAGCTGCTCAAACATGGAGGGAAGGAATTGGTCACTCTAGTAACATCGATTTGTCAGAAGATCTGGGAGACAAAACAGTGGCCCACAGAATGGACTCAATCACTCATCATCCCCCTGCCCAAAAAGGGGAATCTACGCCAATGCCAGAACTACAGAACAATAAGTCTCATTAGCCACACCAGTAAAATCACGCTCAGAGTCATCTTGAATCGACTGAAGAAAGAGGCAGAAGAACACCTGGCGGAAGAACAAGCTGGATTCAGGGCTGGCAGAAGCACAGTAGAACAGATCTTCACCTGCCGGATACTGATGGAGAAACATCTGCAACATCAGAGAGACCTGTTCCACAACTTCATTGACTTTAGGAAAGCGTTTGACAGGGTGTGGCACGGGGGTCTGTGGCAGGTGCTCAGAAAGTTTGGCATAGAGGAGGGTCTCGTCCAAACCATCCAGGCGCTGTATAACACCGCCAGCAGCGCAGTCCTCCTCAACAACCAGATAGGGGACTACTTCAAGACCACAGTTGGAGTCCGTCAAGGCTGCCTGCTATCTCCCGTACTGTTCAATCTCTTCCTAGAAAACATCATGCGTGAAACCCTCCATGACTTCCACTCCACTGTCTCCATCGGAGGAAGAACCATCAATAATCTGAGGTTCGCAGATGACATCGACCTGATGGGTGGCAGCAACGAAGAACTACAAGACCTGACAAAGAGACTGGAAGAAAGGGCAGGTGCATATGGAATGGAAGTGAGCACAGAAAAAAGCAAAGTCCTGGTCAACAGCACAACCAACACTTATGCTGAAATCTACATGAACGGGCAACAGCTTGAAGAAGTGGACGCTTTCAAATACCTTGGCGCCACTCTTACCAAAGACGGTCGCTCTACAACAGAAATCAAGACCAGACTAGCGATTGCAACAGCAGCAATGGCAAAGCTAAACAAGATCTGGAAGAGCAGGGAGATCAGCTTTCCTACGAAGATGAAGCTGTACAAATCCCTGGTGCTGTCCATCCTGCTGTATGGCTGCGAAAGCTGGACCATGACAGCAGAGACCACCAAGAGAATCCAGACGTTTGAAACTAAATGCTTCAGGCGCTTGCTCGGGATCCCTTGGCAAGACCGGAAGACGAACGACCTTGTGAGGAGCCAAATAACATCACTTGCAGGCCCCCAAGAACCCCTCTTGGCAATAGTCAAGAAGAGGAAGCTGTCGTGGTTCGGGCATGTCATACGCCACAACTCACTGCCCAAAACAGTCCTCCAGGGCACGCTGGAAGGCGGCAGACGAAGGGGACGACAAGCCAAATGCTGGATGGACAACATCAAAGAATGGACCAGGATGGATGGCCCCACGCTGATGCGACAGGCAGAGGACAGGGCCGGATGGCGGCGCCTGGCTTCGAGAGTGTCTCTCATCTCTCCTCTACGCCCATCATGGGCAAGAGAATGATGATGATGATGATGATCCTATCCACTATCATTTTCCAACACATCTGAAGTACTTATACATTAATAATAAACCGAAGTTATCCTATTCACTATCATTTTCCAACACATCTGAAGTACTTATCATTAATAATTAACAGAAAATATCCTATCCACTATCATTTTCCTACACATCTGAAGTACTTAGCATTAGTAATGAACAGAAGTTATCCTACCCACTATTATTTGACAAGAATAAAGCAACAAACATATTATCATTAGCCTGTATTTTTGTTCTATCTAGAACTCATTACTGCAATACTGTTCTTCCTGGCATTCCAGAACACCTGTTGATTAACACTCAAAAAGATTCGAAAAATTATTTTTCTTTGTTTCTTTTTGTGAAGCACACAGAGCAGACTTTCTGAATAATGCACTCTGCAAATGTTCATTATCATTATTTAAAATCAGAGGGTTTTAATTATGCCCCACACACAACACATACAGCTGAAATACTCTGCTATTAAACTTACCTTGACTGCTTCAAGTATATTTCTTTCAGCCCGTGTATGTGCTGCATCTTTATGGTTTCTTGCAATGGTGGCCTGAAAATGGACAGGGGAATCATTGAATTAATCTGTTCAGAAAAATTATTCCATAATTACAGACATGTTCACCACATGTTAGCCATCTGTCTATGTATCTATCTATGCACACACACACACACACACTAGCTGTCTCTCCATCCTCTGTTCTCCATCTCTCCCGCCCCCTACTTGCCTCATCTCACTCTCCATCTCCAACAGAGATCCAGAGTTCAACGATCTATCCTCATCTCTCGCCTCCCTCTGCACAAGTCACACAGTCACCCTGCAGTGGATTCCCTCCCACTGCAACGTGCTCGGCAATGAGACTGCTGACTCCCTGGCAAAGGAGGGCACTACGAAGGAGCAGATGGACAGATCTACCAGCTACCCCGGATCCAGGACCATCATTAAGGCCAAGCTGCAGAACAAGTGAAAGCAGCAGCATCCACGCCACAAAAGAGCAGACCCGTACTACCTGCTGACTCGACGAGAGCAGGTAGTCATCTTCAGGCTCAGGACAGGCCACAACCGCCTGAAACACCACCTATTCTTTAAACTCCGCATCGGCAACACAGAGCAGTGCCCCTGCAGAACAGGCAGCCAGACAACAGAACATCTGCTGCAGTCCTGACCGCTCCACCACGCGCTTCGAGAGAAGACCTGGCCCGACCCAATACCAGTGGCCCGGAAGCTCTACGGAGGACTGGAGGACCTGTGACGTACTGCCACCTTTGTCGAGGAGACGGGGGAATCCATCTGAAGAAATGACGAACAAGACCACAACTCTCCATCTCCCCTGCCCTTCCCCTGTTTGCCACTCCCCGCCCCCTTTAAAACCATTATCATGAATATTTAGATGTCTAACTGATTGAACACCCTCAGCATTTACAGCAGCAATTAATCAATCTAGTGTTACTCACGTTTATAGCGTAGCCGACAGCAAAGAACCCTATCAGGGCTGTCACCCCAATGAAGTCAATACTCGACATTAAAAGTCAATACTCAACATTGATTTAAAAACACCCACTAAAACAAACAAGAACAAACACACACAACTCATTAAAATAGATTTTATAAAAACTTGCCAGAACTGCATTAAAAATCTTTTTCAGTAAAATCTTACATCAGACGAAAAATGTTGATCTCTTTCAGAAACTCAAAAATCACATTAGCTGGGACATCTCTGAACAAAATTTTCAAGAAGTCTGTTGTAAAGAGTTTAAGTCTAACACCATGTAAGTCCCAACACTCTAAGCATGTTCATTGTGAGTGGTACAACACACAGAATACACCACAGAGCTTCTTCACCTTTTACAAGGCACGAGAGGGTGTAAAAAGAGTGGCCTGTGTCAAAAGAGCACAAAACTGTTTCTTCTTTACAGCTGCCTGTAGACATGGTACAAAGTCTTACAGGTTTGGATGACTTTGTTAAAATTAGTTATCTGTCTGCAACTTCTGTTCCTCTTGCCAAATGTCTTTGACTTAAGCCTGAGCTTTGCATTTCAGATCAGTATGAGCGACAGAATCTGCAAAATCTTTACAAGTGGCATTCTTGGCATGCTGATCACCCACATCATTGCCTTGAATGCTGACATGACCATGAACCCAAGGAAAACCTATTTTGTATCCAACAGTTTGCACAGAAGAGTGCAGTTCAATTAATGTCAGCCGTTGAAGTTCTTGTGGTCACAGCCAGCAATGGCCTCCAAAGCAGAAAGGAATCAGAGAGAATGAGGAAGTCTTTATTTCTTGATTAAGTGACCATTTCAAGTGCCAGGACCAAGGTTGTCAGCTCAGCAGTGTAGATGGAGTTGTCAGTGGGAAGGTGCTCAGAGCACCTGTGAGGAGCTGTTGCACAAAACACAGCAGAGGCAATCCCCTCTCCAAATTTGGAGCCATCAGTGAATATTCTTCCTTGTAAGGATGGAAATTTGGAACAAACTTCAGTAAAAAAATAACTTGTTTTTCAAACAGGTGGGGTCTGTGAAATGTGAAATGTTTTTTTGTAATTGATACATCACACAGGATGCAACATGGAGCTTCTTCATCTTTTAAAAGATAAGAATGGGTTTAAAAGAAGTGACCTGTGCGCAAATGTCACAGAACTGTTTCTTCTTTATGGCCGCCCCTACAACATGGTAAAAACTCTTTCATGTTTGGACGGATTTGGAAGAGTTTGTAGTCCATATATGCAAGTTCCATTCCTCTTGCCAGAAGTCTCTGACATAAGCTGGTTTCAGAATGGTGTAAGGGTTAGATAATCTGCTAAACTCTTTCTTTGTCACACTATTGGCAAGTTGATCAACCACCTCACTGCCTCGAGCAATGCCGGAACCATTGGGATTTCTCGGGAACCGGAACCCAGGCAAAAATTATGTTGCATTTGTCACACTTCAGAGAGGTGTATAGTTAAAACAATTTCAGCAGTTGTGGGTGCTTGAGGTTACTGTCGGCAATGGCCTCCAAAGCAGAAAGGGAAATTTTGTAGACCGTTTCAAGAGCCAGGACCAAGGCTGTCAACTCAGTAGTCTAAATGGAGCTGTCAGTGGGAATGTGTTTAGAACATTTCTGTGAGGGAGAGGTAGTGCAAAACACAGCAGAGGCTTCAGATTTGGAGCCATCTGTAAAAATTCTTCTGAAGGATGGCAATTTAGAACACAGTTCAGCGAAAAAGGACTTATATGCCAGTTAGCTAATGGTACGACACGAAACTAAATCAACCCAAGTGAGGAAAGTCCATGGTGGGTCATCAGGAAATTTGAACAAACCACATGCAACTGCTAGGTTTGTATCTGCACTACTCAAATGAGGAAGAATATGAATCCCCGAGGGTGAAATGGAACTGGGTGGTTATCAAATTTCTCTTAGAACTTTAGGTCAAAGACACAGGTATAGCCAGGATTTGGGGGTTCAGAAAGGAGATTCATACAATAGTTCAAGGTAAGTTTCAACCGACACTTACAGTAGGTAGCGGCAGCTAAAATTTTTAAAGAGAGAAATAACTTGATCTTTTTTATATTCTAATACAACTTAAAAAACTAACATTTTACAAAAAAAAGTAAGTGAATCTTCATCGGGTCTGGAGTTATGGCCGTTTAAAAATAGGGGGTGGCGAAAATTATCCAAAAAGTGAAATATCGCCCATTTTTAACCACTCCAAAATCATGATTTGCTTTCACTGCCAAATCTAGTCTTAAGATAAGATAAGATAATGTTGCTTATAGCCCAGCCGACCGCAAAGGGCCACATCAGGGTTGTCACCACGTTAAAATCAACTCACAAGTCATTTAAAAAATTTAAAAAACCACACCTTTCACACATCTCTTTAAATGACATCTTCTAGAAACGCACAAGAAACTTCGTTAAAAATCTTTCATCCGTAAAATCTTAAATCAGATGAAAAATGTTAATCTCTCTCAAAAACTCAAAGATCACGTCAGGCGGGACATCTCTGAACAGGATTTTCATGGACTCCGCTGTAAAATATTTGTGTCTCACATCGTGCAAGTCCCAACACTCTAAAAGAAAATGTTTCATTGTGAGTGGCACATGACATGGAATGCACCACGGAGCTTCTTCACTCTTTAAAAGGTAGGAATGGGTAAAATACGAATGGCCGGTGTGCAGCTGGCACAGAACTGTTTCTTCTTTAGACCACCAGACGTAGATGGGAGGAACTCCTTAAGGTTTGGACGGATCTGAAAGAGTTTGTTATCCGTCTGTGTATTCCTATCCTCCTGCCAGAGGTCTCTCACATAATCGTTAACTTTGGGTTTCAGATCTGAGCAGGGGATATAAATGTTGGACAATTTCTCTCTTGTGGCATTCTTGGCTAAACGATCAACCATTTCGTTACCTCCGATGCCAACATGACCAGGAACCAAGCTAGAATAATGTTGTAACCATACGCTTTCAACTTGCTAAAAAGTTCAAAGAAGTGTAAAAGTTCTGGATGCTGAAGGTTGCGGCCAGCTATGGCCTCCAAAGCTGACAGCGAATCCGACAGAACCAGAAAGTCCCTCTTCGTAGATTGTGAGATTATCTTCAATGCCAGAACCAGAGCAGTAAGTTCAGCAGAATAGACAGAAGCATCTGGAGGTATATGTTCTAACAGTATCTGAGAAGGAGCACCAGGGCAATAGGCTGCACAGGCCACTCCATCCTCAGATTTGGAACCGTCAGTGAAAATTTTCTGATAAGCTGGGAATTTTGAAAAGAGGTCAGCATACAAGGCCTTGTATGCCAGAGAGCTGGTAGACTCTTTACGAAAAGCTGCAAGATCAAAACGAATCTCTGGTGTGAAAAAGGTCCACGGAGGCTGATCTGGAAACTTGGAGAAATCGGACACAACTCCTAGGTCTAGACCTGCATTCCGCAAGTGAGGCTGCATACAAAGACCAAACGGCGGAATACAGTTAGGGTTGTTTGTGAATTTGCTTTGAAACTGAGGGTCAAAGACACAGTCATAGGCGGTGTTTTCCGATTCAGAGACCAGTCTGATGCAGTAATTCAGAGACATTTTCAACCTGCGGTTGGACAGTGAGGGTTCACCTGCCTCTGCGTACAGGCTGTACACAGGGGTGGTGCGGAATGCTCCAAGACAGAGACGAAGCCCTTGATGGTGGATAGGGTCCAAGGGTTTGAGGTAAGACGGTCTTGCAGAGCCGTACACAGCACAACCATAGTCCAGTTTGGAGCAGACCAAGGCTCTGTAGAGGTGCAGCAAAGTTTTCTTATCAGCGCCCCAGTCAGTGTGTGCTACGACCCGCAGAATATTCAGAGCTTTCTGGCAAGAAGTTTTGAGGTTTTTGATGTGGCTGAGAAAGTTGAGTTTTTGGTCAAAAATAACTCCCAGGAATTTGGCTTCTTTTACAGCTGGAATGGTGGACTTGTCCAGACAAATTTCAGGATCAGCAAAAATTGACGAAAATTGTGAAAATGGATTGACTGAGTTTTGGTACGTGAGAAGGTAAACCCGTTTTCCTCGGCCCACTGTTGGATCCTGTTGACACAAAGTTGGAGTCGATGGTGTACGCTGGCGTAAGAAGCTCCAACTGCGTACAGCGCAAAATCGTCAACAAACAGTGAGGACTCAGAACCCTGGCTTACAGATTTCACAATGTCGTTGATTTTAATGCTGAAAAGGGCAGGAGAAAGGAAGCTCCCTTGAGGGACACCCAACTCCTGCCCATGGATGTCAGAGAGTGTGGTGCCAACATGCACCTGGAACTGTCGATCAGCCAAAAAGTTCTGTATTATAAACAGAGGCAGGTGACCATGAAAACCAAGTCTGTGCAGGTCCATAAGAATTCCTGATTTCCACGTGGTGTCATACGCTTTTTCGAGGTCGAAAAAGATAGCGACCACATGCTGTTTACTGACAAAGGCGTTGCGGATGGTGGTTTCCAAACGGATTAAATGGTCAACTGTCGAGTGGTACTTCCAGAACCCGCACTGTTCACTGGCCAAAAGGCCATCGGTTTCCAGCTTCCACATCAGACGGGAGTTGACCATCTTTTCCATCAACTTACAGAGGCAGCTAGTCAGAGCTATTGGACGATAGTTGGAAGGGTTGGTAAGGTCCTTTCCAGGCTTTGGAATTGGAATGATCAGGGCTTTCCGCCTGGAGGGCAGACAGGACCCTGTGGTCCAGATATGGTTGTATACTTTAAGAAGGGTCTGGAGACAGCCTTCTGGAAAATGCTTCAAGACCTGATAATGAATATCATCCAGACCAGGGGCAGAATCAGTGCAGGTTTGCAAAGCTGTTTTCAGTTTATTGATTGAAAAAGGAAGATTGTAGGCTTCAGAGTTGTCTGATGTAAAATTGTATGAAGATTTCTCTCTGATTTCTTTGTTTCTTAAAAAGGCTGCAGATTTATTTGAAGATGAGGAGTTCTGTTGGATGGTGGAGGCCAACAGATTGGCAACAGCTTGTTTATCAGTAATCAGAGCATCGGCAAGTTTCAAGTGATGAATGGAGGGGTTGGTGTTCTTCCCTTTGATTTTTTTGATGATGTTCCAAACTTTTTTCTTTGAAGTTTTAGATGTCAGCCCGGAGCAAAAGTTTCTCCAAGACTGATGTTTACTGATTTTGAACGTGTGTCTGGATTTGGCATGGAGTTTCTGATGGGCTCGAGCGTTGGGACCTGAAGGTCGTTGGTATACCTGACGCTGAGCCCGTTTGCGTACTTTTGAGATTTGTTGGCAGTCAGAATTAAACCAGGGTGTTTTGGGCATTTGGAGTTTGTCGGAAGACACTGGAATACAGGTTTTAGCACAGTTTATCACAGTATTGGTCAGAGATTCTGCTGGGTCTGGACTCTGAAGAAAATCAATGTCCTGGAATTCATTTGAAATATTGGTGGCAAAAAGATTCCAGTTTGCCTTCTTATAATTAAGATGTTGTGAGACAGAGGCGGTTTCAGTTAGTACAGGTTGTAAAAGAACAGGGAAATGGTCACTTCCGTGGAGATCATCACGGACAGACCACTCATAGTCCAGGACCAGCGAGGGGTCACAAATCGACAAATCTAAACACGAAAGTGAACCTGTGGAAGAGTGGAGGTAAGTTGGAGATCCATCGTTCAGACAACACAAATCAAAGTCAGAAAGGACATCTTCAAGAAGCAGACCTCTGGATGACGAACTGACACTACCCCAAAGAGGATTGTGTCCATTAAAGTCACCCAACAGCAAAAAAGGTCGAGGAAGTTCTCCGATCAGACTGACAAGGTCCTGATGACAAACCGGGACAGAAGGTAGCAGATAGAGTGAGCAAATTGTAACAGTCTTGTGGAGAGTGACTCTCGCAGCTACAGCCTGAAGGGGGGTAGTCAGAGCGACAGGACTAAACAGCAAAGTTTTGTGCAAAAGAAGGGCAACACCGCCTGACAGTCCCAATGTGGATGGTTGTGCAGGCCTGGAAAGAATATTAAAGCCAGAAAGAGTGAAGGTCTTCTGGCTTTGAATTTTAGTTTCCTGAAGAGCCACGACGGAAGGTTTCATAGTTTGACACAGAAGCTGCAGCTCCTCAAAGTTTGAATTTAGGCCACGGATATTCCAATGGATTAGTTTAGTATCCATGGTGCAGAGGACGAATAGGAGAGAAATCAGGTCATCTCCTCATCATCGTCTGCATCCAACGGAGCGAATTTATTGTTTAGTTTCACTGGACTATGTTGGTCTTCAGACCTGCTGGCAGACTTGCCCACAGGTGAAGAAGGTCTGGATTTTGGAGATGGTGGAGGTTTCTTCCTCATCTCCACACTTGGTTGAACTCCCTTGCCCGCACGGGCACTGCTCGAGGAAGTTCGAGGCGGGAGGGTTGGCTTTTTCATCTGCCCAGCAGCAGATGGAGTAGACTGCTGGGCAGTCTGAGGGGTGGCGGATTTTTTGCCTCCACCAGGGGCACCCACTTTGGGTTGGGAGGTGGTGGACTTGCTTCCACCAGAGCTTAACGGTCTTCCTTGCAATGTCTTGGAGAAAATAAATTCATCAGTCTGGCAGCAGACTGAACGGGTCAATACTTTCTTTATTGCTGAAGCATATGAAGACGCTGTTGGCGTCTGACTGCCAACAACCTGCTTACGTGCCTCAAAAAATGAGATCTTCTTTTCAGTTTTCACCCTTTGGATGGTGGACTCCTGAATCCAGACAGGGCAGTTGTGGGAAGAGGAGGGGTGGTCGCCACCGCAGTTCGCACAATGAGCCAGGTCTTTACACGGCCCATCATGGGTTGCCTTACAACAAACACCACACACCTCCTGCCCAGAACAGCGGTCTCTGACATGTCCAAACCTCTGGCATTTGAAACACCTCAACAGGGATGGGACATATAGCTGGACACGGACATTTAAGTACCCTGCTTTAATGACCTGAGGCAACAAAGGGTTGCAGAATGTCAGAAAGAGGGTGTTGGTGGGCACTCTTTCTGCACCTTTTTTAACTGTCACCCTATGCACCTCTGTCACACCTTGGGATGCAAGTTCTGTCTTGATCTCCGCTTCCGAGACACCTTTCAAATCCGGGCATGGATGAATTTAACTGCTTATGGGGAGTCACCCTGATCTCTCTGTCCACGAGTTTTGTTGCCCTCAGCAGCTGCTCCGATTGCCTCTTTGATCTGCACTGGACGAGGAAAGTGCCATTCCGTAGCCTTTTCACTGACTGAGGGTCACCTGCTAGACCCTGGAAGCCCTTCTGAATAGCAAAAGGACTCAGAGCAGAAATAGGCTTTTCCTGCTCTGTCCCTTCAACCACAAGCCAGGAAGCCCAAAAACCTGTCCTCTGTCTCGTCTCCATATCCGAGTCACTGTCTGAATCCATATGACTGGAAATGGGGTCCACTGCCTTCCTCTTCTTTATGGGGGGTGTGATTTTGGATAAAGCCATGATTTATGTTTAGAAATTTCGTCTCTCCCTTACCCACCCACCATGGAGTCCAACTAAGGAGCCAGGGCCAAGAACTCATTGTCTTGACCCCTTCCAGGCCTCAGGAGAGATATACGACAAACAGAAGCCTACCGACCCTATCCCCCCTGATCATGTCCAACTCCCGGGAACAGACAGCTGAGCACTGCAGGGGTTACCTTGGCCAGTCGGAGAACTGCCTGTCTTGACCCAGCCCCACGAAGGGGAAGCCGATTGATACACCCGGGCCAGAGTGTACCTCCTGTCTAGGAGAGGTCTGAGCCAAAGTGATGTTGGGCGTTGGCCCTCTCAATCACCAGGATCTCATCCCCCTCCGTCACAGGTCGCACCGCACGGCAAACGCGGCGGATCTCAAGAAGACCAGAGAGAGAAAAAGAGTGTGGAACAGAAGGCTTGAAGGGGAGACGAAGAAAGAAAAGATCCGTTAAGAAAGGCAGAAGACAGAATAGGAAAAAGGTGGGTTACTATTTGTCTGGGCCCTCACTCCTAACCTTTCTGCATGGGAGACCCTACCAGGGGCATCAATTCTTACCACAAATGCTTGGCCAGTCAGCAACTTGGCTATACAGGCCTAGAAGCGTTCACAACAACTAACCATCTAGTCGAGTATTGATGCCCCCATCAGCAAAGCCTAAAAGATCACTGGACCACGCAAGCCCTCCGACCACGGCAAGGTTGCAACCCCCGGAGGGAAATCCAGTCTTAACAGGACAGCATTTCCAATACCTGGAAAAGCTATGTTCCAAATTTCAAGCAAAATTTCCTTTATTTTAAAAAGTATGAACGAGTCAAAGTTGGAAAAAAATCAAGATTGGAAAATGGCCAAAATTGGACCGAGAGCCATACTGAGGGCACTACAATTTCAGAACGATACCATAAAAGAGTGTCAGTATCTGCAGTTTGACTTCCCTATATATGTAGTTACACACTAATTTTTTTCTCACTGATCTAAATTTATTTTCATGGTAAAACCAGCCTTCAAACTTCAGAGAATCGCAAATCTGTCAGTTGTGGACATGATCAGCATCATATGCACCAACAAGGTTAGAAGAAACATCATAACTTTTGAACTGTTTGAGAGATTTCAATGAAATTTTGGCACAAGGAAGACAGAGCAATATTTCTTATTTATCATAAGCGTACAGTCCAAATTACGGAACGTGATCATTTTATACTTTTTTTTTTTTACTGAACATTTCAATGTGCGACATGTTTACATCATGCATTTGATGCACTGCGTTGCCCATAGCTCACCAAGTATTACAGTACAAGAACAGTCCTAACTATGCTTTGGCACAGACTGCTTTGTATTCCATTTTAATGTTTTTTCTCATTGATCCAAAGATATTTTCTTGTTTAAAATAGCTTTCAAATTTCAGTAAAAACCAGTTTACTGGTGCAGACATGGGCAACGTAAAATACCTAAACATGGTTAGAAAAAAAAAAAAATCTTTTAAACCATTTGATTGATTTAAGTGAGCTTTGGGTACATGCAAGATGGTGCAACTCTTGTTAATTTTTCAAAATATGCAAAACATCAAAAAAAAATGTGATATATTAACATATATCTCTGCGCGCGTGCGTGCATGCGTGCGTGCGTGCGTGCGTGTGTGTGTGTGAGTGTGTGTGTGTTGTTTTTGGGTAGGATGGGGGTTCGGGTTACTGAACATTTCAATGTGTTAAATATTGTCAGTAACTCACTAGCAACTAGATCAACTCTAACTATGTTGTAACAGAAAGAGTGATGTCCAAATACACAATCACACATCCCTTCTTTTGAATGTTTCAGAGTTGTTACTTTCCAAACAGCAGTTTGCTATCTGGAAGACTCAGTAATTATCAGCAAATATATCATCTTCTGAAATAACAATCATGAATAACAAATAACTAAGTCATCATGCAGAATTCATGAACAAATGAATGCACTTATATAAAGCTGATCTGTATGAAAATTTGTTTGTTCTGTTTGTTCACACACACACACACACAACCTTGACAGCTTCTTTCGTGTGTACTCAAACACAGATCTAAAATCTGAGTCACAACTCATGATGAAATCTTGCACAGACGCATGCACGCACGTACGCACACACACATTGAAAGCTTGAAGCTTCTTTTGCTTTTCTTTCTTTTTTGCGCTTTCTTTCTTTCTTTCTTTTCTTTTATTATCTTATCTTTTTTCTTCTTTTTTTTGTCTCCTATTTATATCATGAGCATAAAACTGCTGAATATTAAAACTCAATCTCTGTGTGTGTGTGTGTGTGTGTGTGTGTGTGTGTGTGTGTGTGTGTGTGTGTGTGTGTGTGTGTGTGTGCGTGACTCTGTTTGTGTGTATGTGTGTGGAGTAGAAAGCATAATTTCACGTAATTTAACCCCTTCCCTGCCACAGTATAAGTGCTTTTCTGTATTGCTGTGTGCCGGGGCCAAATTTTGTTTTTTGCAGTAGGTTCACTCATCTGTTCACTACTCACTCATTTATTGATACATCTCTTATTTTGCATGTTTTTTGTTATACCCTCAATTTGATTTGGCTGGTCATAAGTATGATAAAAAAATCAATATAATCAACTATTTTTGTAATAAATTGACACTTTTTCTGCATACGCACACACACTGCAGCACATCAAACCAAACAGAAAAGTGAAAAAACTGGTGTTCTTATTGACTGAACATTATACAAACATCTGGTATAGAGAATGTCAAAATGTCTGTTCTAAACCAGCCATCTTATTTCGCCTGCAAACCCCACTTTTCACATAATCAAATTTTCCTCAACCAAAAAAACAGCTAAAAACCTACAAAATCAAAAAACTTAATCATGTGAAAAGTGGGGTTTGCGGGCAAAATAATATTGCTGCTCTAGAACCACACATATAGACATTCTCTCTGATTAACGCCCGCGGGATTGAGCTCTTACTATTTTTCTAGTATGCTCCTCTACCTCAAGCACTACTAATAAATCAGAACAAACAACTGGTTTTCCATCTTGGTTAGTTATTTTTACACACACTGAATTTATAGACCCTGCAACTAATTCTTTAAACCGACTGTTTTCACCAAATGTGCTTAACTGATAATCGCAAAACCCCGCCTTAACTGATGGTAGTACTCTTAGAACTGTAGATGGATGGCCATCAAATAAATTAGTATCTGTTTTTAACTCTTGTAAATGGACATACAACATTGGGTTCACAAGAAAATCAGATGGTTCATTACTTTCAAATTGATAGATGTCTTCTCTTGTGCTAAATTTATAAGCTCTGCTAGTACTGTGGAAGCCCAAGATTCTAGCAAGGCCTTTAGGAAAAGTGTATTCTCTTCTTTCTTCTGGTGGAAAATGCACAGTAATTTTGAGGTTTGCTTCGTTAATTTTTAGCAATATGCCAAATTCGTTAAGTACTTCTTTTAAAGAACAAAAGTTGTAATAGCCTTCTGGTATTTTTTCATGAGTTATTTGATTGCCCCCTCGTTACTAACATTAATCCAGTTATTCTGAGCTTCTTCAGATATGTTAAACCACTTAACTTTAAAACCAATTTCTCTAACAGCAACCCTACTATCACCGCGCCTATTGTCAATTGGATACTTTAAGAACACACGCGTGTTTTGTTTAGTTATATAAATGTGCATCCTTTTTAAATCCTTTTTTAAAAATCTATTTAAAATGGAGCCTTTTAAATATAATGAAAGTGCCACTTACGATGTAGGAGGGGTTTATGAGCCCAAATCTTTGGACTTCAGTGCCCTAACCATCGCAGTGGATGAATCATATGGCTTCCTAGTCAGACTTGTAAACCCACTAACTAGATATTTAAATCCCCCAATAAAGAGAGATAGTGTGCCATCAGCATGGTCAACTCACCCCATGGCTTTTTACCAGAATCAGTTAAATTTTGCAGTTTACTGCTCAACTACTGGCTGCGGTGTTTCATATGCAAACCATTTAAACCACCCCAATCTCTTAGTAAGGTCAGTATATAACTTTCATGTTTATTACCAGTATAGACGCATACTAACTGAACTACAGGTGCGCCTCCCCAACGACAACGCGTTTAATCCATTTCTCAGCCCAATGGACAATAATGCATATGAAAGAATCTGCAACGAATTTAACATTAAACCTTCAACTGACTTTAGACAAAAGTTAGACCGCAATCACGGGTTAGGCACATTGTATTTGTGGGGCCAGCGTAGAGAATATAATTTTGACTACTGGCCTGGCCACACCTCTTTTCAACCAAACAAACAAGTTAGATTGGGATCAATAGAACAAAAACACCCCAATGCTTGGGCAACATTTATCTTAGATGAAAGTAAAGGCCTAACAATGTCAGGAGTGCAAAGACTCAATGACTCCATACGGACGTACGTTTGGTGCCTATTAGGAGCGCAAGCACAGACCAAGTCTAGCATAGTGGATCAATCTACAGGCTTTGACGCCAGAAAACAATTTCTAGCCAATTTAGAAGATGCTATTAACTCTGCTGTTGATTTGCCTTCCAGCATACAAAGGTACTAAAACGTTCTTTCACATGCTAGGTCAAAGGTTGACTTTGTTGTGGGCCATGGATTATACATGCTGCCTTCTGACCTTAGACTACATATTGGCATGATACAGAATTATAATAATTAAATTCTCATAGCCGGAGACGACCAAAACTTAGGACACAATCAAGGCTTAAACACAAGGCCCGCGCCAGCCATTTTAAAAAAAGTATCTAGCCCTGAACAACCAGAAAGCGACCCACCACCAGCTATAAGTAGCCCACAGCCAGAAAGCAGTCCACCGCCTGTTGATGTACCTCACCCCGACAGACACACTAGCGAAAAGACAGCCCTTGTTGTGTTTTTAACTTTTACTGGACTGGCTATACTTTATTTCACTAAAAATTAAACTGGCAGCCAGCACTCCTAACGTCCACAGATGGTCGGCCTTATAACCAACCACTTTGCCTATAGTAGACAAAACCCAGCTAACAACACTGCCTATTATGCCAGGCAGAGCATCAAGTGCTTTGGCAGCTAACTTCTTTAATAGGTTTGCTAGATGGTGCAGTTGTTTTCTAATCCAACTTTTACTGGGCTGAGGCGTTGGAGGCGCTACTGGCCCTGTTGGCGCACTGCCGGTTAATGCATAAACGAGTGTAGAGATAGCAAACCCAACGGCTGTTAATATACTAACTATTGTAATCCCTGCTCTCTGAACAGAGTCCTTATTCTTTCTGCTAACGTAGTATTTTCATAAAGTATTCTGTTTATAGTTTCTCTGATTCTGTTTGTTTGTGATGCTAGCTGTGCTCTGTTAATAGACAGCACTTCTAACCTGGCTGCCCTTTCTAGCATTAAATCCTGTATTTTCTGCTGTATTCTGGCCTTTTCTTCTAACCCTAAATTGTTATCATCTGCATTAGCCAGTTTATTTTTTTCTTCTTCTATCTCTCTATCCAACTTGCGAAGTTTTGCCAAATTGTTTGTTAGTTCACCCCTTATAGTCCGTAGAGCAGCATTAAGACCCCTGATTTCACGCATAGGCAATGGAGGATCGCCAATTGTTTTTAAAGCCGTTTCTTCATTAAAACTTGTTTCAACTTCTGTTATTGCTTCATCTGTTCTTTGACCTAACTCTTCAATAGAGAACATCTGTATTTCAGATCGTGTTGGCAACCTCCGCTCCACGTTCTGTAAAACTCTAACGGCCTTAGGCTTTAGATTTGTAATGTTTAATCGTTCTGCATCAGCAGCAAGGAGTCTTTGTTTAATTGTACTTAGACTTAAAAACCTAGTTGGGTTTTGCATTGAAGTAACTCTTACACGGTCCCCTTTAGTTTTTATATACAAATGACCGCCGTCTTCTTCAAAATCGTTAGGATCAGGTACGTTCTGTAGCTTTCGCCCTATACTTCTATAGAATGATTGAATTCGGTGTCGCAATAGTTCTTGACGGGCTTTAGGGAGTGAAGAGCCTACTCCTACAAGTTCTTGACGAGCACTAAGGAGTACAGAACCCGCTCCTACATCTTGACGCTGTCTAGGGAGTAAAGAACCTGCTCCTTCAAGTTCATCTCGCAATGAACGGCCCAGTTCTGTTTCATCTTCATCTTCTACAATAGGATCAATCGCATCAAAATCTTCATCAGCCATATTTATATATTTATTATTTTTGTGTTTATAAAAATGAACTCATACGGCTGCGACCTTGATCCATACAGAAAAGCGAAGGAGCCCCACGGCATAAAAGGCATAAGACAGACTGTGCGTGTTGTAAATAATCCATCAACAATTGAGCCCAATGAAATATTAACAGTAAGATTTAGTGACCTTGGGCCTGACGATGTTATAATGCCAGGCACTGCCAAGCTATCATTCAAAATAAATATTGAGTCGGCGGATCCTAATGCTACTGTCGTTACTAACCTGGGCAGGGCCATCATTAAAAATATGGTAATTAAACTGGAAGGTAGAGAAGTCTTCTCACTGAGTAGCGCAGACATTTTTAATCTCTATTCTGATCTGTGGCTGCCTAGAACAGAAAGAAAAGACAAAATCTTTCAAGGAATCCAGAGCCCAAACGGTCTTAAGCACAGGCTTAATGCTGCAGATGCAAAGGAAGACGCGGGAGACCAGGCAATAGCGCGAGCATTTAAGAACACATTTTGCATCCCTCTAGATTTTGAACTGTTAAAAACCCATCAGCCATATTACCAAGGCGCACTAAGAGACAGACTTACTTATGAACTGACATTCAATGACAGCGGGTCTGTTATTCTATCAGATGATCCTCAAGCCAAATACACAGTTAGTAACATCTCTCTTAATTCTGACGTTGTTACTAACCCTGAACTGGCTAGAACAATCTTAAACCAGTACAAAAGTAAGACAGTTGTTTACTTTGAAAGAGTTTTACACCACAGTCTAGCGATTAAAAACAAGCAAGACGCTGTCTGGGAAATAGCTATAAGCTATTCTTTAAGGTCCCTAAAGGGGGTTCTCTTGCTATTTACTAAACCCCCAGCTCCTTTTAAGAGGGAATCTGAGGTGTTTTACAACCCCAAAATTGAGCAGTTGTCTTGCACAGTAGATGGCAAGCCTTTTCAGCTGTATTCAGCTGGACTTTTACCTGACCAACACCTTGATGAGATAAGAAAGTTGTTTGCTGGAGGCAGACAAACAGATCCCACAGCCGATCATGTGTGTAAAAAACTTCACCTTCACGATGTAAGACTCGAAGATTATCTAACAGACAAATATGGATTATGGCTGGATTTTAGGTCCACGTATGACAACAGACTGCACAGGAGTGGAAGAAGGGTAGGGTCAGATGGCATAAGCATACAGATTAATAAGGAAAAGGAGGAGAATGGTCAGATACAAATGCACGCTTTTGTGGTTTGTGACGCTCAGCTGAACATTGAAGAAAATAGACTGAAAGAAATAGCCTATTAAAACAGATGGATAGTTTGAACTTTTTGCCTAAAGACCCGCACTGCTCGCTTATTTGTGGGATTACTGGGTGTGGGAAAACTGTCTTCGTACTTGATTTGTTACAAACTGTTTACAGGTTTCATTACGAGTACATTGTTATATTCTGCACAACCATTAAGCACAACAAGTCTTACAAAGAAAGGCAGTTTGTTTGGACAGATGAGAATATATTTTTAGTTGATCCTACTGACAAGCTAAGCAACTGTTTAGAACATTACTATAGGCTATTTGAGGGAACTGAAATGCTGTTTATTATTGATGACTGTTCAGCCGAACAAGACACTGTTAAAAAAAGAAGGACTCTGTCTAAGCTGGCCTTTAGCGGAAGACACGCATTAGTTTCTGTGTGGCTCTTAACTCAAAAATACAATGCTGTCTTAAAAGACTTTAGATCGCAGTTAAAATCAGTCATCTTATTCTATACTAAGGACAAGGATAGTTTTGAAGAGTGTTTAAGTGAAAACTATATAATTAGGGACAAGGATGAACTAAAAAAAATAAAAGAGCAGTTAGAAAAATCTAAGCACGCTAAACTATGCTTACGGACTGACCCACCAGTTCAATACGTTTGCTTATAATAAATTGTTTATAATAAATTGTTTATATTAAAAAGAATGTCTCGAGGGCCAGAATCAAAACCAGAGTTAGCTCCTAAATGCGTTTCAGTAGAGCTAAAAGATCTAGCAGACACAGCCGAGTTTGATCTGATAGGAGTGGCAGGAAATGTTTATGGATTTGAGTAAACGGAAGATAAGATAAGATAATGTTGCTTATAGCCCAGCCGACCGCAAGGGGCCACATCAGGGCTGTCACCACGTTAAAATCAACTCACAAGTCATTTAAAAAAATTATTAAAAAAAAAAAAAAAACCACCTTTCACACATCTCTTTAAATGACATCGTCTAGAAACGCACCAGAAACTTCGTTAAAAATCTTTCATCCGTAAAATCTTAAATCAGATGAAAAATGTTAATCTCTCTCAAAAACTCAAAGATCACGTCAGGCGGAACATCCCTGAACAGGATTTTCATGGACTCTGCTGTAAAATGTTTGTGTCTCACATCGTGCAAGTCCCAACACTCTAAAAGAATATGTTTCATTGTGAGTGGCACATGACATGGAATGCACCACGGAGCTTCCTCATTCTTTAAAAGGTACGAATGGGTAAAATACGAATGGCCGTGTGCAGCCGGCACAGAACTGTTTCTTCTTTACGGCCACCAGACGTAGATGGGAGGAACTCATTAAGGTTTGGACGGATCTGAAAGAGTTTGTTATCCGTCTGCGTGTTCCAATCCTCCTGCCAGAGGTCTCTCACATAATCATTAATTTTGGGTTTCAGATCTGAGCAAGGGATATAAATGTTGGACAGTTTCTCTCTTGTGGCATTCTTGGCTAAACGATCAACCATTTCATTCCCTCCGATGCCAACATGACCAGGAACCCAAGCCAGAATAATGTTGTAACCATCCGCTTTCAACTTGCTAAAAAGCTCAAAGAAATTTAAAAGTTCTGGATGCTGAAGGTTGCGGCCAGCTATGGCCTCCAAAGATGACAGTGAATCTGACAGAACCAGAAAGTCCCTCTTCTTAGAAAGTGAAATTATCTTTAATGCCAGAACCAGAGCAGTAATTTCAGCAGAATAGACAGAAGCATCTGGAGGTATATGCGTTAACAGTATCTGAGAAGGAGCACCAGGGCAATAGGCTGCACAGGCCACTCCATCCTCAGACTTGGAACCGTCAGTGAAAATTTTTTGATAAGACGGGAATTTTGAACAGAGGTCAGCATACAAGGCCTTGTATGCCAGAGAGCTGGTAGACTCTTTACGAAAAGCTGCAAGATCAAAACAAATCTCTGGTGTGAAAAAGGTCCATGGAGGCTGATCTGGAAACTTGGAAAAATCCGACACAACTCCTAGGTCTAGACCTGCATTCCGCACGTGAGGCTGCATACGAAGACCAAACGGCGGAATACAGTTAGTGTTGGTTTCGAATTTGCTTTGAAACTGGGGGGCAAAGACACAGTCATAGGCAGGATTCTGCGGTTCTGAGAACAGTCTGATATAGTAATTTAGAGACATTTTCAGCCTGCGGTTGGACAGTGAGGGTTCACCTGCCTCTGCGTACAGGCTGTACACAGGGGTGGTGCGGAATGCTCCAAGACAGAGACGAAGCCCTTGATGGTGAATAGGATCCAAGAGTTTCAGATAAGAGGGTCTTGCAGAGCCGTACACAGCACAACCATAGTCCAGTTTGGAACGGACCAGGGCTCTGTAGAGGTGCAGCAAAGTTTTCTTATCAGCGCCCCAGTCAGTGTGCGCTACGACCCGCAGAATATTCAGAGCTTTCTGGCAAGAAGTTTTGAGGTTTTTAATGTGGCTGAGAAAGTTGAGTTTTTGATCAAAAATAACTCCTAGGAATTTGGCTTCTTTTACAGCTGGAATGGTGGACTTGTCCAGACGAATTTCAGGATCACCAAAAAATTGACGAAAATTGTGAAAATGGATTGACTGAGTTTTGGTACGTGAGAAGGTAAACCCGTTTTCCTCGGCCCACTGCTGGATCTTGTTGACACAAAGTTGGAGTCGACGCTGTACGCTGGGGTAAGAAGCTCCAACTGCGTACAGCGCGAAGTCGTCAACAAACAGAGAGGACTCGGTGCCCTGGCTTACCGATTTCACAATGTCATTAATTTTAATGCTGAAAAGGGCAGGAGAAAGGATGCTCCCCTGAGGTACACCCAACTCCTGCCCATGGATGTCAGAAAGTGTGGTGCCAACACGCACCTGGAACTGTCGATTGGCCAGAAAGTTTTGGATAAACAGAGGCAGGTGACCACGAAAACCAAGTTTGTGCAGGTCCATAAGGATTCCTGATTTCCATGTGGTGTCGTACGCTTTTTCTAGATCAAAAAAGATAGCGACCACATGCTGCTTATTGACAAAGGCGTTGCGGACGGTGGTTTCCAGACGGATTAAATGGTCAACTGTCGAGTGGTACTTCCGGAAACCGCACTGTTCACTGGCCAAAAGGCCATCGGTTTCCAGCTTCCACATCAGACGGGAGTTGACCATCTTTTCCATCAGCTTACAGAGGCAGCTAGTCAGAGCTATTGGACAATAGTTGGAAGGGTTGGTAGGGTCCTTTCCAGGCTTTGGAATTGGAATGATCAGGGCTTTCCGCCAGGAGGGCGGAAAGTACCCTGTGGTCCAGATATGGTTGTATACTTTAAGAAGAGTCTGGAGACAGCCTTCTGGAAAATGTTTCAAAACCTGATAATGAATATCATCCAGACCAGGGGCAGAATCAGTGCAGGTTTGCAAAGCTGATTTTAGTTCGCTGATTGAAAAAGGAAGATTGTACGCTTCAGAGTTATCTGATGTGAAATTGTATGAAGATTTCTCACTGATTTGTTTGTTTCTTAAAAAAGCAGCAGATTTATTTGAAGATGAGGAGTTCTGTTGGATGGTGGAGGCCAACAGATCGGCAACAGCTTGTTTGTCAGTGATCAGAGCATCAGCAAGTTTCAGGTGATGAATGGAGGGGTTGGTGTTCTTCCCTTTGATTTTTCTGATGATGTTCCAGACTTTTTTCTTTGAAGTTTTAGATGTCAGCCCGGAGCAGAAGTTTCTCCAAGACTGGCGTTTACTGATTTTGAACGTGTGTCTGGATTTGGCGCGGAGTTTCTGATGGGCTCGAGCGTTGGGACCGAAGGTCGTTGGTATACCTGACGCTGAGCCCGTTTGCGTACTTTTGAGATATGTTGGCAGTCAGAATTAAACCAGGGTATTTTGGGCATTTGGAGTTTGTCGGAAGACACTGGAATACAGGTTTTAGCACAGTTTATCACAGTGTTAGTCAGAGATTCTGCTGGGTCTGGACTCTGAAGAAAATCAATTTCCTGGAATTCTTTTGAAATACTGGTGGCAAAAAGATCCCAGTTGGCCTTCTTATAATTAAGGTGTTGAGAGACAGAGGCGTTTTCAGTTAATACGGGTTGTAAAAGAACAGGGAAATGGTCACTTCCGTGTAGATCGTCATGGACAGACCACTCATAGTCCAGGACCAGCGAGGGGTCACAAATCGACAAATCTAAACACGAAAGTGAACCTGTGGAAGAGTGGAGGTAAGTTGGAGATCTATCGTTAAGACAACATAAATCAAAGTCAGAAAGGACATCCTCAAGAAGCAGACCTCTGGATGACGAACTGACACTACCCCAAAGAGGATTGTGACCATTAAAGTCACCCAACAGCAAAAAAGGTCGAGGAAGTTCTCCGATCAGACCAACAAGGTCCTGACGACAAACCGGGACAGAAGGTGGCAGATAAAGTGAACAAATTGTTATAGTTTTATGGAGAGTGACTCTCGCAGCTACAGCCTGAAGGGGGGTAGTCAGAGCGACAGGACTAAACAGCAAAGTTTTATGTAAAAGAAGGGCAACACCGCCCGACAGTCCCAATGAGGATGGTTGTGCAGGTTTGGAAAGAACATTAAAGCCAGAAAGAGTGAAGGTCTTCTGGCTTTGAATTTTAGTTTCCTGAAGAGCCACGACGGAAGGTTTCATAGTTTGACACAGAAGCTGCAGCTCCTCAAAATTTGAATTTAGACCACGGATATTCCAATGGATTAGTTTGCTATCCATGGTGCAGAGGACGAATAGGAGCGAAATCAGGTCATCTCCTCATCCACGTCTGCATCCAATAGAGCAAATTTATTGCTTAGTTTCACTGGACTATGTTGGTCTTCAGACCTGCTGGCAGACTTGCCCACAGGTGAAGAAGGCCTGGATTTTGGGGATGGTGGAGGTTTCTTTCTCATCTCCACCATCTCTACACTTGCTTGAACTCCCTTGCCCGCACGGGCACTGCACACAGGAGTTCGAGGCGGGAGGGCTGGCTTTTTAATCTGCCCAGCAGCAGATGGAGTAGACTGCTGGGCAGTCTGAGGGGCGGCGGATTTCTTGCCTCCACCAGGGGCACCCACTCTGGGTTGGGAGGTGGTGGACTTGCCTCCACCAGAGCCCAACGTTCTTCCTTGCAATGACTTTGTGAAAATAAATTCATCAGTCTGGCAGCAGACTGATCGGGTCGACACTTTCTTTACAGCAGAAGCATAGGAAGACGCTGTTGGCGTCTGACTGCCAACAACCTGTTTACGGGCCTCAAAAAACGAAATCTTCTTTTCTGTTTTAACCTTTTGGATGTTGGACTCCTGAATCCAGACAGGGCAGTTGCGTGAAGAGGAGGGGTGGTCGCCACCGCAGTTCGCACAGTGCGCCGGGTCTTTACACGGCCCATCATGGGTTGCCTTGCAACAAACGCCACACACCTCCTGCCCAGAACAGCGGTCTCTGACATGACCGAACTTCTGGCATTTGTAACAGCGCATTGGAGACGGAACATACATTTGTACGCGGACATTCAGGTATCCTACTTTGATGACAGGAGGCAGCACAGGGTTGCAGAATGTCAGAAAGAGGGTGTTGGTGGCCACTCTTTCTGCACCTTTTTTGACTGTCACCCTATGCACCTCTGTCACACCCTGGGATGCAAGTTCCGCCTTGATCTCTGCCTCTGAAAACCTCTAAGATCTGGGCATCGAATCACTCCCTTAGAGGAATTCAGCTGTTTATGGGGAGTCACCCGGATCTCTCGGTCTACTAGCTTTGTAGCTTTCAGCAGCTGCTCGGATTGTTTCTTACTTTTACACTGGATAAGAAATGTACCATTTCTGAGACGTTTAATGGACTGTGGGTCTCCTGCAATGCCTTGAAAGCCCTTCTGTATAGCAAACGGGCTTAGTGCAGAAAGTGGTTTGTCCTGCTCCTTGCTTTCTATAATCAGCCAAGAGGACCAAAATCCTGACATCTGCCTCGTTTCAATATCGGAATCAGAGTCTGGATCAGATTCCTGCGGAAACCGCCGTGAAATTAAATTAGCCTTTCTTTTTTTGGGGGGAGGATTGTTTGGTGAAAAAGCCATATTTAGTGTAATTATATTTCGTCTCTCCCTTACCCACCCACCTTGGAGTCCAACTAAGGGGCCAGGGCCAAGAAATCACTGTCTTGACCCCTTCCAGGTTTCAGGAGAGATATACAACAGACAGAAACCTACCAACCCTATCCCCCCTGATCATGCCCAACTCCCGGGAACAGAGAGCTGAGCACTGCAGGGGTTACCCTGGCCAGCCGGAGAACTGCCTGTTTTGACCCAGCCCCATGAAGGGGAAGCCGATTGACACACCCGGGCCAGAGTGTACCTCCTGTCTAGGAGAGGTCCGAGCCAAAGTGATGTGTTGAGGGCGTTGGCCCTCTCAATCACCAGGATCTCATTCCCCTCCGACACAGGTCGCACCGCACGGCAAACGCGGCGGATCTTAAGAAGACCACAGAGAGAAAAGGAGTGTGGAAAAGAAGACTTGAAGGGGAGACGAAGATAGAAAAGAGCCAAATAAGAAAGGCAGAAAACAAGAAAAGGAGAAAGGCGGGTTACTATTAGTCAGGATCCTCACCCTTAGCCTATCTGACATGGGAAGCCCTACCAGGGGCATCAACTCCTTACCACGTTATGCTTAGGCCAGACAGCATCTTGACTTCTCAGGCCTAGAAGCAGTTTTAAAAAACCAGCCTATCTTCAAGTATTGATGCCCCCGCCAGCAAAGCCTAAGGGATCACAGGACCACGCAAGCCCTCCGACCACGGCAAGGTTGCAACCCCCGGAGGGGAGTAAACGGAAGATGGGGTTTACAAACGAACAGAAATTGAAGACAAAAAACTGCAGCAATATCCTACCCTAGAAGAGATAAGAAATCTAAGGGCAAACGATTTTGGCAAATACGAATACAAACTTCATAAACGAGAGAATGCCTGGGCGTTGCTTCCTGACATTAACTGGGATTTAAAGTTTGAACTACGAAGCCCCTATGTATACTTTGATAAGAAAAACAATTTTAGAAAAGCTTTGAATGAAGGACACCTTCTTGTTAGCCTAGTCCCAGGAACACAACAGAAAAAGCAGATTGAAATAACTAGGCAGGGCTCTGAGTATATGCTGCGGAGAAAGCAGTCCTTAGCTGAAGTGGGGGATGACACCGTTGGCTTAGAATTTAACCCAACGCTAGAATCACTGCCTAAAAAAATGACGATGTTTTTTCGCTTATTTATTACTCCAAGGGAGTCTGATCCTAGTTTGCCAGAACATACGTTAATCAGAGGTGTACAAATAAAGTCTGAAAAATTGGACGAACCTCTTAGGCTTCTTACTGCTATTACTAAAAACGGGGATGAAATAAACACTTCTGTATCTTCTGACAAAGTCACTGTGATGGTTGACAAAACCAAACTAACAGTGCTTGATTTTATTTTCATTAAGTATGTTGATTTTATTGGGTTTTACTCTGTTGATGAAGTGCTGCCAGAAGGGTTAATAAGAAGATATGTACAGGATTAAAAAAATAATCTTGTTTAAAATGGAAGACGGTCAGCAGTTTAGATTCAAGCACATGACTGAGCTTGAAGAGGAAATAGAAAGTGATTTGAACAAGTATAGGGTTACTAGAAAGAAATATGCTAAAGCTTTGAATGTCCTTTCTTATATAATCACCGGCTCATCAGTTGTAGCCAGCTTAAGCACTGGGTCTAGTGTCGCTCTTTTAGCTACTGGAGTGGGACACCGATGTCCATAGCTTTTGGGAGTGTTGGTTTGGGTTTAGGTGCCATGTCCACGATTGTAAGTGCTGTTTTAAAGAAGCTAACGCCCAAATTACAAAAGCACACTGCCATTGTAGCCCTAGCAACAGCAAAACTTCATTCATTAAGGTTGATTATAAGCAATACATTGCTGGATGGAAAAGTAACAGACGAAGAATTTAAACGAGCCATGGCTGACGGCGATGATTACAGACGACAAAAAATTGACCTCCAAAAGAAATGGAGAAAGACTTTCACTTCACAACAGGTAGACACTGAAGCAATCAGACAGAACCTTGCAAAGCAGAACCTTGCAAAGCAGAACCTTGCAAACGATCAACTAACCCCAAAATAGGTTAAAAATGAGTCTGACTTAATTATTATATTACTTATATATTTGATCTTAAAAATGACGACCAAAGTAGTTACAGAGCTTAAAAATATATGCTGCGCCTTAGAGTTAATGATGGAGCGGGGGGCTAATGAAGAAGAGTTAAGAAACAAGTTTGACGAATTAATTGCGGATCTTTTTGAGCACACAGATATTCGTGAAAGTGTAACTAACGTAATCAGTAAAATGCCAGATTCTTGGCCCAACCCAGTTATAAATGTATTGCAATTTTAGTTAATATTATGGCTCCTGATGACGCTGAATTGTCTATTTTTACTAACTCTGAAGGAGCGGCTATTCAATTTAATAAATATTTGCTAAATTTTAGTATTTTATTACCTCAATTTAATAAATATTAGCTAAATTTTATTATTTATTTTTTTGTTTTACTTATATATTTGATCTTAAAAATGACGATCACAAAGACGCTGAATGAGATATTTGCCGAACCGGTGGGCAATATGTTTAGTGAATTAGACATGGACATCATTAACCCCTCAAGCGTTCATGAAAGCGTAACACATGCCATTTCTAAAATCCCAGAGTCTCTTCAAATTGGCCCACCAGTAAAAGTGTTGTTGGCCATTCTGATTGAATATATAACCCCCGATGATAAAAACATGCAAGTCTGGGTTTCAACTAGACAGAAAGAAGTAATCAGCTATTACGACTTTAATTCTGAATGGGCTGATTACATGCTTACACAGTTTAACCATGCAAGTGAAGAAGCGAAATTACGCGGCTCCGGCTGGTCTGAAGGAACAGTCCTTGAAATCAGATTAAGACAAACAAAGTTCTATCCTATAGTCGGCAATTCTTACATCCCTCTCCCAAGAGAGTTAGAGTTAAAACGAGCAGTCTTAAACATACATAATTCAGATAACTTATGTTTCATGTGGTGTGTTTTGGCGCATTTACACCCAGTTAAAAATCATGCAAACAGAGTATCTAATTATGGGCAGTATATAAATGAGCTGAACTTGAATAACATAAACTTCCCAGTAAGCATAGACAGTTTAAGCCAGTTTGAAGAGCAAAACAAACCAATAACCGTAAACGTATACACATGGTCTGTAGCAGACAATCTACGACCTCTAAGGATTTCTCCCAATGCTCCCACTTTAGGCGAATCCCTTAACAAGCATGTAGACTTGATTCTGTTTACAGATGGTTCCAAGAGCCATTATGATTAATCAGATCAATTAGCAGACTTATGGCTTATACTACAAACAATACAGCTAAACAAGAGCTTTGTAGAAGGTGTTTGGTTAGAATCCCCATCTATAGAGGCAGCTGCTGAACATAAGAAACATTGTAAAAGTTTTGTAGACTGTAAAACCGAACTTCTCACGCCCCCACCAGGGTCTAAAGTTAGTTTTAAAAACACACACAAACTGCAGATGAGACCATACGTAGTTTATGCTGACTTTGAAGCGATTTTGCCACAGTACTATGGCCCTCAACAAGCAGAAGAACAAAAAACAGCTTTATTAACCCACCATCAGATTTGTTCTTATGCGTTTGTTGTTGTTAGATCAGATGGGACACACACACAACCAGAGATTTACAGAGGCCCCAACGCAGCCGGTCGATTTTTACAACACATGAAACACCTTCGCAATCAATTCTCTATTCAGCTGAATCTCTCAGACATTAGGATGACTCCCGAAGATCAAAGGCGCTATGAATCATCTACACACTGTTGGATATGTGGCTCAGAGCTAACACCTAATAGTAAAGAAAACCCAACAGTAAGGGACCACGATCACATTACTGGCAAATTCAGGGGAGCAGCACACAACATCTTCAACTTAAGGTTGACCCCAAAAAATGGAAACTGCCTATCTTCTTTCATAACTTACGAGGCTATGATTCTCACTTTATCATGCAAGCAAAAACTTCTGAATGTAAGAGGGTTAGCTGCATTGCACAATCATCAGAAAAGTACATGACCTTTACTGTAGACTGTTTATCCTTCTATGACTCTGCCCAACATCTGATGGGGAGCTTAAGCAAACTAGCAGAATCTCTACAAGACTGCCCAATAACTAAAAAATATTTTAACTCGGCTTTAGTACGTAAAGGCGTTTACCCTTATGAATACATGGACTCATGGGACAAGTTTGATGAGCCAGCGCTGCCAGCAAAAGAAGACTTTTACAGCCGTCTTACAGGCAAAGGCATATCTGACGCTGACTATGAATACGCACAGAAAGCCTGGACAGAATTACACTGTCGAACAATGGGCGATTATCATGATCAATATTTATTGGCTGACGTGTGTTTATTGGCAGACGTCTTTCAGAATTACAGATCTACATGCATGAAACATTACGGCCTAGATTCATCACATTACATTTCTGCCCCGGGGTTGTCTTGGGACGCATTCTTAAAGTCTACAAACATTGAGATTAACTTAATATCTGATCTGGCCACACTTCAGATGATTGAGGATGGGCTGAGGGGAGGCATTAGCATGGCCTCACACCCTTACTGCAAAGCCAACAACAAGTATTTAGATGACTATGATCCCACTAAACCATCTAACTATCTAATGTACTTAGACGCCAACAATCTGTATGGGTGGGCCATGAGCTAGGCACTGCCATTAATTAACATTAGAATGTTCGTAGGACCTCATGACGTTAATCGGGTGTTAAAGGCGTTGTCAAAGCTTACGCCTGATTATCCAATAGGACTAATCTTAGAAGTAGACTTAGAATATCCTACAGAGTTGCATGACCTCCATAATGATTATCCCCTAGCGGCAGAAAGATTAAAGATGAGCCCCACAGAACCGCCTAAACTCGTGCCTAATCTTCGCCACAAGACTAAGTAGTATGTCATTACAGACTGCTACAGTTTTACTTAAGACACGGACTAAAACTTACCGCCGTTCACAGAATTATAGAGTTTGAACAAAAGCCCTTTATGAGACCATACATCATGAAGAATACTGATCTTAGGACTAAAGCCACTGACGCTTCAGAAAAAGACTTTTTTAAACTAATGAACAACAGTTGTTTTGGCAAAACCATGGAGAACGTACACAATCGTAAAGATGTAAGATTAGTTACAAAAGAAAAACAAGCAATTAAGCTGGTCTCTAAACCTAACTACCAAGACTTCAGAAGATTTAGCGACAGCCTGGTTGGCATTACGATGAAGAAACAGAATGTGAAGTTGGACAAGCCGGTGTTTATTGGGTTTACTGTGCTAGAGCTGTCAAAATTGTTAATGCTTGAATTTCTGTATGACTACTTTAAACCACTGTACCCAGATTCTAGAGTTCTTTACACAGACACTGACTCTTTTATTCTGGATGTTCCAACTGAAGACTTTTTTAAGGATTTAGAAGCGGAGGTGGCCAAAGAAGCTGACGGCTGGTATGACACATGTGACTATCCTAAAGACAGTCCTTTACATTCAACTGTAAACAAGAAAGTGATTGGAAAGTTTAAAGACGAACTTAATGGGACAGTTATACAAGAATATGTTGGTCTGCGGTCAAAGATGTCTAGCGTTGCTAGCCAGACTTCTGTAATGAAGAAGGCTAAGGGCATAAGTAAAGAAGTTGTAAAAAAAATATAAGTCACGACAACTACAAGCAGGCTCTCTTTGAAAACAAAGTATTTCATCACACAAACGTTAATCTGCGCTCTACTCTGCATCAAGTAAACACAACTGCCGTTAATAAGAAATCACTAGTCTCTAACAATAACAAGCGAACTTACGTTAATCCCGAGTTTTCATACGCTATAGGTCACTGGAGAACTGACTTGAAAGATTAACTTGACTGACTTAAGTTAAGATCTTAACTAGTATTAACTATACTTACTTAAGATCTTAACTAGTACTTAACATGACTTACACTTAACTTGCACTTAACTTACACTTAACTTGTTATAACTGACTTAACTTGTACTTAACCAGTACTTAACTTGTACTTAACAACACATTAAAAAAACTAATTCAGTAAAAATAATGGGTTTACAGAAGGAGGTTGTGCTTTTTTTGCAGAGGCTGGTTCTTCTTTTACTGTTTTTGTGGGGATTTGTGACTTTGTTGCTAAGTATGGGTTTAGACACTTGTATGCCAAAAGCCCCCCACCAACAACAACACCTCCCAATACATAATAATACATCTTATAGTTTGATTGTGTTGTTGTTGGTGACGGCGGCAGTGCTGGTGGCGATGTTGTATTACTATCTACCAATTTTTGTTTTGCTGCTTGGTTTGCTTTTTGCAGTCTGTTCCATTCAGCTAGTTTACGACCGGCCTCAACACGCCCAGGACTTTTAGCTTTAGTAACACTACTCACTTGTGGGGCACTCACTTGTGGGACACTCACCTGTGGAACACTCGCTTGTGGGACACTCACTTGCGGCACATTCTGCTCCTGTGGAGTCACAATCTTCTCCCGATCGCTCATTTTTTTTAATATGATTAAATTAATATGATTAAATTATATGATTAAAAGTAATTAATCCCATGATGAATGGGCATAACAACGTCCCAAATCTATAATACATGTCACATGCAAGAGATTCTAGGGACTTGGTTAAAACCGGATCTTGTGATAAGTCATATTTTAAATCTTCTTCTGAATCAATCGGCGCTATCTTGCCTACTAACTTAGCATATAAACTAATCATTGTCTGTCCCACCGATCTAACCATTTTTGACCCCAGCTGTGCTTCGTACCTAGCGTAATACTTCTCAACGTCTGATGTAGACAATTGCTGAATCTGTTCAATACTTAGTTCAACACCTAAATACTGCCTGGTTTTCCCACATGCAGCCAGAGAGTATAATCTTTCTTTATGACAGAGGTCTGGGTCTGCTGCCTCCTCACACTTTAATAGCTCGTCGCAATCCATTTTTTAAAGCCCTTTTTAAAAACAATAAAAATAATAAAACCTTTTTAAAACCATGAGTTTAACGCTGGTTAATTATGCAGTGCCTATTGTTGGCGTTATAGTTTACTCAACCCTAGCAAAATGTTTGTTAAGAATAAAACCGCCCAACATGGGAAAGATAGAAGATTCGCCGAAACTAGTTACAACCTTATTTTTAGCTCTAGCAACAAAAGATTATCTGATTAAAAAGCACATAGACAGTCTTTCATATTATGATTATTTTAATTATTTTTTTAGTTAATAAAAAACATGAGCACCGCAAAGATCATCAATACTATTTACCACTCTGCTGTAATCAGCGGTCTTAGTATAGGGTACAGCGTGTTAGCAAAAAACATGTTTAAGATGAGACCAGCTGATCTGGGAAGGTTAGACATTGAGGATGTTGTTAAGGTTATAGCTGTAATAACGGCAGGGATTGCCTCAAAAGACTTTCTTCTTACACAGGGGATTATCCCAGAAAACATCAATGCATAGAAATATTGATTTATAAAAAAAGATTCATTCTAGAAAATATTCATTTATAAAAAAGATTCATTCATTTATAAAAAGATGTCTGGATTAGTTCTGATGGTGGGAGGAGCTGTTGTTAATGCATTGGCTTTCTCTGGCAGCAATTATATGTTTAGTAAATTGCCGTCTGATGAAGAGATAGTATAGGATATAGCATGTTAGCAAAAAACATGTTTAAAATGAGGCCAGCTGATCTAGGAAGGTTAGACATTGAGGATGTTGTTAAGGTTATAGCTGTAATAACGGCGGGGATTGCCTCAAAAGACTTTCTTGTTGCACAGGGGATTATCCCAGAAAACATCAATGCATAAAAAGATTAATGCATTTAGGCAGATTGATTTATAAAAAATATTCATTCTAAAAAAGATTCATTCATTTATAAAAAGATGTCCGGATTAGTTCTGATGGTGGGCGGGGCTATTGTTAATGCATTGGCTTTCTCTGGCAGCAATTATATGTTTAGTAAATTGCGGTCTGATGAAGAAAGAGAACGCCATAACAAGGCAATGGAAGATTTAGCTAAGGCAAGAGACGCTTACGAGAAAAGGAGGATTGCTCACTTAGACTTTATTAATAAAAAGTTAAGAGAACAGGGACATGCAGAGCACACATTTACAGACGTTGATGATGCAATGAATGAATATTACTTAGTGACAGGAAAGAAGTTTCTATCATTGTCACCACCAGAACTGTCTGACTTTTATGAACCATCTGAGGATCAGAAAATGGTAGAAATAGGCTTTATTATAGGTGCTATGGGAGCAATCTTTCTTCTTGCATATTCAATCTAAAAACATAGTTAAAATGTAATAAAAAAAACAGTCCCTTCTTATGGACGATACGAAGTACAAAATATATTATTCTCCTGGAGGGTATTGGAAAGGAAAGGCTGCTATTGATAAACTGAGTAAAGCTGCTAGGGTGTCTGAATCAGAAGCGAAAGACTGGCTTTCAAAACAAGCGATCTGGCAAATATATCTGCCTGCCCCAAAAAGAATAATAAGGCCTCAATTTGTTAACTCAGTTCCTAATGACACCCACCAGATGGACTTGCTGTATCTTCCACATGACAAAGTTAGAAGAAAAAAGTTTAAGTATGCTCTTACAGTTGTTGACATGGCTTCAAGGTATAAAGATGCTGAGCCTTTAACAGATAAAGGCTCAACTGCTGTGGCTGTGGCTTTACAACAAATATACATGCGAGGCCCATTAAAGTATCCTAGGATGATTCAGGTTGATGATGGGAAAGAGTTTAAAGGAGCTGTAAACCAACTGTTTTTAAGACACCGGGTTACAGCTAAGAGAGGGATCCCAGACAACCATCGCTCCCAGGCTCTAGTAGAAAACTTTAATAAGAATCTAGCTGAGCGCCTGTTTACCTATCAATACCACAGAGACCTTATGAACAAAACACGCAACACAGAATGGGTCAGAAGGTTGCCAGCAGTCTTACGCGCCATGAACAATGAAGAATTTAAAGCAACAGGCCTTAAGCCAGTAAACGCGATCAAACTAAAAAAAATTAGCATTACTGAAGACATCCAGAGTACTCAAAAACTCTTGCCTTTTGGATTAAAAGTAAGATACTTGTATGCGCCTGGAGAAGCAGAGGGTGATGTTAGAATTAGAGCCACAGACCCTATATGGAGCGTAGACGTATATGAAGTTGAAAGAATTATGAAAACAGCCCCTCCCGTGTATTATTTAAGAGAGACTCTTTCTTCTAAAAAGCCTGCCCCTAAAAGATCATTTGTTCGCGAAGAGTTGCAAGTTGTTCCGCCAAACACAGTGCCTATAAGTTAATCAGAGAGAATGTCTATATGTGTGGTTCTAGAGCAGCAATTTTATTTGCCCGCAAACCCCACTTTTCACATGATTAAGTTTTTTGATTTTGTAGGTTTTTAGCTGTTTTTTTGGTTGAGGAAATTTGATTATGTGAAAAGTGGGGTTTGCGGGCGAAATAAGATGGCTGGTTTAGAACAGACATTTTGACATTCTCTGATATTCATATTACTGCCAGCAAATGTTTTTCTGTGTGGTAACACATGCATAATTGGGGGTACCCCAATCCCAGGGTAAAGGGACAGAATTTTGTTTTAGCGGTAGGTTCACTAATCTGTTCAATACTCATTCATTTGTCTTAGATTTTTTGCATGATTCTTCCTTATTTCCTGGTCTATAATGAGATTTCATAATATTTTGATTCTGTTGCCAAATAGTTTGGTAAAAAGTATTATGATAAACTTTTTTGAAATAAAATAATTGTTTTTGAATATACACACACACTCTGAAACACATCAAACCACACAAAACAATGAAAAAAATAGGTGTTTGTATTGGCTGAGCATCATACAAACATCTGGTATTGATATCATTCCAATCAAATGTTCTTTTATGTGGTAATACATGCATCATTGGGGTTACCCCAATTCAGGAGTAAAGGGACAGAATTTTGATTTTGTTGTAGGTTCACGTATCTGTTCACTACTCATTCATTTATTGAGATATCTGTTAGATAGTTTGCAGTTTTCCTCCTTATAGCATGAGGTATTATGTAGTATCATAATATTTTGATTTTGGTGGCACTAGTATAGTAAAAAGTAACATAATCAACATGTTTTTGTTATAAAATGACAGTGTTCGAGCACACACATACACACTGCAACACATCAAACCACACAACACAGAAAAAATTGGTGTGGGTATTGCCTGAACATCATACAAACATCTGGTATTGATATCATTGCCAGCAAATCATCTTCTGTGTGGTAATACATACATCTTTGGGGGTACCCCAATCCCAGGGTAAAGGGACAGAATTCTGCTTTTTGCAGTAGGTTCACTCATCTGTTCACTACTCATTCATTTATTGTTTTATCTATTAGATTGTTTGTATGTTTTCCCCTTATACCCTGTGGCATGATATGATGTCATTATATTTTGATTTTTTTGGTAAGTAATATGGTAAAAAGTAATATAACCAACTTTTTTGTGATGAAATGACTGTTTTTGAGTGTATACAAACACATTGCAGCTCATCAAACCACACAAAATATTGAAAAAAATGCTGTTAGTATTGCCTGAATATCATACAAACATCTGGTATTGATGTCATTGCCAGCAAGTCTTCTTCTGTGTGGTAATATATACATCTTTGGGGGTACCCCAATCCAAGGATAAAGGGGAAGAATTCTGCTTTTCACAGTAGGTTCACTTATCTGTTCACTACTCCTTCATTTATTGCTATATCTATTACATTGTTTGCATGTTTTCCCCTTACACCTTGTGGCATGATGTGATGTCATTACATTTTGATTTTGTTGATAAGTAGTATGGTAAAAAGTAATATAACCAACTTTTTTAGTAATGAAATGACTGTTTTTGGGCGCACGCACATACTTTGCAGCTCATCAAACCATACAAAACATGGAAAAAAACTGGTGTTAGTATTGATTGGACATCATATAAAAATTTGGTATTGATATTACTGCCAGCAAGTCTTCTTCTGCATAGTAATACGTACATCTTGAGGAGTACCCCAATCCAAGGGAAAAGGGACATAATTCTGCTTTTTGCAGTAGGTTCATTCATCTGTTCACATCTCATTCATTATTTGAGATATCTCTTGCATTTTTTGCTCTTTTTTTTTCTTATGCCCTGTGGTATGTTATGATTTCATAATATTTATATTTTGTTAGCAATCAGTATGGTAAAAATTGATAATATCAACTTTTCTGTACTAAACTGACTGTTTTTGAGGACTCGCATGCACATTGCAATACATCAAACAACAAAAAACTTTGAAAAAAAAATGATGTTAGAAATGACTGAACATAATATAAACATCTGGCATTGATATGACTGCCAGAAAAGTCTGTTCTGTATGATAATACATACAGATATCATTGTAGGTACCATAATCCAGACACAAAGGGACCAAATTTTGCCTTTTGCAGTAGGTTTACTAATGTGATCACTACCGACTCATTTACTTAGATAAGTCTTACATCTTTTGCATGTTTTTTTCTTGCATCTTTGGCTATAACCTGATGTACTAATAATCAGATTTTGTTAGTAAACAGTATAGTAAAATTTGATGAAATCAAATCTTATGACAGTTTCAAAATATAAACAGTCATATTGCTGTATATAAAACCACACAAAACACTAGAAAAACTGATGTTAGAGTTCACTGGATGCGAGGAGAAACGTCTGGTACTCACTCAGTACATGTTCACAATCCGTACACTAATCCAGTACTTCTTTCTGTACATCTCGCAGATTTCTGGGGTTGTTCTTGGGTTGAGCAGCCTCACTAATATAACCCAGTCTGATTATTTCCACCAGTTGAACAGTCTGGTCACACTCATGAATAAATCATGAGAGTTTCAGAAGAAACACCACCATGAAGATGAAAAAAAAAACACACACACACACACAAGAATATAAAAACACAGAGATAAAAGCACGCACTGACTAACTGAAGAAGATCTATGAAAAAAAAAAAATGCACTGCAAAACTAAGCTGTGCTAGAGGATCCACACTACTCCCAGTAGTTGAACTTAGTGTGATAATCCATGTAGCACTGTGGATAGCACAGTGCAGGCTTGGGGGGACAGGACGGGCAGTGGGACCGCACATCACGCCTGATCTTCAGCTTCTTGGTGCAGACCCTGCAGGCCCTCTGTGGTGCTGCCTTGTTGGGTGTTGGTGGGATGGGGAACATGAAATGCCTGTCCGTCAGCCTCACTTCCATCGTCAGACCGGTTCTCATGCACTACCGACATATTATCCGGCCACAGCCATGAACAGATGACAGATTCCAGAAAACTCAGGAATGTTTTGCTGGAATTGTCACCTGACTTGGAGAGGATGAAGGCGTTGCAGGCTGCAACCTGGAAAAAGTGGAAGAACAGCTTCTTGGTCCACTTCATGGACTTCCTGGTGCAGTCATATGGGTGGAGCAACTGATCTTGCTTGTCCACTCTACCCATATTTTTATTGTAGCTGGTCGACACCTCTGGCCGCTTGGTGATACCCCGTTGTCGCCTGTCCGGTATAGCAGCCTCAGTGTGCCCATGTATTGTGGATAGCAGGTGAACCACCTTGGTGCTGTGGTACTTCGTGGCCATGATTTTCCCATCACCACTTGTGGCCATGATTTTCCCATCACCACGAAGAGCAGCTGATGAGCCTGGGTTCAGCTGAGTGTAGTGCAGCTGAAGAGGAATTCCCCGGTTTTCCCTCAAGGTGCCACATGCCAAGGTGTTCTTCTCCAATAAATACATGAAAAGTCTGTGGCTGCTATACCAGTTGTCGGTATATACATGGTAGCCCTTGTTTAGTAATGGGGCTATCAGGTACAACACCATCTTCTCACTAGCAGAGAGATCTGGGTTGTTGGCATCTACAGCTTCAAGGACAGGCTGGACTTCATTGACAGGATCCTCCTTTCCAGCATAGACCTTGAAGCGGTAGCAATATCCACCACTTCCCTTGATGCCACCATCAGACTCGCGCAGAGGTACAACTTGATCCCGACCTGGCACCCTTGAGGGGAGTATTGGCGAAATATAAGCCTACCCTTCCAAGGAGTAGGCTTTCATCCACACACACCGCTCGCGTGGCTCATACACCTCCTGAAATTTTTCATGGAGGTGGTCCAGTACTGGACGGATCTTGTACAGCCGGTCATACTGGGGATGGTCTGGTGGTGGCATTGCAGAGTTGTCGTGAAAGTGGATGAATTGTAGGATTATCTGAAATAGGATTGAACAACATTTGATCAGTGTGTGTAAACACACACACACACACAACACAGAAACAATCAAGTACACATACACACATTTGTACACACACACACCACACACAACACCACATAGAAGCACAAACACACACACACACACCAGAAACAATGACACACAAATACACCACATAGAAGTATACACACATACACACCACACAGAAGCACACACACACACACACATACACACACACACACCACAAAAAATGACACACAAATACACCACATAGAAGCATACACACATACACACCACATAGATGCACACACACACACACACACACACACACACGAAGCACACACACACAAAACAGAAGCGCAAACACACACACTACAAGAAAGCTCACACACACAACACACACACAACACACACCAAAACAATCAAGTACACATCACACATTTGTAACACACACACAGACACACAACAAGACACAAACCACATAGAAGCACACACACACACACACACACACCAATAAACAATGACACACAAATACACCACATAGAAGTATACACACATACACACCACATAGAAGCACACACACACATACACACCATAAACAATGACACACAAATACACCACATAGAAGCATACACACATACACACCACATAGAAGCACACACACACACACACACACACAAAACCCACACACACACACACACAACCACACACACACCACAGAAGCACACACACACACACACAACACAAAACAGAAGCGCACACACACACATTACAGAGAAGCTCATACACACACACACACACACACACACACACACACACACACACACACACACACACACACAATCATCCTTATCTATTGTAATGCTAAAAAGAAAGACTTAGACATAGAAAGGAGTTGGAGAAGGAGGGTGGAAGGAAAATGAGAACAAGTAAACAGAGAGAGAGAGACTCAGAGAGAGTAAAGAAACTTACTTGAAATCTGTTTCTTGTCATTACTGAGCTGAAGACTGGAATGCGGTACAGCACCTTCTTCGACCAGTACAGCTCAATTGCAGGCAGTCGCACGATTCCCATCAGCAACACCAGGGCCAGGAACTTTTTTTAGTTCAGCAGCATCAACAGGTTCCCGCTGATTTGCTCTGGAATACTGGGGTAAGTTGGGGTGGGCCTCCAAAAACTGACTGGCGTACAGATTTGTTTGAATGACGAGATGATTGATCAAATCGCCATCAAAAAACAATTCCAGGTAGTCAACAGGTCTAAAATCATTTACATTACACTTTATACCTGGATTGCCTGTGAAGGCCACGTCTGGATTTGATGGCTGAGTATCTGCAGCTGTCCACTCTCTGACCATGTCAGATTGTCGAGCTCCACGCCCTCTGCCACGCCCCCTTATTTGATGCTGTCCAGTGCCTCTAGCTCTTCCCCTGCCCCTACCACGACCTCTCATGACAGGAGGGGGTGCTGTGCTGGTGCTGGGAATCGGCTCTGGTTCTGATTCTTGGTCGGAATCATGGCCGGTGTCGCTCTCTTGACCAACATCACATGGGTCGAAGTCCGGGTCTTCTTCTTCGTCACCGGCCACAAGTTCCGACAAAAGTGGATGGTGCTGGTTACCGTCTGTCTCTTCCTCATCACTATCACTGTCACCTGATGCTTAGAAGTCTTTGTCACCACTATCAATATCATTCAACACTTCATCTAAAACTTCCAGTGCGCTATAACGCTTGAAAACAGGTCGCCGTGTCGAACTTCGTCTCTGATCCGCCATCTTGATTATGATAATCAGCTCGACCCTTCTTGAATACTAAACCGACAATTTCCTAACACTTCAGTGCACTGATAAAGGGATAGAACTGTTATTTAAACACCCCAGTAGAGTCAGGGGCAATTTCCAGGGTTATTTCCCGTGCCGATTTTCGAAATTTCGATGACGAAAATGTAATGTAATGTAATGTAAAAGGATATTTATAAAGCGCTTTACCTCACGAGAGCCCAAAGCGCATATTACAGAAAAACATGATAAAATTACATTTCTAATTCAAAGCGCACACACACACACACACACACACAGCCGAAAAAAACAAACAAACAAACAAACAAACTCACACACGCAGACAGACAGACGAGCGCGCTCAACATCAGCAAACACGCGCACAGTGGTAAGTGGATATCATTAGTCAATCCGAGGGAAAAGATGTGTCTTTAGGGAGGTTTTAAAAGTCTCTAAAGAGTCCGTGTTACGCAGAGAAGAAGGGAGACTATTCCACAGAGCAGGTGCCTGGTAAGAGAAAGATCGTTGGCCTGAAGTTTTCAGGCGAGCGGAGGGAAGCCGAAGCAGGCGAGAATCGGTGGATGAGCATAAGCTGCGATCCTGTACCCCGTAACAGACACGGTTACGGGCGTACAGGATCGCGGAAACGACCCCGTAATAGACACGGCGCAAGCAGGGAAGAGGTTAATAAAAGGCCAAGCAAAAATGTTCATTGGCATTTTTCATAATTGACAGGTAAGACAGGAATGCTGCATATTGAAAACTTGATAATCTTCATAGCAGTGAAAACAAATTTCCCTCTAATTCCTTCAAACATTTTCAGATATGCTTTTACCATTTTTTTAAATTTTTATTTCATTTTTTTTGTCATCTTATTTCTCTAAAACCTATGTTATATGTCAATATTATGCATTGTAATGGTCTCCTTTGAGCAGACGATCTTCTGATAAGACATTTTAGAGTGACTTCCCTTGGCGTAACTTCGTTCACCAAGAAAAAATTATTTTAAAATATAAAGACGCATATTATATTAGCGAAACTTAAAACCTGTAAACCTGTAAGTTTTGTTCTATTACAAAATTAATCTATGTATCAATTTTTGGGTAACAAAACTAGATTTTGTTAAATCGAACACATCTCAAGAGACCTCTCCAGCATTGACTCAGTCATGGCCAAATCTGTCAACCGGGAATCGTTTGATACGATTGGCGACAAATTAAGCACTTTGTACCGACTAGAACTACTTATTTTTGTTTCTTACTTGAAGAATCGGTACTCAACACGTATAATTTTAAGTTTTATGGAATAACTCGCCTAGAAAAATTGGAATTCTGTCAATATTGAGCGTCCCGTTGTCAGCCTCAGCGACAAGCATTGTGCGAGTTTAACTTTCTCAAGTGACCAATGGGTGCCTCGCTTTTCAGTGCGAAGGGAAAATCCCTGAGTTTCGTATAAGCATCATTTGCATACCATTGGAAAGAGAAAAAAACATCAAATGATTGATAAATATTCATGCCTCGCAGCATATCATTGTAAAGAGCACAATCTTAGCTTTCCAATGATACTATTTTCGAACCTGCAGGTTGCGTAGGAATTTTCCCCGACGCGATTCAGTTGATGAACTGTGTTCAGACTTCAGCACGGATCATATGCCGGGGTACGTGGAACACAAAACTTTCTTATTTTTGTACCGGCGCTTTCCTAATTCACTCTTCACAAGCAATAAAACAAATATAATATATTTAAAGTATAAACCTTCCTCTTTATTTTGCATAAAGTTTTGTGTCTGTAGGTGCATGCTTTGTTGAATCAGACACTTGAGAACATGAATAGAATTTGCACTTTCCGCTGGGTGCGTGGTCAGATCGCTGACGGCTGCCGCTACCTACTTAGAGAGAGATGGTTCTCCCACCTCAACATACAGACTGTATACAGGGGAATGCATCCAGACAGAATCAAAGCCTTTGATGGTGCATGGGATCTAGAGTTTTCGTTTAGGAAGGTCTGGCTGAACCAGACACCACACAACCATAATCTAATTTAGAGCAGATCAGAGCTCTTTAAAGGTGGAGAAGAGTTTTCTTGTCAGCGCCCGAATCTGTATGTGCCAGAACTCTCAGTATGTTCATTTCTTTCTGACGAGAAACTTTAAGGTATTGGATGTGACTTTGAAGTTCACTTTTTGATCAAAGACAATTCCAAAGAATTTGGCTTCCTTAACATCAGGAATGATGGATTGGTCCAGACTAATTTCACGACCAGCAAAGAACTGTCAAAAATTGTGAAAGCGGATATACTAAGTTTTGGTACCCAAAAAAGTAAACCCATTTTCCATGCCCCACTGTCAGATCTTATCCACACAAGATTAAGATTAAGATTAAAATTATAGTCCTGTCAACAGCAGAGGTTATCTCAGGACTGTCACCACGTTTCAAACTACCACGTATATATGTTAAAAAAGGATTAAAAACAAAACCTTACCCAACCCATTAAGAAAAAGATTAAAAGAACCAATCCTAGGATTAAAAACCAACACGTTGAAATCACTAACTGTAATCTGCAAAAATCAATACTGGGTATAGAAAATCCAACAACACCAAATTCACACACGATGAAATAAATTCACTTCTTTTAGGAAGTTAAAAATATTGTCAGGGGGAACATCATGAAAAAGAATCTTCATATTATCTGCAGTGTAATGTTTCCTTCTAATGTCGTATAAATCCCAGCAGTCTAAAAGAATATGTTGGACAGATATCTGACTATCACAGGCAACACAGAAAGGCAGGTCTTCTCCCTTCAATAAAAACGAGTGAGTAAAATAGGCATGACCCGTCCTCAATCTACACAATACTGTTTCTCCCTTTCGACCGCCAGCAGCCATGGGAAGATGTTCCTTTAAATCTGGACGTATTTGATGAAGCTTATTGTTTTCTTGGAGGCTCCACTCCTCCTCCCATAAAGAACTGACATACGAAGCTATTTTGCCTTTTAAATCTGAAGATGGTATAAGCAGTTTAGAAGGACGAAGACGGACAGCCTCTTTAGAAAGCCGATCCACCTCTTCATTGCCTCTGATCCCCACATGACCTGGCACCCAGGCCAACAAAATCTCAAAACCCCTTGAAACTAATGAAGAAAACATGGTAAAAAAAACTTGATAAGAGCCGGATGTTTTATGTTTCTTGCTCCTATAGCCTCTAAAGCCGAAAGAGAATCTGTGCAAATAAGGAATTTCCTAGACTGGGACTGCCTGATCAACTCCAAAGCCAAAAGTAGTGCAGCAAGTTCCGCAGTGTAAACAGTGCTTTCAGAGGGAATGTGTTTGGACATTTTTTCTCCCGAAGCTGGAACATATGCGGAGGACCCTACACCAACATCAGACTTTGAACCATCAGTAAAAATAACAACATGTTCTTTAAGGTTAGAACACATGTCTAAAAATAATTGTTTATAAATTAAGGAACTCGTGTTCTCTTTGCGCTGCACGGTTAAATCAAACCTAATTTCTGGAGACGAAAACATCCAAGGAGGTTGTTGAGGAAACTTGGAAACGTCAGAGATGACCCCAACATCAATATCCGCCTCCTCCAGAATCAACATTGTATGTTGGTATAGGTGGCTCCAAATGCGTAGAGTGTAAAGTTGTCAACAGACAGACTGGACTTGGAACCCTGGTTTACAGAACTGAAAATCTCATTTACTTTGATGCTGAAGAGAGCAGGAGAAAGAACACTCTCCTGGGATACATCCAACTCCTGCCCATGGTGCCGACACAGACTTGAAACTGCCTATCAGCCAAAAATTTTTTTTTTTTAATAAAAACAGACAGATGACCCTGAAAACCTAGTTTATTAGATCTATAAGAATTCCACATTTCTATTATATAGTGTCATAGAGCAATAAGGATGAACAGCAAAGATTTGTGGATAAGTAGGGCAAAGCTGCCCATCAATTCCAACGTGGAAGGTTGTGCAGATTTAGAAAAAGTGAAGGTCTTCTGCTTTGAATTTTCATTTCCTGAAGAGCTATTACCAGAAGTTTAAGAGTACTGCACAGAAACTGTAGGCCTTCTAAGTCAGACTTTAAACCATGGATATTCCAAGGGTTTTTTTTCCTTTTAATCCTTGCTGGAAACTGTATTTGCTTACAACTAGCACAAACTCTTTTTTTCTTTCCTTTTCTGTGCGCTTGTGTGTGCACTTGTGTGTGCACTTGTGTGTCATTGGTGTGCACTTGTGTGTGCACTTGTGTGTGCACTTGTGTGTGCATTTGTGGTGCACTGTTGTGCATTTGTGTGCTTGTGTGCATTGCGTGCCTTGTGTGTGCATTTGTGTGTGCACTTGTGTGTGCACTTGTGTGTGCATTGTGTGCATTTGTGTGTGCACTTGTGTGTGCACTTGTGTGTGCACTTGTGTGTGCTTGTGTGTGCACTTGTGTGTGCATTTGGGGTGGGGGGAATGGGGATGACAAAATCAAATTTACAAACTTTTTTAGATCCAAATCAGTTTAAGAGACTTTTATGGCATTAAAAAAGTTAGTATCCATTTCACTTAAAAGTCCCAAACAATACGAACTCTGATATTCATTGATTATTGTACTATAATCTACTCATCCAGACCCCAGCTCAACATGCACTTCTTGAATATTACATTGCAGTGATCAACAAATCAAAACAATACAAAGGAAAAGATAACAATTTCACCTTTTTCAAAATTTTCATTGCGAAGACCTTGCCAGAATCCATCCCTCCTTTCTTCCTCACCAGAAGCACCTGTCCAAATCACACACACACACACACACACACACACACACACACACACACACACATTTATCAAATTCTATCACATGATCGTGAAAGCTTTCATTCTTTCCAGTATCAACAGTGGATTCTGGGGGTGATTTAGATAAGATAAGATAAGATAATGTTGCTTATAGCCCAGCCGATCACAAAGGGCCATATCAGGGCTGTCACCACGTTAAAATCAAACTCACAAATCATTCATTCACACAATTCTTTAAAATACATCTTCTAAAAAACCCACCTAAAACTTTGTTAAAAAAACCTTCCACTGTAAAATCTCAGATCCGATCAAAAAATGTTAATTTCTTTCAACAACTCAAAGATCGCGTCAGGCGGAACATCTCTGAACAAGGTTTTCATGGAATCTGCTGTAAAATGTTTGTGTCTCACATCATACAAGTCCCAACACTCTAAAAGAACATGCTTCATTGTGAGTGGCGCATGACATGGAATGCACCATGGAGCTTCTTCACTCTTTGCAAGGTATGAATGAGTAAATTACGAATGGCAGGTGTGCAGCCGGCATAGAACCGTTTCTTCTTTACGACCACCAGACATAGATGAGAGGAACTCTTTTAGGTTTGGTCAGATCTGAATGAGTTTGTTATCCGTCTGTGTATTGCAATCCTCCTGCCAGAGGTCTCCGACACAGTCATTAATTTTTGGTTTCAGATCTGAGTAGGGGATAGATATGTTAGACAGTTTCCCTGTTGTGGCATTCTTGGCCAAACAATCAGCCATTTCATTCCCTCTGATGCCAACGTGACCGGGAACCCAAGCCAGAACAATGTTGTGACCATCCACTTTCAACATGGTAAAAAGTTTGTTTGTTTTTTTTAGTGTAAAAGTTCGGGATGCTGGAGGTTGCGACCAGCTATGGCCTCCAAAGTTGACAGCAAATCCGACAAAACCAGAAAGTCCTTCTTTGTAGACTGAGAGATTATCTTAAGCGCTAGAACCAGAGCTGTAAGTTCAGCAGAGTAAACAGAAGCATCTGAAGGAATATGTTCTAACAACATTTGAGAAGGAGCACCAGGGCAATAAGCTGCATAGGCCATTCCATCTTCAGACCTGGAACCGTCAGTGAAAATTTTCTGACAAGATGGGAATTTCGAACAGAGATCGGCAAACAATGCCTTGAATGCCAGAGAGCTGGCAGATTCTTTGCGAAAAGCTGCAAGGTCAAAACAAATTTCTTGTGTGGAAAAGGTCCACGGAGGCTGATCTGGAAACTTGGAAAAATCGGACACAACTCCTAGGTCTAGACCTGCACTCTGCGCATGAGGCTTCATACGAAGACCAAATGGTGGAATACAATTGGGATTTTTTTCACATTCACTTTGAAACTGAGGGTTAAAGACACAGTCAAAGGCAGGGTTTACCCGTTCAGAGAGCAGTCTCAGATATTAGTTCAAGGACAGTTTCAGCCTGCGGTTGGACAGTGAGGGTTCACCTGCCTCTGCGTACAGGCTGTGCACAGGGGTGGTGCGGAATGCTCCAAGACAGATACGAAGCCCTTGATGGTGGATAGGGTCCAAGAGTTTTAGGTAAGACGGTCTTGCAGAGCCGTACACAGCACAACCATAAACCAGTTTGGAATGGACCAAGGCTCTGTTGAGGTGCAGCAAAGTTTTCTTATCAGTGTCCCAGTCAGTGTGTGCTACGATCCACAGAATATTCAGAGCTTTCTGGCCAGAAGTTTTTAGGTTTTTAATATGGCTAAGAAAGTTGAGTTTTTGGTCAAAAAGAACTAGAAATTTGGCCTCTTTGACAGCTGGAATGGGAGATTTCCCTATTTGGATTTCAGGATCTGCAAAAAAACTGACTAAAATTATGGAAGTGAATGCACTGAGTCTTGGCAGCAGAAAAGGTGAAGCCGTTTTCTTCCGCCCACTGATGAATTTTATCCACACAAAGCTGGAGCCTACGCTGGACACTCAGGCACAAGCTTCCAGTTGCATAGACGGCAAAATCATCCACAAACAATGAGCAGTCGGAACCCTGTTGAACTGACTTAACAATATCGGAAATGAAATGAGGCAGGGAACAGTAAACGATAAACAGTAAACAAGTTGGGTATTTTTTGCTCCCATACGAAAAACCTAACACAGAGTAACTTTTATTCAAGACTGGCACAGCCTTTTAAACTTGAATAAAGTCAGACAAATACATAGACGAACAATCTAATAGTGGGGGAAAAAACAAGCGCAGCTAGTGAAGAGTGTTCATATCTGTAACATATTTTCTTAATTTCATGTTCCCAGTTTCTCCATCTTCAAATCCCCCCCCCCCCCCCCCCCCCCCCCCCTCCCTCCTTAAGTCCAAATCTTTGCCAAGTCATTACTATGAAGATAGTTCAGTTGTTGGCCTGCGCTTGTTTTTTTCCCCCACTATTAGATTGTTCGTCTATGTATTTGTCTGACTTTATTCAAGTTTAAAAGGCTGTGCCAGTCTTGAATAAAAGTTACTCTGTGTTAGGTTTTTCGTATGGGAGCAAAAAATACCCAACTTGTTTACTGACTTAACAATGTTGTTAATCTTGATGCTAAAGAGGGCAGGAGACAGTATGCTCCCTTGTGGAACACCCAACTCCTGCTCGTGAACATATGAGAGAGTGGTGCCAACCCGAACCTGAAATTGTCGTTCTGCCAAAACTTTTTTTGTAAAAAGTGGAAGATGACCCTGAAAACCAAGATCATGGAGATCGTCTGCTAACAACAGCAAGTTTGATGATATTCCTGAGTATTCAGCGGAGCAGTGGGATCAAATTATGCAAGAAGTAGAGAAGTATGAAAATGGAGAGTTAGGAGAAAAGAATGATGTTGAAATTGGCACCAATGAAGGAGAGGAAAATGGTGAAAGCGACCCCGAGAACAACGTGCTACTCGCCGCTCTGCAAAACACATGGCGACTGGCTACACATCCTGCCAACGTGGCCCCATTCCAACAGCCGACAGGCCCTGCGCACTCACTGCCAAACATTGCTACCACACTAGATTATTTCTTTTTTCTACCACTCACATTTTTTTCCAACTAGTAACAGAAGAAACTAACAGATACGCTGAACAAAAACAAGCAGCTAAGGGCACACCTGACTCCCTATGGTTCGACACAACACCTGACGAAATGCGGGGCTATGTCTTTGTACTGATTATTCCGAATGACAACTAAGGGACGTCATATATGTGTTCTTTCTGCCAGGTTCCTCTATGCTTTCATAAGAATGACTTTCCGTGACTACCATGCGCAGAATGTGGCTCAACAGTAGGGCAGTTCGCTAGTCTCTGTGTTTGTGTGTACGTGTATATATGCTTACCTGTAGATTATGGTGACAGTGCTTCAATGACACTTGGCAGTGACACTCTACTCAATATCCTCACTGTACAGCTGTACATTGTGTAAATACATATGGACATGTATAAGGTACTTAGAACAGTGACAGAAAAACGAGGAACTGTGCTTGAATCTACTTAGAGTAACTGTTCAGTAGTGACAATTGACACTTGTGTGACATTCTGTGGATTACCTGTGGGGACTGAACAGGCGGACAGAAGACAGATCATCTCAGTTAGGCTGCAGCTTTCATTTTACAACACTAATGTGCATGTGCATGGGATAACTGCATATTGGTGTGCTGTATTAGAATTGTCACCATTGCATGTGACACACTGGGTAACATTTTGGTGACAGTGACATGACCTTTCACTTCGAGACACACAAAATCTTGCTCACAGTATAGAACAAAGCCTTGTGACCATACATACAGAATTTCATAGCTCTAGAGGTTTATTCTTGGTTGTGGTGAAGCATGAACCATACTTATCCATTTTAAGGCTAAATTCACCAAAAAAATCTGAAAACTGGGGGGAATTTGGCCTCAGAGAATCTGAATACAAGAGGGTTAAGAAAAGGCAGAAGATAGATTAGGAAAAGGTGGGTTACTATTTGTCAGGGCCCTCACTCTTAACCTTTCTGACATGAGAGAACCTACCAGGGGCATCAATTAGTAGTGCTTAGGCCAGTCAGCTACTTGGCTGTACAGGCCTAGAAGCGTTAACAACTAGCCATCTAGTCGAGTATTGATGCCCCCGTCAGCAAAGCCTAAGGGATCACTGGACCACGCAAGCCCTCCGACCACGGCAAGGTTGCAGTCCCCAGAGGGGCTGGTTCAGAAAGTACATTAAAATCTGAAAGAGAAAAGGACTTTTCTTTGTGCAACTGCGTTTCCTGAAGAGCAACTACAGCTGGCTTTAAATCTCTGCAAAGAAGTTGAAGCTCCTCAAAATTGGAATGGAGACCTCGGATATTCCAACAGAACATGGTTGTGTCCATCATAAAGGTGGTATGGTGATGGTAAATAAATCATATCTCTTCATCATGTTCATTTCATTCCATGTTGACGTCTTCTAGATTCGAGAGAACTGCAAATCTGTCGGAGGTTTTTTTTCTGCTTTTTTCTCTGGATCTGATGAAATATTTGGCCCTTTTTTCTTGAATGGCAATTTTGCTTTTCTTCTAGAACTGCCAGCTTCCTTGCTGACAGCTGTAGGGTGCCCTTTGGAGGATTTTGAGGAGGTGGTCTTGTCTGGAACCTCAACAACTTCCACTTCTGCCGCCCTGAAGGGCCTGTAGGTCTTTTGCCCCCTGATGGCCTGGAGGCGGGAGTGAGCTTTGAAGACTGAGTCGTATCTGAAGGCGAGAACTGCTGGGGTTCACCGCAGACAGTGTTTCTGCCTGAGGCTACAGACTTTCTGGCTCTCTCTCTCGGCAAATGAGGATTCAACCGTCTGCACACCAATGCTGTTGTTGGCTTCCTTACTGCAGCTGCAAACGAGAGCCCAGCAGTTGGTTGACTCTTCATTGCAATCTTTTTCGCCTCAAAAAACGGTATTCTCTGTTCAGTCTTGATTCTTTGAATTTCTTTTTCCTTCAACCAGTTTGGGCAGGTCTTTGATGATGATGGGTACTTGCCTCCACAGTTGGCACAGAGTGGTGGACTGTCACACACACCCTGGTGGACCGGCTGGCAGCAGGTACCACACACCTCTTCTTCCGTGCACCTATCCCACACATGGCCAAACCTCTGGCACTTGAAGCAGCGCAGAGGGGACGGGATGTAGAGCAACACTGAGACTCTCATTTAGCCCACCGTGATTGACTCCGGGAGAGAAGTAGAGCAGAAGGTCAAGAATAGGGTGTCAGTTGGAACTCTGTCAAGGCCCTTGCGCATGAGTACATGATGAACGTTGGTCACTCCTTGCAATGCCAGTTCTGACTTGATCTCTGCCTCCGACACTCCTCTTAGATCTCTGCATCGGATTACTCCCTTGAAAGAGTTGAGTTTTGTGTGGAGACACCCTGATCGGTCGATCAAGTTCAACCAAAGTCGTCGATTTCAACAGCATTTCTGAGTGCAGCTTGGAAGAGCACTCAACCAGAAGTGACCCGTTCCTTAGTCTCTTGATGCTCTTTGGTTTCCCGCTGAGGCCATTGATTTCTTTCGCAATAACACAAGGACTCAGGCCCGACAGAGGTCTATCTTCATCTGCTCCCTCAACAATCAGCCAGCTGGGCCAGAAGCCTGAAAGGTTTCGTATCTTATGATCTGAATCCGTATCTGTGTCCATTACTGAATCTTGCCTGTGTCTTTTTTTATTTTTTGGTGCCATGGTGTATTCACTGAAATTCATTTCTTTTGATTCCCACCCGCCATCGAGTCCCAACGAGGGGGATGCCCATTTCATACGGATATCCAGTATATCAGGGCACCAGGATTTCGAAAGAGGTGTACACAGGCCTGAAAGCCTCCCTGCCAAGGAAGCTCCCAAACCCATTTGACCCGAGCCGCCGCCTTCTAGCCTGAGCTAGGGCATGCACACGACCAGCCGCTTGATCGAAGTGGGCCACTTCGACCACCTGTCTAGAGGAAGTCCAGGCCAAAGAGGTGTGTTGACTTGATGCACCGCAGTCACATCAGCGGTCTCAACCTCCAGGATCCTATTCTCCCCCATCACAGGACACACTGCACGGCAAACACGGTAGGCCTCAAGAAGACCACAGAGAAAAGAAGAGCGTGGGAAAGAAGACTTGATGGGAAGACGAGGACAGAAAAGAACCAAGTAAAAAAGGCAGAAGATAAGAAAAGGAAAAAGGCGGGTTACTATTAGTCAGGGTCCTCACCCTTAGCCTATCTGACATGGGAGGCCCTACCAGGGGCATCAACTCCTTAACACATTATGCTTAGGCCAGACAGCAACTTGACTTTTCAGGCCCAAAAACATTTTCAAAAACTAGTCTATCATCAAGTATTGATGCCCCTGCCAGCAAAGCCTAAGGGATCAGGGGACCGCGCAAGCCCTCCGACCACGGCAAGGTTGCAACCCCCGGAGGGCAGCAGCAGAATTTAAGCACCTCTGCATATACTAGTTTGCAGCTATGAACACACCATCTGTACGTCAGCATTCTTTTCTTTTGTTATGGATGGGCAAAGAAGGATTACAACTGTCAAACACATGGGGCCTAACAGAGGAACAGATGTAAAATCCAAACAACATTTGGGAGAAGTTACAAGGAGATTCACAGGATAATTTCAAAATACATCGACTTGAACTATAACAGTTTTCCCAACAACCAACAGAATCTGTTGATGACTTTATTACAAGATGTCGTTTGAAAACTCAGAATGCAAACTCAAAGACCAAGAAGCTCAGGATGAATGCGTCCTAGATCAAATCATTGCTGGTATCGAGTATCCAGAAGTGCAACGAACACTCCTAGCAAAGGATAACACTCTGACACTCAGAAATGCCACTGATATATGTCGCACACATGAAGCTAGTATGATTCATATGGAAAAAGTGACCCATCTTCATCCATCATCAAATCCTCCTTCCAGGGTTGACATTATCGACAAGAAAAAATTCAGATGTGGACACTGTGGCACAGACCATGGACCAAAAAATTGTCCAGCGTATGGATGTAAATGCTCTGCCTGCGGCAAATTGAATAACTGGAAAAAAAAATGTGTCATTCAACCCCTGACAGAAACAAATACCACACTTCATATAGAAGTGGAATGAAGATGAATAACCAAGACATGCAGCAATATTCATTGAAATCACCTCGACAATGTGAAAACAATGCAAAACACTCCGACAATGATGAAGATGACAAGACTGATCAAATGGACAACATGTACATACTTTTCCGCTATAGATGACAAAGCAGCTAGCAACAGAACAGAATTTTTTGTGGATCTGAAGATTATGCTTCGGAAGAATACACCAGCAACTTTAAAAGTAAAAGTAGACACCGGAGCACAAGGAAACACACTTCCTTTATGCATATACAGACAAATGTTTACTGAAAATCTGGATGCAGAAGGCTATCCACAAGCAGGCACTACCACTGTTTACTGAAAATCTGGATGCAGAAGGCTATCCACAATCAGGCACTACCACTGTAAGCCACACCACCCTAACTGCATACAATGGGACAATCATTCCACAGTACGGAGACAACAAATTTCTGTGTCAACATGGAAAAATCAATATTGATGCAGAATTTTCTATTGCAGATGCACCTGGACCAGCTATTCTTGGACTGACTGACAGTCTGAAACTCGAGCTCATCACAGTGAATTGTCCAATCACCACACTGCTTAACCAGTCATATCCACCTCCAGTCAATGGTGATGAAGACCTCAAATGGCTGTATCCAGACAGATATCATTTTCAAGGTGTTGGTGAGTTTGATGGAGTATGTCACATTACCCTGAAAGACCAAGCACAGCCTGTGATACAAGCTCCAAGAAAATACCCAATACAGCTGATATCAGAAATCAAAGAAGAATTACAAAAAATGGAGATGAATGTCATGACACCAGTCAAAGAAGCATGATTGGGTAAACTCCTAGGCTTTTGGCAGAAAGGCTAATGAAGCACTCAGAATCTGCCTAGATCCCAAAGGACTTGAAAAAGAACATCAAAAGAACTTACCATGAAATGCCTATTGTTTAAGAGACAACAATCTTCAGTAAACTGCATGCAAGGCATGGATATTGGTCCATCAGACTCGACGAGTCATCCAGCAAGCTGACCACATTTAACAGCCCATGTGGTCAATACTGCTTCAAGCGACTTCCTTTGGGGCTCAATGTCTCTCAAGATATCTTCCAGCAGAAAATGGATGAGATCCTCAACCAGTGTCCAAGGACAATAGGTATTACAGATGATGCGATAGTTTATGGCAAAGATGAAAAAGAACATGACTTCAACCTGCATCACCTCATGCAAGTAACAAGAAGCAAAGGACTTGTTTTCAATGATGACAAATGCTACATCAACAGAAAACAAATAAAATGTTTTGGCATGATATATGACACAGATGGAATTCATCCTGATCCTGAAAAATATATGGAAATAAAGAACCTGAAAACACCAACAACAGCAATAGAACTCCAGCAGTTTCTTGGAATGGTCTAATACATGGCTCCATGAAATGCCTATTGTTTAAGAGACAACAATCTTCAGTAAACTGCATGCAAGGCATGGATATTGGTCCATCAGACTCGACGAGTCATCCAGCAAGCTGACCACATTTAACAGCCCATGTGGTCAATACTGCTAGTTCAAGCGACTTCCTTTGGGGCTCAATGTCTCTCAAGATATCTTCCAGCAGAAAATGGATGAGATCCTCAACCAGTGTCCAAGGACAATAGGTATTACAGATGATGCGATAGTTTATGGCAAAGATGAAAAAGAACATGACTTCAACCTGCATCACCTCATGCAAGTAGCAAGAAGCAAAGGACTTGTTTTCAATGATGACAAATGCTACATCAACAGAAAACAAATAAAATGTTTTGGCATGATATATGACACAGATGGAATTCATCCTGATCCTGAAAAATATATGGAAATAAAGAACCTGAAAACACCAACAACAGCAACAGAACTCCAGCAGTTTCTTGGAATGGTCTAATACATGGCTCCGTTCATACCCAAATTGTCAGATCTAACAGTAACATTGAGAAGTCTACTGAAGAAAGAAGCAAAATGGGAATGGAACAGTTCACACCAACCGGGCTTTCCAAAAAGCCAAAGACATGATCTGGGAAGACAATTCACTCAGATACTTTGACGTAAACAAACCAGCTGTCACACAAGCAGACTGCATCTCAGTTTGGACTTGGTGCAGCACTTCTACAAAATGGAAAACCAATCGCTTTCGCAAGCAAAGCATTGACAAAAACAGAACAACGCTATGTAAACATAGAACGTGAAGTACTTGCTGTGGTTTTCGGCTGTCAACGCTTCCACACATACGTATATGGAATATACTTCACAGTGGGATCAGACCACAAACCACTGGAACAAATCCAAAAGAAAAACTTGGCAAACACTCCACCAAGACTCCAAAGGATGATTCTTCAACTGCAGCCATATGACATGGATATTGTTTACTGCCCTGGTAAGGAAATGCCTGCACCATATGACATGGATACTGTTTACTGCCCTGGTAAGGAAATGATGCCTGCAGACTCCTGGTCTCGCATCAGTCCATCTGACGGTCCTAAAATAGATCTTGAGGAGTCCATTTTTGCAATACAATTCTCATCTGACCACATCGAAGAACTGAAGATGTTAACCAAAAATAATCACTGAAATGAACTCTCTCCGAGGGTGGCCACAGACTTGCAAAGAACTACCTAAATCTGTCAAACCTTACTGGTCATGGAAGGATGAACAGAGTGTAGAAGATGATATGATCCTCAAAGGCCACAGAATCATCATTCCGACAAAAATGCAACCCTACATTCTACAACCAATATATTCTGAACACCAAGGAGCAGAAAAATGCAAACTGAGCGCCAAAACAGCTGTTTTCTGGAGTGGCATCAATCATGACATTGAAGTAATGAGGACGTGCATGACATACCAAACCTACAGAAACAGTCAACCAAAAGAAACGTTACTCCAACATGAAGTTCCTGATCACCCATGGCAAATTCTTGGCTCAGACATCATGACTTTTGATGGTTATGACTACCTGATCATCATGGACTGCCACTCAAAAATGCCACTTGTGCGAAAACTTGCAGTAGCAAGCCAGACCAACACCACAAATGTGATCACACAAAACATGGTATTCCTGAGAAAATTGTCACTGACAATGGAGCACCATATATAGCAATGCAATTTAAAAATTTTGCAAGAGTGGTGAGTCAAGCATATCACCAGCTCTCCTCATTATCCTAGATCTAATGGCCTGGCCGAACGCAACGTACAAACTGTCAAAAACATTTTCACAAAAACAAAGGCCAGCAATACTGACTCTGATTTAGCACTATTAACATTCAGAAGAGCACCCATTGACCATCACCCTCCATCACCAGCAGAAATCCTGTTTTCCCTCAAACTGAAAACACTTCCCACAACCATTCCACACCCCAGTCCTGAGAGTGTAAACATCCGCAAGAACTTAGTTCAGCGACAACACACACACAGAAAAAACACCATGACAAAACTACCCATGATCTACCACCGCTCTTCAAAGATCAAACAGTGCTGGTGCAGAAAGATGAATATGGATCTTGGACACCAGCGACAGTACTGTATGCTACAGAAGAACCAAGATCCTATATGGTGCAATCTTCAAACGGTACCATCTACCAAAGAAACAGACACCATTTAATGCCTTTACATAAATCAGAGAAAAGACATGAACATAGGACTGATACAACTGAAAAGACCAGATCAGATGACAGGATCTACCAGTCAACCAGCTCACATACCAGTGAAGCCAACAAACCCTTGCTGACCATAAAATCCAGAGAAAACACACTGATGCACCCCCGCCAACAAGGATGACACACAAACCAAAAGATTGATAAAGGCAATCTAATCGAGACAGTTTCTTTTTTTTTTTTCTTGAGTTCTCACTGTTCTGTGTTCAGAATTAACTCTTTGTGTTACATTTAACATTGAGCAAATAGGACTGACAGTGCAACAAGTTACTATGGTTCAACACCAGATATTTAAGTGACAAGAGAAACATTTTCTATTATGAAAGGAGGGATGTAATAGTATCGTATCTAAGTGTTAAATCTATTCGCCATGTAGTAACATGTCAGAGTGAATGCCCTTGCTAGATGGACCTCCCTTGTTAACTGCCATGCAACGATAAACATCGACGATGCCAGTGCTGTCATAATTAGGCTCCTGCTTGTTCATATAGTTCTTCAACGCCTAATACAATAACATTTCAGCCATGAAGATGAAGTTGAAGGCCAGCCAAAACACTGGTCATGAGCTTGGGACTCATCAATACTTCACTTACCTGAGATCCATCATTAGCACCATGGGATCAAAACCAGAAATCCTGTGAAGGGTAGCAAAAACAACTTCTGCGTTGTCCAGATCCTGTAAGGAAGGGAAGGATAGCAAAGACAACTTCTGCATTGTCCAGATCCTGTTAGGAATGGAAAGGCAGCAAAAACAACTTCTGCATTGTCCAGTATCCTGTTAGGAATGGTAAAGGCAGCAAAAACAACTTCTGCATTGTCCCGATCCTGTTTAGTAATCGAAGCAGCCAAAAAACATTTCTGCATTGTCCAGATCCTGTAAGGAGTGGAATCAGCAAAAACAACTTCTCATTGTCCAGATCCCTGTTAGAAATTGGCAAGGCAGCAAAAACAACTTCTGCTTGTCCAGATCCTGATAGGAATGGAAAGGCAGCAAAACAACTTCTGCATTGTCCAGATCCTGTTAGGAATGGAAAGGCAGCAAAAACAACTTCTGCATTGTCCAGATCCTGTTAGGAACGGAAAGGCAGCAAAAACAACTTCTGCATTGTCCAGATCCTGTTAGGAATGGAAAGGCAGCCAAAACAACTTCTGCATTGTCCAGATCCTGTAAGGAGTGGAAAAGCAGCAAAAACAACTTCTGCATTGTCCAGATCCTGTTAGGAATGGCAAGGCAGCAAAAACAACTTCTGCATTGTCCAGATCCTGTAAGGAATGGAAAGGCAGCAAAAACAACTTCTGCATTGTCCAGATCCTGTAAGGAATGGAAGGACAGCAAAGACAACTTCAGCGTTGTCCAGATTAAAACCTGTAAGGAAGGGAAAGGCAGCAAAGACAACTTCAGCGTTGTCCAGATTAAAAGCTGGGAAGGGAAGGACAGCAAAGACAACTTCAGCATTGTCCAGATCCTGCAAGGAATGGAAGGGCAGCAAAGACAACGTCAGTGTTGTCCACACTGAAACTTGTAAAGAAGGGAAAGGCAGCAAAGACAACTTCAGCATTGTCCAGATTAAAACCTTAAAGAATGACAATAACGTTTCCACGAAACACAAGATCAGACTCCTGTTTGTAATGGTACATTCAATCTACTGTATGCATGTGAGACAAAGACCCTCACAGCAGACAAGGACAGAAGAAACCAAGGCATGCAAATGAGGCGCAACTGCAAGATAGACACTAAACTCAAATATACTGATCATATCATCAATGAACAAGAGTTAAAAAAAAAAAAAACAGCATGCGGTACATTATTCAAAGATCTGCTAAAACTATGTTATTAAGCAGTAAACAAGTTGGGTATTTTTTGCTCCCATAAGAAAACCTAACACAGAGTAACTTGTATTCAAGACCGGCACAGCCTTTTAAACTTGAATAAAGTCAGACAAATACATAGACAAACAATCTAATAGTGGGGGAAAAAACAAGCGCAGGCCAACAACTGAACTATCTTCATAGTAATGACTTGGCAAAGATTTGGACTTAAGGAGGGGGGTGGGGGGGGGGGGGGGGGGGAGGGCGGAATTTGAAGATGGAGAAACTGGGAACATGAAATTAAGAAAATATGTTACAGATATGAAAACTCTTCACTAGCTGCATAAGGGAACCATCGCAATCCCTTTTGAAGGCAAATATATTTGTATTGTCTGCTCCGAGGCCTTTCGTCCGCTGGGTCGGACTCATCAGGGAGACACGGCTGGTTGTGTCTGCGCTCCTGGCGTCAAATAGAGACACACCACAGTCCATAATACTGTGGTGTTCTCACCACCAAGGGTGCAAAAAAGAATCCAATAGCACCCCCAAAGCAGCCAGCGAAGAGTAGTAAATGAAACTAAACGAAAGTGTGGGGAGGAAAAAAGTTGCTGAAAAACTAGAGACATTATGCAAATAGTATAAAATGTAAGGGACAATTTTTGAGCCTACGCCTGAGGATCCACCCAAAGATGCAAGGGAGATCAAAAGACAAACACACAGAAACAAATACAAATAACCTCAATTTAATCAAAACAAAATCGGAAATGAAATGAGGCAGGGAACAGTAAACGATAAACAGTAAACAAGTTGGGTATTTTTTGCTCCCATAAGAAAACCTAACACAGAGTAACTTGTATTCAAGACCGGCACAGCCTTTTAAACTTGAATAAAGTCAGACAAATACATAGACAAACAATCTAATAGTGAGGGAAAAAACAAGCGCAGGCCAACAACTGAACTATCTTCATAGTAATGACTTGGCAAAGATTTGGACTTAAGGAGGGGGGTGGGGGGGGGTGGGGAGGGCGGAATTTGAAGATGGAGAAACTGGGAACATGAAATTAAGAAAATATGTTACAGATATGAAAACTCTTCACTAGCTGCATAAGGGAACCATCGCAATCCCTTTTGAAGGCAAATATATTTGTATTGCCTGCTCCGAGGCCTTTCGTCCGCTGGGTCGGACTCATCAGGGAGACACGGCTGGTTGTGTCTGCGCTCCTGGCGTCAAATAGAGACACACCACAGTCCATAATACTGTGGTGTTCTCACCACCAAGGGTGCAAAAAAGAATCCAATAGCACCCCCAAAGCAGCCAGCGAAGAGTAGTAAATGAAACTAAACGAAAGTGTGGGGAGGAAAAAAGTTGCTGAAAAACTAGAGACATTATGCAAATAGTATAAAATGTAAGGGACAATTTTTTTCCTCCCCACACTTTCGTTTAGTTTCATTTACTACTCTTCGCTGGCTGCTTTGGGGGTGCTATTGGATTCTTTTTTGCACCCTTGGTGGTGAGAACACCACAGTATTATGGACTGTGGTGTGTCTCTATTGACGCCAGGAGCGCAGACACAACCAGCCGTGTCTCCCTGATGAGTCCGACCCAGCGGACGAAAGGCCTCGGAGCAGGCAATACAAATATATTTGCCTTCAAAAGGGATTGCGATGGTTCCCTTATGCAGCTAGTGAAGAGTTTTCATATCTGTAACATATTTTCTTAATTTCATGTTCCCAGTTTCTCCATCTTCAAATTCCGCCCTCCCCACCCCCCCCCCCACCCCCCTCCTTAAGTCCAAATCTTTGCCAAGTCATTACTATGAAGATAGTTCAGTTGTTGGCCTGCGCTTGTTTTTTCCCCCACTATTAGATTGTTTGTCTATGTATTTGTCCGACTTTATTCAAGTTTAAAAGGCTGTGCCGGTCTTGAATACAAGTTACTCTGTGTTAGGTTTTCTTATGGGAGCAAAAAATACCCAACTTGTTTACTGTTTATCGTTTACTGTTCCCTGCCTCATTTCATTTCCGATTTTGTTTTGATTAAATTGAGGTTATTTGTATTTGTTTCTGTGTGTTTGTCTTTTGATCTCCCTTGCATCTTTGGGTGGATCCTCAGGCGTAGGCTCAAAAATTGTCCCTTACATTTTATACTATTTGCATAATGTCTCTAGTTTTTCAGCAACTTTTTTCCTCCCCACACTTTCGTTTAGTTTCATTTACTACTCTTCGCTGGCTGCTTTGGGGGTGCTATTGGATTCTTTTTTGCACCCTTGGTGGTGAGAACACCACAGTATTATGGACTGTGGTGTGTCTCTATTTGACACCAGGAGCGCAGACACAACCAGCCGTGTCTCCCTGATGAGTCCGACCCAGCGGACGAAAGGCCTCGGAGCAGGCAATACAAATATATTTGCCTTCAAAAGGGATTGCGATGGTTCCCTTATGCAGCTAGTGAAGAGTTTTCATATCTGTAACATATTTTCTTAATTTCATGTTCCCAGTTTCTCCATCTTCAAATTCCGCCCTCCCCCCCCCACCCCCTCCTTAAGTCCAAATCTTTGCCAAGTCATTACTATGAAGATAGTTCAGTTGTTGGCCTGCGCTTGTTTTTTCCCCCACTATTAGATTGTTTGTCTATGTATTTGTCTGACTTTATTCAAGTTTAAAAGGCTGTGCCGGTCTTGAATACAAGTTACTCTGTGTTAGGTTTTCTTATGGGAGCAAAAAATACCCAACTTGTTTACTGTTTATCGTTTACTGTTCCCTGCCTCATTTCATTTCCGATTATGTTATTAAGGCCATGTAACAAGATCCAAAAACCCTGATGAAATACTCCTCCGGGAAACACTTGTTGGATGGAGATGGACAGGAAGACAGAAAAAAAGGACTGAAAATATTGCAGTATGGACAGGTAAACCATCTGCTGGCATGCAGACCTTGGCACACAACCAACTGAGCTTGAGGAACCTGGTGAACACTGTGGCGCCCCGATGACTTTCAACAGTGTTAAGGGAGAAGAAGATGATTTTTATTTCATCTCCACAAAAATCTGAATAAATATTGGGGAAAAGTAACATCATGCTTGTGATGCAAGTCACAATTCAATTTGCATGTCTGCTACATAGTCTGTGCACAAAACAACATACTGGTGTTTACTGGTTGCTTTTTTTTTCAAGTGTATTACAAGTCTTGGAGAAATAAACATTACACACACACCAAACTGACAGTTCTTTTATATGCTTTATAAAGTCGTTTGTCACAATCAGTACAAATGTGCCCATCCCTTCATCATCAACATGTAATATTTATACAAGCTGTTTCTGTGACAGCCTGTGCGGAGGATCTCGTTTGAAAGTTATAGAAATCTGGGGAAAGCACTACAAATATCCTACCTTGCCATAGCCGCCTCGGCCAATGGTCTTCAGAAGCTCAAAGTTTTCTGAAGACAGCTTCTTCTCACTGGATGGGTTGACTGTTGACTCTGATATCTCCACTGTCTCCATGTCCTGCCTGAACAAGCATGACGTTGACAGATTCAAGATTTATTCCTTGTGTGCCTATTTAAATTGTGAAGAATGCAATCTAAAATGTTCACTGTGAAAACACCAAAACATCAGCAGATAGCCAAACCACAAAATGAAATTTAAGGAATAATATTTCTATCATTTGCAATCAGGATTTCTTGAATCGAGATACATATTATCAAGTTATCATATTTCTTAGTATTTTGTGTGGTATATCTGACCATTCTCATAATTTTGTGTAGTGTGTGATTCACTCTTCAAAAGTAGTCAGAGAGAGATTTTTTTCATTGTGCTTTTACAGCATATTTGACTGGTCTGACAATCAGAGAACAAAAATGTAAAGTCACGAAAACCAACTGATTTTGTATCAAGCCCTCCTTTGGTTGATGGTATCTTATGACAAAAAGTTTCTACAAACAACACACACACACACACACACACACACAACACACACACACACACAAATTTAAAACTTCAACTACATGTAGCAGATTATATTCAATCATTAACTGATACCACAAAAACCAGCACCTACAAATAAATTCATGCCAGTACAGTCACAAAATTGTTCTTGTCATTAGTTTTTGCTCATATTGCACAGAACTTTTTATGTCAGTTTGACGCAATTTTTTTTTTTTTTTAATCCCAGAAAGATCAATGCGCACTATCTACAGATATGGCGGGGGGGAAATCAATCATTATTAAATTTACTCTAAGTCAACATTAAACCTTCACAGTTCTAAGACTAACAAAGGTAAGTTTATGTGAACAATAACCCACATTCCAGCTTCCTAAATAGCCTCAAATCCAACAATTTTTTCAAAGCTGTTTTCAGTCTTGACAATTTTTTTCCTTACCCTTCTGCTGTCTAGACTAACATAACCATCCAAACATTCCTGAACACTAATCATATTTATTTGCCAACACCTTTGCGTTTCTTTGAATTTCTAAAGGTGTTTCTTTGAATTTCCAAATTATTTTACTCCATCTCTGTTAGTAAAAAGTTGACTTTTTTCCAGTATTTCTAAAATCCTGTGGACTTTTTATTATACACCTCCTTTAGCATGCATTAAGCCATGTCATATGTTTACTCATTTACTACGACTCCTGGTAAATTTCATCACATTTTCCTCCTAACCCTTCTGCTGCTGTTTGCAGAAAACAGCCAAATTGTATTTTCTTCCTTTTCCGACCAAATTCATCACTACTGAAAGAAAACAAGCAATAAAATTATAAAAAGTGCAAAGAACATTTTCAATACAGACAAAGGTGGTTCTTTAGAGCCTACTGTTCATATTTTTGCCTTCTGAAAGTACTGTTAACTCATTTATTTTGTTTTGATAAGGCTAAATAAACAGAATAGTAACAAATCTCGAGGAAGACTGAAAGTAAGAATTAGAAGTATATGTGGTCCACAGGTTCGTTAATGTAACATAAAAAAAAACAACTACAAAAGGTGGTGGGGGGAGGGGGAAAGGGTATGCATCCAAAAAGAAAAAAGAAAGAAAAAAACAAACAAACAAACAAACAAAAACTGTTGTCCGACATGTGGATGCTAGCAAATATATCAAACGTTCTTCTGAAGTCCAGATCAACAGGATTGTCTGCTTGAACTTCCATTGTCCACTTGAATCACAAAAACAAACATGTGCAAGAAAAATACCACAAATCATTTTTAGTAGTCCAGAAACCCTGTAGAGTGTATGTCCACATATCATACCAGGCCAAACATAGATGGTAAGGTAAGGTAATGTTGCTCATAGCCCAGCCAACCGCAAAGGGCCATGTTAGGGCTGTCACCACATTAAAATCAACTCACAAGTCATCAACAAAAACAACCAAAAAAAAAAAAAAAAAAAAAAACAACCTTTCACACATCTCTTTAAAATACATCTTCTAAAAGCGTACCAGAAACTTCGTTAAAAATCTTTCTTCCGTAAAATCCTAGATCAGATGAAAAATGTTGATCTCTTTCAGAAAAAGATCATGTCAGGTGGGACATCTCTGAACAGGGTTTTCATGGAGTCTGCTGTAAAGTGTTTATGTATCACACTGTGCAAGTCCCAACAATCTAAAAGAATATGTTTCACCGAGAGCAGAACATGACATGGAATGCACCATGAAGCTTCTTCACCTTTTAAAAGATAAGAATGGATATAAAACGAGTTGCCTGTGAGCAAGCGGCACAAGACTGTTTCATCTTTACGGCCGCCTCAGGAACATGGTAAAAACTCTTTCAGGTTTGGACGGATTTTCAATAGTTTGTTATCCGTCTGCAAGGTCTATTCCTCTTGCCAGAGGTCTTTGACATTATCATTAACTTTGGGTTTTTGATCTGTGTACAGGACAGACATGTTAGACAGTTTCCCTGTTGTGGCATTCTTGGCCAAACGATCAGCCATTTCATTCCCTCCGATGCCAACATGACCAGGAACCCATGCCAGAACGATGTTGTGACCTTCCGCTTTCAACCTAGTAAAAAGTTCAAAAAAGTGTAGCAGTCTGGGATGATGGAGGTTACGGCCAGCTATGGCCTCCAAAGCTGACAGCGAATCAGACCAAATCAGAAAGTTCTGAGACTACATGACAGGGCTGTACTCTATGCTTCCTTTCATACTATATCCCGGCATCAACCAGGCCTGAGAGATACAGGCACCTGCAGTGTTGGTCAGGAAATTTGAGCAACACTCTCATAAACGCATCCATTAAGTGGATGAAAGTCGACTGTGTGGTCCCAGTCTTCCCAACTGAGTCCGCAGCAAACTCAACTCTGGGTAGGAGCCGGTCGGGGCAGAAAAACCCACATGACTCTGATGGGATTCAAACCCACGACCTCCCAGCCGGGAGTCTGCAACGCTAACCACTTCGCCACGGCGGCTGGTGAGATTTTCTTTTCTGTTTTTACTTTTTGGATGTTGGACTCCTGGATCCAAACTGGGCAGTTGCGTGAAGAGGAGGGGTGGTCGCTCCGCAGTTTGCACAATGAGCCGGATCTTTACACGGCCCATCATGGGTTGCCTTGCAGCAAACACCACACACCTCCTCCCCAGAACAGCTATCTCTGACGTGTCCAAACTTCTGGCATTTGAAAAAACCGCATCGGAGATGGAACATACAGTTGGACATGGACATTCAAGTAGCCTACTTTAATGACCGGAGGTAATGAAGGGGAGCAGAATGTCAGAAAGAGGGTGTTGGTGAGCACTCTTTCTGCTCCTTTACAGACTGTCACCCAATGCACCTCTATTACACCTTGGGATGCTAGTTCCATTTTAATTTCTGTTTCCGAGACACCTTTCAGATCTGGGCATCGAATGACTCCTTTGGATGAATTCAATTGCTTATGGGGAGTCACCCGGATTTCTCTGTCCACTAGCTGTGGGGCCTTCAACAGCTGTTCAGATTGTTTCTTTGACTTGCACTGAACAAGGAATGAGCCTTTCATAGCCTTTTCCTAGACTGAGGGTCGCCTGCGATACTTTGGAAGCCCTTCTGGATTGCGAAAGGACTCAGAGCTGAAATGGGCTTTTCCTGCTCTGTCCCTTCAATCACAAGCCAGGAAGCCCAGAAACCTGTCCTCTCTCTTGTCTCCATATCAGAGTCGCTATCTTAATCACTCTTCCGAAATAGGATCCACTGCCTTCCTCTTCTTTTTGGGGGGAATGTTTTTAGAAGTAGCCATGTTTAGTGTGTTTAAATTTCGTCTCTCCCTTACCCACCCACCATGGAGTCCAACTAAGGGGCTAGGGCCAAGAACTTGCCATCTTGACCCCTTCCAGGCTTCAGGAGAGATATACAACAAACAGAAGCCTACCGACCCTATCCCCCCTGATCATGCTCAACTCCCGGGAGCAGAGAGCTGAGCACTGCAGGGGTTATCTTGGCCAGCCGGAGAACTGCCTGTCTTGACCCAGCCCCATGAAGGGAAGCCGATTGATACACCCAGCCCAGAGTGTACCTCCTGTCTAGGAGAGGTCCGAGCCAAAGTGATGTGTTGAGGGCACTTGCCCTCTCAATCACCAGGATCTCATTCCCCTCCATCACAGGTTGCACCGCATGGCAAACACGGCGGATCTTAAGAAGACCACAGAGAAAAAGAGTGTGGAAAAGAAGACTTGAAGGGGAGATGAAGACAGAAAAGAGCCAAATAAGAAAGGCAGAAGATAGGAAAGGAAAAAGGCGAGTTACTATTAGTCAGGGCCCTCACCCTTAGCCTATCTGACATGGGAGGCCCTACCAGGGGCATCAACTCCTTACCACGTTGTGCTTAGGCCAGACAGCAACTTGACTTTTCGGGCCTGGAAGCATTTTCAAAAACTAGCCTATCATCAAGTATTGATGCCCACTCCAGCAAACCCAACGGAATCACGGGAACGTGCAAGCCCTCCGACCATGGCAAGGTTGCAACACCTGGAGGGCAAACATAAATGTACAGTGTACATCCGAAGCACAGGCAAGGGGTTAAACCCCCTACTCACCAAGTTTTGATTAGGTCCATAATTACCCCACATTTAATCATGACATGTCGCAACCACATGCAATAAAAAAAGTTAATTGGGTTGACTGTCTGAAGAGCAGAACACAATGATTGTGACACCATAATACTTCTTCTGGTATGGAAAAAAGCCATGGAAAGCTACACCCACCAACAACAGGAAGAACCTCTGCGCATGAGAAGACAACTAACGCACCTGCCTTACTTTCAAAGTATACAATGAGAATATATAATTAAGCATTTTTTTATCAGAACCGATAAGGTCTCTACTAATTATTTAAATCATTCGAAAAACACTCTACTATCAAGAATGGAAGCGATCAGTTCATGACTTGACAAGCTTAATAATTATGGATATGCAAATAAGCTATGAACATACACATCATTAAGGACCTGGTGTAAATAACTTAATTCCACCCTCTGCCAGGAAATGTTGCAAACGTTGCAAAACCACTATCCTCTACCAAGAAATTCTCAATCGCATAACAACGTGAAAAAGTCAGAAGAGAATCAGAGAGCACCACCTTTACCTCACCTGTTATAGGTGACTCTGTCAACAAAGTGGAAGTAAGTTCCAGACCAAACTCCACTCATTAGACCATGTACTCTTTATCCATAGAAAGCGCTTTCAATCCAAACAGAAATTCTGTGCATGTCCGACATGCTGACTGCTAATTCCTTAATTTCACAAAAAGAAAAAAACAAAACAAGAGAAAATGTTGTTATATCATTACACATACAAGCTCAAAGGTACACTGGGCCACAATCTCATCTAGTGCCACTGTGATTTTTTACACTAAATCTGTAATTGTTCTTTTCATAGTCTACCTCTGATCAGGCACATAACCCAGAATTTTGGAAGTATAAAAGTTAAAACCCCACTTAAACTAATTAATCTTTCTCCCCCTTCCTTTCTACCTTAAATTTGACAACTGGACATGATGCAAGCACAAATCAATTCCTCCGAAACAACTGCTGACTTTGAGCAAGTTTCTTCCCCCTTCCCCCCCTCCCCTTAAGGTAAAGCAATGTTGCTTATAGCCCAGCCGACCACAAAGGGCCATATCAGGACTGTCATCACAATGAAGTCAGCTCAAAAGTCATTTACAAAAGAAGAAAATAAAAACAACACATTCACACAATCCTTTAAAATACACCTCCTACAAACACATTGGAAATTTTGTTCCAAAATCTGTCATCTGTAAAATCTTACATAAGATGAAATTTGTTGATCTCTTTTAGAAATTCAAAGATCATGTCAGGTGGGACATCTCTGAATTTTCATGGAGTCAGCTGTAAAATGTTTATATCTCAGATCATGCAAGTCCCAACACTATAAAAGAATATGTTTCACTGTGAGTTGTACATGACAGAGAATGCACCACGGAGCTTCTTCACCTTTTACAAGATAAGAATGGGTGTAAAAGGAGAGGCCTGTATGCAAACGGCACAAGACTGTTTCTTCTTTACAGCCACCTGGGGAACATGGTAAAAACTCTTTCAGGTTTGGACCGATTTTGAAAAGTTTGTTATCCGTCTGCAACTTCCATTTCCCTTGCCAGAGGTCTCTGACGTAAGCCTGCGTTTTGGGTTTCTGATCAATGTGAGTGATAGACAATCTGCTCAACTCCTTTGTGGTACTCTTGGCAAGTTGATCAACTAACTTGTTCCCTTGAATGCCCACATGTCTGGGAACCCAAGCAAAAACTATGTTGTATTCATCTGATTTCAGAAAGGTGTACAGTTTGATTAGACTAGTTTCAGCAGTTAACGGTGCTTGAGGTTACTGCTGGCAATGGCTTCCAAAGCAGAAAGGGAGTCCAACAAAATGAGGAAATCTTTGTTTTGATTTAGAGACCATTTCAAGAGCCAGGACCATGGCTGTCAACTCAGCAGTGTAGGCGGAGCTGTCAGTGGGAATGTGTTTAGAACATCTCTGAGAAGGACCTCTTGCACAATACACAGCAGAGGCAACTCCCTCCTCAGATTTGGAACCGTCAGTTAAAATTCTTCCAAAGGATGGAAACTTCGAACACAGATCGGCAGAAAAGGATATAGTGGTATCTTTACAGTACAAGGCTAAATCAAACCAGATATCTGGAGTGAAGAAAGCCCATGGTGGGTCATCAGGAAACTTGGATAAATCACACACCACTCCAAGGTCTATGCATTGTTCAAATGGAGGAGCATATGAATTCCCAAGGATGGAATGGAAATGGGGTCGACATCGGATTTCTTTTTAAACTGGGGGTCATAAACAGTCATATGCAGGGTTTGGGGGTTAAAAGGATAGATTCAAACTATAGTTTAAGGTAAGTTTCAGCTGACGGTTCAAGAAGGATGATTCTTCTGCCTCAACATACAGCTATAAACAGGGGTAGTGTGGAATGCACCCAGACAGAGTTGAAGTCCTTGATAGTGGGTAGGATCTAGACTTTTCATGTAGGAAGGTTTGACCGAGCCATACACAACACACCCATAGTCCAGTTTGGAGCAGATCTGGTAAGGTACGGTAATGTTGCTTATAGCCAAGCCAACGGCAAAGGGCCATATCAGGGCAGTCACGGAGCAGTTTAGAGCCCAGTGAAGATGAAGAAGAGTTTTCTTACTAGCGCCCCAATCCATGTGTGCCAGAACTCTCAGAATGTTCAGTGCTTTCTGACAAGCAGTGTTTAAGTGTTGGATGTGACTTAAGTTTAAGTGACGTAAAGTTCAGTTTTTGATCAAAAATAACACCCAGAAATTTGGCTTTTTTCACAGCTGGAATGGTGGATTTGTCCAGACCAATGTCAGGATCGAGAAAGAACTGACAAACATGGTCAATCTTATCCACACAAATTGGAGTTGACGCTGTACGCTGGCATAAGAGGCTTCAACTGCATAGAGTGCCAAGTCATCAACAGAGAGGACTCAGAACCCGGTTTACTGAACTGGCAATGTCGTTAATTTTGATACAGAACAGAGCAGGAGATAGAATGCTCCCTTGAGGTACACCGAACACCCAACTCCTGCTCATGACTGTCAGACAGCAGCATGGTGCTAATATGGACCTGGAACTGCAGATCAGCCAGAAAGTTTTGAATAAATGGTCGACGACCACGAAAGCCAAATTTATGAAGATCCATAAGAATTCCAATTTTTCAAGTGGTATCATATGCTTTTTCCTGATAAAAAAAAAAAGATAGCAACTGTGACGAGAGTTGGGGGTGCATCGGTGTATGCTCTAGAAGAAGGATTTGGAATATTCTCTCTATTAGAGTTATGGTAAAATTTCACCTCCACCCTTTCTCTTACTAGTTATGGAAGACGCAACTTTCCGGTACTAGTCATCGAAAGAAATCTTTATTTTTCTCAGGACTGTTAAAATACTCAGTAGTGGCTCCGGGATCAGTTTCCTTAGGCCTGTACTCTTAAAAGTACTTGTAGCTCCGAGAGACAGAATTTGAGATTAGTTCAAACATTCAATACTGAAGGAACAACAAAGAACTGACACAAGCTAAGTGCACTTTCACACATCAACTTTACTCGTTTATACAAGAGTGAGATATTCAAATCAATTTCACACAGTCAGTTCAGGCTGAGTTTTGGTTCCCACTGTTTCATCATCAACAGAAGGAAACTCCTGGATGAGTTGAGTATGAGTCCACTTGGAATACTAAAACTTATCTGATGTTGGACAGGATAGTTGATCTCTCTCTAGTTGTTGGTGACTGATCCACTTCCATGGAGACCTGCTGCTCAAGTGCTGGGCTGCGGTGTGTGTCCACTACCATGTATGCCCAGGGTAGATAGCGACCCATGTTTCCAGAACAAACAGAACCTGGTCTGCAGCTGAGTAGCTGAGAGTCTGGCTTGTCGAGTTCATACACTTGCCCTCTGGCTTTCAGTAAACGTGTGAGATCTCGGCCAACAAAGGATCAGACTAGCATACATATATCTGCCATGATTATCGATCTCCACTGTTGTTCAGATTTTGAGTGGAGTGTAACAAAGGGTAGGTGACAACAATACAGTGCTGAACAATTTTAAGTCAAATAACTCTTCAAATATTTCTTATGAATTGAATTGCAGTAACCTGGAATACACAAAGCCGAAGTACACATGTGGTGTAGACTTAAGAGACACACTACAGAACATTCCAACAATCACCAGTATTCAGAAATCAACTTCACAGTTTTCACCCAGTACAGGCACTCTGCTTTTCCGATCAGAATTTCTCAATCAGTTATCATCTTAACAGATAGAATTGCATACTGGCTAAAGTCAGACTGTACACAAAGAAGGATGGTCAGATTGTTAGCAACGAATCTTAGCCAAGCATGGTAATAGCTTTTACCAGGTGGTGGCAAACAAACTATTACAACAGAATACTCATTCACAATCTTGATAAATGTCTCCAAGTTTTGATATAAAGTTATACTGTTAAACCGCATGGCATACATACAATCAATGTATAATCTCAAAATTTATAAACTTAGTTTCAAGTTTACAATTCTGGGAGATCAGTGCACCTTCGACCAGGAACAGAGTAGGTGAGATAAACATTCACTCTCTCTGGTTTACCCCTATTGTCTTTCTTGATTCACGTACAGATGATCAGTTTGATGGCCTCTGGTAAAACAGTGAATGGGAGGGACAGAGTTTCCCCTTTTTATAGGGTAAACTATCTATTCTGGTTCCTGTTCCTGTTGGCTTTGTGTCACTAAAGTCACAGAAAAGTGGAGGGGGGAGGTTTGGTAGAACATTCGAAAATACGCTTGTTCAGCCATTGGGGTTTGAATTTAGAACACTCACGCTAATTCAAACAGCACTGTTTAAAACATAACTGTGTCATTCCCAGTCTTCACATGCCACAGTCAGTGTGCGGGTGGTGAATATGGGGGGGGGGGGGGGGGGGGACGGAGGGTGTTGAGAAGGAGGACACTTGGCGACTTCTCTCTGATCCAACAGAGAGCAAATGTGCATTCAGCTAAAGGAAGGAAAAGGAGAGGGAGTGAAGTGAGCTATGTATTTCGAAAATGACCTAATCTTTTTCGGTGACAATGTTGCCAAATCAGGGAGAAAAGGGGGGATTGAGAGGGAAGAGACCAAGAGTTGGCATAGATCTGAAAACTATACTGCCCTTTGTGAGACAAAAGGACAGAGAAAGAAAGAGGGGGAAAGGGGCATGTGTGTATGTGTTTGTACAATTTGCACAAGAGGGTGGGTGTGGGAGTGGATAAGGTGGTTGACAATTCGTCACAGCAACCACATGTTGTTTATAAGTGAAGGCGTTGCGGAGGGTGGTTTCCAGATGGACTAAATGGTCAACGGTCAAGTGGTACATCCAGAACCCACACTGTTCATTTGCAAAAAGGCCACTGGTTTCCAGCTTCAACATCTGATGGGAGTTGGCCGTCTTTTAATTTCTTTTCCATTACGTCGCAGAGGCAGCTAGTCAGACCTATTGGATGATAGTCTGAAGGGTTGGTAAGGTCTTTTCCAGGTTTAGGAACTGGAACGATCAGGGCTTTTCGCCAGGAGGGCAGAAAGCACACTGTGGTCCAGAATCATCCAGGCCAGGAGCAGAATCACTACAGGTTTGCAAAGCTGATTTCAGTTCATCAATTGAAAAGGGTAGGTTGTACACTTCAGAGTTGTCTGAGGTGAAGTTGTACGAAGATTTTTCTCCAAGTTGTTAGTTTAAAAAAAAACAAACAGCAGAATTACTTGAGGATGATGATTCTGTTGAATAGTGATGGCCAGCACATTGGCAACTGCTTGTTTATCAGTTATTGGAGCATCAGCAAGTTTCAAGTGATGAATTGATGGGTTTGTGTTCGTCCCTTTGATTTTCTTGATATTTTAGATTTTTCTCTTGGATGTTTTATATGCCAGCCTGGAGCAGAAGATTCTCCAAGAGTTTACCAACTTTAAAAGTGTGTCTCGTTTTGGCTTGGAGTTTTTGATGGGCTCGAGCATTGGGAGCCTAAGTTCTTTGGAACACCTGACGCAAAGCCATTTGCGTTCTCTTGAGATTTGTTGGCAGTCAGAATTAAACCAAGGTGCTTTAGACAGCTGAAGTTTATTGGAAGACATTGGAGTTCAGGTTTTTGCAGACTTGATCAAAGTATTAGTAATTTTTCATTTTTTTATCTTTTTTTTTTAGTTAGAGATTCTGCTGAGTCTTGACTTTCAAGAATGTCAGTTTCTTGGAGCTACTTTGAAATATTTGCAGCAAAAAGATTCCAGTCAGCCTTTTCATAATTAAGGTGTTGTGGAACAGAGGCACTTTCAGTTGTTATGGATTTTAACATAACGAGAAAATGGTCACTTGCAAGCAGATCGTCATGGGCAGACCACTCATAGTCCAGGACCAGGGAGGGGTCACATATTCACAAATCTAAACATACAAGTGTGCCTGTGGCAGAACGGAGGTAAGCTGGAGACCCATTATTCAGACAACACAAGTCCAGCTCTGAAAAGACATCTTCAAGAAGCAGACCTCTGGATTCACACTACCCTATCGGGGATTATGGCCATTAAACTCACCCAACAGCAAACATAGGCGAGGAAGTTCTTTGATCAAACTGACAAGGTCCTGACAACAAACTGAGACAGGTGGTGGTAGATATAATGAGCAAACTGCAATGGTTTTATGGAGACTGACTCTCGCAGCTACTGCCTGAACAGAGGTAGTAAGAGCAACAGGGCTAAACAGCAAAGCTTTGTGGATAAGAAGGGCAACGCCGCCTGCTGATCCCAATGTCGAAGGTTGTGCAAGTTTAGTAAGAATATTGAAGCCAGATAGAGTGAAGGTCTTCTGCCTTTGAATTTTGTTTCCTGAAGAGCTACTACCTGAGGTTTAAGTGGATGACACAAAAGCTGCAGATCCTCAAAGTTAGAGTTTAAACCACAGATATTCTAATGGAATAATGTACTGTCCATGGTGCTGAGGACAAACAGAAGAGAGATAAGATAAGATAATGTTGCTTATAGCCCAGCCGACCGCAAGGGGCCACATCAGGGCTGTCACCACGTTAAAATCAACTCACAAGTCATTAAAAAAAAAAAAAAAAAAAAAAACTTTCACACATCTCTTTAAATGACATCTTCTAGAAACGCACCAGAAACTTCATTAAAAATCTTTCTTCCGTAAAATCTTAAATCAGATGAAAAATGTTAATCTCTCTCAAAAATTCAAGGATCACGTCAGGCGGGACATCCCTGAACAGGATCTTCATGGACTCCGCTGTAAAATGTTTGTGTCTCACATCGTGCAAGTCCCAACACTCTAAAAGAATATGTTTCATTGTGAGTGGCACATGACATGGAATGCACCACGGAGCTTCTTCACTCTTTAAAAGGTAGGAATGAGTAAAATACGAATGGCCGGTGTGCAGCCGGCACAGAACCGTTTCCTCTTTACGACCACCAGACGTAGATGGGAGGAACTCCTTAAGGTTTGGACGGATCCGAAAGAGTTTGTTATCCGTCTGTGTGTTCCAATCCTCCTGCCAGAGGTCTCTCACATAATCGTTAATTTGGGGTTTCAGATCTGAGCAAGGGATATAAATATTGGACAATTTCTCTCTTGTGGCATTCTTGGCTAAACGATCAACCATTTCGTTACCTCCGATGCCAACATGACCAGGAACCCAAGCCAGAATAATGTTGTAACCATCCGCTTTCAACTTGCTAAAAAGCTCAAAGAAATGTAAAAGTTCTGGATGCTGAAGGTTGCGGCCAGCTATGGCCTCCAAAGCTGACAGCGAATCCAACAGAACCAGAAAGTCCCTCTTGGTAGATTGTGAAATTATTTTCAATGCCAGAACCAGAGCAGTAAGTTCAGCAGAATAGACAGAGGCATCTGGAGGTATATGTTTTAACAGTATCTGAGAAGGAGCACCAGGGCAATAGGCTGCACAGGCCACTCCATCCTCAGACTTGGAACCGTCAGTGAAAATTTTCTGACAGGATGGAAATTTTGAACAGAGGTCAGCATACAATGCCTTGTATGCCTGAGAGCTGGTGGACTCTTTACGAAAAGCTGCGAGATCAAAACGAATCTCTGGTGTGAAAAAGGTCCATGGAGGCTGATCCGGAAACTTGGAAAAATCCGACACAACTCCTAGGTCTAGACCTGCATTCCGCGCGTGAGGCTGCATACGAACACCAAACGGCGGAATACAGTTAGGGTTGTTTTCGAATTTGTTTTGAAACTGGGGGGCAAAGACACAGTCATAGGCAGGATTCTGCGGTTCTGAGAACAGTCTGATATAGTAATTTAGAGACATTTTCAGCCTGCGGTTGGACAGTGAGGGTTCACCTGCCTCTGCGTACAGGCTGTACACAGGGGTGGTGCGGAATGCTCCAAGACAGAGACGAAGCCCTTGATGGTGGATAGGGTCCAAGAGTTTCAGATAAGAGGGTCTTGCAGAGCCGTACACAGCACAACCATAGTCCAGTTTGGAGCGGACCAAGGCTCTGTAGAGATGCAGCAAAGTTTTCTTATCAGCGCCCCAGTCAGTGTGCGCTACGACCCGCAGAATATTCAGAGCTTTCTGGCAAGAGGTTTTGAGATTTTTAATGTGGCTGAGAAAGTTGAGTTTTTGATCAAAAATAACTCCTAGGAATTTGGCTTCTTTTACAGCTGGAATGGTGGACTTGTCCAGACGAATTTCAGGATCAACAAAAAATTGACGAAAATTGTGAAAATGGATTGACTGAGTTTTGGTACGTGAGAAGGTAAACCCGTTTTCCTCGGCCCACTGCTGGATCTTGTTGACACAAAGTTGGAGTCGACGCTGTACGCTGGCGTAAGAAGCTCCAACTGCGTACAGCGCAAAATCGTCAACAAACAGAGAGGACTCAGAGCCCTGGCTTACCGATTTTACAATGTCGTTAATTTTAATGCTGAAAAGGGCAGGAGAAAGGATGCTCCCCTGAGGTACACCCAACTCCTGCCCATGGATGTCAGAGACTGCAGTGCCAACACGCACCTGGAACTGTCGATCAGCCAAAAAGTTCTGTATAAACAGAGGCAGGTGACCACGGAAACCAAGTCTGTGCAAGTCCAGAAGAATTCCTGATTTCCATGTGGTGTCATACGCTTTTTCGAGGTCGAAAAAGATAGCGACCACATGCTGTTTATTGACAAAGGCATTGCGGATGGTGGTTTCCAGACGGATTAGATGGTCGACTGTCGAGTGGTATTTCCGGAAACCGCACTGTTGACTGGCCAAAAGGCCATCGGTTTCCAGCTTCCACATCAGACGGGAGTTGACCATCTTTTCCATCAACTTACAGAGGCAGCTAGTCAGAGCTATTGGACGATAGTTGGAAGGGTTGGTAAGGTCCTTTCCAGGCTTTGGAATTGGAATGATCAGGGCTTTCCGCCAGGAGGGCGGAAAGTACCCTGTGGTCCAGATATGGTTGTATACTTTAAGAAGAGTCTGAAGACAGCTTTCTGGAAAATGTTTCAAAACCTGATAATGAATATCATCCAGACCAGGGGCAGAATTAGTGCAGGTTTGTAAAGCTGTTTTCAGTTCATTGATTGAAAAAGGGAGATTGTAGGCTTCAGAGTTGTCTGATGTGAAATTGTATAAAGATTTCTCTCTGAGTTGTTTGTTTTTTAAAAAGGCTGCAGATTTATTTGAAGATGAGGAGTTCTGTTGGATGGTGGAGGCCAACAGATTGGCAACAGCTTCTTTGTCAGTGATCAGAGCATCGGCAAGTTTCAAGTGATGAATGGAGGGGTTGGTGTTTTTCCCTTTGATTTTTCTGATGATGTTCCAGACTTTTTTCTTTGAAGTTTTTGACGTCAGCCCGGAGCAAAAGTTTCTCCAAGACTGACGTTTACTGATTTTGAAAGTGTGTCTCGATTTGGCGCGGAGTTTCTGATGGGCTCGAGCTGAAGGTCGTTGGTATACCCGACGCTGAGCCCGTTTGCGAACTTTTGAAATTTGTTGGCAGTCAGAATTAAACCAGGGTGTTTTGGGCATTTGGAGTTTATTGGAAGACATTGGAATACAGGTTTTAGCACACTTTATCACAGTGTTAGTCAGAGATTCAGCTGGGTCTGGACTCTGAAGAAAATCAGTGTCCTGGAATTCTTTCAAAATATTGGTGGCAAAAAGATCCCAGTTGGCCTTCTTATAATTAAGATGTTGTGAGACAGAGATGTTTTCAGTTAATAAGGGTTTTAAAAGAACAGGGAAATGGTCACTTCCGTGCAGATCGTCATGGACAGACCACTCATAGTCCAGGACCAGCGAGGGGTCACAAATCGACAAATCTAAACACGAAAGTGAACCTGTGGAAGAGTGGAGGTAAGTTGGAGCTCCATCGTTCAGACAACACAAATCAAAGTCTGAAAGGACATCCTCAAGAAGCAGACCTCTGGATGACGAACTGACACTACCCCAAAGAGGATTGTGACCATTAAAGTCACCCAACAGCAAGAAAGGTCGAGGAAGTTCTCCGATCAGACTGACAAGGTCCTGACGACAAACCGGGACAGAAGGTGGCAGATACAGTGAGCAGATTGTAACAGTCTTGTGGAGAGTGACTCTCGCAGCTACAGCCTGAAGGGAGGTAGTCAGAGCGACAGGACTAAACAGCAAAGTTTTGTGTAAAAGAAGGGCAACACCGCCTGACAGTCCCAATGTGGATGGTTGTGCAGGTTTAGAAAGAATATTAAAGCCAGAAAGAGTGAAGGTCTTCTGGCTTTGAATTTTAGTTTCCTGAAGAGCTACGACGGAAGGTTTTACAGTTTGACACAGAAGTTGCAGCTCCTCAAAATTTGAATTTAGGCCACGGATATTCCAATGGATTAGTTTACTACTATCCATGGTGCAGAGGATGAACAGGAGAGAAGTCAGGTCATCTCCTCGTCATCGTCTGCGTTCAGTGGAGCAAATTTATTGCTTAGTTTCACTGGACTGTTTGGGTCTTCAGACCTGCTGGCAGACTTGCCCACAGGTGAAGAAGGTCTGGATTTTGGAGATGGTGGAGGTTTCTTCCTCATCTCCACCATCTCCACACTTGGTTGAACTCCCTTGCCCGCACGGGCACTGCTCGAGGAAGTTCGAGGCGGGAGGCCTGGCTTTTTCATCTGCCCAGCAGCAGATGGAGTAGACTGCTGGGCAGTCTGAGGGGTGGCGGATTTTTTGCCTCCACCAGGGGCACCTACTTTGGGTTGGGAGGCGGTGGACTTGCTTCCACCAGAGCTTAACGGTCTTTCCTGCAATGTCTTGGTGAAAGTAAAATTGTCAGTCTGGCAGCAGACTGAACGGGTGGAAACTTTCTTTATAACGGAAGCATAAGAAGACACTGTTGACGTCTGACTGCCAACAACCTGTTTGCGGGCCTCAAAAAACGAAATTTTCTTTTCGGTCTTCACTCTTTGGATGGTGGACTCCTGAACCCAAACAGGGCAGTTGCGTGAAGAGGAGGGGTGGTCGCCACCGCAGTTCGCACAATGAGCCGGGTCTTTACACGGCCCATCATGGGTTGCCTTGCAACAAACACCACACACCTCCTGCCCAGAACAGCGGTCTCTGACATGTCCAAACTTCTGGCATTTGAAACACCTCAACGGGGATGGGACATACAGTTGGACACGTACATTTAAGTACCCGACTTTAATGACCGGAGGCAGCACAGGGTTGCAGAATGTCAGAAAGACGGTGTTGGTGGGCACTCTTTCTGCACCTTTTTTGACTGTCACCCTATGCACCTCTGTCACACCTTGGGACGCAAGTTCTGTCTTGATCTCCGCTTCCGAGACACCTTTCAAATCCGGGCACCGAATAACCCCTTTGGTCGAATTTAACTGCTTATGGGGGGTCACCCGGATCTCTCTGTCCACAAGTTTTGTTGCCCTCAGCAGCTGCTCCGATTGCCTCTTTGATCTGCACTGGACGAGGAAAGTGCCATTCCATAGCCTTTTCACTGACTGAGGGTCACCTGCTAGACCCTGAAAGCCCTTCTGAATAGCAAAAGGACTCAGAGCAGAAATAGGCTTTTCCTGCTCTGTCCCTTCAACCACAAGCCAGGAAGCCCAAAAACCTGTCATCTGTCTCGTCTCCATATCCGAGTCACTGTCGGAATCGTTATGACTAGAAATGGGGTCCACTGCCTTCCTCTTCTTTATGGGGGGTGTGATTTTGGATAAAGCCATGATTTATGTTTAGAAATTTCATCTCTCCCTTACCCACCCACCATGGAGTCCAACTAAGGGGCCAGGGCCAAGAACTCATTGTCTTGACCCCTTCCAGGTTTCAGGAGAGATATACGACAAACAGAAGCCTACTGACCCTATCCCCCCTGATCATGCCCAACTCTCGGGAACAGAGAGCTGAGCACTGCAGGGGTTACCTTGGCCAGTCGGAGAACTGCCTGTCTTGACCCAGCCCCACGAAGGGGAAGCCGATTGATACACCCGGGCCAGAGTGTACCTCCTGTCTAGGAGAGGTCCGAGCCAAAGTGATGTGTTGAGGGCGTTGGCCCTCTCAATCACCAGGATCTCATCCCCCTCCGTCACAGGTCGCACCGCACGGCGAACGCGGCGGATCTTAAGAAGACCACAGAGAGAAAAAGAGTGTGCAAAAGAAGGCTTGAAAGGGAGACGAAGAAAGAAAAGAACCGTTAAGAAAGGCAGAAGACAGAATAGGAAAAAGGTGGGTTACTATTTGTCTGGGCCCTCACTCCTAACCTTTCTGACATGGGAGACCCTACCAGGGGCATCAATTCCTACCACGTAATGCTTGGCCAGTCAGCAGCTTGGCTATACAGGCCTAGAAGCATTGACAACAACTAACCATCTAGTCGAGTATTGATGCCCCCGTCAGCAAAGCCTAAAAGATCACTGGACCACGCAAGCCCTCCGACCACGGCAAGGTTGCAACCCCCGGAGGGAAACAGAAGAGAAATCAGTTCATCTCCGAGTAGTCACCTGCTTCTAATGGAGCAAATTTGTTTTGAAGAGAGACAGGTGTGTTTGGTTTTCCAGACCCGCTGGCAGACTTGCCCGCAGGCAGAGATGGCTTAGGTTTTTGGAGATGGTGGGGGTTGCCTTTTAATCTCCACCATCTCGACACTTCGCTGGGCTCCCTTGCCCGCACGGGCACTGGTCTCGAAAGTCCAAGGCTGGAGAACTGAAGTTTTTAGTCTACCCAGCAGCAGAGGGTTTAGACTGCTGGGCAGTCTTAGAAGTGGTGGCTTTAGCACCCCTGCCAGGGCTATCCACTTTGGGTTAGGAGGTGGTGGATTTGCCTCCACCAGGGTCAGACACTTTTTCTTGCAATGTTTTTTGAGAAGTAAAATGCATCCAGTTGACAGAAAGCAGAACGCGTAGAAACTTTCTTTACAGCTGAAGCGTTTGAAGAAACTGACGAAGACCAACTACCAATGACCTGCTTGCGCACCTAAAGGAATGAAATTTTGTTTCTGTTTTAACATTCTGCATGTTGAACTTCCTGAATCCAAAGTGGGCAGTTGCGTGAAGAGGAGGGGTGGTTGCCATTGCAGTTTGCACAAGGGGGTGGAGCTTTACATGGCCCATCATCGGCTGCTTTGCAGCAAACACCACACATCTCCTCCCAAGAACAGCGATCTTTGACATGCTGGCATCTGAAGCACCGCATCAGAGACGGAATGTGAAGCTGAATGCACACGTTCAAATAACCCACTTTGATTACTTGAGGCAATGAAGGGGTACAGAATGTCAAAAAAAAAGGGTATTGATGGGCACTCTTTGTATTCTTTTGTGAACTGTTACCCAATGCACGTCAGTGACACCTTGCGAAGCAAGCTCAGTTTTTATCTCAGTCTCTTAGACGCCTCTGAGAACCAGGCATCCAATGACACCCTTGGACGCATTCAACCGTTTATGAGGAAAATAAGTAATTATTATGATTCCACCGAACAATGTGGACAAATGAATCACAAGACAAAACAGAATGCGTTTCTATCTCTTAGGTCTTCCTCAGGGCAAACATACAACACTCAGGACAATGAAAATGAAGAACGAGCAATCACTTATCATTGCTGAATTCGGTAAACACCTATCTTTATGATCAACCCCAGCTTCACCACCTTTGACCATCTCACAACTGTACGTGCACATAGCATGAGCCAACTGATGATAAGCTTTAGGGTATTACTAATAGTTTCTGATTTACACAATATCTTAGAAGGAACTTGACTTCTCTCTTACACTGACCAACTGTTATTATAACCATCTGAATGTTGAAAAGAAGCCACAAAAAGAATACTTACTGTGCGTCCATTGCTTCTCTAGGAACACCTGCCCCCTCATATTCCTGTGAAGAGAAAAAAAAATTGTACTCCTTTTTAAAAGCAATCATTTTCAAATCAACAACACTAGGAAATGGTGAGATATGCTTATTTAGCTAAGTATGCTTACCATATTAAACTCTCATAAGTTCTGACCAATGAATTTGCTTTATCAGACCAAACTTCATTGCTTTCTGCAATACCATGGCATTCTACCATACTAGAGCACCTTCTCTCTTTGGCCCACAACACAGACCTACATCAGGTTCCTTTTAGCTATGATCAACAAAATTCAATCAATGCATATCACAGTATACCTAGAGAGGAAGGGCTATGAGGCTGACACGTGAATTACACATAACCACAAAGGGGATATCTTATATATATATATATATATATATATATATATATATATATATATATTCCTCATTTCCAAAATGTTGCTAAGCATACTTACAAAGACAAACTCTTGCAAGCTACCACCTGCTTTTTGTAACTCTGGTCAAACTTTCATGGCTCGTTTATGCTTCAGGCTTTAGTGCAGCACTGTATACACTTCCTTCATTCTATGTCTGACAAAAGTTGTGTAAGAAAATAATAGATAATAAGAAGGCAGGGAAGGCTAGATGCAAATCTGAGTTTGACATGCTAAGAATACATAAGGATCAATCAACAAGTCTGCAGAATTGGTGTGATTATTGATGTCAACCTAAAAGTAAGACTGTGCCATAAAAGGACAGTAATGTCCAAAAGCAAGATTCTGAAGTCCTTGGTTTAACCAATCTGTCTAATGAGCAAGAAAGGTTAAGACCCAATATGGAACTGGGAAATGGCAACTTTCTTGCAACGATGTACCATTTTTTTTTAGGGAGATAGATCTCCATACCAGTGCCTGGAAAGTTTAATGCACTGTTTTGTTTTGGAAAGCAGTCTCCATCAAAAAGCAGTTTTCTGAATTTGGTGCTGGAAAGAGCTTAAAAGATGATAACTCTTCACTGGCATTATGAACAGCCATTACACTACAATGTATCATCAGCATCAGCCAGCTTATCAAGATAACCCTAACGGTTATTTTACTGAAGCAGCAGGATACCCTAGGAATCTCATCTGGAATGATTACTCAATTTTTTCACAAACATGTTACGTCAATAACCAATGAGCCCATTGGGTCCTCCAACATCTCTCTGAACACCAAAAGAGGGCATCAGTAACATGGTGCTTGCACATGCTACACAGGCTCAATGGAAGCAGGTCAAAGTGTGAGTGGAACATTATAACATGAGATGAAATGTGGGTTTACAAATATGATCAGGAAATAAAGCAACAATCAACAGCTTGGCTGTTTCCAGATGGAAATCCTCCTGTTAAGACACACAAATAGTACTGCAAATATTTGTTGTTGTTTTTCTTTCAAAAACACTCCACTTGGCAACAGAAACATTCATGGTGAGGAAATGTTACCTTTGATACATGAATCACTGCTTGCCCAAAGTGATGAGTGCTAACAGCATAGATGCTGCATATGTTGTTGCAAAATAATGACAATGCCCAAACTCATGAGTTTCTGGATTAGAACATGGTCCAGCTGGTCACTTGTCCCCCTTATACACCTGATCTGGCACCATATGACTTGGTTTCTCTTCCCTTTAGTGATGGTCTTGAAGCTTTGCAGACGTGGTATAAAAGTGCATATGGACCAGTCTGCATAGAGTGACACCTCCATGAAACTGAAACTGTGAAAAAGCAGAGCGCTGAAATATCCCAGTGTTTTGAGGTTGTTAGCCTGGCATGGCTTCGTGACCAAGTGGTCAGAGAGAATGGCAAAGTGCATTGCACTAAAGGAGGATTCAATGAGAAATTGGACTAACTTTTCTTGCTGCCACAGAAAAACTGCTTACACTCGTTTAGTGCCCATTGCACTTAGCCAAAAAATGAACATAACAAAAGCTCCCCATTTTAACTTCATATACTGTACTATATCAGGAAGAGGAACTCAGGAAGGCTATTGCCCTAATTGTTCGCATGGGCAGTCTACGGGGCCACAAGGAACATCTTAATCAATAGGAAGCAAATATCCTTCAAACCATCAACTATGGTCAGTCAATATCCCTAGAAAAGTAATGAAATGAGGGGGTCTTCTGATATCCAGAAATGTATTTCCCAAACTCATTACAGAGGCACCGAGTGCTGGAATGCCACCATGGAGACAAAGACCCCAGTCATATGCGCTCTATGGTTCAATACATCATGCTAAGGAAATGAACCTGGAGTCTTCCAGTTCCTGTACCTGTCTGGCCATGCGAGTGTTACCCAGACGACAACATACACTGAGAGGAGAATCCCAAAGCAAAGGAAGAGGTTGAACAGTTCCTCCACCACCCCCCTCCCAACTTCCACCCCACTCTACCATGCTATTATCTCCATCTGTTTGTTTCTGTTCCCACAGAACCCTACAAGATGACGTCCATGAACAGAAGAATATGTGTAAGAGTCTTGACCCACAAAGATGGAAAAGGATCTGTGAATGGGAACAGAGCAGGATGCTGATATGCCAAGATGGAGAACTCCATGGAGAAACCTGAATGGTTCTTCTCCAACTTCACGCAGACACGTAAACAGAGGGCCACAAGATGTGCAAGCGAGAACCACTTACTCAGCTACTGACACCTTGAGCAATGACAGAGGAGTCTGTTCAATTCAACATGTACACAATATGGACCATGTGCTGAAGGAAATGTACACCAGGTGGTATAGTCTTGATCCAACAATTTCATGAGTTTCCTCCTGGCAAAAGTAATGGCTGTGTATCTCTGTCCTGATTTACATAAATAAAAAAAAAGTAATGGTTGTGTATATCTGTCCTGATTTAAAAAAAAAGAAAAAAAGAAAAAAGATGAGAGATCCAGGGGAAGGAGGTGTTCCTGTAATGTGGAAACTTGGGGGGGGGGGGGGTGAAGTCTGGATTGGATATGCCTTGCAATGAGAATGCAGGGTGGGGGGGGTGAGGGGCAGGGGGAGTAAGGGGGAGGTCCATTGCTTGCCAGAGGTGTATATCTTGCATGTGCTGAATGTATTCCTTGATCAGCAATTTCCTGCAAAAGTTGTCATGGCTATCAGTGTGGACCAAACCATCTGCTCCCCTACAATCCTTCACAGCTTGTAATCTCAATGGTGAAATGGTTGGTGTACAGAGGCAAACGCCTGAATGGGACCTCTCCTTGTGAAATGTGTACCTATGCAGATTCCCCTAGTCATCTGTTGTTCACTGTTTTGACTAGGATCAAAATCCATGGTAACAGAGGATGAATAAAGTGTGAGGTATGGACTGAATCAGATGTGTGTGTGTGTGTGTGTGTGTGTGTGTTGTGGGGGGGGGGGGGGTGTCATATGCTGAATCAAGTGTAATAATCATTATATAATGAAAGATCAGTTCTGAACCCACTAGTAATGAATACAAGGGGGTTAATAAAAGCAAAAATGATTAAATACACATGTTGCAATTCCAGAAAGGAAAAGATCAGAGGAAGTGAAAGTGATTTTGCACTGTTGCTCCTGAAAGAAAAAGCAGCGAGTGCTTCAATATCCAAGAGTTTTGCTTCTTCTGGGAAGCGGGGGGGGGGGGGGGGGGGGGAGAAGAGCATGAGAAAAGAGTGGGAGGGAGGGTGGTATAAATCCCCAAGGCACGCAAGACATTTGGCCATAGAAATGACAAGGATGAAAGCGAACTTGTGCTGTTGCTCCTGAAAGAAAAAGAAGTGCTGGACTGCTACAATATCCAAGAGTTTTGCTTCATCTGGGAAGTTGGGAGGGGGAGGATGGTGGTTGAAGAGCAGGAGAAAAGAGAGGGAGGGAGGGTGGTATAAATCCCCAAGGCATGTAAGAGTTCCATCCAGGTGCCACAGACATACTGGAGGTGTCTCAGAACATCAGCTGGGTTGAGAGATTGGGTCACTGCCCCAAAGACTGCAATGTCCAGCCATTTGTCTGTCGCCAACTGAGAAAGTGTTTTAGAGAGATGAAGCAGTCCCACAGGTGCCTCTGTTCTGACCAAACAACCAAACGTGTATCTGTTCTGACCAAACAACCTAATTTCTCTTAGAGAAATCACTCGGTGATGGGCTTTATCATGGCCAGCAGACGGGAGGGATCTGGATCTAGTCTGAGGTGATCACTATAATGGGGAGATCAACTCCAAGAGACAATGCATCTTTTCAATTGTAGGGGAGATGGTCATGAAGCAGGTGTCCAAGGACATCCCAATAAAAGAGGATTGTCTAGGACAGAGTTTGCATTTGGCATGGTTGGTCACTTGGTGGTAAACCCCAGCTGGAAGAGCAGTTCCAACAATCAGGCTCTGTGGTGCAAACAAAGGAACTTGCAAGAATGCCAAGATGAGACAGACATTCAAATAGACCAACAGACTGATCACTTTTCTCTTGGCTATTTATGCCATCTTCCTGTGAAGAGGAAGTGGGCCCATGTTAAGCCTAAGGGAAGGGTCCAAAACTCAAAAATTGGCTGTCGCAGACAAACCTGAGTTATCAGCAACTGAAAGCAAGAAGTAAGATTTGGAAATTAAAGCATCCTTCAGGTGAACAGAGGACATCTGGTCCCTTTGCAGGATAGTCCCAAATCTGAGATTAGAATCCATTTTTAACTTTACCGAGCGCATGAAGGGGGGAAGACAAGGAAAGGTCACTACCTGCCTGGGCCCTTGGAAATCTAAAAGAGGCCTAAGTATGTGCTGTGAGTGGGGTCCACCACCTCCATGATCACTCTTCTGAGGAGGTCATGATCCTCTTCCCAAATAATTGTTTCCTGTTCTAACGTTGGCGGCCATTAACTGAGAGTGGAGGGGAGAAAATGATAAGAGGTTGCTAGCCCTCCTAAGGCAGCAGATAACCCTTTTGAAGGACCAACTTGATCCCATGATTGAGGCCCCACTGCCACCAACAGTATGCATACAGGAAGAGGCTGCCCCCTGAAGGGGATGGGACATCTAAGCCGACAGAGACATGGGCTAGTTCTCCCATCATTTTTCCAAATTAATGGGGAAGGTCCAGTCTGGCTTGGTCACTGGCCCCTGAACTTGGAGCTGTAGGGTCGCTCCCTCATTTCAATGGAGGTGCCTCAAAAGAAGCTGGCACCGACAGCCTCTTAGAAAGCACCTGCTGGCAGGGCAGCCAGTTAAAGCACTTGTGTAGGTGACAGTCTCCGGCATAGTTTGATAATGTTGCTTCTCGCCCAGCCATAGATTGATAAAGGGTTTTTTGTTTTGTTTTGTTTTGTTTTTGTTTTTGTTTTTTGTTGTCCCAACCTTTGTGCCACCTCAGAGGCAGTGCACCCTCGCCACTCATTCCAACACACCATCCACAGCCACAGGCCGGTTGGCCCCACCGCAGCCCCGGCACCGGCAATCCACAGGGAGCAGTCAATGTCAAGTCGTCAAGAGGCAACCCACCAGAGGAGACACTGCACTGCTGCCGAGTCACTTCGGTGGTGTTCAGTGGCGCCTGTTCTGATCTAACATACGCAGGACACCACCTACTAAGCCCCCTACTGACGACAATAATTGCTTAGTTGCGGAGCCGGCGTGAGTGAGCTCTCCCTCCGGAGGGCGCCAGTTGCGGAGCCGGCGTGAGTGAGCTCTCCCTCCACGTCCGTCCAACCACAGCCCCCATGGACTCTTCACTAGCTCTTTGGAGCAGGCAATACAAACATATCTGCCTTCAAAAGGGATTGCGATGGTTCCCTTATGCAGCTAGTGAAGAGTTTTCATATCTGTAACATATTTTCTTAATTTCATTTCCCAGTTTCTCCATCTTCAAACTCCCCCCACCCCCTCCTTAAGTCCAAATCTTTGCCAAGTCATTACTACGAAGACAGTTCAGTTGTTGGCCTGCACTTGTTTTTTTCCCCCACTATTAGATTGTTCGTCTATGTATTTGTCTGACTTTATTCAAGTTTAAAAGGCTGTGCCAGTCTTGAATAAAAGTTACTCTGTGTTAGGTTTTCTTATGGGAGCAAAAAATACCCCACTTGTTTACTGTTTTTTGAAAATTGTCGTACTGAAGGAAAATGCACCTTTTTGTAGTTTTGCACTGCAAGACAGTTGGAAATTAGTCACTTCCATGTGGATCATAACGAGCACTCCACTCAGTCTAAAACCAGCGCGGGATAACCTATTGACAAACTAAACATGAAAGTGTACCTGCAGGAGAACAGAGGAATGTTGGAGACCCATCATTGAGACAACACAGATCCACCTCTTAAAAGACATCTTCAAGAAGGAGACTTCTGGATGATGTATTAACACCACCCTAAACAGGATTTTGACCACTGAAATCACCCAACAGCAAAAAATTCGAGGAAGTTCCTCAATCAGGCTGACCAACAGATACAGATGGAGTTTGAAGCAGCGTATCTAAATGTTTAGGGCTGAACAAACGAGCTTTGTGGACAAGTAACAAGATATCTGCAGCGGGTCATGCTAGTTTCGAGTCATCAAGAAATTTCAGAATGTCCTAACTTATGCTGCCCGCTTTATTTCTCCATTATTGCATTCTCTTCACTGGTTCCCTGTCCAGCAAAGGATCTCTCATAAAGATGCATCTCTCTGCAATAAGTTTTTAGAATCTCTTGTCCTCAATATCCGACTGATCTATTGCACTTGTATAACCCATCACGTGAACGAAATTCTTCTCCTGATATTCGTCTCTTCCACTTTGCTATTGTTTGTAATAAAAATTTTGGTCAGCATTCTATTGCCTATCTGGCATTTTTGTTGGTGTGAACAATCTTCCACATCAACTCACATACTCTGCCTCTCTGCCGAATTCAAATCAAACGTAAAAACTTTTCTTTTTCATTTAGATATGATTCCAGACTCTTTGAACAGTCTGAAGATATGTTTCAGACGTTGACAGTAGATGTTATAAAGGCCAGGAGCAGAATTACAAAAGGTTTATAGAATTGACTTCAATTCATTTAGTGAACTTGCTCACAACAATGAGTTTGATTTTGGGGGTAGAATTTCCTGCTTTTGTGGAAAGGTACTATACATTGTACTGATTCTAGAAAGTGGTAGAAGCAAGTTTTGTGAGGCACTGTTTAGGTGTAATCGTGTTTAGAAAACCAGCCATCAGCATTGTATAAACATTTAGCGAGTTCTGGCAGCCACAGGCAAAACAGCTGCCTGACCCGTTTTTCTGGCCTATGTGACCTCAGTGCGAGCTCAAATTCTATGTACATGTTTGATGCGTTTTAACAAATAAAAATGACTGTAAACCACAACTAGAAGCAAGGCAACTGAAGTATATAATCTATAATTCAGTTCTGATCTGTGTTAAAAAGGCAATTTGGCAATCGAATTAGGAAACGCGTTTCAGCTAGGGTGCACGGAAAGCGTCAACATATGAAAATGATTATTCTCTCTCTCTCTCTCTCTCTCTCCTCCTTGTGTGTGTGTGCATGCGTGCGTGCACGCACGATGCACACTTGTGTACACGTATTTGTCTGTCTGTGTGCGTTGACCTAATTATGTAATGTGGATTTCCTGCAGGTGTTTACCAGGACAGGTTCGTTACTGCCCATTCCTTATTAAAGACTTTAATTTGTCACCGAAGTTCTTAATTTTTAACCACTTACATGGAGAATTAAAGTATTAGTACTAACCACATTCATGGAATTATCTTTTTCTTTTCTGATCCATCAGTGTAACAAATTTGTCCACTTGTCTAACGGTTACCAAGTTTTGCCTTTTTTTTTTTGTGCCTCTCCCTGCCGGATACGTAATGGCTAGAAAATATAGACAAGTGGATCCTCCTGATGGTCCATCAACATCTTGAGCATCCACCATAGACTGGACTGCCAGTGTTCTTTGTCAAGGGGAAACAAACAAAACTTTAACATGCCCAGCAGTAAATACAAGAGGTGACCAAGGATATGTGACCCTGTATCTGTTGAAGTTATCATCTAAATGGTGGGTCTGTATGTCAACAGACACTAGCGAGACATAGCGCTTCATAGCATAAATCAGTCATGATAAACTGAGCCAATGTACCTTTGACAGACTTACACTTACATACAGGGGAGGGTGGAGGGGACAGAAGGCAGATAATACACAGAGCTTCTGAAATCCGGCTAAGACACGGCCATCAATCTGAATGGCATCTAAATTCTTTTCTGTGATGAGAGCTCTAGCCATCTATACAAGGCATCTATGTTTGGTTTGGATTATGGCATTAGATGTGCTGAAAGTATTCTGAATGACCAATGCTGGATTTTTAAAAAATGACAGCTGTGGATATGGTTGCAGCAGATTCTCTGTATTATCTGAATTGCTGCAATCTGTCTATTGGCGCGTTAAACGTTTACAGGAGGTCAGCAGTAACATGAAAACACTTCTGCTTTTCAAGGAACTGTCTTTGCTGATTTGTGATTTGTATCATATAGTCAGAGTTTTGATGATGACTCAGTGACAGCCCCTGTATTCTGAATGCCACAGTTATATTCACTGTACAAGACGAGGCTATAAAGCCTTGGGATAGAGTATAATGTGCACTCTACAAAACTCAAACAGAAACTTACTGGCTGCTTATCCCCAGTTAGAAGAGAGTAACGTAAGTTATGGGAAAGACCACACCCTTGTTTTTATTAAGCAGAATGTTAAGTATGCTCTAAACAAGGTGAATGTTAAGTATGCTCTAAACAAGGTTGTTGACAATGATTCTGACGCTCTGGTGTTTGCATGTGCGGCTGAAATTGTCTGCAGAGATAAGTGTCTGACAGTCGACTTTCAACGGAAACTTTTCAGTTAACTGCCAGAAAATGCTGCACTATCTGTGTTCAAAACTTGTTAATATGATTCAAGCTGGACCTGGAACTTCACTGAAAACAAGGGAATAAACACAAGAAGCTGTGCGGAATCCAAAGCAGACACAAGCAGTACTGACGATGTTTCAACTTTCTAATTACATTTAACAGCAGAAACCCTGCACCAAGAAATCCTCCGAAAAAAATTAGATGTTACCATTCTAAGGAAAAAGAAACACGGACCAGTTCCTGTATATCTCAGGGCTCAAAGCGCACGCCAAAACCTGGGAACACAGGCTTGTTGACATTTTGTACAATTTAGGACTGTCAGTGTCATATGATAGGGTGTCAAGCATCTTAAATGATATTGTAATCACTGTGTGCTCCAAATTTGAGAATGATGATGGCGTTGTTCCCCCACAACTAGAGAAGCATGCATTTACTTCATGGCTGGTAGTGAATGGTGCTGTTAAGGACAAACCTTTGCTGGCACTCGACCCTTTCACTTTCAAGAAAAGCTTTGAAGGTATGTCAGGCAATCCCAAGTCCATTAAAAGGCAAGGGAGCCAAAGAGGAGCCAAAACCAGTGACTCCTCTGATCTCTGCATTTAAATCTGAATCCTCCATCCCATGATGATCTGATCTCTTAATCTTTTTCCCAGCTTTCAGCATTTGAGGGGAAATAAAATGCAGCAGCAAGGTTGTTTGAATCTATAGATTTCATCCCACCTCACCGACCTACAATGGAGTCCAACTAAGGGGCCAGAGCCAAGAAACATGTGTCTTGACCCCTTCCAGGCATTGAGAGAGGTATATGACAAACAGCAACCAACAAACCCTTTCCTCCCTAAACATGCCTAACTTCTGGGGACAACAAAACACTGCAGGGGTTACCTTGGCTAGCCAGGGAACTGTCTCAGCAGTGTCTGTCTTGACCAAGCCGCATATAGATGTAGCCGATTGATACATAAGGGCTAATGTGTACCTCCAGTCTGGGAGAGGTCTGAACCAGAGATATGTTGACAGCACCTGCCCTCTCAATCACCAAGATCTCTGCTCCTCGATCTCAGATCGAATCACACAACAAAATTGGTGGATCTAAGAAGACCACAGAGAAAAGAAGAATGTGGTAAAAGAAAACTTGAAGGATGGAAGATAGAAAAGATCTGTCAAAAAAGGCTGAAGATAGAATTGGAAAAAAGGAGGAATAACTTAGGGCCCTTACCCTTAGCCTGCCTGACATGAGAGATTGAGACCCTACAAGGGCATCAAACCTACCACATTGTGCTTAGGCCACTAAGCAATTTGGCTACACAGGCCCATCACCATTTTCCAAACAAGTTTTCCATCCCTGTACGGATGTCCTCATCAGCAGAGCCTAGGGGATCCCTGGACTATGCAAGCCCTAAGACCGCGGCTAGGTCGCAGCCCCTGAAGGCTGGCCACCTCCTGGCTGTATTCAGCCCTGTAAGCTATGATGAGACATGCAAAATCACCGAAAGAGTGGTTTTGGTTGGTCATGCTAATTGCTGGTTAATGCAGCACAGCAATGTGCTGAAGTATAGCATGGCTATACTGGTCCCACAGCAAACAGGTGCCCTGCAATCCTTTAGGTCAAGAGTCGCAGAACCAGGTCTTAATAGATGTCCCCACTGTTCATTCTCATTCTGGCAAGGTAGGCATCATGACCCTCAGGCAAAGCTCTGAGACCAACTTTGCGAAAAGATCAATGAGGATGTGGGCTGCAGAAGCCTTCAGTATGGAGCTGCGGGCCACATGATCCCAATTCCCCAGGTGTCTTGGAGGCTGGGACATCGACACCAGGATGGATGACTACTTGGGAACCATGAGGTGATCAGAAGGGGCTTTTATCAGTTACTGATAGGTCAGGTCATCCTCAGATAAGCAGAACCAAACAGAACCCCTTTAGCTGTCTAGAATGTAGAAGGGACTGCTCTCCAAAGGTGACAAGAGCTTCCTTCCTGAAAAGTGGTTAAGGTGCCCCTGACAGATGCCACTCACTGCTCCCAAACATTAGTAACAATCTGCATAATTTTCAAGTCAGCAGCGTCTTCCTGGAGAAGAAAGGGCAGAAAAAAAAGTGAGAGGGCTCAGAGAATGGCCCAAGGTGACTTTAGACGGTCATAACCAGTGGTCTCCACTCCTGCCAGATCAGAAGTGGGGTCAGAGACCTCAGCAGGTGCACCTCCCTGGACAACAGACACAGTCAAAGATAACTAAGAGGGGGCCTGAGAGCTGATATGGAAGGGGGTGATGGGTAGATCCTGCCCCCCCCCCCCCCCCCCCCCCAACCCTGCATTTGGCATCGTATCAGATTGAGGCAGGGGCACAGCGGGTTCCTGATACAGCCAGACTCCACGGAGTTGGGTTAGACTGGTAAAATCCTGGATGCCATCTCCAAGACATCATCAACCCATCAGTCCCCCTTAAAAATATAGGACTTTGGAGGGTCCAATGGTTTTCTCTGGGAGGACCTGGCATTCCCAGGTGGCACTGACTGTCCCACCTGATGAGGGTAAGAGAAGTAGCAAAGCTGGTGAAGGCCTTACACTGCAGGAGGACATCTTTTTTTTCTGACTGAATCAGGAAGTCTAAAATACGGCCTCCACATTCTGTGGGAGAACAGAAATACAATACCCATTAATTCTTTCACAACCGATGCAGCATAATGAATTATTTTCCTTGGTGACGGATGATATCTTATTTCATCTACGCCTCTTAATGCAGACTCAAAAGCCTGTTGTTATACATCAACAGTAACATCTCACTCTGAATGCTTTAGAATGCCTTTAGCTAAGGTCAAAACACTGCTGTGGCTTATAAAGAAACATGAAATTTTGACTGCCTGATACAAAAATGTCCAAAAATTCCATGTTCCTATGCTCTTTGTATAAAAAATGCCATCCCTAATATCAAAGAAAATTAACCTTTTCATTAACCGACATCTAAAAGTAGATATGAAACATGACTGCATCCATCAATTGGTAGAATGAAAAACCATAAGATCTATTTTTAGACTGCCAACGCCTACTGCTAGTGACCTACCCACAGAACCACCCATAGGAACAGTTACCTTACCATCGCCTATACACGGTACATGGTGAAAAAGTTAAAGGAGCCCTAAGAAATTACTATGAGTGGCTCTGTGTGGAAGTACGGCCACAACAGAAGCCTTAGACAAAGGTTGAAGGAAGGGAACCTCCTACAGTCCTATCCCATGGGAAAACCCTCTCCCCTAGACCACAGGATAATGGCTCTTGACCATGAACAGAGCTGCCAATGCAGCCAAGGCATCAACAGCACAAAGTGTAGCATTTTGACAATTTAAGTGTAGTGATAACGATAGACGGTATCGGAACAGTGCATGCTTGGAAAATATTGTTGTCGAACTCACCGGAAGTAATGAAAATGTAACTAAGGAAATAACTTGGCAATGAGGGAAGTGGAAACAAGAGGAGAGTCAATGAATCTGTACGAGCCAAGGAGGCAATGTTATAAGTACATTTATAGTTTAACTTTTCATGGTAGCAGTGCGTGGTTTTGTCACTGGACATATCCAGAACAGTTTCTGCTTTCTTCAAAGAATCCTTGCTCAGCAAGAGTGGAAGTTCTATATCCACAACTTCTGTTTCAATGTTACACTTTGTCATGCCAATCTGAGCTGGGATTGTCGCATTCATGTATGAGTGCACTTGAGCACCATCTCCAAACCTGAAAATTTTTGTACTTGCCTTTTTCTTGATGACTTTCTTTTGATCTTCTTGTAGTCTATTCACATATTCCTTGTACCATTTCTTGCCACAGACAGTTTTGGTACATGCTGTATCAATAACTGCACAGCCATAAGATTCTGTCATCAGTATCTCATTCTCTGTTCCGTGTTCTTTAGTGAATAATGCCAAGTTGCACTGTTCTTCACATTCTTCATAATATTCAGTGTCAGTATCTGTCATTCTCACTTCTTCTTTGTGTGGGCATTGTTTGGCCCAGTGAAACACTGACTGGCAAACAGCACACTTTGTTCTCCTTCCATATCTGTCCAGTGGGTTAGAGCCTCTTGGAACTTTGTTCTTTGGCCATGTTCTTTGATCACTCGAACTAGGAGGATCTGGAAATCTGCTTCCTCTGTATCTTGTACTGTTCTTTGTCACGAACGCTTCTTCTTGTTTCACTATGATTTCATCCTCAGCTTTGGCTCCTGAATGACCTCCAAAAATTCTCTTCAAAGCTGACTTCATAGGAAAATTTTTGTCCTCTGATGGACACACAGTGTGTCTACAACAAACCAAGTATGGAGACACTCTGGAACCCATACCCACTGACAAAAGAAGAACAAAACAGAAGCAGGACAACATGACAGCTAGGAGAAACAGATATACAGGTCCAAAGTTGGTCAGATTTTGTGGATATCTCGTCAGAGTCGTCCTGATGTAGCATTTGATGCTTGTCAGCTTTCTTCTAATGTGAAAGGTGGGAAAGTGGAACATCTATTGGAAGCAAACAAAGTCATCAAAAAGATCAAATCAGAACATGTTACGCTGAAATTTCAATACTTGGAATCTGAAACACTGAAACTGATTGTCTACACAGATGCTTCTTTTGGCAACCTGAAGGATGGAGGAACTCAAGGCGGCTATATCATCTTCCTAGCCAATGAGAAAGGAGAGGTCATTCCTATTTGCTGGAACTCCAAGAAAATTCACAGAGTGGTACGAAGTACACTAGCTGGTGAGACACTGGCTATGGCAGAAGGACTAGATGTAGCAATATTTGTGGCAACATTGTTCACTGAAATCACCACAGGAAAAGCTTCCACTGACAGTCTACCTCTTGTCTGCCTGACTGACTGTAAGTCACTACATGATGCCTTGAAATCCACAAAGCAAGTGACAGAAAAACGGTTGAGGCTAGAAATCAGTGGGATCAAAGACTTGATGGAGAAAGGCATTGTGGAAGAGGTGAAATGGTCTGACACACATCAACAGTTAGCGGACTGCCTTACCAAGAGAGGAGCTTCACCCACACTGCTGCTGAGAACACTGGAAGAAGGAACAATCACTGCATAGACTTTTGAATTTTTTTTATTATGTTTTTTTTTTAATATAAAAGACAGAGATGAGTATGATAACGATAGACGGTATCGGAACAGTGCGTGCTTGGAAAACATTGTTGTCGAACTTACCGGAAGTAATGAAAATGTAACTCAGGAAATAACTTGGCAACGAGGGAAGCGGAAACGAGGGGAGAGTCAACGAATCTGTATGAGCCGAGGAGGCAATGTTATAAGTACATTTATAGTTTAACTTTTCATGTAGCATTCCAAATTTAACTTTCAGTGTTGCACTTTTACACAAACTCACTTCAGCTGTAGAGGGGATACTTATTTCACTTCTTTCTTTTTTTTTAATTCTGTGGCATTTTCTATGTCTGATAGGTCAGACTCTAATCAACAGCATTTTCATTTGCACTTCACTTCACACAAGTGATGATGGCGGACTAAGAAAATGGAAATCTCACCAAATATCATGTAGTTTTGATTTGACCTATAAAAAGAAATCAAAACGACCTACACTGAAACCAGACATAGGAAAGCTAAACTGCAATCATCTTTAGCAATCTTTCTTCACCTTTTTCTTCTTCTCCTTGTTGAACTTTGCTATTTTTTGACAACATTTGCCTACAGTGTAAAGATCTACTGTGTCTCAGTTTCATTTAAACTGCCGCTAAGTCCATGAATAATTCCTTTTTTTTTGTTTGTTTTTTGTCTTTTGTTACAGCAATTCATCAAAACCTTCAGTACAGTCAACAAAAGTGCTGATACGCCAAAAGTGTAGCATTTGGCACTGGCAGCTGTGTATGCAGAGAAGAGGGAGAGGGAGGGTGGTGTGATTCATATACGGAACTGAGATCAGGGCAGATCCCTTAGTATGCTAAAATGGCAAGATGATAAAGCTGCAGGGGTGAAGGGGAAAATAAGAAGAAAAAAAAAAGGGGGGGGGGAAGATCATTTGTGTTCAGAGCAAGGTGAAAGACAATAATATTAACTGAATAATCGTGTTATGTGTAATCACCCCAAAGACTGTAGTAGTAGGCTGACACACCATCACAATAATGTCACACTGAAAGGGTGTGGAAGGAATGTGAGATGGGGTAAACTTGCTGAACAGTGAAAGCATGTTCACCTATTCCTGGATGAGTCTCCAAAGAGGGAAGAGAAGTGAGAAATAAGGCAGGATGTGATCCCTCTCTTACCACTAGGGGAGTACTTCCTTCGGTGTTGCCAATACATGTCAAATTATTTCTTGTCATCACAGTGATCTAAACCAGCCATCTCCTAACTCTGCCCCCTGCTTTGCGTCTCAACTTGGAAATGGCTTGTGTGCACTGGCTTAAATGCAAGATCAAACTACTTCTTGTATAATATGTACACTTGCACTGACTCAGTGACTGACATTGATCTTGTTTCCAAGAGCCTCGACTATATTGAGGAAATCTACACTCTGGGTTCACCAGGATAGGGGAAGATCAAAGTTCAAATATCCACATCCCCCATGCCCTGGACACCTGAACTGGGCACAAGTTCCCAGTCAAGTGAGCCATCATCAAGATGGGTGTGAGCAAAGCAAGGTGGAGGCAAAGGGGGATCAATCTTTATTGGAATGGAATATTGACTGATCAGTCTGAAACCACAGCTTCAGATTTTTTTCAATCATCATGGGGCAAATGTCCCCTGGCTGTCTAAAGGAAATGGAGTAGAGAGAAAGACATGAGACAAACTTAAGTTAGTACCTCAGGACTCTCATGCAATTTCCACCAATCATTAAAAGAATGCACCATGAATTTGTTCTGACTCTATGTCAAGAGTATGCGTTGACAATCTAAATGTGTGAGAGGAGAGAGAGAGAGAGAGAGAGAGAGAGAGAGAGAGAGAGTATGGTCGTATGAAGATCAGCTATGAAGGTTTATCGTTATCATCATGTTAAAATAGAGTAATGCAGGATTTGCTCTGAAAAAAAAAAGTCTTGTTCAAGCTCTCTTGACTGGTTTGTGATTCTGCCTGTTTCTGCTTTGTCTTAGGTGGTGTTTTTCTTACTGTCGATCACACAGTACAACTACAAAAAAAAAAGAAAAAAGCAGCGTATATGGAGCTGACGTTTGCATAAAAACAAAAGGATGCCACTGTATTCTTCTTTGAATCCTGGAGACAAATCTTGTCATCTATTTTGATTCCAAATTGATCAAAAGTGGATCACTCATTTCTCAAACTGAACTGTGATGGTGTGAAAAGGCATGATCTGTCAACTTCTGATGTTCCAAAGGATCAAGGAGAGAGAGAACTGATTCCCATTTTGGCACTGCCGCAACAGGCACACAACAGCCTGGAACACAAATGTGATAGTGATGCATCATTTTGAAATATCACATGAAAATATTGCAGATGCATCAGCAATCAGCAGCAATCTGAAGCCCTGCAAAACCCACAGATCAAATGAAAGGAGCTAGGGCAAGCCATAAAAGATAGAAACAAAAAAACACATCATGAATGCATTATGAATTGAGAAAAAAAAAAAAGCAACACAGTGAGAGCATAAATCTGCACATGTAACCAGACAGGCATTTGGCCACAGAATGATCAGGAACCTGAAACCACTTCTTATTGTCTGCAAGAAATGGAAGACTGTGAGAGGGGTGTCCATTTATTGTACCAGGCATTAAACTTTGGCCAAACTGAGCTAAATGCCTAAATATAGCTTGAAGAGTTCAACATGGTTCACGTATATGATGCCAAAAATCACATCCTGCAATTTCAGCAAAGAGATACTGTTTTTCATTCCTGAGTTATGAATGAACATGCACAGAGTTTATGCTCTGAAGGTACGAGGACAAAAGTTTTCTTTACCAACTAACTGTCTTCTCATCATATCCATTAACAATGAAAGAACTGGAAAGCACATTTGCTTTTTTCATCTGATCAGTGTCACATGGACGTGATTCTCCATATACTTGAACAGGCTTATGTTTCTTCTTGTTCATGTTTCCGCCTACACTATTTACAAACCTTTTTTTCTAATTTTTTTTTTGCTTTTTAATTTTTGTTTTCTGTATTTGAGTAAATCATTCATATTGATTATACCATCTCATGTGACTTGTTTTTTCCCCTGGAACTAGAAGAAGAAAGATCACCTTTTTCGTATGAAAATAAGAAGTATATATCTGTACCAGCTGCCGTAGCAAAGTAGTCAGCATCGCGGACTCCCAGCTGGGAAGTCATGGGTTCAATTCCCATCACAGTCATGTGGGATTTTTCTGCCCTGACCAGCTCCTACCCAAAGCTGAGTTTGCTAAGGGCCCAGTTGGGAAGACTGGGACCACACAATCGAGTTTCATTCACTTAATGGATGCATCTCTGAGAGTGTTACTCAAATTTCCTGACCAACACTGCAGGTGTCTGTATCTCTCAGGCCTGGCTGACGCCGGAATATATTATGGAATGAAGCATAGAGTACAGCCCTGTCATGCAGTTTCAGACTGGAGTGGAATGGAAATCTGTAGCATCATCTTCATCATCCTCATCGAGCAGCATTAAAAAGAAAAAAAGTCTCAAATTCTGTGGCCCTTCGTGCCCTGCTCTCATGGTGATCTCAGTTTCAATGTCCTCTCCACTGTGGCCTTGGTTTGATTCCGCCAGGGTCAGCGGTAATCGCAAGTCCATAGGGGTTGTCATTGGACAGACGTGGTGGCGCCCTCTGGAGGAAAGAGCTCAACCACGCCGGCTCTGCGACTAAACAATTATTGTCATCAGTAGGGGGCTTAGTAGGTGGTGTCCTGCATATGTTGCATTAGAACAGGCACCACTGAACACCACCGACATGACTCGGCAGCAGTGCAGTGTCTCCTCTGGTGGGTTGCCTCCTGACGACATGACATTGACTGCTCCCTGTGGATTGCCGGTGCCGGGGCTGCGGCAGGACTGACTGGGCTGTGGCTATGGACAGGAAGTCAGAATGAGCGGCATGGGTGCACTGCCACTAAGGTGGCACAGAAGATGGGACAGCAAAAAAAACACACACACACACACACACACACACAAAGAAGTTCATATATCAAGACTCTACAAAATTTTAAGATGTGGAACACTGATGACAATCCAGGCTTTAAATGACCCCACCATTCTCCAGTGTCTACCTTTTTTGTACCACCCTTATTCAGGTCATAGCTAACCGAGACAGGATAGCTGCAGTCTGTGGACTCTGCATGTTCATGCAAATGAACTTTGCATTGAGGGATGAAAGGGAAACTCAGACCCTTGGTCCCCTGTGATCCAGTTCAGATTATACAGCATGCCTTGGAGAGTTTTGTTCCTCTTCTCAAGAAGGCACGTTGCCTCCAGGCAACTCATTACATTAACAAACATCTCCCATCCCAGCTTTCACTTCCAGGTTTCATGTCACTGTAGCACATCCATACCCTCTAGGGCCAAGATCACTGCCTGGATGGCAAATGCTGTCTTGGAGAACACACTCCTTTCACAAGAGCTCTCTCCCTAGGTCCATTTTTCAGGGCGGACTATGACTGGCTGTAAGCTACATCAGTGTTTATATCACATCACAGTCTACAACACAGTGTGACTGCTACTGCTAGAATGGCCTATGAGTCATTCGCATTAGTGAGACCACATGCCATGTGTCAGGCACGCTGCTAAGTATACTATATGTGTGCCATGCGACCCAATTGATCAAGCCAGAAAACTGTTGAAAGCTGGTTCTTAAAATTAAAAATCATCCATGCCTGAAAACATTCTCTACATTTTCCAGGCTGGAACGTACAAAAGGAAGAGGTTGGAGTTGGGTGGGTGCAATCTTCCAAATGTTCAATAAAGAGGAGTGGGAGGAAAGGCTATATCAAGTCAAAATTATCTTTACTGACGGTTAAATCAGATGACATAAGCACAATTTTCTTAATCCAGATTTGCTTTTGATACTTTGGTCATAAAAATCAACAAGCCAAAACAACCTCCCTTTTTTTTTTTCATCTTTGACTCAAGCTCTGAAATATTTCCATTATGTCAGTTTCATTCATGTGTCCTTGCCAACATACCAAACCACTGAGTGCAGACCAGAAATTGCAAAGGGAAAGGTGATCCTAATGATGACAAAATCTGGTTCAGACCAATCCTAACTAGGATGGCTTTTTTGTTGCACAAGTCTCAAATCAGTTCTCCCTTGTTTACATGGGTGAGAGCAGAAAATCATAGCTATACTGAAAAGGCCGGGGGTCCAGGGGTCGCTTTAGGCCCCTGGTGGGGTGCAGGGGCAACGCCGTGCTGGGCGGTCTGGGTGGTAACGCCCCTTAGACGCTGAAGAAAATTTGTGTTGCCAAGATACTTTTGTGGCCTCTCCTTGAAAAGAAGGTTAATAATTAACTTCTATACAGAAAGACTCCAAATATGACAAAATATGACTTACGGCTTAAATATCAAACTGAAAATGTTATGCCAAGTACATTGAATACATCTTAAATTCAGTAAACCATCAAAACAAAATAGGATGCAATGTATACATATTACTCACCAGTGATGTTAATAGAAGGTAGTGGCCAAATTTCAATCACTTTATAAGTTCAAGAATGAGGATTCCTTTTTTTTTTTTTTAAAGTCTTACTTGGCTTAAATTCAGCCGAGAATCAATGTCAGCTCTAGCACTGGATTGAAACAAACACTGCGCAAAATCAAAATCAGGCGCCAGTGACAGAAGCAAGCAGTGTTCTGCTAAAAATGCACAATATCTAGGCATCCAGCAGGGAATCAACTTCAGACACTGGAGCCATTACTGGTGCAGCAGCAGGAAGAGTTGATGTACGTTTCAGCACATGCAATCTCTCCACATGTTTCGTCTCCTGGCAATGCACTTCAATCGACTTTTTTCCATTTGACTTGTAAAAGCTGTATACCAGCTTCCGACTGCACAGTATAGACCAACCAGCGCCCACTTCATTTGTTTTCCGCAGTCATTTTCGGAACGGACAATTCAGCTCGTCTATCTCATCCATCCATTCATTTCTCCACTTGTTTTTCTTCAGGTCATTGTCGATCTTCCATGCCTCTGCTTCGTCATTTAACAGATCCATTTTTGACAAATATAAAGCACGATGATATGGTCTTCATGCACTGAAAACAACATGGTGGATTTCAAAAACGAGTGGCGCGAAAACCTGAATCGGAACATGGAACGCGCACGGGGGGGGGGGGGGGGGGGGGGGGGGGGGGGGGGGGGGGAAATTTGCTATACGGAATTCTGTATTAATACGGAAGGTCTCCCATCCCTGTGTTTAGGAGCTGAGAAAAACTTAACCGTCAAAAGAATAATGTTGTAAGCAGTTTGCCAACTATTGCCAACTACACTCAAAAGCGATCTTAGATTTTCTTTTTTCTTTTTCATTTTTTTTTTCAATAGGCCAAATGGAGCCTGAAAAGTGGCATCCCTAAAGTCATTAAAGCCTGCGGAAATTTTTTGCAAGCCTGTATTATTGAATAGCACAAAATTTTGCTGGGCCTGAAAAGTAATGTTCAGATGTTTTCATAAGCTGGATTTCAGGCCTGACCTGAAAAATGGCACTCCTGATAGAAGTTAAAAGATAGGCCTGTTATCAGACTGGCTTACACAAGAATAAGGATGACTAACAGATACTTGAAACAGGAGCTGGGCAAAGCAGGGCTTGCCAGTGGACTGAAGTGACCATGCCTTCACTTAAATAATAAAAGTACACATAAGCTCAGGAGCAGGTAGAGAGGGAAGAGTGATTGCTTTCACTTTCCAAAATGTTTAACATGGTGTTCTCAACATTTCTACATGCCAACTACGATGCATCAGGATTGTATTCTGAGAAAACCCAGAAAGAGCAAAGCGTTCTTCCCTGAGTTCTGCAGTAGGAAGGGTAAGAACACTTTGCTGCCATCTGAACAGTCTGATGTAGAGCTACATGTGCAAGCACACTTCAACACGCTAGTTTGCTCACTTTAACCCTTTCATCAATAGCAATCTACTACAAGCTGCAAGGAGCTGAAAACCCAACTATGAAGCACAGCTACTGTGGCTTATTTACAAGGCTGCATCTTTTGAACCACTAAATTAATTCACAAATTAACATTTTTATGCTATCTTAAAGATGAAATGACACAAATTTATTTATAAGCAGTTTTAAGTGCATGAGAGGAACCCTAACCTGAAAACATGGAAGCAGAAGCTGAAAATCACAGCATGTTTATGATGCCAAGCCACTGCATGACTTTCTGATTGCAAGTAGCTGATCAGCAATTGTGGTGATCAAACAGAGCTGAAAACAAAAGCAAAAAATTGCCCAAAAGATAGAACAAATGCATTCAGCCATGTTCATTGGACAAAAAACTTAAATTGTTTCATGCTTGGCTGTGATATTTCAACATAAATCATGGTCTGGAACAGCTATGATATCAATCTAGCATGGAAGCAGGGTTTACAGTTACTGGATGGAGTAGGTGACTGGGAATGCCTCATTGACCTTCCAGAATAGGAGAACCATCCAGAGATCATCAGGAAGAGTGGCATGAGACCAGTTATTGTTCTCCATTCAAGTTCATCAACATAAAGTGATTCTGATCAAACTCACTGTGCCATATGAAAACAGGATGGTGCTAGCTCACATCTAAGGACTGTAGCCAGCAGCTCGAGGGAATCTGGCTTCCAGTCCAAGGTACTTGCCATACAGATTGGATCAAGGGGATCTGTAGCCTCATCAGCCTATGATCTCATGAAATAGCTCGGGATTTCAGGTGAGAAGAGGACCAGAACTCTCAAGGCAATGACAGAGGCAACTGAAAAGAGTTCCAGCTGGATCTGGACAAGGAGGAACAAAGGTGAACTTCATAAGGTTTAAATTTCCCAACTTAGAACAAGTGTCTGTTAGTAGTGGGTAAGACATCTGTTTAAAAAGGCACGCCTTGAGATGCCCACCCATCAAAAAGTTGCGGTTTTGAATCCTGACAGCACTAGTGGAAAAAAAAAAGTTGGAAGTAGAAGGGCATCTGGTAATCACAACCTGTATGCAGCCCAACCCCCTTGGAATGTCAGGGGTTCAGGGCCGAAACACTTGTGTGAGGGGGATTCTTCTCTGAAAACCTTCTGCTGACAAGCTCTCCCTAGAGTTTCTTCCTATCGTTGTCTTCATTGTGTTTTTAATTCTTGGCAAATCGGAGTGAGTCATATCTTTTAAGAAGTATACTAAGAATGCCCAAGAATCTGAGTAAACTATACACCGACTGTACAAGATGAAATCATTTTCTCAAACTGGAATACACTTCAACAGATTTTTCCCACATGGATAACTTAAGACTTTCCTTTTACCAGCCTGATTTTCAGGTACAGCCAAAGAACTGGTAGCCTTACCCAAACGACAATAATATTTACAACTGCAGGAGTGTCATGCTTTTTTTTTTTTTTCTGCATGAAGCTAACAAGCACAGTTTACACACTGTCTGATCTCCTAACCACTGAATCCTAATAGGAGAGGTAATTTTTCATGCAGTTTTCTTTAGCTTTATTTTTTTTAATCAGTTTAAGCTACATATGCTTCTTTGTCTGTTTGTATAACAGTTTGTTGAATTGTTGTGTTTATTTTATATCAATGACATAATAAGTAAAACAGAATTGTCTGTGTATGGAACTACATTATTACCTTCATTATCAGCCTTATTTTCAATATCATTATCATTATTATAAAGCACCTAAAGTAGTTTTCAGGACAGTATGTAATATCAGTATCCATTATTAATATTATTATTATTTTCAAAACTGCAGTTTTTGCTATAAAAGTTAAAACAGGCCAAGTAGCACAATGTATAAATACAAACTAGCAAGCCAAGTGGCACAATGTATAAATACAAACTAGATGTGTTTAACTTTGTGTAAAGATTCAGACATAGCCTTGCTTTAAGGAGCGCTACTGTTAGCTGTCATGAAAGGCTCTCTCTCTCTCTCTCTCTCTCTCTCTCCTCACACACACACACACACACACACACACACACACACACACACAGCGCAAAATAAATAAACAAATAAATGAAACAAATGATACTTTGAGCCTACTGATTGACCTTTTTTTTAACCTAGTAATCTTAGAAACAACTTTTTTACTTCTCTGTTCTCAAGCCGCTGACTTGATTAGAGCAAGGGATCTTCATCTTCATCCATACAGTGTCCTCAATCAACAAGCTGATTATTCTGACACTTGTAACAGAGGGGTAGGCGCAAAAAAAAAAAGCAATAAAAAAAGCTTGTGACTACTGGTGGAGTTTACGAGCTCCAAACGTGAACACGCCAAGAGACGCGGCTCCAACCACAGCCTCAGTCAGTGAATCGTTCCACTCAGGGATAGTTTGCAGGAAGAACGTATAACTCCGGTAGTCCCCTTGACACTGAAGTCTAGCAAGCTGCCCTGTGTGTGCTCTTCTGTCCCTCTCCTTGGGTGCTCTCAACTTTGGCTTCTGGGATTGGCTGAAATGACTGAATGATACATTTAGAGGAAATCAGATGAGACAGAAATTAACTGGAGAGCATGTAACTGGCACGGTGTTATACATTGCAAGTGTGACTGGGTCTACTGCTTCCAAAATGGTTCCAACTTTGAACAGCAGCCAGATTCAAAATAAGAGTCCATTATCTGAATGATCGATTGGTATTCTGATCTGTTTTGTCTGCACAGTTATTGTTTTCTCTTGACTGAACAGGTCGAACAAGCTTTAATAACAGTTACATACAAAGCAAAAGCTGTGACTCAAACCTTCGTGAAACGGTAGTATTAGTTAATCCTGGACACCGCCGGTTCTAAAAATAACTATTCTGCCACTGCCACTGGGAAAATGGAGAACGAGTTTGAAAGTTCTGAGACGCTGAACCTTATGTTGAGAGTTTCCGTATGTCAAACACGCCAGTACAAATAGTAGATTTGTTCGTCATCGATGCAGCACTGTAAAGACAGAACAACTAAAAGGACTATGTTCATTTCGATGGACATCAACAGATAGGCCTATCATTGCTCACGAACGGCGGAACGTCCAAAGGCGATGATTTCGTTCTTACCTGGCACTCATTTGCGCAGAATTCATCATCCGATCCAACATCCTCAGGAGAATCTGTATCGTGAAGTTCTAGATCGAATACACCTGGTGCCGCCATCATTCTTCCCGGAATAAATTCGTGGTGACATGCAGGCTCTACTTGACAGAAACTTTAAACATAGACATGACCCGACTCTTGTGATTGTGGCTCGCTTCTTTCCGTCGTCCATGCAATGAGGGATTCCGTGACGTTGCTGGTCATGTGACTTTTTTAACTTCCGTCATTTTGACCAATAATACGCCAAAGAGTAGATTGGTTCCAACTTGATGGCATCCGCTATTATGGGAGGGGTTTCCCTCGAAAGGGGAAGAAAGATTCATCCAGAATGGTCTACTTATGGGTAAATGGGTAATTCAGGAAGTGGCATCTACTTTTTTTTTCATTTCCTTTGGACAATACTTGCATTGTCCGCCTTATGTTTCTGTGAAGAAACTTGACCTGCATGCCCTCCTATAGGTCAATTATTGCTCGCACCTGTAAATTATGAACAGCTGTAGTAACACGATGTAATCTGTTTAACAACTGTATAATATGTGTAACACAGACAAGAGTATCACAGCAGCTTTCATTCTTATAACTGGTCGAAAATGCATGGATTACCATGACAGACCCGGCACATAAATTACATAAATCCTTTGTGGGTACGTAAAATCCCAGCCTAGTCACAGGGGTGGCTTTGCTCGGAGCTGCCACAAAACCGTATTGGTCTAACCAGGTTGGAGATCTGACAATGAAAACGTGTACTTTTTCGCTCCCTGCATCCCGATTAGTATAAGAAGAAAGGTATCGAAATACCTGTCACGTGAATAATGAAAATATTGTTTCTTTTCACCTTGGCAGTCTCAGGGAACGAAACTGAATCGTCAAGTGAAATACTTAGTGTGAAGAAGAGGTTGGGTTGGAATTCCCAACATGAATCAATTTATCTGGGCCTATACTTTCCAAATTTGAAATTATTGCCGGGAAAAAAAATCATATGACAAAAACAGTAAGCAGACCAGTTGTTCCTTGTGACCACACACTGATTCATTCTAACTAATCAGTTCAATCAGTAGACCCTGAATACCTGACATCGACATCAATCGTGGTGAAATAAAGAAATTTGATCTGTAGGTCGATAACTTGTTACGTATGTGACTCATACTATAGACGATCCCTCATTTTACAAAACAATAAGAAGAGTGACTTCCCTTGTTCAAAGACTACCGTGAATGAAAGACATGTCCCTAAAAGCTTTCGCTATGAGGACATAAAACTCAACTATTTTCGACATCCCTTGAATAACGAGACAACGGCAACGGACGTCGGTCGCCACCTGAAGGCCTACCGTCTTGAGCAGAGCTACAAAAAGGTAGTAGAAAACGAAACATGGTGTCAGAAGTAGGAGAAAACATCATAGAACAACTTTTCAGTCCAAAAAAATGTCGCGACGAACGTTGAGTGAGCTGTGAATTGGAAACCAAGTTGAAGCCAATAAAACTGAGCTTATGTCCGAAACTGGGTGGCAACCAAGTATCTTACAAAAACTTAACACTGCACTAAAGTCTTGAAAGATTTTTCTTGAAATCTTAAAACATGAAATAAAAGTCGGTTTCAGAAACGATGCTTGGAGAACGACGCCAATCCCACACACATTGAATTGCCGTAAAGCATGCCCAAATTGTTCACAACTGTCAGATCTGGGTCAGTTCTGAAATAATTTTGGTGTACGCATGAAGGCCAGAACTGGACTTCTGGCATAATTCTGGATTAAGAATTAAATATTTTCTCAGTAACTTGCTAGTTCTGGGCTACCTCTATCTTGCTATAAAAATGCTATGCAATACGATACCAGAACTGGCTCAATAAATGTAATGCGAGAACATGACAACGGTAGTGCTGAAGAAGAGTGAATGAAGAACACGCTCAACCTTGTCTTCGTTTCAAACCCATCACTAGCCAAGCACTCGACTACCATCCCAGGGTATTCTGATCACGACACAGTGGTAGCCGACTTGGACACTCAACGTGTAGAATGAAAGGAAAGGATACCTCTTCTCAAAAGCCAACTGGGAAGAAATCAACAAAGATCTCGGTCCACAAGAGGAAAAAATTGCTGCCAAGAGGAAAGATGGAGCAGATGTAAATAGCATGTGGGAGTCATTCAAAGAAACAATTATGTCTGCTACTGAGGAGTATGTACCATCAGTTCTGAGACGTAGTAGAAAAGACCTCCCATGGCTGAACGGAAATATCCGGAAACTCATCAAGAGGAAAAACAGACTCCACAGAAAAGCACAGAAAAACAAAAATTGGACCAACTATAGGTTTTGCCAGAAGGAGAGTCGACGGGCTTTGAACAGCAGTACATTAATGATATGATCGAAAAGGGAATGAAAGAAAACAACAGCAAACCCTTTTGGAGGTATGTGCGAGCCAGAAGACAAGACAACATCAGCGTAGCACCTCTCAAGGACAGCACCAGTCTTGTTAGTGACAGTGCGTCAAAGGCCAAAATCCTCCTGAAGCAGTTCTGTTCAGTATTCGTCCACGATGATGGCTCTCCATCGCCGCCGATGAAAGATCCACCGCACCCTCAGATGAATGATCTTATCATCGGAGAAGATGGTGTAGAAAAACTTCTGTGGAACCTCAATGCATCCAAAGCTTATGGTCCAGATGGGATACCCAGCAGAATATTAAAGAACTGTGCAAAAACCCTGGCGGAACCTCTGACATGCATCTTTAGCCATTCCCTACAGACTGGATCACTCCCAGCTGACTGGCTCACAGAAAATATTACCAGTGTCTTTGAAAAGGGAGACAGAAATAGAGTGGAAAACTACAGGCCAGTGTCGCTGACATCCGTAGCCTGCAAACTAATGGAGCACATCGTCTGAAATCACATGCAAGAACACTTGGAGAAGTATGACATCCTGACCGACAGAAACCAGTTTCAGATCTGAATTCTCCTGCAAGACCCAGTTACTTAACACCATGGATGACCTCCTCAAGACACAGAACTCCAAAATTCAGTCAGATGTCATCATTCTCGACTTCAGCAAGGCATTCAATAGTGTGCCCCATGCCAAGCTCTTATACAAGCTAGAACACTACAGGATTAAAGGCCCTGTTCTGCAGTCGATTAGCAGCTTCCGGACTAAGAGAACTATGAAAGTCGTCCTGGAAGGGGAAAGTTCAGAGAAGACAACGGTGAAGTCAGGCATCCCACAAGGTATGGTATGAGGCCCATTGCTCTTTTTGTGCCATATAAATTACCTCCCTGATATGGTGAACTCAACAGTGCACCTATTCACAGACGACTGCCACTTATACCAGGAAGTTCACTCTCTTCAAGATCACATCTCCCTGCAAAACGACCTCAAAAAACTCGAAAGGTAGGCCAAAGACTGGGGAATGAGAATTAATGTATCAAAGTGCTACATCCTCTCAACAGAGTCCAAGAACCAGTCCTCTTTTTTCAACAGATCGAATGATGAGATCCTCATACATGTAGAACAAAACCCATATCTCGGTGTTGAACTATCCACAGATTTGAAATGGTCAAAGCGTGTGGCAAAGATTTGACAAAAGGCGAGCTCCACAGTTGGTTTCCTACGTCATAATCTGGGCAGCTGCACCCCAGAATGTTGTCGCTTTGCATACCTCTCCCTGATTCGCACAGCCCTGGATTACAGAGCTACTGTGTGGGACCCGTACATGGCAAAGGACCAGGAAAAGCTTGAGCGCATCCAAAGAAAAGCAGCAAGATTCATCAAGCGTGACTACAGGTCCAGAGACCCGGGTTGCATCACACGAATGCTGACTGAATTCCATTTACCACCCCTCCAAGTGCGCAGGAAACAACAAAGACTTGTCAGCTTCTATAAGATCATTGAAGGACTTCCAGCACTGCCCCCAGAGAAATTTTTAACACCAATGAAAAAAGAAAAGAGAAAAATTCGTCCAAAAATGTTTCATGGCTTCGTGACAAACAACATCGTCATAAAATTCACATCAGTCAACAGCCGTGGATATGTAGTCCCAGAGTCAAGCACCGAGCAGTACCAGTGCTCCTTCTTCGTGCAGACCGTCATGGACTGGAATGAACTGAACGAGCAGGTCATCCAGGCAGGTTCTGTGGCAGCGTTCTCTGCAGCAATCAGCAGAGTCACTATGTTGCCATCTCTGCACTAAATTGCAACAAAAATGTTTTTAACCGTACAGGTCAATTTTAGAATAAGATAGCCTAGGTGGATGCAGCGCCGCAACAGAGTCCCATTAAGCTGAACTCAGGGATGGCCATTGGGTCATGTTTCATTGGGTCGGAACGTTTTTAGAAAGGAAATATACCAAAAATTTAAAACAAGTTATTATTTACCTGAAGAGGGGTGTTCTCTATTTTTCCGTTGCTATTTATAACCTAGGAAGGTTCCAGTAACGTACAAGTCCTGAACCTGATCCTGGTCGTACATTATCGCTTACTGATGCACGCATAACCACCCGCACACCCATAATTCCAGGATACACCTGCTGCAGAGGATTCCAGTCAATGGCATCGAACTGTGTCAAGAATGAAGCAATGAATAAATGCTTGTTTATCGCACTCCCAGACTTGGTTTCACTTCGTGCATTGATAGGTTGTGTGAGCATAGCAAACAAAACTTTTGGCGATGAGGATACTCGAACCTGCAAGTTTAGAAGTGTTTTTTGACTCCTCAAGTCACACGCATGCATGCACCCACATATCACTGACCCCACTACCACCTCTGAACTGTTCACTGCATCCTCGACAATCTAACCCTCAACAATGATGAAAGATCAATTCTTGCAAAAGGTCTCAAATTCATCCCCATTCAGTCTACCACCAACAGGTGCCAAGACCACCTTGATGTCGAGGTAGTTTTCAGGAAGCTACCGTGGATGGCTGCGCTTGAAAATGTACCCAAGCCCGCACCATCAGATAGCTCGGACACCTTTTGAGCCCCAGTCTTACGTCAACCACTTTTCGATAAACCCAATGTTGTCGAACTCTTGCATCAAAAAGAGCGGAAAGGAAATTTCCAAAGTAAAATCCAAACCGTCGTTATAACCTCTCGCAGGGAGATGGAAAAAAAATCTCATGAGTCACTGAGACAATGACAGTTTCACAAATGGTTGGTTGACTGCAGGACCTGGATCAATGGAACAACTTGCCTGGGTTATGGTGGCAGGTCCTTGAGGAAGAGGTGGATGAGGGCGCTTCGGTTCAAAACCTGAACCGAAGCGCCCTCATCCATCTCTTCCTCAAGGACCTGCCACCATAACCCAGGCAAGTTGTTCCAATGACAGTTTCAGTTTCATCAAGTATCACTGCATACGAGCTAGTCCACATACACTATACCTAGTCTACCAAGTTTCGAGACCACACTGCGCATGATTTCGTGCTGATGGATAATGAGTAAGATGCGAGAATTTAAGGGAGGGTCTCATGGCTACGACTTAGCAGATGTCTGACCTGTGCATTAGACAAGCGCACTGGACAGACCTTGGTTACTGTATTTAGGTGAGTGTAAACGTGTGTTTGTGTGTGCATGGGTGGGCACTGGGCCCATGTGTGTGTGTTCCTGTGTATGCGGTGTGTGTGTGTGATCTATGGGTTTGTGTGAGCATGCTCCTCCACACACACGTGTGTGTGTGTGTGTGTATGGGCGTGCATTCCTCTGCGTGTGTGTGTTCGTGTGTGCCTGTATATATGTATGTATGTGTGCATGCACTCACGTGCGCTTGGTCACTTCCATGATGTAAAAGTGCTTCCGCACTCATGACTGCTGTGAATTTTAGTCCAATGAGCGCAAAGTCAGTGACACTGTCAGTGTCACCTTGCCGCCTCATGTGTGTTGGAGATGATGATGTCAGTGTACTGAGAAGAACTTCACCCAACATTTCTTCCAGTGCAGTTCCTTTAGAATTAGTATCAAGCTGATCCCATGATTGTGCATTAAGATCTTCACATAACATTATGGTCTCCAAGTTCATCTTCTATTTCCTCCAAAAAGGTCCAAGCCATTTCTGATGCATGGGTTCCTTGATGTATCTATGCACTGACGAGTACAAGGCTTTTCTGATTACTATCAGGTCTTTCCGGTCTCACAGACACTAGTTCACGTATGCTGCTACAACATTATCTTAGTCTATCCTCGATAATTTGTATTTCAAGTTGTTTCTTATTGTCATAGCTAGTCCTCGTCCATCATGCTTTTGAAAGATTCTAGTCATCCAAATGTAACGGTCTGTGGGTGGTACTTCTAGTTTCTGGTAGACACAGAACATCAAAGTCATATGTAAGTTTTTCAGTTGTTGAGATCCTCTTTCTAGCATTGTGGCAGTTCCAAGTACAAATCCTGAAATACATCTTGGATAGTCTTCAGCTTGTGTTACATTCCTACCTACCTATCTTCTTCTCCCATTTGTTTTGCTACGCTGACTGTTTTGAGGGGACCCAGTTTTAAGTCCTAAAGCTTGCATCTGATGATCCCCGTGTTGCAAGTGAGACAAAGACAATGACAAGATATCGTCATTAAACCAACATACAAGGGCTGTGGTCTGACAAATAGCTGTACGTACAGGAAGTACACAAACAACTGCCTGACACAAGACTTCTACAAACCACTCACAACATCAGCCTTCCCTCAACGCAAGGAGCTCATTCCAACCATAGTCAACCTGGAAATCAAACAATAACCTGTCAAAGACAGCGACATTCCTCATAATGTTCGACAGCAAATAACCCACTTTCTACTTACTCCCTAAAATGAACAAAACCAACACAGCTGGCAGATTTATTTTGTCTGCTTGTGGCCACCCTACAGAATACATCTCACAGTACATTGACTCTGTCCTCCAACCAATCGTGCAAACCCTCTCCATATACCTCAAAGACACAACCCACACACTCAATACGATCAGCTCATACAACTCTGACCACACATTCCAATCCAACCTCTTCTTCACACAGGTATTTCACTTGACAAACAGCCTCCTACCCAACAACACTCACCCACAGGTACTTTGGTAAGACTTGTAGAATTGGTCCTCACCCTCAACACCTTTGAATTCAACAACCATATTTTCTCCCAAATCGGCTGTGTGATTATATGGGAGCCAAAATAGGACCATCGTATGCCTTTCTTTTTTGGGGACACCTGGAACACTGCTTACTAACTTCGTATGCAGGCCAACACCAGAGCTCTACAAAACGTACATCGATGATAGGCTGGGAGCCACATCAATCTAGAGCAAGACCTCTGCAACTTCATCAACTTTGTTCAGACACTCTATCCATCCATCACATTTACATCCATCAAATTTACTTTTCCCTGTCAACTTCCTGGATTTCTCCATCTCCCTCAAAGATGGGCTGCTCAAAACGTCAATCTTCTATGAACCACCCACTGATCCGCATTCAAATTTGAACTGCACATCCTCCCACCACCCATCCACAAATTGCAGCACTCCATACTCTGAATTCATCTGCATGCGCAGACTTTGTTCAGACAAAGAAGATTTCATACTACAAGCAGCTAACATGTTCGAGTTTTTTCACCAACCAAGGATACCCCAGTGCCATCATTAATGATGCTCTCAAGAGCACCACAACTGTATCCAGAACCTCTCCAATGAAAGCCCAGCCTCCAAAAGAAACAGGCCTCCTCTTCCACCCATACACTCTTCCCATCTGCAAGATTCTCAAGTCCAGCTGGCAGGTAGTAAAAGATCACAAACCTGTGTTTGAGACCAAATCTTCGATTACTTTAAGGCGCAACAAAAACCTCAAACACCTGCTTGTGCACTTCAAGCTGAACAAAATTACCATACCTGAGTCACCCAATACTTTTCCATGCTCCAAACACAACTGAAAAATATGTCCTGTCACCAAGCCAGACCCATCCTACATAGCCCCCAGGGCTCGTTCAGATTTATAAGTACATTCTCTTTTTGTCAGACACATAACATCGTGTATGCTATCCACTGTAAACTGTGCAGGAAGAACTATGGAGGTGGGACATCCCGTATACTAGATGTGCGCATCTCTGAACTGCAAAATATGTCCTCTCACCAAGCCAGACCCATCCTACATAACCCCAAAGATTCGTTCAGATTTCAGTGCACAGTCTGTTGTCAGACCGATAACATCGTGTATGCTATCCACTGTAAACTGTGCAGGAAGATTATGGAGGTGAGACATCTTGTGTACCAGAGGCACCTTTGAACACGTGGCTGACATCTGCCATTGTGAATCCAAACCAGTCGCTTTGCACTTTCAACCATCTGCAATACATCATCAGTCATGTCAAAATCTTGGCACATTGGCAGTCACAGAGTGACAACTTTATGCATACTATGCAGGAATTCCTTCTTATTGCCAGACTAGGGACCCTCCGCCCACTTGGTATCAACACCAAGAATAGCATGTACCTACCTACTCCGACGGCATCAGCCCATAGAACTCTCCACAGACATATTACAAATGTGATGGTGTGGAGGGGTAAGGGGTGTGCAAGTGAAGACAGGGAGATGGTGATTAGTGCAGGAACCAAGGGACAGCAGCCGTGTCAAGAAGATATACAGGACGAAGCAGAGTTTTTCTTCTCTTTATTTCCCTTTCATGGCAAGGAGCTCAAACCAGGAACACAGCCCTGGGAACACTTCTCTCTCTCTCTCAGCACTCAGCGCACTGAGCACTCTCTCGGGACACTCTCTGGGCACACTCGGTGACACTCTGGGGAACACTCTAGGCATCACTGATCTCACTCAACGCAGCGCCTCAAATATATACAGGCAAGCCGGACCGCAAAGCAGACAACACAGCGCCGCACTCAAAATGAGCCTCGTGAGACATTAGATCACAAAATTTGTGCTATTTGTCGCAGCTTCCGTGTTGTCTAGCTCGCCGTCCATTCAAAGTATCAAAACAATATTTGACATCGATGAAAACCTCAGAACCCAAGGAATAAAATGCAATAAGTCATATTTGACAATTCTGTGGCTGTGTAAAGTTATTGGTGATTAAAGTCCTCATATTTTCCTCTATTTCGATGAAAAAATACCAAACAGCATGAAATAATTTTGTAATGAATGAATAGCTGGCATTTCGCTCTTTTTATACATATAAATTTCATTATCCAAGATGCTGTCTGCGCGGAGAACTTTGTGTTTAAAATTTGATCGGAAACACAACTTGCTTTCACCGCCACATGGCCGTCGCCATGTGCTTCTAAAACGATCTTTGATCAAATGTTATTCTGTTGAAATGGTCCATCGGATGATAATTTTTATATATTTCCGGTTGCTTCAATCATAGAAATGGAGTCATTAAGAAGATTTCGATTGGGAAGTCCAAATTTCATAAAACGACAATTTAGATTAAAACTCCGACAATCAACAAGCCCAAATACAGGACAAGATAATAAGAATGAATTACTACAACTTCTTAGACAACAAATAATTCAAAATTTTGACCATATTTGCATAGTTGGAGATTTTAACCTACCAAATATTGACTGGCTAAGTGAAGGAGCTAGTGGCTATGAAAATGAATTCATTGAGTGTATCAGAGATGCATATTTGATTCAGTGTGTTTGCAAACCTACTGGGAAGAGGGATGGACAAAGGCCAACTTTAGACGATCTGATTTTAATAAATGATGAAGACTTAATGTCAGACATCTTAGCCCAATTGGAAAAAGTGACCATGATGTATTGATATTTCATATGTACATAAATTTAGAAATACCAAAGGAAGATAAGAATTATAGATACATGTATCACAGAGGAAATTATGATAGAATGAGAGAAGAGTTGAAAGAAATTGACTTGTCAAAATTGGATAATGTTGATACTGAAGAATGTTGGAAAATCATAAAGGATAAACTTCATGAGCTAATGGAAGAAAATATCCCGAAGAAAAAGAACATTAAGGCAGGAAAGAGTATAAAACCACAGTGGATGTCAAAACATGTTTTGAGAAAAATAAAAAAGAAATACTAATTGTATAAAAGATACTTAAATTCACAAGACGGTATTGATTATCAAAAGTACTTAAAAACTAGAAATGAATATACAAGAGAAATAAGAAAAGCTAAACAGAATTATGAAAGAAAAATAGCAAAAGAATGTAAGGAAAACCCAAAGAGCTTCTGGAGGCATGTAAGACAAAGTACCCAAGTACACTCTTCCATAGGACCACTATGTAAAGATGATGGTAACATTGCAGAAACAAATGAGGAGAAAGCTAATATGTTGAATGACCTTTTCACAAGTGTTTTTAGAAAAGAGAACTTAACCAACTTACCAAATATAGAAGTGGGTTCTAGATCTAATGAAATTACATTAACAGAAGTAATCATAACACCTGAAGCGATACAAGATAAGCTGAGTAAATTAAAAACTAATAAAGCATTTGGACCTGATGGATTGGCACCCTATGTTTTAAAAGAACTTAAGATGGAATTATCAAGACCACTTAGTATCTTATTCAACAGGTCAATTAACACAGGAACAGTTCCGAAAGATTGGCGCACAGCAAATGTGACAGCTTTATTTAAAAAAGGCAAAAAGAGTGATCCAGGTAATTATCGGCCTGTAAGCTTAACTTGCATCTTATGTAAAGTACTGGAGTCATTTATTAGAGATTCTATTGTCAATCACATGAATGATATGGCACTTTACTCTAAAAATCAACATGGTTTCAGACAGAATAGATCATGTGTAACCAATCTACTAGAAGTTATGGAAGATTTCACCTCAATGATTGATGATGGAAATAACTTTGATGTGATATACCTAGATTTTAAAAAAGCCTTTGATTCGGTACCTCATGAACGGCTCTTACTCAAAATGCAATCTTATGGTATTGCGGGTAATGTTTTACAATGGGTTGAAGGATTCTTAAAAAATAGAGTACAAAAGGTGAGAGTGGGAGAGGCCTTCTCAAGAGAAACTCAGGTGCTGAGCGGAATTCCTCAGGGAAGTATACTGGGTCCAATATTGTTTACCATATTCATAAATGATTTACCCGATGACATTGAATGCAATTGTAAAATATTTGCAGATGATACAAAAATCTATAATACTACTGATAATAAAGATGAATTACAGAGGGATTTGGATAGATTGATAGATTGGAGTAACACCTGGAACCTCTACTTTAATGCAAGTAAATGTAAAGTAGTTCATTATGGAAATAAAAACCCTAATTACAATTACAACATAAAGAATGATAGTGAATCTGTAACGTTAGAGAAAAGTGAGGAGGAGAAAGACCTCGGGGTGACTTTTGACTTGGACTGAAGTTCGACAGACATATTAGAAATGCCATCGCTAAAGCTAATAAGATCCTTGACCTATAGAGACAAAGACACACTCACTCGACTGTACAAGACTCTTATCTGGTTCGACCCCACTTGGAATATGGAAATACTATCTGGCACCCATTACTAAAACGACAATCAATCAGTATAGAGAAAGTACAAAGGAGAGCAACAAGATTAATAAAAAGTATCAGCCACTTAAGCTACGAGGATCGGTTAAGAAAACTACAGTTGCCATCATTGAAATTTAGATGACTACGTGGTGATCTAATTCAAACATATAAAATATTCAATGGTTTAGATGATATAGAAAAGGAAATTTTTTTCACATTAGTGAGTGACGAAAGAACAAGAAATTCCTATCAAAAGATATTTATAAAACAAGTTTCCAGCAATGTTAGAAAAAATTCTTTTTCAAATAGGATTGCTCCTAGTTGGAACAAATTAACAAAAGTAGCAAAAACTGCAAAAAACATTAATCTATTTAAAGACCTTCTGGAAAAAGAAAAAGGTATTATGGACAAAAAGTTCGAAACGAAAAATGAAAATGCGCAATCCATACTGAAAAAAATCTAAAGAAAACAAGAAAGATTAGGGCATCTAAAAAGCCGCGAGGCTTACTACGCCCTAAAGTCAAGTTCAAGTTCAAGACAATCAACAAAGAAGGTGACTTGCTCAAGGGACCAGCGCCGTCAGTCATTTCGTATAGTCACAAGCTTGTACAGAAAAGATCACAGGCATGTGATATACGAAATGAGAGCTTATGGACTTTACTTTCAATGCGTGTTTTCGGATTCTTTGGATTCTCTCATACTTTCTGCGAAATCAAGAATTATTTTACGGTTTGTTCGTCGGACAATTCAAAATGGCGCCAAGATCAATTGTGCAAAATACCTTTTAGAGAAAATATGGGCTTCTCAATCCATCACGATTGTAATGAATAGAATACATTAATTTTTGTGACTTCAGCAACGTATACACAACTATGTAGGTTCTGAGGTATTCATGATTTAAACAATTTACACAATAAAAATGAGATTCAACCAAGGGAGGTAAGGGGGGGAGATAACTCATGAACAAACTATCTCATCTACGACGAGTGACCAAGAAATATACACTGTTAGCACCCGGCTACACAAAATTGCTCAGCTTTTACCTTATGTATATGCTACAGTTATCTTCCCATCTCCCATCCCTTCACTGACTTGATTTGCTTCATCAATCCATCTTTACTCACTTATCTTCCCACTCCCTTTTATTACTTTACTAATTCTATACTCACTTATCTGTCCAGTTGCTTTTCTTACTCTGCTTCTTTTCTTTTCCTTTTTTGATTGCATACTTTTCCCCTCCTATGTATATTTCTCTTCTTCCTCACCTCCCCTATCTCTCTCTCTCTCTCTCTCTCTCTCTCTCTCTCTCTCTCCCTCTCTGGGAGGGTGGAGGTGGGGGCCTTTTTTCTCCTTTCCATGTGTTTTAATAGTGCAGTTAGTTTTTTAACTCATTGATTATTTCTATTTCTTTCCACCCATCATCATCATCATCATCATCATCATCATCATCACAACAACAACAACAACAACAACATCATCACCATCACTATTAATATTATCATTATTATTATCATCATCATTATTCTTATTGTGACATAATATATTGACAACCACACCTGTACTAACCCTCCCCCCCCCCCCCCCCCCACACACACACACTTCTACTCCCCCTTTTTCCCCCCTCTTTCTATCTCTCTCCCTTTGTCTCACAAATGGCAATATAGATTACTCAATCTATGCCAACACTCGGCCTCTCTTGGCCGCTCCCCACAGTGTGCCAAGCTTTCTTTGCTTTGGCAGCAATGACACAGAAAAAAGGTGATGTCACTTTGTGAGAGTCACCTGTCCCCCCCCCCCCCTCCTCTCTCTCTCTCTCTTCCTCCTTTCCCCTGTCCACCCCCACTTTCCACCACCACCACCACCCCACGCCCTTGCTTATCTCATGTGCAGGCGATCATCTCTAGTTGAGACAAGGGATCTCTCCTTCCCTTCCACTCTATCTGTGCCATAGCAATCGTGTGTGCATTCCGCCCGTGCATGATGCAATTCTGTTAAACAGCTCTTTGTCAATAAGCATGAAGGCTAAATAAAATCAATGGCAATGGCTAAGATAGAGCATTCTCAAATCTTCTACACCTCTCCTCACACTGTAGGTGGTGAGGAATGACCCCCCCCCCCCCGCCACTCCCCCCTCCCCCCCCCCCCACCACCCCCACCCCTTTCTTTGTCTTTAGTTACACAAAGCAAACCGGAACAGGAACCTGGATAGGTAGCTTTGCCTACAAAAAGGGGAAACTCACTGTAAGCTCTCACTGCTCTCCACGGACAGTTGTAAGATTGATTAACCCCATTGAATCAAGAATTACAACAGCGGTAAACCAGAGAGTGTTAAAGTTTATCTGACCTACTCTGATCCTGTGTAAGATTCATTTGTTCATCCCAGAACTGTAAGTGAAACTATGCTTCTAAGTTTTGAGACTGCATTGTTTGTATATATGCCATGTATTTTAACAGTATAACTTTATGCCAGTACGTGGGTGACATCTATCAAGATGATGAATGAGTATAGTATTGTAATGGTTTGCTTGCCACAACTTAGTAAAAACTGGTAAGATGCTTGATTCACATTCTTTGCTAACCATCTTACTATTGCCAGTATTCAATACTATCTGCTAAGATGATAACTGAATGATAAATTCTGACTTGAAAAGCAGTATGTCTGTACAAGGTGAAAACTGTAGGTGGATTTATTAAAACTGTTGATTGTCGGAATGCTTTGTGGTAGGTGAGTCTAAGTTTAATCAACATGCGTACTTGGGCTAAGTTTATTCCAAGTTACTTCAACTTAGTTCATAAGAAAAATTGAAGAGTTGTTTGACTTAAATTGTTTAGCATTGTATTACTGTCTCCTATCCTTTGTTAAACTCCACTCAAAATATGAATGAAAGTGGATACTGAAAATTATGGCTAATACATTTAAGCTAGTCTGATACTTTGTTGGGTGAGATCTCACACATTTACTAAAAATAGAAGCAAGTGTGAGAACTCGACAAGCCAGACTCTTAGCTACTAACTACAGACCAGCTTCTGTTTTGTCTGCTCAGAGCCTGGGTTCATACCTACTCTGGGCGTGCCTGTTATCGCTTAAGCTGAGACAGCACCCTAAAATCAACCTGCATAAAAAGATGGACCAGTCACCAGCAACTAAAGAGAGATCAACACTCCTCTCCAACATCAGATAAGTTCTGATATTCCAAGTGGACTCCAACTCATTTAATCCAGAACTTTCCCCATCATAATGATGACAGAAAGAGTGGGAACAAAAGTCAGCCAGAACTGAATTAGTTAAATTAATTTGAATGTTTCACCCTTGTATAAACAAGTAAAGTTGATGAGTGAAAGTGCACTTAACTTGTGTTAGTTCTTTGTTGTTCATTCAGATTGAATGTTTGAACTTATCTCTAATTCTGTCTCTCGGACCTACCAGTACTTTAAAGTGTACAAGCCTAAGGAGAATTATTCCTGAGCCACTCTTTTGAGCAGTTTTAACAGTTCCAAGAAGAAAAAAAAATTCTTTTGATGACTAGAACCAGAAAGTTGTTCCTTCCATAACTAGTAAGAGAGAGCATGGAGGGAAAATTTTAATATAACTCTAATAGAGAAAATACTCCAAGTCCTTCCCCTAGAGGACAACACCGACCTACTCCCAACTCTCGTCACACTTACTATTATTTGTCATCGACATTATTATCATTATTATTGCTATCATATTACTATTATTATCAATGGTATAAGTAGCTGTAGTAGCACACCCCACTTATAGTAAAGTTGAAGGGAGCAACCAGCCGCCGTGGTGAAGTGGTTAGCATCACTGACTCCCGGCTGGCAGGTCGCGGGTTTGATTCCTGTCAGTCATGTGGGATTTTTCTGCCCTGACCGGCTCCTACCCAGAGTTTAGTTTGCTACAGGCTCAGTTGGGAAGACTGGGACCACACAGTCGACTTTCATCCACTTAATGGATGCGTTTCTGAAAGTGTTGCTCAAATTTCCTGACCAACACTGCAGGTGTCTGTATCTCTCAGGCCTGGTTGACGCTGGGATATATTATGAAAGGAAGCGTAGAGTACAGCCCTGTCATGCAGTCTCAGACCAGAATGGAAATCCGGAACATCATCTTTATCATCCTCATTCTCATCGATAAGCATAAAACAATGTCTCAAATTCTGTGGCCCTTCATGCCCTGCTCTCATGGTGACCTCAGCGTCGATGTCCTCTCCATGTCTGTGACCTTGGTGTGGTTCTGTTGGGGTCACCGGTATTGGTGAGTCCATGGGGGCTGTCGGACAGACGTGGTGGCGCCATCTAGAGGGAGAGCTCATTCTCGCCAGCCTCGCAACTAAGCAATTGTTGTCATCAGTAGGGGCTTAGTAGGTGGTGTCCTGCGTATGTTGGATCAGAACAGGCACCACTGAACACCACCGAAGTGAATTGGCAGCAGTGCAGTGTCTCCTCCGGTGCGTTGCCTCTTGACGACTTGACATTGACTGCTCCCTGTGGATAGCCGGTGCCGGGGCTGCGGCAGGACTGACCAGGCTGTGGCTGTGGCCAGGGAGTCGGAATGAGCAGCTTGGCTGCACTGCCTCTGACGTGGCACAGAAGTTGGGACAGCAAAAAAAAAAAAAAAAAAAGTCGAAAGGGAGCAATGCTTTTCGTTTACTGTAACAGGTTTTAGTTATAACCAATGTCATTGGTTATGATAAAGTTTTGATGGTCTTTTTTTTTTTTTTTTAATCTTTTCCGAGGATTGTCTTTTCAAAGTCAAAGCTAAGTTCATTAAACTTAAATAGGTAGCAAAAAATAATACGTTGGTTTCAAAATCGTGCTTTAATGATTATAAAAATGAAAACATGTCTGGAATTCGAATGAAAAAATGTGTTTGATAACAACAACACTAAGATACAAGCTATATAAAATCCATACATTATTTATTATTTATTATTATACAAACAAAGAAACTGTCTAATTGGCAATTTGTACAACTGGCGTGGCGCCTAATGAAAATAAATGAAAATACAGCATGCAGGTTCACAGAGTAACTTGAACTCCAGTGATGTATGCCTGATACCTACCCTGCATTTGGGTAGTTTTTTTTTATGTAACAGATATCTGCCCTGTCTTTGGTTACTATAAAAAATAAAGTTATCAACATAACCCTAGTCATAACAACTCAGCACAACACAATACAAACACACCACACAAACGCATGCACGCACGCACCTATGCACGCACGTGCGCACGCGCGCGCGCGCGCGCACACACACACACCACACACACACACACACACACACACACACACACACACACACACACACACACAACAAGAAGAAAAAGAATCATGCCGTATGTGGGACGCACACAACGAAGTTGTTCACCCGCCAATCTTAGGCTCCCTGTTCCCTGCTCAGAGTGGAAGTTCACATGATTGCCATCTGAGACCACTGAAAAGAAGACGGCTTTGGGAAAGAAGTGACCATTGATGGAGGTGTCTTCTGACTGTGGCACCTCCATGCTGAGGATAAATGGACAATAACTTGCAGTTCAGGATGTTACTTTGAGTGTGCAGTTGCCAAATTCCCAGTATGACCCTGGATTTGTGCACTGCACAACTTCTGCTTCAAGTATAGATCTGACAGTCTGGTCTGAAAGTTTCTGACCATGATAATGCTCAGAATACATGGCATAAACTTTTGGTAGATCTTCATCCCACTCAGACTCTCCTTTCAAATTTGTGTTGTCAAGATACTCGGCCATTCCTGCGGCTGTTTCTATAACGATACGTATTCGCATGTCATCATGACGTTCTTGTTGGGGGGCAGAAGAAACGTTTCAAGGACTGCCTCAAAGTGTCCCTCAAAGGCCTGAACATCAGCCTCAACACCTGGGAGTCGCTTGCCCTGGACTGCCCAGCCTGGCGAAGCAGCATCACAAAGGGTGCATATACATCAGAGAAGAGACGCACAGCAGAAGCTGAGAGAAAGCGAGCCGCGCACAAGGCCAGAGCTACCTCCACCTCCACTGTAGCACCCACCCACATGTGGGACACATGTGGGCGTTCCTTCCGGGCCCAGATCGGCCTCACCAGCCACCTGCGGACCCACAATCAGCAATCTTCCATCTGAGATTGAAGTCATGGTCATCTTCGAAATCAAAAGACGAACAACACACCATCACTGATGCACAACAGGGAAGACAATTGCCGTCACCATATATCTGCATGGGTGTGACGCGTGGTGCGTCAGTGGGCAGCCATTCTGCTGAATCTTCATCTTTAGTGAACTTTGAAGGGACACGACCTACCATTACTGGGTGCTTTATTAGTGATGTTTGGTAATGATTCGCAATGGTCAGCATGTCTTCAAAATTTCTGCTGTTGTGTATTTCAGCTCATATTATGTGGAAAGTTTCCTCCTTTGAAAGATCCTCATCCTCATTCCCTCCCACCATCCCCTCATTGCTTCTCTCCTCTTCTACATCTCCCTGACCACCATCCCCTCATTGCTTCTCTCCTCTTCTACATCTTCCCTGACCACCATCCCCTCATTGCTTCTCTCCTCTTCTACATCTTCCCTGACCACCATCCCCTCATTGTTTCTCTCCTCTTCTACATCTTCCTGACCACCATCCCCTCATTGCTTCTCTCCTCTTCTACATCTTCCCTGACCACCATCCCCTCATTGTTTCTCTCCTCTTCTACATCTTCCCTGACCACCATCCCCTCATTGCTTCTCTCCTCTTCTACATCTTCCTGACCACCATCCCCTCATTGTTTCTCTCCTCTTCTACATCTTCCTGACCACCATCCCCTCATTGTTTCTCTCCTCTTCTACATCTTCCTGACCACCATCCCCTCATTGCTTCTCTCCTCTTCTACATCTTCCTGACCACCATCCCCTCATTGTTTCTCTCCTCTTCTACATCTTCCTGACCACCATCCCCTCATGCTTCTCTCCTCTTCTACATCTTCCTGACCACCATCCCCTCATTGTTTCTCTCCTCTTCTACATCTCCCTGACCACCATCCCCTCATTGCTTCTCTCCTCTTCTACATCTTCCTGACCACCATCCCCTCATTGTTTCTCTCCTCTTCTACATCTTCCTGACCACCATCCCCTCATTGTTTCTCTCCTCTTCTACATCTTCCTGACCACCATCCCCTCATTGCTTCTCTCCTCTTCTACATCTTCCTGACCACCATCCCCTCATTGCTTCTCTACTCTTCTACATCTTCCTGACCACCATCCCCTCATTGCTTCTCTCCTCTTCTACATCTCCCTGACCACCATCCCCTCATTGCTTCTCTCCTCTTCTACATCTTCCTGACCACCATCCCCTCATTGCTTCTCTCCTCTTCTACATCTTCCTGACCACCATCCCCTCATTGCTTCTCTCCTCTTCTACATCTTCCTGACCACCATCCCCTCATTGCTTCTCCCTCTTCTACATCTTCCTGACCACCATCCCCTCATTGCTTCTCTCCTCTTCTACATCTCCCTGACCACCATCCCCTCATTGCTTCTCTCCTCTTCTACATCTTCCTGACCACCATCCCCCTCATTGCTTCTCTCCTCTTCTACATCTTCCTGACCACCATCCCCTCATTGCTTCTCTCCTCTTCTACATCTCCCTGACCACCATCCCCTCATTGCTTCTCTCCTCTTCTACATCTTCCTGACCACCATCCCCTCATTGCTTCTCTCCTCTTCTACATCTCCCTGACCACCATCCCCTCATTGCTTCTCTCCTCTTCTACATCTTCCTGACCACCATCCCCTCATTGTTTCTCTCCTCTTCTACATCTCCCTGACCACCATCCCCTCATTGCTTCTCTCCTCTTCTACATCTTCCTGACCACCATCCCCTCATTGTTTCTCTCCTCTTCTACATCTTCCTGACCACCATCCCCTCATTGTTTCTCTCCTCTTCTACATCTCCCTGACCACCATCCCGTCATTGCTTCTCTCCTCTTCTACATCTTCCCTGACCACCATCCCCTCATTGTTTCTCTCCTCTTCTACATCTTCCCTGACCACCATCCCCTCATTGTTTCTCTCCTCTTCTACATCTTCCCTGACCACCATCCCCTCATTGCTTCTCTCCTCTTCTACATCTCCCTGACCACCATCCCCTCATTGTTTCTCTCCTCTTCTAACTACATCTTCCCTGACCACCATCCCCTCATTGCTTCTCTCCTCTTCTACATCTTCCCCGACCACCATCCCCTCATTGCTTCTCTCCTCTTCTACATCTTCCTGACCACCATCCCCTCATTGCTTCTCTCCTCTTCTACATCTTCCTGACCACCATCCCCTCATTGTTTCTCTCCTCTTCTACATCTTCCTCGACCACCATCCCCTCATTGTTTCTCTCCTCTTCTACATCTTCCGACCACCATCCCCTCATTGTTTCTCTCCTCTTCTACATCTCCTGACCACCATCCCCTCATTGTTTCTCTCCTCTTCTACATCTTCCCTGACCACCATCCCCTCATTGTTCTCTCCTCTTCTACATCTTCCCGACCACCATCCCCTCATTGTTTCTCTCCTCTTCTACATCTTCCTGACCACCATCCCCTCATTGTTCTCTCCTCTTCTACATCTTCCCTGACCACCATCCCCTCATTGCTTTCTCTCCTCTTCTACATCTCACACCATCCCCTCATTGTTTCTCTCCTCTTCTACATTTTCCTGACCACCATCCCCTCATTGTTTCTCTCCTCTTCTACATCTCCCTGACCACCATCCCCTCATTGTTTCTCTCCTCTTCTAAGCTTACATCTTCCCTGACCACCATCCCCTCATTGTTTCTCTCCTCTTCTAAGCTTACATCTTCCCTGACCACCATCCCCTCATTGTTTCTCTCCTCTTCTACATCTTCCTGACCACCATCCCCTATTGTTTCTCTCCTCTTCTACATCTTCCCCGACCACCATCCCCTCATTGTTTCTCTCCTCTTCTACATCTCCCTGACCACCATCCCCTCATTGTTTCTCTCCTCTTCTAAGCTTACATCTTCCCTGACCACCATCCCCTCATTGTTTCTCTCCTCTTCTAAGCTTACATCTTCCCCGACCACCTTATCATTTTCTCTCTCTCTCTCTCTTGGCCATCTCCCCTCCTTACTCCTTCATCCTCTTTCTCCTCAACTCCTTTCTTGCTTTCATTCCTTCTCTTGTGTTTTCCTTCTCCCTTTATCAATCCTTCATTCTCTCTTTACTCGTTATTTCCTCTCACCCTCCCCTCAGCTCCTTACCCTTCTCTACCCTCTACTTCATCTTCTCTCATCATTCTTTCATTAACTTATCCCGCTTCTGCATCATCTCCCCCACAAACCCCTTATGTTGTTCCCCATTCTCTTTATGCCCCCTTCCAATCTTTCCATCCCTCTCTCTCTCTCTTTTCTACCTTTTCCCTCTACGTAATCTTTTTCTTTGTTTCCTCTTCCTGTGTCCACAGTGTTTTTATCCCTATATTCCTCGTTTCCTCCCATGTGTTCCGTCTTCCCCTGATCAATGCTCACACTCTCTCATGTTTTCTTGTCTCCTGGGTCCTGTTTCTCTCTCTCTTGAACTTTTTCAGCTAGGTCTTTGTTGGTATAAATGTCAGTCTTTTCTTCTGACATCCAGTACATGCAAACTGTATTTCAACAGTTTGCACAAACGCATTGAACGAGTTCAAGAGCTTCTGGCCACAGCCTGCCTGCAAGCAGTAGATATCTATTTTCAGCACACAGTCCAAAACTGTCTTTCTTGACACTTTTTCAGTTTGACTCCCAAAGCCTGTCTCGTCATCCAAGTGTTCTTCAGTAGGTCCAATCGGTTCTTGAGCAGCTGACGTGGAGAGTGTTGGATCTTCTGTGCCAGTTGCCAGTTTGTGAAACGCTGATGTTGCAACATCGTGATCAACACAGATGTAGTCCTATGCTTGCACATCCCACTCATCAAAGAGGTTTTCAGTCTCACTGTCCATATATTCGTCCTCTGTAGATTCATCTCTTTCCGTTGCCATTTCGTCCATCATGAATCCAGCTTTGCGGAAGCCTTTGTTTCTTGTGCTTTCCATGCCTTGACTTTGTCCCATGCTTGTTTTAAGGTGCACGCGGTGTCAAGGAGAGCGAAGTGGCAATTTTCAGCAGCTCCTCCTGCATCTGTATATGCCATCAGCTCGAGAACTTTGGCGGTGCAATAGTGGACTTTCACATTTTGCATGATCTCTGCATCACATGGCTGTAATCGGTCCCAAATCCCAGCTTGCACAAACCCCAAAAGGCAGAATAGATTTAAAATCTATGCCAACTCTCCCTTCTCACCCCCCCCCCCCCTCCACCCTATCACTTGACACAAAGGCACCAGGCCTTCTCAGCCCCCCCCCCCCCCCCCTCCTTCTCTCTCTCTCTCTTAGAACGGCATGGGCCGCCCAGCTTAACGCCGTATGTTACAAAGAAAGTTTACGTCACTCATGTACACGTCACCGCCTTTCCCTCTTCCCTCTCTCTGGCATATATATTTCACCAGTGATTGACTAATAGTCGGCGCACTACAGAGAACCCTCTCCCTCTTTCTCGCTCTTCACCCTCCTTCCCTACTACTCCCCCCCCCCCTCCCTCACCTAACACCACGGTATGGGGCCTAGTGTCGCAAACCTCCTTCCGTCTCCTTACTCTCCCCCCCCCCTCCTCCTCATTAATATTCACCCACCCACATGCACCCAGCACCCAGCTGGCGGATGATACAATTTATGTTGAACTGTGCGTGGTCGACTTAGCATTCGTTCTAAAAATGTGTGCATAAATTATCGGTCGTTGATCTCGGTGTGGCGCAAGGATAGTTTCCCTCATTTGTGATTGGCCAATCCCCAATCAAAGGGAGCAAAATGACAGACCAGTCTTCTCCCTCTCAATACCTTGTTTGACAACCTGTCTCCAAGGATTAATCTAGAATACCCAGTTTAGCATATAAAGAGAGGACACATAGGGTCGAACATTCCGACCAACCGCACCACGAACATCTCTTAAATCCAATGACACCAAAGACTACCGTGAATGAAAGACATGTCCCTAAAAGCTTTCGCTATGAGGACGTAAATCTCAACTATTTTCGGTCGAACATTCACTGTTCCTCAGACCAGCTGTAGGTGAAGCATGGAAAGACAGAGGAAACCCAGAGTGGGGGCATGGTTATCTCTTCCACTCTACTCCCGGTCTGAAGCTTCACTATTATTCCAGAAATGTAAGTTGAAACTATGTGTTACATTTCAAATCTATGCATTGATTATATGTATGCCATGTGGTTTAGCAGTGTAACTTTGTCCTAATGCTTGATGACATTTATCAAAAAAGACAAGCTGAGTTACCATAATCCAATTGGACTTCAATTCACCCAGTTCATTCAGAACTTTCCCTCTCTTAATGATGAAACAGTGAGAACATGTCTATGATTACCACTTTGGCTACTACACTGGGTGTATGCAAGCGAAGTGGATGTGTAAAAGAGTATGCATTCAGAGTAACATTGACATGCTCACTGTATTCGACTTAAACTCAGCCTATAGAACAGACATATATATATATATTTACCACTGTGTAAGCAAGTAAAGTTGATGTGTGAAATTGCACTTAACTTGTGTCAGTTCTCTGTTGTTCGATCAGCGTTGATTGTTTGAACTTCTCTCTTTAATTCTGTCTCTCAGAGCTACAAGTACTTTAAAAAGTACAAGCCTAAGGAAACTTATCTCAGAGCCACCATTGAGTATTTTAACAGTACCCGGAATAAATATAAATTTCTTTCGATGACTAGTACCGGAAAGTTGCTCCTTCCACCACTAGTAAGAGAGAGGGTGGATGTGAAATGTTAATATAATTCTCATAGAGAAATTATTCCAAGTCCTTCCCCAAGAGGATCCACCTACCACTCCCAGCTCTCATCATATAATCAACAGGCAGTTTCTTGATGCCATGAAAACATCTGGGGTTGTTGAATTTCCTGATCATTAGCGATGACAGGGTTTTTTCCATGCCGTCCATGTTGCTGCATAAGAGAACGGTGATCCTTTTGTTGGATTTTTTGTCACTGTGACATTTGTCGTTTTTGAAACATTGTGTCTTATCTGGTAATAGTCTCCAGAATAAAGCTGTCTCGTCTAGACTGAAGATGTCTGTCGGATTATACTGTGAAAGTTTGGGTTTGAGGACATCTTCAACCCACTTTTCTGTTACAGCCTTGTCAACAGATCCTCTTTTGCCACAACGATTTTTGAAGACAATGTCATGGCGCTTTTTCCAGCGGTAGAGCCACCCCTTGCTGCATGTCCAGCAACTGATGCCAAGGGTTTCAGACAATTCTTCTTCAGTTTTTGCCTTCAAAACAGGTACATTATCTGGGATCTATTGCAACCTACACAGAGCAATGTCTGGTGTTTGAGAGTGGGGTATGTAGGGTGTTGGTAGTGGTGATAGTGGTGGTGGTGGTGGTAATGGTGTGTGTCAAGTCAAGTCAAAATTATCTTCATTGAGGGTTAAAGAATAAGCTTTCCAGCTTTTTTACATCCTGCTGCCTTTATAAACAAGAAAGAAACTAATTCAACATAATTATAACCAAAAGCTAAAGAAAAAAAACACATTTTTAAAAGCACACAATTTCTATCATGCAAATACATAACTCTCACATGAAATATGAAACAATAATCAAACCATTGTTGGAACTTCAAGTTCAAGCAGAGAGAGAGAGAGAGAGAGAGAGAGAGAGAGAGAGAGAGAGAGAAAGGGGTCGTATTGATGGAAATGACTTCAGTTGATGTGCAGAGTTTCTATCAGATGCATTTTTAGTGCTTTTTTAAAATGTATGTTTTGAGGGACATGATTTTATGGAGGAAGGCAAATTATTCCATGTAGTCCCTCCAGAATACAGAAAACTTGATTTATAAAGATTACTTTGAGGTCTGGGAAGAGACAGTTTATGTGTATGCCTGTAACTATTGAAGACAAAGCATTCAAAGGTTATCTTCAGGGCTGATTCATTCATTACATTGTACATGCACAAGCATTTGTTTATCTGTCTTTAAATGGAAGGATATTTAAAGTTTTGTAATCACTCTTTGTCAAGGTATTGGATTTCAGCTTAATTAATTTGATGGCCCTTTTATGCAGACGACTTACTAGTTTCAGATTAGTTTCACTGGCATTATCCCATAACGTGGATGCATAATTGATAAGAGAAAGAATGTGCGTATGAAAGAATATCTTTCTAGAATGAAGATTTAGAATGTTTTAATCTTTGAAAGTTGATAAATTCTCTTAGAACTACGTTTTCCAAGATCCGCAATGTGGTAAGACCAAGATAAATCGTTATCAATGATAACACCTAAAACTTTATGCGATGTAACCTCTTCAATCTTTTGTCCTTGGGCATGTAATGGGGACAAATGATGATTTCATTTTCTGTCATTTTTGGCGTGTTGTGACATACATGCATTTGGTTTTACTAGCATTGAGGGACATATGATTCATTTCTGTCCATGTAATTAGCTTGTTGATATTTTTCTGCAGGTTATTTACCAGTTCAGTAGGGTTACTACTGTGAGATTGTAATGAGGTATCATCAGCAAACATTTCACAACAACATTCTATAAACAATGGTAAGTCATTTATATAAATAGAAAAGAGTAGAGGCCCTAATACTGATCCCTGAGGGACACCAAATTTTAATTGAAGTAACTTTGACCTTTTGGAGTTAATTTCAACAAGCTGTTGACGATCAGTGAGAAACGAGGTCAAGAACTTTAAAGCTGTATTCGATACTCGCGCGCGCGCGCGCACGTGTGTGTGTGTGTGTGTGTGTGTGTGTGTGTGTGTGTGTGTGTACTCTAACTGGAATGTTTTGATGAGGATAATTCGTTAAGCTTGCATTGATGAACCAGTCCAGGAGTTCTCTGTCAACTTCAGCATGCTGTGGTTGACGTTGTCGTTGTGTCGATGGGTCTACAGTGCCGCTCTGGAATTCAGAACCTCTTTGTTCTTCAACACAGCAGTTACCGTGGATGGATGAACTTGAAACTCTTCTGCTATGGTGGATTTTTTTCTTTGCTGGAAACTGTTCTACTTCGTCAGTAAGTTGAATTTTTCTTCTTCTTTTTTTTTTTTTTTTTTTTTTCTGACAACGACTTTCTTGTCTTCCCTTTCTCCATTATTTCTGGTCAGCATCAAATGATTCCGGTAACAAAAGTTTCGCACGAGGCACAGCTCGTTTTGCGACTGTTGTTGGAGCTGTGTCGACGCTCCGCACGTATCTCACGTTCCTGTAGTGCAGAGAGCAGGGAACTGGGTTACATCCGGTAAATGAGAGGATAGGTTTCAGGCAGAGACAAAGGTCATGAAGACACTTTTTGTTTTTATTATAACCGATGAGTCTGTTCTGTGGGGAACCAGAAATGCCTTTAGGCCTACTTGAGTGTTTTCTTATAATCGAGTTGCTAGTAACCGAGGAGTATTAAGAAGACCTCTGGCAGGGAACTAGTGCATTCCTTTGCTATAACCGAAATTGCTTATAGCTGAGTTTACTATAAGCGGGGTATACTGTAGTAGTAGTAGTAGTAGCAACACTATCATTACTACTACTGTTATTATTATTGCAATTATTACTATTATAACTGTTACCACTGCTACTATGATTACTGTTACTAGATTTATCAACTTAGTATATCTCTTAGATCTTTCCCATTTCCTATACCATTATTATTGTTATAATCATTAATCTTTTATGACTATGATCATTATCAATATTATAACCTTTGGTACAATTTTAGGTTTTATCTTACCAACTTTCCCCATTATCTGTATCCTCCTCCTCCTTCTTCTTCTTCATCTCCTCGTCCTCCATCTTCCTTTTCTTTATTTCTCATCATTATCATTATTTGTAAGTAGAAGTAGTAATAATAATAATAACAACAATAACAATAATGATAGTAACATTATTTTTGTGTTATTATTATCATTATTGTTGTTGTTATTGTTATCATCATCATCATCATTAAGCTTTCTATTGCTACAATATCACTGTAACTATCTTCTTACTCCCGTCCTTCCTCTTCTTATGTAAGTATTGCTCTTATTATCATAACTACAATTACTATCATCATAGTTGTATTATTTCATAATCATACTACAATCATTATTATTATTATAATTATGATCATTAGTAGTAGTGGTGGTGGTGGTAGTGGCATTAGTGTTAGTATTTTCTTTACTGTATCATATTAATAGTAGTATCTTAACCATATAAACTCCCCTTCAGCCTCGTTTCCTTTCCCTAGCCTTTTTGCCCCCAGTTACACAGTTTGAAGAGATGAGCGGCAGTCTGTTCGTCCTTCGTTTTTATTGTCTTGAATATTGTTTGTCTTGTCTGAAGAAGATCAAGTACGTCGAAATGCATTGTGTTTGTTTTTTTATTTGTTTATGGAATTTGGCAGCGTAGTAATTTCTTCTTTGCCCTTTCCTCAAGTTATATTTACGTAGTTGTACATACAGTACTGAATGCAAATCGACGTGTAAGTACTTTAACAATAGGTGAGTTCAGATATATCCCATTTCTCTGGGCGAGTTGCCATTTAGCGGACATCGGTGAATTGGGTTATGCGGATTTATAGCGCGAAGCTGCGTTGTTGCTAGAGGTCTTGCCAACAGTGCGGGAAGTTTTCTCATCTGAGCCCAGTGAGAAGTCGAAGTTTATGCAAGTAGGTGTATGCAAGCGACGCGCGTGCACGGCTCGCGTGCGTCCGACACGGTGTGTGCGTGCGTGCACGTATGTAACTTGCCCCTTCACCTTTCTTCACCTCACCCATCCACCCTCTCCCCCCTTTCCACTGCCTCCATCCGCTCAGCAGCTTCTTTGCAGATTTCATTCCCCATTGTTCTGAACACACAGGACTGGTTTATCTCTTTACATTGTTCTGAACACACAGGACCAGTTTATCTCTTTACATTGTTCTGAGGACTGGTTTATTTATTTACATTGTTCTGAACACACAGGAATGAAATTGAAAACGAAATGAGGCAGGGAACAGTAAATAATAAACAAGTAGGGTAACTTTTGTTCCCATAAGAAAACCTAACACAGAGTAACTTTTATTCAAGATTGGCATAGCCTTTAAACTCGAATAAAGTCAGACAAATACAAACAATCTAATAGTGGGGGAAAAACAAGCGCAAGCCAACAACTTCTGTCATCATAGTAATGATTGGCAAAGATTTGGACTTAAGGGGGAAAGGTTGAAGATGAAGAAAATGGGAACATGAAATTAAGAAAATATATTATAGATATGAAAACTCTTCACTAGTTGCATGAGGGAACCATTATTACCCCTTTTGAAGGTAGATCTATTTGTATTGCATGCTTCTAGGCCTTTTGTCCACTGGATCGGAACTCATCAGGGAGACACGGCTGATTGTGTCTGTGCTCTTGGCGTCAAATAGAGACACACCACAGTCCATAATACCGTGGTGTTCTCACCACCAAGGGTTGAAAGAAGAATCCAACAGCATCCGCAAAGCAGCCAGCGAAGGGTAGTAAATGAAACAAAACGAAAGTGGGGGGAGGAAAAAAGTTGCTGAAAAACTAAAGACATTATGCAAACAGTATAAAATGTAGGGGACAATCTTTGAGCCTACGCTTGAGGATCCACCCAAGGATGCAAGGGAGATCAAAAGACAAACACAAAGACAGACAGAAACAAATATAAATACTCTCGATTTAATTGAAACGAAATTGAAAGTGAAATGAGGCAGGGAACAGTAAACAAGTAGGGTAACTTTTGCTCCCATATGAAAACCTAACACAGAGTAACTTTTATTCAAGACTAGCACAGCCTTTTAAACTTGAATAAAGTCGGACAAATACAAAGACGAACAATCTGATAGTGGGGGGACATTTCATTTTCAGTTTCGTGTCAATTAAATCGAGGTTATTTGTATTTTTTTCTGTCCGTCTTTGTGTTTGTCTTTTGATCTCCCTTGCATCCTTGGGTGGATCCTCAAGCGTAGGCTCAAAGATTGCCCCCTACATTTTATACTGTTTGCACACACTTTTTGAACGCTTGGTGGGGAGAACACCACGGTATTATGGACTGTGGTGTGTCTCTTTTTGACGCCAAGAGCACAGACACAATCAGCCGTGTCTCCCTGATGAGTTCTCATCCAGCGGACGAAAGGCCTAGGAGCATGCAATACAAATAGATCTGCCTTCGAAAGGGATAACGATGGTTCCCTCGTGCAGCTAGTGAAGAGTTTTCATATCTATAATATATTTTCTTAATTTCATGTTCCCATTTTCTTCATCTTCAACCCCCCCCCCCCCCCCCCCCCACACACACACACACACACTTAAGTCCAAATCTTTGCTATGTCATTACTATGATGACAGAGTTGTTGGCCTGCGCTCGTTTTTCCCCACACTATCAGATTGTTCGTCTTTGTATTTGTCTGACTTTATTCAAGTTTAAAAGGCTGTGCCAGTCTTGAATAAAAGTTACTCTGACACAGGACTGGTTTATCTCTTTACATTGTTAAAAGGCTGTGCCAGTCTTGAATAAAAGTTACTCTGACACAGGACTGGTTTATCTCTTTACATTGTTCTGAACACACAGGACTGGTTATCTCTATCTGTTAATCAATCGATTAATTAATTAATTGTTTCTCGTGTTTGCTCGCTAATTTGTTGTCTATTTATTCATAAATTAGTTTTGTTTACAAAACCAGTCAGTTAGCACCTTAATTGTAAGGTTAGTAAACTGGTTCGTTGGTCTGTTGTTAGTTACTTCATACGTTCGCTCGTATGGTAGTTACTTAATAAGTCAGTCATTGCTTTTTCTCTGACGTGCTCCCATTTTATTGCAATAAAGCAATTAAAGGATAGGCCTAGTAATCATGCGCCTTTATCCGTAGTTTGACAGTGATTTGATTGATTTACTTATTCATTTACTAACTATATTCATCTTATCCGTAGTTTGAAATTGATTGATTTACTTGTTCATTTACCAAGTTCATCCATAAATAATAGGCTATTCAAGTAGTGGTGTGTGTGTGGTGTGTGTGTGTGTGTGTGTGTTCCGTTCCGTTCAGAGGTTATTCTAACGTCGGTTCATCATCAATGATATTACACAATCTTGAAAGGCAACAGAGATCACTGAGAATATCAGACCTACTGTCTGATTATTTTCTCTCGCCTCTGTCCTTCACATGTTTGAATCTATACACTCCACTCAGAATACTTCTGAAAATACTTTTTTCTTTTTAAATCACAATTTGCACAACTCTGACTGGCCAATAACTTGTGCGATATCCGAAATGCTTGTGTCCTATTAAATATGGGCAATGCTTTCAAAAATAAATTATGCAGTATTCATACCTTTTAATTTTTTCGCCCTGTTAAAACTGGGCAGATGATGGACAGAACATTTTCCTTCACAGAAACACCTAACATCAGGAGATAATTTTGTGTTCAATATGTTTAACCTAAGTTTAAGGGGGGTGTTTCTGTGTTTGTTGTGTGTGCTCTGTGCTGTCATATCTGCTAGGCGATTCGGTGTCGTAAGCATCATTCCTTCAGAGTTATGGGCTTATATTTTTCTAGTGGGAGCAAGAGTTACCCTACTTGTTTGTTGCTGTTCACTGTTCACTGCCACATTTCATATTTACTAAGTTTATTGATTATCTCTGTTACATATCTGCGGCTGAAAGGCAATTCATGTAACTTCTTAGTGAAATTTCTGTTGCGTATACAATTTTCCAACAAATGAAGTGTTTCACTTATAGAAGGTTTCAAAGGACATTCAGAAATAAGTTGAACATTTCGCGAAGCTCCCAGTTTAGCCAGATTATCTGCTATTTCATTCCACTTTTAGCCGCAATGTGATGGTACCCAGCAGAATCAATGCCTATGCATCGATTTCTTAAACAGTGAAGAACGTATTTACTTTCATAAAATAGATCTATTCTGGCTTTGCAGTTCCACTAGTGCAATGATTGTAGAACTGATTTCGAATCTACGTATAACAGTAAATGAAGGATGGCCACTGATGTGTTAAGAATGAACAACAAAGCCATTAGTATTGCATACAATTCTGCTGTATAAATAGAAAACCCCCTTTCCAACATGCATATACTGCCTCACATTTAACTCTGGTATTACAAATCTGGAACCACTTTCCCCAGATTACTATGACTGACCCAACTGTATAATTTTTTTTTTTTTTTTAATGATTGGGATATCTAGTATGTAAATGTTCTCAAGCTCCAACAGCTAATCTATACAAGTTTTCTTTTTAAATATTCTCATGGAGGCATTCGATGAACAGACTGATTCTTTGATATTGAAGTTATTTCAATATTACTGGCTGACAGAACATCATAAGTCCAAGTGGACTTCGGAAAATCTTTATCCGAGTCAACGAAAATTTCTTCTCAAACCGAATTTTAACCGATAGATTCTGAACTACATAGCCTAGGCCTACATTGTCGCATCGAACTTTGGTTGTTCATCAAGAGGAAAAATGCGTGCCTCTTTGTAACATTTCAATGTATGTGTGTGTACCTGAACTCCCAGTCCTAATTTGATAGCTTTGCTTTGTAGCTTCTTTAATAGAGAATCAGGCACAGAAAAAGAAACTAATTTTGATGGTACTAAGGAAAGTAATAAGTGCAAAAGGGTTTTTGTATTTTGACCCCAAGGTTGTCTGTTGATAATTTTAAGGATATTTAATCTTTTTCTCGCTTTATTCAGCACATAATCTATGTGTACTTTCCACTTTAGCTTCGGTATTAAATATACTCCTACAAAATTTACTTTTTACCAGTATCTTAGTAGGTTACTCTGGAGAGTAAGTGAAGGTAGTAATTAAAGATTATGACCATTGTTAAAGAACATTAAATATGTTTTTTCACCTGAAAATTCTAGTCCATTTTCTTTCATATAAGTAGGCAATTTATCCAGTTCATTTTGATTAAGATTTTGCACACGGATTAGGGTATTGCCCTCTTCTTCGAGTGTTTCTTTAAACTAGTATTCATCCAAATTGCATTCTGTACCACATTCATATTTTGTGATAACACGTTAGGAAGGTCACTAATAAGAACCAGAAAAGATGGGGTGCGATGACTGATCTCTGATGAATTTTCATGTCAATGGTTCTGAATGAAGAATATGTTTTATCAATCCTTGTGGGCGTACAGACAGACCTATTTGGCAAAAAGCTTTTCACGTAAAAGAACATTTTACTAGTTATTCCTAAGAGTCTTAGTCAGTAGCATTATCTATCATGCTACACTCTGTCGTATGCCTTCCTACCATAAAAAAAGATGTAGCAAGCGTGCTTTTTCTTCAGGAGAATTATTTGTTACTCAGGAGAGTCATTTAATATGAGAAGTCAGTTTTACTAAGTGATCTGCTGAGCATCGACCTTTTCTATAACTTGCTTGTTGAAATGGGAGTATGTCATTTTTCTCGCACTAATGTAACAAACGCCTCTGCACAATTTTCTCTATTAATTTGCCGACGTGAGAAGTCAAAGCTATAGGTCTATAGCTGCTTATCAGTGATTTTGTCTTGCCTTCTTTCAGAATAGGTATTACCACCGAACTCTTCCATATATTAAGAATAGTGCCGTTATTCCAACATTTTTGGAACAAAGAATGTAGTAACGATTTCCAAGAAGGAGGCAAATGAAAAAAGACTTGATAAGAGATGCCGTCTAGACCTACTGCTGAATTCTGAAATGAAACTCGAGAGTCTCTACCACAGTACCAGTTCTGAATACTGAAATAGAGCATTCAGAAAATGATCATCATGTAAAGGCATATCCAATATCTTGTCTTTATCGTTATTGTCAAATCAAAACTGCTTAGCTTCTGCTGAAAGATTTGAGGAAAGACTGCTTTGATAGAAAAAGTCAACAAAGGCCTCTGCTTTTTCAATGCGCTTGGAGAGCCTTGTCCTAATCTCACTGGGTAAGCTTGCGTTTTCTGTCCATTTGTCATTAGTTTTACGCTTTTCCAGACTTTATGCAAGTCCTTGTGTGTGTGTGTGTGCGTGTGCAAGTGTGTGTGCATACATGCATGTGTATGCGTGTGTGTGTGCGCACGCGTATGTGTGTGTGTGCATGTGTGCGCGCGCGCGCGCGCGTGTGTATGTGTGTGTGTGTGTGCGTGCGTGCGTGCATGCGTGTGTGCTTCCACCCATTAAAAACGTTGCTTGAAAACTGAAAAAGTTTGTTTCAAACTAGGTACAGCATATGCACACACACACTCTCTCTCTCTCCCGGTGTGAACTCGCGCGCACGGTGTGTCTGTGTTTAACACACACACACACACACACACAAAAGGGGGGGAGGAGAGAAGAAGACGAAGAAGAAAGAGAAGAAGAAGAGCAACAACAACCCCCCCCCCCCCCCCCCCCCAACACACACACACAAACACTTCAACATGCTGTCCGTGTTTGAACATTTAGAGGCAAGTGTATTTAGGATTATGTCGGAGGATGTGCTACAGTTTGTGAACGGTAGATGCCATGATCAGGAATACAGAAATTATTTTCACAAAAAATACATACAAAATATTGAAATGACATAGCCTACAACTGGAAATAAACGGTCCCCTGAAGAAATGAGTCCAAGATTGGGTAGCAAACTAACCAAATGTACAAGTAACATTAAAGAATGAGTACAAGAACAAGAGTGGAGTAATGACAGCAACAGTTATTAAAGCAAAAAACAACTCGTTTATTTCGTTAAGACTTACTTTCATTGCCTTGTTCACTTTCTTCATCTGTTTGTTTTGTGAACGAAATTGGACTCGTCTTTAATTTTGAAATGCGACTTTGTATTTTGTTTGTACGGCTTTAAGAACTTGCACATCATTTGTGACCATCCTGATATGGCTTTGTATTGTGGTTGGCTAGAACTTGCACATCATTTGTGACCATCCTGATATGGCTTTGTATTGTGGTTGGCTAGACTGTAAGTAGCATGGTTTGATTTATGTACTGATTCCTTTACTCAACATACGAGCCAGTCAGATAATTTTGTAAACCGTGTTGTTTCTGTTGAAAAAGAAAAATACAAACAGTCCTTGTGTTTTCGTATATTTAAATGTACGCACGCATTTACGCACGCACGCACACACACACACACGCATACAAGAGGCAAACCAAATTCGCTCGTCCATTTGAGCTTTCAGACATGCAAACTAATGCTATGGAAACTGAAGGCAGCGCCGCTTGTCAGCATGGTGAAGAACCATCATTTCTTAGTGTGGGGAAGAGGACGCCCCACTTAACAACGCCATTATTATACAACAACGAGATTATGGCGCAACTCCGAGGCAAAAGCTACAATCTAGCCATCGACCCTGCAGATGGCTGGTGGCGCACTGCATCCACGGAATGCATGCCCCTCTAAGGACAAGCAGTGTTGGTCCGGTTTCAAAATGAGACATTTTGCCAACGTGTCACAGCAAAGCATCATTAACACACATTCACTGCCAGAACGTGTGATGAACACTGAGACTAGCACAGAACCGTACTAAACCTCTTATGAAGAAAATGTACGAGTTATGGATAGTATGACATTCTTGCTCGTTATTAACTCTTGAAATTCGTTCAACTATTCTTTCTGGTTCTTGTGTAACTCCCTTTCTGAGAGTATTAAGGGCGATCAACCCGACTCCCTCCCCTTTAAGCTTTCATGTGAAATATCTTTCATGTGAAATAAAACAACAAAACATTGTCAATAAGTGAATGATCACTCTCACCCCAATTGAAACAATTAACACCGAACACTATCACCAAACAGATATGATTGTCATTAATAGGATTTCGACCACTGTCACTTCAAATGTTATCAAACGGAAACGACTGACCACTGTCACCTTACATGTTTTTAAACGGAAACGACAGACCACTTGTCAAAATCAACAAAAACAGAAAAGAATTGCAAGTAGTTCATAGATCTAGTCAATCTGGGGCCTTGCGGAATCTTCTGGGCCGCTCAGCCAAGGCAGGAGTAGGCCCCCAGGTATCCAGAGCAGTGCAGTCTGGAGACGCTGCAGCACAGGGTGACCCACTGCAGGCATGCAGGGGTCACAAACGAACAGGCGTGGCCAGCATGCAGGGGTCTGGAACAAACAGACGTGGCCAGACAGGAACCAGGAGCGACCACAGGGGTAATTGGTTCCAGGGAAGAGGACCTAGGAAATGGGTCCACAAGCGTAGGAGCAATGGGGGTTGTGGGCTCCTCAATGGGAAAAGTAGGGTCAGCAAACACGAGAAGAGGCAGGTTCGTAGATCCTTTGTCAACAGTCCAATGTTTGCAGATATGATCAATGTGGCGCCTGATCACACGGCCATCTCCTATCTGAACCCTGAAGAACAGAGGGCCAGTGACAACAGTTCCAAGCAGCCAAGTCTTGCCAGATCCAAAGTTGCGAACATATACTTTGTCACCAACTGCGTAGTCTCTGTCTTTTGCACTGCAATCATGATACATCTTCTGCTTTGACTGGATTTCAACCTTGCAAGACAGTGTTGGCCGTGTCAAATCAAGACGTGTCTTTGGTCTCCGTTTCATGAGGAGTTCTGCAGGGTCACGATCAGTCTCTGCCTGGATGTCAGCTGAAGTCACTGGTGTCGAGGAAAGATGGTCCATCAGGAAGATGAACTCTTCTGCAGCCTCAGGCTCAGCACTAGCAGTTGGCATGGGCAGTCTGCTTAGAGCATCAGCATGTGTCATTGTGGCTCCTGACTTGTATTGGATAGTATGTGTACGGTAACAACTGCATTGCCCATCTTTGAATCCTGGTAGAAATCTCTGTTGGGATGGGTTTCTGTTCACTGAACAATGTCATCAAGGGCTTGTGATCAGTGTACAAGCAAAAATGGCAGCCAAAGAGATAGTCACGGAAATTTTTTACTCTGAAGGCGATTGCAAGAGCTTCCCTTTCAATGTTGGAGTAATTTCGTTCAGCTTTGTTCAGTGACCTTGAGGCATAGGCAATGGGGCGCTCAGAACCATCAGGAAACTTGTAGGCTAGAACTGCCCTAGGCCCACTGCAGAAGCGTCACAAGACAAGGTCACATCCAGGTCTGGATTGAAATATACCAGGAGATTGGTGACAGAAGCATGTCCTTCACTTTTTTGAAAGCTTGAACCTGCTGTACTCCCCACCTGAAAACACCTTTGCAAAGGAGACTGTTCAGTGGAGACAGCACAGTTGACAGCTGAGGCAGAAATCTCCCATAGAAGCTGATGAAACCAAGGAATGACAACAACTCTGCTGCGTTCTGGGTGTTGGGGCATCGTGGACAACCTTCACTTTCTCAGGTGTCGGCTGGACTCCTGCGTTGATTCGGTGACCTAAGTATGTGATCTCAGGCAGCACGAACTCACATTTTTCTTTCTTAAAACGAAAACATTCTGCTTCAAGTCTGCGAAATACTTCCTGGAGGTGAAGAATGTGGTCTACATCTGTGCTGCCAGTGACCAGGATATCATCCTGAAACACTGCAACTTGCGGAATGTCCTGTAGCAAGCAGTCTATTGTCCACTGGAAGATGGCTGGTGCAGCTGAGACTCCAAAGGGCAATCGAATGTATCTCCACAGACCCTTCTGAGTGTTGATGGTGGTCAGCTCCTAGGATTCTTCAGCAAGTGGTAGCTGCTGGTATGCATGTTTCAAATCAAGTTTGGTGAAAGATTGTCCTCCAGCAACTTTATTGAACAGCTCTTCAACTTGAGGCAATGGGTACACGTCTGCTTTTGCTACAGTGTTTACTGTCACTTTGCTGTCACCACACAAGCACACAGTTCCATCAGGCTTTAGAACTGGCATGACCGGTGCTGCCCAAGCCGAGTGCTTAACTGGCTCAATGATTCCTTCAACTTCCAGTCGCTGGATTTCAGCTTCAACCTTGTCCCTGAGTGCGTACGGTACAATTCTAGCTTTGTAGAACTTGGATCTGCCGTTATCTTCAATATGAAGTGTGACTGGACATGACTCAATATGTCCCAGTTCATCCTTGAAGAGATTAGGAAACTGGTCACATTCTGCTAAGGCTGAGGGTGGTTTCATTGACATTTGATTCACCAGAAAAGCTGTTTCCATGTCCAAACCTCGGATCCAGTTCCTTCCTAGTAGACTGGGTCCACTTCCACTAACCACAAAGAGAGGTGGCACGGCAGACTTGCCTTGGTGGCAAACTTGGACTAGAGCTTTCCCTTGTACTGGGATTGATTGGCCAGTGTATGTTTTCAATGTTGTCTCACAGTCCGTCAGTGAAATGCTCTTGTCCAATACGTCATCAAACGTTCTAGCATTGATAAGAGTGACTGAAGCTCTGATATCAACTTCAAAGACCATAGGTTTGCCTTCAACCTGTAGTGTGATTGTATATGGTTCATTGTCTTTCTTTTCAGTGTGCATCACCACCTCTATGTCCTTATGGCTTTCAGAGATGAACTTCTGGGAAGAGGAAGATGTCCCAGTTTTGTTCTTTGAATGACAGACAACTTCCAAATGTCCAATTTTCTTGAAGTGATTACAAATGTAGTTCTTGAAAGGGCTACTTGCAGCAGAATGCATTTTACCACACTGGTAACACTTGTTGCTCTGGTTTTGTATGTTGCTGGTTTTGTCAAATGCTTTTGACATTGGTGCCTTTTTTTTTTTTTATCACGTTCACATCCCTGTATAGTTACTACAGTTGGTAAGGTCTCCTTTCTTTGGCAGTTTGATGACAATGCCTTCCCTCCACTCTGCTGGGATGTTATCTTTTCCCCATATCTTGTAACTATAGAGGGATCATGCTCCTGTCAGTGCCAGGCAAGGTTCTAAACAGAGTGTTATTGGAGAGGATGAAGGAAGCAGTTGACCCAAAGCTCCGAGACCAGCAGGCAGACTTCCAGCGAAACAGATCCTGTGCCGACCAGATCGCCAGCCTCAGGATCATCATCAAACAGTCTCTGGTGTGGAGCTCGCCCCTTTACATCAACTTCATCGACTATGAAAAGGCCTTTGACAGTGTAGATAGAGAGACACTATGGAAGCTACTGAGACACTATGGAATACCAGAGAAGACCATCTCTCTCATCCGGAGCACCTATCAGGATATGAACTGCAGGGTGGCTCATGCAGGCCAGTTGTCAGACGGTTTTGAGGTGAAGACAGGAGTGCGTCAGGGATGTCTGCTGTCACCTTTCCTCTTCCTCCTGGTCATCGACTGGATCATGAAGACCACAACAACAGGCAGGAGCAATGGGATACAATGGACACTCTGGATGCAGCTAGATGACCTTGACTTTCCTGACGACCTGGCACTCCTCTCCCACAGTCACACACAGATGCAGGACAAGACCATCAGCCTTGAGACATCAGCAGGAACAGGGCTCAAGATAACCAAGAAGAAGACGGAGCTTATGAAGATCAACACCACAGGCAGCAGCCCAGTCACAGTCGGAGGCGAGCCCATCAGAAAGTAGATTCCTTCGTCTACTTGGGAAGCGTAGCTGACAAGCAGGGGGGCACTGACCGAGACATCATAGTCAGGATAGGCAAGGCACGAGCAGCATTCATCATGCTAAAGAACATCTGGGCCTCAGGAGAGATCAGAAGGACAACAAAATTGCGTATCTTCAATTCAAACATGAAGTCGGTTCTGCTCTACGGCTGCGAGACTTGGAGAATGACCAAGGCAATACAGAAAAAAATTCAGACCTTCATCAACACCTGTCTGAGGCGCACCTTCAAAATCAGATGGCTAGAGATCAACAATGAAGATCTATGGAAGCAAGCAGGGCAGGAACCAGTGGCCAAGCAGATTCTGCGGAGGAAGTGGGGCTGGATTGGACATACTCTCAGGAAGCAAGCATCCAGCACCACACGCCAAGTCCTGACATGGAACCTGCGGGGGAAAAGGAAGAGAGGCCGACCTCGCAGCAGCTGGAGGCGAGACACTGAGGCAGAGATAAAGAGGAAGGGGACCAACTGGACAGGCATTCCGCAAGCAGCCCAGAACCAAGTGCGATGGCGGAGTGTTGTCGATGGCCTATGCTCACCCTTGAGCTATGGGCCTAAGTAAGTACGTACGTTCACATCAGGTGTAGATGGTGGTTCATCTGAGAACTTAGGATGAAGAACTGCAGAGTGACTTGTTGCTGTTTCCACAGCATGGGCGATTTCCACTGCCTTGGAAAAAGTGAGATCTTTCTCAGATAGCAGCTTCTTCTGAGTTGTGACATCAGAAAGGCCACACACAAATCGATCTCTAGGTGCTTCCTGCAAAAATTGTCCAAACTCACACGTGGATGCTAAACGTCTAAGTTCCGCTGCAAAGTCATTCACAGTTTCCAACTCATTCTGTTTTCTGCTGTGAAATTTGAATCTGTCACCTATGACCAGCGGCTTGGGTGATACATGTGCCTTAAGAATATCAACAAGCTGATCATGTGTTTTTGTAGCTGGTGTGTCAGGTGAGCACAGCGGACGAAGCAGTGAATAGTATTTTGCACCAATAACTGACAAGAACACACTTTTCTTTTTACCACCAGCTACGTCACTTGCTTCAAAGTACATAGTAAGATGTTCAGTGTAACAGTCAAAATTTTCCACTGCTGGATTGAATTCGTCAAATTTAAGTATGTTAGCCATTCTGAACGAAAAAACTTCCTTTCAGTTTTAGCAAAACAAGAACTTGACCAGCCCACATAGCTTTCACGCCCTGACACAGTGTTGACTGGGCCAAAAGTAAACCGGCGTCACTACAGCTTGCTGACATGAATGAACAACAATCAATTTCTCCAAGAACTATCGATCTTGTGAGAATTAATATTATTGTACTGAATTCATAAAAAAGGCTTATGAACTTTCCTGCATGAGTCTTTGAATCCTCGTCGCCAGTGTGACATTCTTGCTTGTTGTTAACTCAACTCTTGAAGTTCGTTCAACCATTCTTTCTGGTTCTTGTGTAACTCCCTTTCCGAGAGTATCAAGGGTGATCAACCCGGCAGATAGCACTGCTTCTACATCTTCTGTCAATGTCAACATATGCGATGAGTCAGTTACATTTGTTAATGATATCAGTGCATCTGTCAGAATCATTAGTGAACACATATACGATATGCTACCTACCAAAGACATGCTGAAGCCCACCAGCACAAAGATCTTTGCATTTGCCAATCATACTCCTGTCAAGGTTCTTGGACAGTTTCAGACAGTCATTTCAGACATGGACACTTCACTTTACATCATACTGTTCATTGTCACCTCCAGTTATAGCCATCCCCTGAGTGCAGGTACTGTCCAATAATTATAACTCATTTCTTTTTGTATTTGCCTCAATAGTGCCCCCAAATTTTGTTGCTGACCAACTGTGTCAAAACACACCAGATTGTTTTTGACTGGATGGGCAAGCTGACAAGTGTATAAGTGAAATTTTGTATTGATTGGTCAGTGCAGCCTACGGCACGACCACACCAACACATTCCACACCACCTTTGGAAGGACGTAGAAGAACTTGTGTGGCTCAGAACACTGCATGTGATTTTTTAAAAAAGCAGATGACGATCAACTCTATGGATCCTCCTCCATTGTAGCTGCACTAAAGCCCAAGAAGCCATATGAGAGTTGCATCTGCGTCAACATACTTTTACCAAACCAGGCCATCCAGTGTACTCATCACATCACGCCAATGATAGACGATATTTTGATGAAGCACAGTCAAGCTACCATGTTCAGCAAGATCGGTCTATTATCTGAACTGTGGATCTGCAACATATTTCCGTTCATCCACTGGTACACTTCCATGTTTTAATTTGTTGATGTGTGATCCTCACTGTTCCTGACCATGTTCCCTTTCCCCCCCTTTCCCCTACTAGGTGCCGTGGCAACCAGACGTGCGTGAAGCAATTATGTTAAATGGTCCCTTGTCAATTGGCATGTGCTGATACAGGCGCTTTAAATTCAAACCCAAACAGGTGGAAAAAGCTTGTTTTCAAATGTTTTATACTGTTCCCATCCACTTTAAGCAGTGGGGTATGACCAAACCCCCCCCCCCCCCCCTCCCCTTTTCTTTGTCTTTAGTAACACAAAGCCAACCGGAACAGGAAACAGAACAAGTGACTCACAGGGAGCAAATCACTGCCTCCACAGACCAGCTGTAGATGGATCAACCCAGTGTTCCCACAAAGACAACACAGGTGCACCAAAGAGAGTGAATGTTTATCTCACCTTCTCTGATCCGGTCTAAGGTTCACTGATCACCCAGAACTGCAAGTTGAAACTTTGTTTCTAAATTTTGAGACTTTGCATTGATTATATGTATGCCTTGTGGTTTAACAGTATAACTTTATGCCAATGTTGGTGACATCTATTAAGGTGATGAATGAGCATTCTGTTGTAATAGTTTGTTTGCCACAACTGGATAAAAGCTATTATGAGGCTTGGTTAAGATTCTTTGTTAACAATCTGATTAACTTTCTTTGTTTTTAATCAGACTTTTGCCAGTATTTAATACTATCTGCTAAGATGATAACTGAATGATACATTCTGACAGGAAGAGCAGTATGCCTGTACTAGGTGGAAACTGTTAAGCTGATTTATGACTAATGGTTATTGTTGGAATGCTTTGTAGTGTGTTACTGCAAGTCTACACCGCATGTGTGCTTGGGCTTAGTGTATTCCAAGTTACTGCAATTTAATTCATAAGAAACACTGAAGACTTATTGACTAAAACTGTTTAGCACTGTATTATTGTCTCCTACCCTTTGTTACACTCCACTGAAAATCTGAACAAAAGTGGAAACTGATAATATGGCAGATATATCTATGTCAGTCTAATCCTCTGTCAGCTAAGATCTCACACATTTACTGAAAGCCAGAGGGCAAGTGTGTGAACTCGACAAGCCAGACTCTCAGCTACTTAACTACAGACCAGGTTCTATTTGTTTTAGTTCTGATGTTGGAGAGGATAGTTGATCTCTCTAGTGGCTGGTTACTGATCCACTTCTTGGTAGACCAGCTGATCAAGTTGGCTGCAGAGTGTGTTCACTACCAGGCATGCCCAGAGTAGGTAGAAAGAAGTGGATCAGTCACCAATCACTGGAGAGAGATCAACTATCCTCTCCAACATCAGATAAGTTTTGATATCCCAAGTGGACTCCAACTCAATTCATCCAGAACTTTCCCTCTCTTAATGATGAAACAGTGGGAACCAAAACTCAGCCTGAATTGATATTTCACCCCTGTATAAACAAGTATAGTTGATATGTGAAAGTACTTTCAAGCGACATTTTTAATAGGTGGAAGCACACACACACGCACGCACGCACGCACGCATGCCACCCCACACACACACACACACACACACACAGAGGATTTGAAAGGAAAAGCGTAAAAGAAATGACAAAAAAGAAAAAAGTTGAAAAAGTTATCAAGAAAATCAAAGGGAAAAACACCTATTCATCCTATCATCACCTGAAACTTGCTGATGTTCTGATTACTGATAAACAAGCTGCTGCCAATCTGTTGGCCTCCACAATTGAACAAAACCTGTCCCCCACAAATGAATCTGCTACCTTCTTGAAAATCACACAACTGAAACAAAAATGTCCCTGTGAGTTTTCTTCAGACAAGACTAAAGTCTACAATCTGCCATTTTCAATTCATGATCTGAAATAAGCTCTGCAAAGCTGTTGGATTCTGCTCCTTGTCTCGACTACATGCATTATCAACACCTGAAAAATTCTCAGAGTGCTGTCTCCAGACCCTTCTAAATGTCTGAAGACCTGTCTGGACCACAGGGTACTTCCGACCTCCTGGCAGAAAGCCCTCAACATTTCAAAACCTTTTTCCTTGTTTCTGATTCAAGAGTTGCAGCCAATGTCCAAGTCCTGAAATGGTCTTGATGAACTGAACTGTATTTTCTGTTTCTTGGAAGGAGATGGGGGGGGGGGGGGGGGGGGGGGGGGGAGGAGGAGGGTTTTTTTTTTAAAGTTAAGAAGGCTTTTAAAAAGAAATTTTATCCTTCTGTTACCCAAACACCATGGAGTCCAACTTGGGGGTCAGGGTCAAGAAATCAGTCTTGACCCCATCCTGGCTTTCAAGGAGGGGGGTGGGGGGCATATACAACAAACAGAAGCCCCTGACTATGCACAATTCCCGGGGACAGCCACACACATGCACATACATACATGCACACATGTGCACACACACACACACAAGCACGCACACATAAGGGAGGGCACACACACACACACACATATGCCTACACACACATCATACACACATGCGCTCGCACACACAGAGATACCCATACACACGTGTGTACAGTCACAACACACATATACAATGACAGTAATGACACAACCAATGTTAGGTAGGTGCTCAAGGTCTTACCAGAGCATTGGGATAACTTGTAACATCTGCGAAGTCATAGCCTCGAGATCCTCTTCTTAAATTCTCTCATCTTAGTCACTAATTCATTTATCCATCAGCTTTAAATCATGCGCAGTGTGGTCTCAAAACTTTGTGGATGTGGTGTAGCCTATATGGACTAGTCCGCATGCAGTGACACCTCCTTGATGAAACTGACACTGTAATTTGTTCGTTCTTTAATTTGGCAGCCAAATGATTTCATTTTTGCTTTTATGTTTCAGTCTCCACTTGCAGTCACACTACTTTGAAACCAACTAAAAACTGGGCATTTACAAAGCACTTCACTGCATTGCATATCATTTTTCACCCCGCTAGATCTGTTAAATCTTTTTATAAATCCTCCTTATCCAAAAGTTACATTCTTACTCTTTTCTTAGAGACAACTGCTACATCCCCTCCATAGAAAAAAGAAAACTATAAAGGCACAATAAATGGATATAATGAGGAACAAACAGCATTATATGAGGAATGTCTATGGGCCACATCAAAAGTGTTACTTACACAGAACAATTACATGCAGTCATCCTTGCATGAGAAAACTATTCTAATGACTGCTGCAGTTCCATTTCGTTTTTATCACACCATGATTTGTGGATAAACAGAAAAAAAATACTCAGAGCTTGCAATCTGCACAGCTGGGGGCCACATGGTCTCCTGGCAACTTAATATTGCAGATCACACGAAAATGGGCCTTTCCTTGCAGCCCCGATCTGTCAGGTACATACAGTGCCCGGTTTTTATTGGGATGACTCTTGTCCAGCTCAGCCAAGGTCTTGTTATGGATGATGGTGACAGGCGGGCCCTCGGGATCCACAGCTTGAGGGTACAGACTGTCACCTGAACACACACACACACACACATTAAAATAAGTATGGACTTTCTGTGATTACAAGAAGAGAGTATATCCAAACAAGCAGAAATCAATACTACCTGGTGTAGCTGGGTGCTAACAGAGTATATTTCTTGGTCACCCGTCGTAAACGAGAGATTTTGTTCATGAGTTATCTTCCCCTTACCTCCCTTGATCGATTGATCTCATTTTTATTGTGTAAATTCTTTAAATCATGAATACCTCAGAACCTATATAGTTGTGTATACGTCGCTGAAGTCACAAAAATTAATGTACTTTATTCATTACAATCGTGTTGGACTGAGAAGCCCATATTTTCGCTAAAACTGGTATTTCGACCAAATTAATCTTGGCGCCATTTTGAATTGTCCGACGAACAAACCGTTGATAAATTCTTGATTTCACAAAAAGTATGAGAGAATCCAAAGAATCCATGAATGCGCATTAAAAGTAAAGTCCATAAGCTCTCATTTCGTATATCGCATGCCTATGATCTTTTCTGTACAAGCTTGCGACTATACGAAATGACTGACGGCGCCGATCGCTTGAGCGAGTCGCCTTCTTTGTTTATTGTCGGAGTTTTGATCAAAATTGTCATTTTATGAAATTCGGACTTCCCAATCGAAATCTTTTTAATAACTCCATTTCTATGATGGGAAGCAACCGAAAATATATAAAAATTATCATCTGATGGACCATTTCAACAGAATAGCATTTTATCAGAAATCGTGTTCGAAGCACATGGCGACGGCCATGTGACGATAAAGCAAGTTGTGTTTTCTATCAAACTTTAAACGCACAGTTCTCTGCTTGGACGGCATTTTGGATAATGAAATTTATATGTATAAAAAGAGCGAAATGCCAGCTATTCATTCATTACAAAATTATTTCGCGCTGTTTGGTATTTTTCATCGAAATGAAGGAAAATATGACGTAAGCTCGTTAAAAGTGGGTTCATTCTCGGGCTTTAATCACCAATAACTTTACACAGCCACAGAATAGTCAAATATGACTTACTGCATTTTATTCCTTGGGTTCTGAGGTTTTCATCGATGTCAGATATGTTTGGATACTTTGAACGGACGGCGAGCTAGACAACGCAGAAGCTGCGGCAGATAGCACAAATTTTGTCATTTAATGTCTCGCGAGGCTCATTTTGCGCGCGGCGCTGCGTTGTCTTCTTTGCGGTCCGGGCAAGCTGTATATATTTGGGGCGCGGCAGAGTGTCCCACAGTGTTGCCTACAGTGCTGCCTAGAGTGTTCGCTAGAGAGAGAGAGAGAGAGAGAGGTGCTCAGTGCGCTGAGTGCTGAGAGAGAGAGAGAGAGTTCTCAGGCAGTGTTCCTGGTTTGAGCTCCTTGCCATGGGAGAGAAGTAAAAGAAGAAAAACTCCACGTCGTCCTGTGTGTCTTCTTGACTGGCTGCTGTCCCTTGGTTCCTACACCTATCACCATCTGCCTGTCTTCACCTGCACACCCCTTACCCCTCCGCACAATCACACTGGAAAACAAGGTATAACAACATTGTAATGGCAATATGCTATGGCAAATCCCTGTCATTAAGAACTGTAGAAATTGTTTTGTTTGGTATCAAACATTACTGGAGGGATCCATTTCTGGCAGATTATCACACACTTGCAGCCTTCATGGTATTTCACTATTCAGATATATCTCCAGGATGATGATGACTGGAATTTGAAATTTGTTCTGTGTATCCTGGGTCTGCTAGTAACTGTCATTTGTTGTACTACAGACAAACACCATGCATGCCTGAGCACACACACTCAATTACAGTCATTTTGTTTACATATATGACATGAAAAGAAGTGATGTCAATGAACAATGGTGAGAAAGTAGTTTTCCTACCAATTTGATTTTGGGAAAAAAAAAAACTGCCTTTCAGCAAAATATATATCAATTTGAATCTCATACAAGCAAAGTAATTTCAAGGAAAGGAAGTTAAAATAAAGATAAATCCCAGATACATGTCAGTGACAGATGAGAGTTATGGACTGTATATATTTCAGGCATCTGAATCAGCTGAAGCACATATACCCTCTCTGCGGACAAAGCACTTTAGAACCCATGCAGTTTCCCTGTTGTTTTCGGTACTCTCTCTCTGTCTATATGCATGAAAACTAGTAAAGACAGCAGACCTTCATCAGATTTTGTAACTGTACTATGCTCTACTGATGATGAGGTCTCTAGGTTCAAAAATGAAGAAATGAAATTAAAACGCACACACACACACACACACACACCAGTCTCACGTCATCTTCTTTATGCCACACACCCTTCACTTCTTGGAGTTGATGATTTTGTTTACTGTATTTCTTGTTTGTTTATAACATTAGTGCACTGGGACTTTCCCACACACTGCTCCATACAACTGTTTCCACCCACAAACTCTCTCCTACACCTCCACCTCCCCTCCCCTCGGCTCTACTTAAACATTTCATAGAACATAGTGATCAAAGAAATCTGGAGGAAAGGAAGAAATATGTGACCAAGTTAAACCAACACCTAGCTCAGACTGGCATTGTTGATGAAATTACGGCATCTGAACTGGATGGCGCAATAGCAAGATGCAGAAAGGATAGTGCTCCAGGACCAAAGTACGGCATGCAGATATCAAACAGCTCTCTGAAGAGGAGAGAGCCAAACTCTTCAGTCTCTACTAGGAGAGTTTTGATAAAGGCTATGTCCCAGAAGACTGGACACACAGCTACCTGAAAGCTTTACCAAAGCCAGGAAAAGATCATCATCAGCTAAATGGTTACCGCATACTCACTATGCAAAATATAGCAGGAATGCTCATGGAACGAATCATAGCAAGAAAACTCGCAAAAGATCTTTAAAGTCGACAAATCCTCCCATCAAATCAAGGAGGCTACAGAACAGGTAAAAGTACATGGGAAAATGTGGCCGCTTTTGCCTATGAAGTGTACGAAGGACTCCAAAGAAAGGAAGAAACACTAGCTGTTGCAATAGATCTGGAAGATGCATACAACAAAGTCCAGTTCTCGCTTCTCATGGAACTACTCCTTGACTATGGAGTCAGTAAGACACTTACACAATGGATAGCAGCGGCACTTTGGGAGCGAACCGTCATCCTACAATTTGGAGATTGGACTTCTGTGCCTCATAAACTTTCTATGGGATTACTCAAGGTTCTCCTCTTTCCCCTGTTTTGTACAATGTTTACACCAAAGGCCAAGCAGGCCTCAACAGAAACGGAATTGCTCGAGTGTTGACACTAGCAGATGTTGGCCTGAACTACAAAACATCAAAGAATGCTGAAGAAAGAATGAAAGCAGTTCAGCAACAGCTGAACAACATTGCTCAGTGGTGTCAAGAAACTGGATCGTCCATCAACCCTACAAAATCCCAGACATTAGTTTGCACTCTCAACAACAAGACATCAGGACAAGTATCCTCACCAGTTTCCTTCAATGGAATACCAATTGAATCAACTAACAACCTACGCTATTTGGGTGTAGGCTTTGACAGAATGCTAACCTTTAGAAAGCAAGTTGAGAATAGTGTTCTTAAATGCAAAAAAGGCTTATCTGCCATGAAAGCAATGGCAGCTAAAGGCACTGAACAGCGCCATCTCTACCGACTGTATCACGCACTTGTACTCAGTGTGACAGATCATGGATTAGGGCTTACAACACTGTCCAACAGCAACCTTCTCAAATTAGAAAGAATTCAAAATGAAGCAATGAGATTGATCCTGGGAACCACAAAGGACACATCAGTTCAAACTATGCGATACCTGCTCGACCTTCCTTCAATGAAGACAAGACACAAGCTGGAACAGGTGAAGGTATATTTCAGAACCCTTGAAAATCCCCAAAACCCACTTCATGCGGCGGTCAAGAAAACAAAAGGCACTCAGCTAGGACGTGGAAAATCATGGATGGGACAGGCAGAAGGCAGTATACAACTTGTGTGCCAGTTAGCAGAAGTCAAAGAAACCAACGAATGGGAGAAATATCCAGACCACTTGAAGCACCTCTACCAAATTGCCATCGCTCCTGAACTTGGAAGACATTGTCGAGAAAGGCCAGAAGGCAAAACCAATGCAGAAATTCAGATGCTGGTAGAAGACCTATGCACAAAAGATGATATTTTAATATACACTGACGGTTCTGTCACCAACAGTAAGTCAGGCTGGGGATACACAGTGAAGCAAAATGGCCGAACTATTCAGGAAGACAATGGTGTGCACAGTTTAACAACTTCAAGTCTAACAATGGAGGTAGAAGCAGTGACACAAGCACTCCAGTGGCTTACATCCATAAGCCAGTTTCAAACTCAACCTACTTCAGAAAGTGAAAAGTGGAATGGGAAGCCCTGCTTGGAATGAACTAATGCGCAGCCCTCCATTGGAGAGAATCATATAGATGTACTGCCCTGGACATGCTGGAGTTAAAGGAAACGAGAGAGCAGACACACTGGCTGGCAAGGCAACAATAAGAACTGGATTACTGCTTGGCCGATCTGATGTGAAAAGAAATCTGAAGAATCACTTATGCAAACAAGAGCAAAGCCACTATACCATAGAACATCTTTCAGATCTGAACATCAAGAGAGGAAGTGGCCGCACATCCAGGCTTAAGGGAAGAGCAAGAAACATCCCCAACCAAACAAATATTGGAATAATTTCAAGGCCAACATTGCGAAGACTCCTAGAGATTGGGGCAAACTCATACTGGGCCTTTCCAATAACAGACACAAAAGATGAAACACACATGTCAACTGAGATAAGACTTTGAATCTCTCAGGGTCCCCAGCGTATACTGTAGACGTGTGTGCGCTGGTGTGTGTTCATCAGTGGGGTGATGCCAGCATGTTAATTAGAGTGTCCATGAACATCATGAGTGTGCAAGCGTCGGTGTGTGAGTGTGAGAGGGAGAGAGTGAGTGAGTGTATGTGACTGTGTGTGTGTGTGTGTGTAATTACCATTATCATTCATATAAGCACTCATGTAAGCACACACATATGCACACACACATACTCAAACACACTCGCATATGTATACACACACACACACAAGCACACGCACATATACGTGTGCGTACACAAGCATAAGCACATACGCTCTTTCTTTCCCTACCTCTCTTTTGGCACGATCTTTTTTTTTTTAATCATCTAATATCACGATTAGTGGAAAGACGTTAAATGAATGACACACACACACACACACACACACACACACACACACACACATGCGCCCATGCACATACATGGGCCCATGCCTACACATCACACACACACACACACACAAAAATTGGTATGTTGGCACTCAAGGTCTGACCAGCGTGTCGGGCTAATGCCATCCGCTGAATCGTAGCCACGAGAAACTCTTATTCAATTGTATCATCTTTGTTGTTAATTCATTTATCCATCAGCTTCAAATCATGCGTAGTGTGGTCTCAAAACTTAGCGGATGTGGTGTAGTGTATATGGACTAGTCCACACGCAGTGATGCCTCCTTGATGAAACTGAAACTGAAACTCCTCCAAAATTGTCCTTCCCCCATTTACCTTCAGCCCACTATCCATCCCTTTCATGTACTTAACAAGATCCAGATCACCTCTTATTTCCCTTCCCCCCCCCCGCCCCCCCCCACCCCCCTTCCACCTCTTGCCTTCTTTTGAACAGTCCTCACTTTCCCATGCTGGATGCAGTCTGGGAAGCATAGTTTTGCACATTTTTGATGTCTCTCATTTGTGACAACTGAAAAAGATGCCTTTGTTAAAGATTTACTGGTCTCTTTTGTATTTAGCATAAAACAAGCGTTACTATGCAGTCTGTTTAGAGTATTTATCATATCTTGGCCTTTTTTCTGGTCTAGTGTCTCATCATTTATTCTGGAAATCATATTAGAACATTCAGCTCTACTACTGAGTACTGTTATATTTCCTTCAATTAGAGTTCAAAGATGCGTAAATGCTTATTAGTCTTCAGAACTGTAAATTCTTTTTCACTATGAGGGTACTTGGATTTGTGTGATTTCTCTCAGTCTTGGTTAGTCTTTAGCCCTTTTTTCTGCCCGCTGCATGTAAATCACTGTGTTTATTGGTAGGATGAACTCAAACGGAAGTTCAATCACCCGTGGATGCGCCCATGACAAGCCAGCATTGCAGAGCCAATTCCATGACAGCTTGCAGCTGGCTGGAGGTTCCAGGCACAGCAGGTGTCTAAGCTGATGGTCACTGGAGTCAGATAAGGGGTGCTTGCTATGGATCTCCTTTGTTGCTGATGCTCTCTTGACATATGTACTTTATCAACTGATGCTTTCCCTGTCCTGACAGGGTGAGAGTGGCCATGGGTCTGATCATATCAACTGATGCTTTCCCTGTCCTGACGGGGTGAGAGTGGCCATGGGTCTGATCATATCAACTGAGACGGACGTCTTCCCATGAACTGGAGCCTACAGAACTTTCAACAACTCTGGGCAGAAATTCACAAGGGGTGTAAAATCCCAAAAATATACCAATATTCCAAAACTGTTCCTATGGACCATCACAGAAAAACAATCCCAGCATGCCCTGGCCTTCTGTTTTTTTTTTTTTTTTAAATCCCAGTCTTGCAAGTTGTTTTCAGTCCCACTTTCCATGATTATGACCGTATCTGGACAAATAAACAATCTGAGAGCACACACATGCTTTGTCACAATCTGACTTTCTTGAAGTTAATATGCTGATGATTCGAGCAGATCTTTTGCTGTTAATTTGTCTTTTACCAAGTTTTGACTTGAGGCACATGGTTTCACTGTATCATTCCCTGACATCAGTATCTCCAATGAGGTGGCTCTGAACAGCTGTGCTTATCAATGTTCTACATGTGAGCAGACTCACAAGTACCTCACATTCTCATCTAGTCACCCAAAGGCAATGAAAGAATGCATTCCATATTCACAGCTACACTGCCTCAGTTGCCTCTGCAGTAACAACAAAAACTTTCTCCAGAAGACCCAGTGGATGGTGACTTTCTCCTGGCCTGTGGATTCACTCGTCACATCATGGCCAAAGCCATTTTTCCTGGCCTGTGGATTCACTCGTCACATCATGGCCAAAGCCACTTTTTCCTGGCCTGTGGATTCACTCGTCACATCATGGCCAAAGCCACTTTTTCCTGGCCTGTGGATTCACTCGTCACATCTGGCCAAAGCCACTTTTTCCTGGCCTGTGGATTCACTCGTCACATCATGGCCAAAG
>CM065739.1:47800260-47865260 GCA_033310375.1 Conus canariensis
TACTGATTTGGATGAATGGTGTTGCCATTGCCAACTATGCTACAAAGCAAAAAGTCGAGCGTTATGGGCATGCACCATGGTCACCTGCTCGCAACAAACTGCGCAGGATCATCTTCGTCAATTCTATGGTTCTTGAGCCAGCTAGAGATGACCATGCGAATGTTTAGGTGATTACTAATGTGTTCACCAAATACACCATTGTTGTCGTAATGTGTGATCCAACTGCAGCCACTGTGGCCAGCGCCCTAATCCAGAACTGGTTCGTGTGCTATGGTGTCCTGCCTCACATTCAGTTAGATCAGGTGTCCTGAAGCCAACATCACTGCCGGATTGTGAGAGCACTATGAAAGTGAGAAGTCTAGCATCATGTTGTATAACCATGCTGGCACTAGTCAGCATGAAAGGTTCAAAGAAACTATGCCTAGTTTGCTGAAGACACTTTTGGAGTTCATGCCTTGGTTGGGTCATGTGTGCAATTGTACCCCCAATACCTCCACTGCATTTTCTTCTTTCTGTCTGATTTTGGTCACAAGCTCTGTCTTTCCTTGACATATTTTTGGGTCAGAAGGTTTAAGAATGGCAAGAGGCCATGTCTACTCAGTGGCTCTCTGAATGCTCTCTGAATAGTTGGCCAGAGAGAAGGTGACTCATGACAAAGCAGGGGAGCGCCTTCAATCGTTGGTTGCCAACAGAAAGGAGAGGTGTCAAGGGAGCAAAACCTCTCACAAAGGGCCTTAAGCACTTTAGAGGAAAAGAATGCGGCACGTGGTGGAGAAACAGGTCATGGGCCGATCAGCACTAACGCCCTCACCTAGCGCATACAGTCGAACTGTGTCAAGGAGGTTGAAGGAGTCAGGTTATTAATTGTCACATGATAGATGGCACTGAAGGTAGTGAGAACCCACCCGAGTTTAAACCTTCCTGATAACGAAAGGGAAGAAAACTTAAACCACTATGACCTCAGAAAACTTAACCACTATGACCTCAGAAAACTTAACCACTATGACCTCAGAAAACTTAACCACTATGACCTCAGAGCATTGAGTGGGTGCTAAAAACTCAGTCAGCTGAAGTTGATTTCTAAACAGATCTTGAAGAGCAGGAGTCTTGGGCTTCTTCTGATGGTACGGTTGTGGGGCACTGTGTTGATGCTTTGTCAGGCTAGTTGAATGCGTGTGGAGGTGGTTGTTGTAGCTTCTATAGGATGATTACTGTGTGAAAGTGGCTCCTGAAGTTGGTGGGAATTTTCGATGTCCATTTGGTGCAAAGTGGTTGTTTGCTAAGCAATTTGGTAGGGATGTGTGAACGTTGATGTGTGGAAGAATGTTGCGAGAGGGGAATTCTGTGTACTTGTGAACACGGTGGTAGAGAAGCAACAAGGACAAAGGCATGCCCAAAGGGATATCCTTCTTGTCCATCCCTATACAAACTGAGGGAGACAACATCACGGGGGGGGGGGGGGGGGGGGTTGGGGGGGAGTAGGAAGAGAGAAGAACACCACAAGAGAGAGAAGAACAGGGGAGAGAGAGAGAGAAGAGTGAGCAGGACAGAGTAGGGTAGAAAGAAATGAGGTCTGGGAGACAGAAGTGACAGCAAAGTCTTAGGTTTGTAAAAGACAAGCTGATAAAGACAGACTGAGTTTGAAACCCAGTGGTGGGTGAAAGAGACAAAGAAGAAGATTTCTATGTTGAGTTCCCAGAGATGACCACGAAAACCCAGTCCTATAATCTGGTGCCAGACAACCAAAGGCATTGCCATCACCCAGTGCTGAAGAAGATTCGAAGTGACTTGTCTGAGAACTGTGTGTGGTGTGCAAGTGTGTGTGTGTGTGTGTAAACTGCCATTTTATTGTAACCCAGGATTAGGAAGTACTGATCTTTTATATTTTGATTATTCCATTTTGTGTAATTGGATTTTTCATGTGTAATTAATTATAAGTAGCATAGAAACTGTATTTCATTCTCAGTCGCACTAGGAGAGAAACAAATGCATGAAATCCCATTCCCAGAGACAGGTGAATGTTTGCTGGGCGCATGAGTGCGCTTACACATGTATGAGTGCAGAGATAACCTTGGTGAGTTCAGCCTGACTAATCATACATCAACTCAGTTCACTTAAGCAATACCATCACGATTTCCCCCGTCCTGGACAAGAGGTATGGCCATAGACAGTTGCTGACGGATCTGAGTCCTGGTAATTCTGTCATGTGTAACCAGTGGTATCAGGGATGAAACAGTGTTCATCGTGATTTCCGTGCCTGGGCAACAAAGAGGTCCATTTGTCATCGAGACTTTGGACCATTTGATCCCAAAGAAGAGGGTGGCTCACTCAGCAAATAACCAGTACTCCCCTCCCCTGGATACAAAGCCTCTTGGAACTTGTGTTGTATCTTCTGAGAAAGAAGCATGCAATGAGCCAAATGGGAGGGGACCTTATACACTGAATAACATATTAATATGCCCTCTGTCCCAAAGCCGAGGAGATCTTTGGTATCACTATTACCAGTTCAGGAAGAATTGTTTAATGACTCTGAGGAAAATCTGGCACTACAGCCAATTCCTCAGCCAGGTGGCAACAGGCACATAGGTGATGAAAGCCCCACACCTCTATGGCCCTCAGCATAGCTTCAGCAGGAGGATGAAAACAAAGTTGGTGTGTGATTAACAAATCTCCTGTTTTCCCTGCTTATGTTGTCAGAAGTTTGTTTGTCTGTTTCCATATGTCAGCTGTCCAGTTTGTTTCATTAGTTTATCACTTTTCTTTCCTTCTTACCATTGTATGCTAGTTAAAGCATACATGTTACTCACTGACTGCAATGCAGTTAGCAGGTATCTGTGAGGTTTTGATAATTTGGTTGATTTAACAAGTTATTTCCCTAAACATCGGAAGGCGCTGTTTTATGCCAGTGGGAAAACCTTTCTCTATGTTTGTTGTGGGTTTGGGTCTAAATCATGTAGCTTAAATGCTCTTCTGAGTTTGACAACTTCAGTAAAACATCGCAGTCAGTTTGATTAGGAAAATGGCATGGTGTTCTAGTATATGTCTTTGTAATGATCACCAATTCCGGCTCCCCTTTAGCCTGGAAAGTTGGTCTGGTTGAGGCTGGTTAATGGATTTTGAGTCATTTTGGGAATCAAAGATTAACTTTGGGATTTAGAGATAAACTGTTTTCCAAGACAGTTATTTGGTGTAAAACCACTTGTGTTGATCCATTACTGGTTGTGTGGCTAATGTAAGAATAACCAGAAAGGGACTGTCCTCTTCCTGGTGATGCCTGGGACTGCTGCAATTTAGGAGGTTGAGAGAAAAGCATTGCAGCTAACCATTCATTTTAAATGGTTGTCTCATTGTATGTCATAACTTGAAGTTCAGGCATAGGTCTTGCAAGTGGTGTGTGTGTGTGTGTGTGTGTGTGTGTGTGTGTGTGTGTGTGTGCGTATGTGTGTGTGGGGGTGGGGGTGGGGGGGGCCTGCGTGTGCGCGTGTGTCCAGCAAGTTTTTATTGCTATATACATGTATGCCCATGTGCAGTCGTTTTCCTGTTCTATGTTCTGCCTTTCTTTTCTGTTATTCCTTTCAGTCTTTTTTTCCCCACATTCTTCTATTCTCTTTGGTCTCCTTAAGACCTGCCGCATTTGCTATATAATAATAATAATAATAATAATAATGAATACTTATATAGCGCCTATGTGGTGCAGCCTCTATGGTGGGGAATGAGGTCCTGGTGATGGAGAGGGCAGATGTTCTCAACACATCTCTTTGACTCGGACCTCTCCCAGAAAGGAGATACACACTGACCCATGTGAATTGATTGGTTACCTTTCTGTGGAGCTGGGTTAAGACAGGTCATTTCCTGGCTGGTTAGGGTTACCCATGTAGTGTGCTTGTCATATTGTCCCCTGAAGCCTTCATGGAATCAAGACACACAAGTTCCTTGGCTTTGGCCCCCTAGTTGGACTCCATGGTTGATGGGTAAGGCAGAGATGAAATCTTAATTTAAAAAAACAAACAAAAACATAGTGAATTTTTTCCAAATGCCAATGGCTGTAAAACAAAATGAGATCACAATCATCATGAGGACTTGGATTCATATTCTGAGGTCAGAAGAGACACTGGTTTTGGGGCTTCATGGCTGGTAGTGGAGGGTGCTGATAAAGACAAACTTTTGTATGCACTCAACCTCTTCCTAATCAAGAGAGTCTTTCAAGATCTGTTTGGGTAATCCAAAGTCCATTTCATGACTGAGGAATGGGTCATTCTTGGTAAAATGCAGGTGTAAGTGTCAATCAGATCTGCTCCTGAAGGCTACTGTACTTATAGATAAAAAAACAAACAATAGTGTTGCCACATGAACAGTTGAACTCCTCCAAAGGTGCCATGCAGTGTCAGATCTGAAAGAAGTCTCTGAAGCCAATATCAAGTCTGAGCTGTCTGCACAGGGAGCTGAGGACGTGCATAGAACTACGGTCTGCACAGGGAGCTGAAGACATGCATAGAACTACAGTCTGCACAGGGAGCTGAAGACGTGCATAGAACTACAGTCTGCACAGGGAGCTGAGGACGTGCATAGAACTACAGTCTGCACAGGGAGCTGAGGACGTGCATAGAACTACAGTCTGCACAGGGAGCTGAGGACGTGCATAGAACTACAGTCTGCACAGGGAGCTGAGGACGTGCATAGAACTACAGTCTGCACAGGGAGCTGAGGACGTGCATAGAACGACAGTCTGCACAGGGAGCTGAGGACGTGCATAGAACGACAGTCTGCACAGGGAGCTGAGGACGTGCATAGAACGACAGTCTGCACAGGGAGCTGAGGACGTGCATAGAACGACAGTCTGCACAGGGAGCTGAGGACGTGCATAGAACGACAGTCTGCACAGGGAGCTGAGGACGTGCATAGAACGACAGTCTGCACAGGGAGCTGAGGACGTGCATAGAACGACAGTCTGCACAGGGAGCTGAGGACGTGCATAGAACGACAGTCTGCACAGGGAGCTGAGGACGTGCATAGAACGACAGTCTGCACAGGGAGCTGAGGACGTGCATAGAACGACAGTCTGCACAGGGAGCTGAGGACGTGCATAGAACGACAGTCTGCACAGGGAGCTGAGGACGTGCATAGAACGACAGTCTGCACAGGGAGCTGAGGACGTGCATAGAACGACAGTCTGCACAGGGAGCTGAGGACGTGCATAGAACGACAGTCTGCACAGGGAGCTGAGGACGTGCATAGAACGACAGTCTGCACAGGGAGCTGAGGACGTGCATAGAACGACAGTCTGCACAGGGAGCTGAGGACGTGCATAGAACGACAGTCTGCACAGGGAGCTGAGGACGTGCATAGAACGACAGTCTGCACAGGGAGCTGAGGACGTGCATAGAACGACAGTCTGCACAGGGAGCTGAGGACGTGCATAGAACGACAGTCTGCACAGGGAGCTGAGGACGTGCATAGAACGACAGTCTGCACAGGGAGCTGAGGACGTGCATAGAACGACAGTCTGCACAGGGAGCTGAGGACGTGCATAGAACGACAGTCTGCACAGGGAGCTGAAGACGTGCATAGAACTACAGTCTGCACAGGGAGCTGAGGATGTGCATAGAACTACAGTCAAAAAGTGAACGGAATGAGTGCCTACAAACACTCTTTCTGACCTTCCGCACTACTTTGCTGCCACACACGATCATGGTGGACTACCGGTATCTGAGCTTCAGAGTCAATCTGTCCCTTCTATCCCCAATGAGGTGTTTCACCCGAGAAGTTTGGCCATGTATGGGATCGATGCTGAGGGGAGGAGGTTTGTGGTGTAGGCTGTTGGGCAATCCATGATGGGCCATGCAAAGATTCAGCCTGTTGTGTGAATAGTGGTGGTGGCCACTTGTCTTCCTCAGGAAACTGTTCAGCATGGTGGCTGGAACTGCTGATTAAAAAAAAAATCAGAATGCCAAAAAAAAAAAAAAAACCACCCAACTTTTTATGCAGTGGAAAAAAAAGTTGTTCTTGGCAGTCAACCTCGGTCTTATTCAGCAGCTGTCATGACAAATTCAAAGAGCAGTCTTCCTCATCAGATACAGTGGTCTTACTCATCAGACACAGTGGTCTCACTCATCAGACACAGTGGTCTTCCTCATCAGACACAGTGGTCTTCCTCATCAGACAGTGGTCTTCCTCATCAGACACAGTGGTCTCACTCATCAGACACAGTGGTCTTCCTCATCAGACACAGTGGTCTTCCTCATCAGACACAGTGGTCTCACTCATCAGACACAGTGATCTTCCTCATCAGACACAGTGGTCTCACTCATCAGACACAGTGGTCTTCCTCATCAGACACAGTGGTCTTCCTCATCAGACACAGTGGTCTCACTCATCAGACACAGTGGTCTTCCTCATCAGACACAGTGGCACTCATCAGACACAGTGGTCTTCCTCATCAGACACAGTGGTCTTCCTCATCAGACACAGTGGTCTCACTCACCAGACACAGTGGTCTTCCTCATCAGACACAGTGATCTTCCTCATCAGACACAGTGATCTCACTCATCAGACACAGTGGTCTTCCTCATCAGACACAGTGGTCTTCCTCATCAGACACAGTGGTCTCACTCATCAGACACAGTGGTCTTCCTCGTCAGACACAGTGATCTTCCTCATCAGACACAGTGGTCTCACTCATCAGACACAGTGGTCTTCCTCATCAGACACAGTGGTCTCACTCATCAGACACAGTGGTCTTCCTCATCAGACACAGTGATCTTCCTCATCAGACACAGTGGTCTTCCTCATCACAGTGGTCTTCCTCATCACAGTGGTCTTCCTCATCAAACAGACACTTTCTTTAGTAAAACAATGCGGCAAGGGAAAAGTATCTAAAAGAAAAAAGACAATAAATATACTACTGCTCATCTGAAATCAAGGGCCCTTGGCTGAAGTGTAAAAAAAGAGAATAAATCTGCTACTGCTCATCTGAAATCAAGTGCCCTTGGCAGAAGTGTAAAAAAAGACAATAAATCTGCTACTGCTCATCTGAAATCAAGTGCCCTTGGCTGAAGTGTAAAAAAAGACAATAAATCTGCTACTGCTCATCTGAAATCAAGTGCTCTTGGCAGAAGTGTAAAAAAAGACAATAAAACTGCTACTGCTCATCTGAAATCAAGTGCCCTTGGCAGAAGTGTACAACCTGCTGCCTCCCAGTCTCTCCAGCAATTGAAAACATCTGCTGCTGTGCAAGTTGGGGAAACAAAACCCAGCAAGATCCTCCCAGCCTCACGCATAGATCTTGGAGTCGTCTGTGATTTATCCAAATTTCCTGACAACCCACCATGAACTTTTCTCACTCTGGATGTCCACTGTTATTTGGCTTCTTATTGCAAAGACTCCACCAGCTCTCTGTCATACATTTTTTTGCCGAACTTTGTTCTACATTTCGATTCTCTTCAAAGAATACTTATTGATGCTCCAAATCTGAAGAGGGGGTTGTTTCTGCTTTGTGTATTGCGTAACAGCTCCCGCTCAGATATGTTCTGACAACATCTCACAAACAGCTCCATCTACACTGCTGAGTTGACAGCGCTGGTCTGACTCTTGAAATGGTTTCTAAATCCAAATTTAAAGACTTCCTCATTCTGCTTTGGAGACCATTGTTAGCCATAACCTCAAACATCCTCAACTGATGAAATTGTTTAAACTATACACACCTCCAAAAATCTGATTGTTACAAGATAATATTTGCTTGGGTTCCCAGTCATGTCAGCATTCGAGGCCATGAAATTTTTAATCAACTTACCAAGAATGCCACTAATATAGAGTTTTAATCAACTTACCAAGAATGCCACTAATATAGAGTTTTAATCAACTTACCAAGAATGCCACTAATGTAGAGTTTTAATCAACTTACCAAGAATGCCACCAATATAGAGTTTTAATCAACTTACCAAGAATGCCACTAATATAGAGTTTTAATCAACTTACCAAGAATGCCACTAATATAGAGTTGTGCAGATTCTCTATCCCTCACATCAATCTGAAACCCAAAGCTCAGGTAAAGAAGCAACAGTCTTAGGTTGTTTGCACAGGCCACTCCACTCGTATCTTTTAAAAGGTGAAGAGACTCCGTAACATATGTTCTCATAGACTGTTGGGACCTACATGATGTCAATGTTCTCATAGACTGTTGGGACCTACATGATGTCAATGTTCTCATAGACTTTTCGGATCTACATGATGTCAGACATAAACACTTTGCCGCAGATTCCATGAAAATCTTGTCCTGAGATGCCCCACCTGATGTGATTTTTGAGTTTCTGAAGTGAAAGACAAACATTTTTCATCTCATCAAACACTTTAAAGAAAAAACATGTTGATGAAATATTACAGCTGTAAAATCTGTTTTAATGAGTGCTGTCTGTGTTTGTTTTTTTCTTTTGTTTTTCTATGATGTGAGCTGACTTCAATGAGGTGATAGCCCTAATATGGCCCTTTGAGGTCAGCTGGGTAATAAGCAACATGAATATGAATCTCCCACTCTGCACACAATTTCATGTACAGGCTGATGTTGATTTTCATTTTTGATCATTTCTAACTTCTTTTTATATATATACTCTATACTGACTGTTAAACTGTGTTCCTCCGAGACATAAACTGACAGTGCTGACATTTTCCATTTCTTTGTTATTCTCTCTCTCTCTCTTTGTCAGCTATCAAAATGGAGATCTTTAAGAAAAAGTGTGATAAGTGGCTGGCGCAGGGCAGTCAGGCCTGCAGGATCCCCTAATGATTCAGGAATATGTTGCTGCTAACATTTTGCTGGTGCCACTGACAGGGTTGGAAGACTGACAGAGAGAGCACACCACTGCCCACTGAGATGGCAGAATCAGATACAAGAATAGCACTCTTTTTCTGGGCACTCACTCTGTAACCAGAAAGACTATGGTACCCAAATGTATGTGAGTCAGTCTAATGTGCTGCATATGACAGCATTTCAGCAGGACCTTGCAGTATTCATCTAACTTTTTGGTGAGCTCTCCTGATATTTTTCTGGCCAAATGACCACCAGTCTGCAAGGCAGTTCAACTACACTTACCAGGTTTGCTAGAAAACAAAAGGTCATTGTCACTGTGTCCATTCAGAAAATGTCCCAGAGACAAACAAACAACAAAAAATCACCCTTAACATATGGTAATTTTTGGATCTCCAGAAAAACAATGAAGTCAAATTCCAGTTCCAGCTGATATGGATGTGTGGTTTCATTCATCCAATAACTCCTATTTGTGGAGTTTGTCTCTCTCATGCTGGTGAAATGGTACCGTTTTACTTTAACATACCTCTTGACATATGCAACTTGGACATAGTTTTAGTAAGCAAAGAATTGGGACTGTGACAAACCTGATGAGCCTAGAATCGGTTAGTCTCAATCCCTACTCTTTGCTTAATACAGCTATTGGTTAAACCAAAATTTTATGTTGTAAGTTCTGCACAAGATCCTGACTTCATCTTAGACTCATATTAAGACAAGCATCACAATGAATACCAAAATCTCATCAATTCAGTGAGATTATTTCTGATAGAAACAAACAGACTAAGAGAGAGAGAGAGAGAGAGAGAGAGAGAGAGAGAGAGAGAGCTTGATTTTTTCTCTCATTTTACTTTTACCTATGTGCTGCTCTTTCCACAGGGCAACCAAAACAGGATTTTTGAGCCACTCTAATGGCAGACAGAATTCAGCAACCTAGCTGTTTCTCAAAGCTTGGGAAAAAAAGAAACAACAACTGTACATCTATTCTCCAATATGTTTCTATCAATGCTGAATTCTGTGGTAGTATGCCTTTGAATGTGACAAAATCTCCATAAATTCTACTGTGCACTGTCTCATTAAACCATTTAAGTTTATAGCTCTGCACTCATTCAATCTTTGACAGACAGTAACATTTTTCAAGCCACATCCCTTTAGCCATAAGCCTCAAAGACACAGAAAATGCTCTTGTTCATGCAGGAAACTGGAAATATCCTGCCTTCCCACAGCCCACCCTAACCCTCTTATAAATACAAACTTCAAATGTGTCTTTCCCAGAAGACTTAAATTAATGCTCACCCCCACTGAATGTAGGAATGTTCAGAGTATGAGCTTCTCTGAAGACTTTTGGCAGTCAAGCTCTCTCTAGTTTCTTCCCACTACAGTGTAGTCATTCATGTCCATATCGAAAAAAAAAACTGTAAGTAGATGTGGGTATGTGCAAGGACATTTTGTCTATGGATATAACTTACATCGCTGACATACACACAATGCACAAAACGATTAAACACGTATGAGAAGTTAATGGCCTTCTTTTCTGTAAAGTGTTTGTCCAAGTTTCTTTCTCTTCACCGTTTGAGGCTGACCTGTAAGGTAGGTATTCAATAAGCATTCCCATTATTGGTGTTAGTGATAGTGCAGAAATGTCCCCTTTCCACCTAGAAGAAAATTCGGTCGAAAATTTTTAAAACTGAATTTTCCTGCCAACAGCCATCTGGAGAGTCCTGTTAAGCACTCTTTTTAATGCCTGTTACTTCTCATTTCTGAAGGACATGTATTTGTCAAAAATTACCTTGCTTGATTCGTAATGTATATTGAACAAACATTATTTTGAGCTCCATTTTGTTTTGCATTTTAGTGAACGGATAACATGTAATATCACCTACCTGGCAATGCAACCATAGAGCAGTCAGACAATTCCACCCAGATAGACAACCACTGCTTCACTCTGTGCTTCCCACGATGCCAAGCAAACTTCAAGACGTCCTGCACTGTGCTGAAGTCCATCAGACGTCCCATCTCATACAGCTGTGGAACAGCAAAGTCCACTCTGGACTGATAATACTGATGTAGAATCTGGTACGGAGAAGCCCACTGTTGGAAAAAAATTCATAAAACTTTATAACACATGTACCAGATGTTCTACACACACTTCAATTCTTTATAAATCACACCACATGTACTGATGATGTTTACTGATAAACAGTTATTGTTTAGAACCACATCTGACCTGCTCTATAAATTGCTTAGAACCACATCTGATCTGCTTTATAATTATGTCGTTTAGAACCACATCTGATCTGCTTTATATGTTGTTTAGAACCACATCTGATCTGCTTTATATGTTGTTTAGAACCACAACTGATCTGCTTTATATGTTGCTTAGAACCGCAACTGATCTGCTTTATATGTTGCTCAGTACCACATCTGATCTGCTTTATATGTTGCTCAGAACCACATCTGATCTGCTTTATATGTTGCTTAGAACCACAACTGATCTGCTTTATATGTTGTTTTAATGGCCAATGCCTCTCATCAGTGAAACACAAGAAAAGGGCCACTGCTGACCGTCCTTACGCTCTTCACTTTTGTAAAATTTTCTGGCAGAATAGAAAGAAATGTTTAGCTACCCCTTAGCACCAGAAATCTAATCCTCACTTTGCTTGTGAAAGATAGAGGAAAGCGGGGGGCTAGGTCCCATTTCAATGGCCAAGAGAAGTGTGTGCATGAACATACAGCATGTTGTGTGTATGTGTGTGTGTGTGTGTGTGTGTGTGTGTGTGTTCAATGTAGTTGTCATACACTCGAAATTGAGTCAGGCAGAAGGAATATAACTCCCCATGAAAATCGAATTTGTAAAGATTGTTAAATGTGTGCTTTTGGACATGTATTCCATTTCATCCTGAATGTCCGCAGTACTCGGGTCTTACAAACAAAAACCCAAGAAGTATGCTCACTCAAAATTAATGTTTAAACTTTGCAGCTTCTTGTCAGCTGGTAAAATTCATCAGCTAGAATTAGCAAATATTATCCATTTCAGAAAAAAATTACGTAACAGTTTCTGCTCTGTTTGCTTATTTACTTTTTCAATTGCCATGTTACAGTTTTCTGGCAGACCTGTATTTTCACACCCCTAGTACTTCCCTGTAAATATTTGCTTTCTTTTCCTTTTTGATGCATGTGATGTGGTTAAGTGTCACTGAATTCTTATTCTCAATGTCCTCAATAGGGTCAAAGGATTAATTAAACTTGAAACGTGTGTGTGTGTGTGTGTGTGTGTGTGTGTGTGTTGTGTGTATGTGTGTGTGTGTGTGTGTGCGTGTGCGTGTTTGAGTGGGAAAAAGAGAGATATTTTTTCTACTAACATTGACATCTATGTTACATTCATCTCTCCTTTTTAATTGTGTGTGTGTGTGTGTGTGTGTGTGTGTGTGTGTGTGTGTGTGTGTCTGCGCGCAGGTGTGTGTGTGTGTGCGTGTGTTTGTGTGTGTGTGTGCGCACGCGCATGCGCAGGTGTGCGTGTGCATGCATATGCTTGCATATGCATGAGACTGGCTGAAAGTGTGTGTGTGTGTGTGTGTGTCTGTGTATGAGAGAAGGGGGGGGGGGGGGGGGTGAGAGGAGAGAGAGAGAGAGAGAGAGAGAAGAGAGAGAGAGAGATGAACTACTTATGTTTCTCAAACCTGTACAATCTGGATCAATGATTGGCTGTAAAATGGATGTGACATTGTAGGTAGGTTTGGAATATAATAAGTCACTTCACTTTCACTTGAATGTAATAAGTCACTTCACTTTCACTTGAATGTAATAAGTCAATTCACTTTCACTTGAATGTAATAAGTCACTTCACTTTCACTTGAATGTAATAAGTCAATTCACTTTCACTTGAATGAAGTCAATTCACTTTCACTTGAATGTAATAAGTCACTTCACTTTCACTTGAATGTAATAAGTCACTTCACTTTCACTTGAATGTAATAAGTCACTTCACTTTCACTTGAATGTAATAAGTCAATTCACTTTCACTTGAATGTAATAAGTCAATTCACTTTCACTTGAACGCAGTGATGAAGGAAGTGGAATGCAGGGAAGTATGCAGTTATGAAGCCAACTGCATGTTTTGTATATATGGCAGTTTTCTCACACTGTGATCAGTCTGAATAACAGTAATGAGTATTGGATCTCATCTGGTGATTTGTTTTCTTTGCAAATGGTGGATAAGGGTGAGCCTTGATCATTCTGAGATAATGACATTGATAATTTCAATTAAAAAAAATACTGCACTGAGGGAAATAATGATGGCACAGTCCTGATCCATTAAAGCAGCAGAACATATAAATAAAGGCACAGCATCAGAAAGAAGAAAGCCAATGTGACAATCAACAACTGAATTACCCATAGAAAAGGACAGGCCACACAATCAGAGAAAGGCAGCTTGATTTAGCAGACACGTTTGCATTAACGTTGTCCTAAGGAAACAACATCACTTTTATGTGGTGAAGCCAGGCCTATTCTCTTTCCCTGATCAACATCATTACCACAGAAGCACAGATTCTGAAGGTGTGTGACAATGTTATTCTATGCCACTGAAGATCAGACAATGAATGTGCTTTCAGTGGCATGAATAACTCCTATGTGCCACTGACTGTTGAAAATATGTACATAATGATCATGGATGTGTTCATAATCCATGAAACTGGATGTGTTCATAATCCATGAAACTGGATGTGTTCATAATCCATGAAACTGGATGTGTTCATAATCCATGAAACTAAGTGAGGATTCCTATGAAACACATGAACAGAACTGAGGAGAAGTGAAATTTACCACTTTAATGCAGCAAGCATGTTGATACAGATCAGGCAGACCACGGAGAGTGACCTTATGTTAGTAGGCCTCCGTCGGTCATAGCTGACCATGGATAGAATATTTATATCTGTCCCAGCTGTCTGCTCGCCCCGAACAGCGTCGCCTGTGGCTGTAGAGACCGATATGAGAGAGGAATTTCTATCACAATGGTCACATCTGTATGTTGACACTGGTTCGTTGGGTATCATCCCCTTTCTGTGGGCTCGCATATATATTTAGTATAAATGATGAATAACTTGAAGATAAATGTTTTTCATTCTATGCTTATGTCACCTTGTAATTAGTTCTGACAATTTTCTCTTTTGATGTTCTTTCTTTCTACACCCTTCTTTCTTTTCTTTTTTTTTTCTTCTCCACCTCTTTCTGTGTACCGCGTCTTTCTTTCCTCTTTCTTCTTTCTTTCCAATCTTACATTTTCTTTCACCTGTTTATTTTCTTCCTATTTCCTTCTTTCCATCTATCATTCCTCGTTTCTAACATTCACTTTTCATTCATTCATCATTTCTTTCCTCTTTTCATCTCAAACACCATGGTCAATGATACATTTCAACAAAAGGATTAAGTATTATTTCAAAGTGTCTATACTGTTTCTAGCGAAACTGCATGTAACAGGAGTTCAGGTAGGTTTTGGTTTTCATCAGCAACAAAATGGACAGCACTGGACAATTTTCCCTCATGGCTGATTTGTATTCATCACAGGCCAAAAGCTTTATGCAGTATTGTGATTGTAAAGAACTTTTTGAGTGTGAAGTGGACGCTTGAGTTTGGTGGAAGTATCACAGAACAAATGCAACCCCAGATATCTTAGATGCTGATAGGACTACAAAACTCAAGACAAATGTGGAGAAAGGTCGGCTCTACTTAAACGTTTCATAGAACAGAGTGATCAAAGAAATTTGGAGGAAAAGAGGAAATGTTTGACCAAGTTAAACCAAAACCTAGCTCAGACTGGCATTGATGATAATATTATAGCATCTGAACTGCATGACGCAATATCTAGAAGCACTAAGGATAAAACTCAAGGTCCAGACAAAGTACGCTATGCAGATATCAAACAGCTTTCAGAAGAGGACAGAGCCCATCTCTTCAGTCTCTACCAGCAGAGTTTTATAAAGTTTATGTCCCAGAAGACTGGACACACAGCTACCCGAAAGCTTTACCAAAACCAGGAAAAGATCATCTTGGGCTAAATGGTTACCGCATACTCACTATGCAAAATATAGCAGGAAAGCTCATGGAACGAATCATAGCAAGAACACTCGCAAGAGATCTTTAAAGTCGACAAATCCTCCCATCAAATCAAGGAGGCTACAGAACAGGTAAAAGTACATGGGAAAATGCAGCCACTTTTGGCTGTGAAGTATACAAAGGATTCCAAATAAAGGAAGAAACACTGGCTGTTGCAATAGACCTAGAAGATGCATACAACAAAGCCCAGTTCTTGCTTCTCATGGAACTACTCCTTGACTATGGAGTCAGCAGGACACTTACATGATGGATCGCAGCAGCACTTCAGGAGTGAACCGTCATCTTAGGATTTGGAGTTATTTCCAGTTTCTTCTAATTCATTTTTCCACGTCTCATATACTGTGTCCAGTCCTAGACTCGGCAGTATTTTAAAGTTTTGCGCCATAACCATGCTCTGCTACCATGAAAAGTTCAACTGTAAACATACTCAGAACATTGCCTCCTCGGCTCGTTTACAGATTCGTTGACACTCTTGTCATTTCCGCTTCTCTCGTTACCAAGTTATTTCCTTAGTTACTCGTTTCATTTCTTCTGGTAAGTTCAACAACAACTTTTCTAAGCATGCACTGTTCCCATACTGTCTCGCTATCACTCGGAACCACAAACATACACCAGCTGATACCTGCTTGACCTTCCTTCAATGCAGGCAAGACACAATCTAGAACAGGTGAAGGCATATTTCAGAGCACTTGAAAATCCCCCAAACCCACTTCATGCGGCGGTCAAGGAAACAAAAGGCACTCAGCTAGGACGATGAAAATCATGGATGGGACAGGCAGAAGACAGTATACAGCTTGTGTGCCAGTTAGTAGAACTCAAAGAAATGAAGGAATGTGAAAAGTATCCAGATCACTTCAAACACCTCACCAAATTGCCATTGCTCCATAACTTTGAAGACACTGACAAGAATGGCCAGATGGCAAAACTAACACAGAAATTCAGATGCAGGTAGAAGACCTTTGCACAAAAGATGATACTGTTACCTACACTGGTGGTTCTGTCACCAAAGGTAAGTCAGGCTGGCGATACACTGTAAAGCAAAATGGCCGAACTATCCAGGAAGACAATGGTGCGCACAGTTTAACAACTTCAAGTCTAACAATGGAGGTAGAAGCAGTGACACAAGCACTCCACTGGCTTTCATCCACAGGCCAGTTTCAAACTCAACAAGCCATGATACTGACCAACTCCATGAACCTACTTCAAAATGTGAAGAGTGGAATGGAAAGCCCTGCTTGGCATGAACTAATGTACAATCTTCCATTTGAGCGACTCATGTGGATGTATTGCCCTGGACATGCAGGAGTTAAAGGTAAATGAGCAAGCAGACACACTGGCTGGCAAGGCAATGATAAGAACTGGATTACAGCTTGGCCAATCTGATGTGAAAAGGAATTTGAAGAATCACTTCAGCAAACAAGAGCAAAGCCACTATACCATAGACCATCTTCCAGATCTGAACCTCAAGAGAGGAAGTAGCCGCACATCCACACTTAAGGGAAGAGCAAGAAACATCATCAACCAAACAAACATTGGAATAATCTCAAGGCCAACACCGTGAAGACTCCTAGAAATTGGGGCAAACTCATACTGTTTCCTTTCCAATAACAGGCATTGACATTTCCAGTAACACACGTCAACTGAGAAGACTTTGAATCTCTCAGGGACCCCAGCGTATACTGTAGATGTGTGTGCTGGTGTGTGTTCACCAGTGGGGTGATGCAGGTGTGTTACAGAGTCCACAGACATAAGTGTGCAAGCCTTGGTATGTGAGTGTGTGTGTGAGAGAGTGTGTGAGAGAGTGAGTGAGCGAGTGTGTGTGCGTGTGATGGGGGGGAGGGGTTGTTGTTCTTATTGTTATGTATGTGTGTGTGTGTGTGGGGTGTGTGTGTGTGTGTGTGTGTGTGTGTGCGTGCATGTACACATGTATGTTATATTTGATGTTCATGTTCTTATTCTTGATCCCAAGTCGTTTTCTGAACATTCATTTACCACAAACAATAAAATGCGTACACAGTCACACACACACACACACACACACACACACACACACACACATGTGCACACACACACACACGTGCACACATGCATATATATACACATGTGCACGCATACATGTGCTCACTCCTAACCGCACACATATGCACAAGCATGCATGCACACACTGACACCCACATGCATGCGCACACACACACACATGAATGCACACATGCATATACATACGCACATATGTGTATATGCCCACATACAAAGACACACACACACATATATGTACACACACATATGCAGATACATGTGTATGCTCAAAGAAGCCCACAAATCACACACACACACATGCACATTCATTTCTGCACACACACTCACACACACACACACACACACACAAGCATGCACACATGCATGCGCGCACACACACACACACACACGCACTCATGCATATGCATACATGCACATCATACACGAACACACACACATGCACTCGCACATACACATGGGTCTGTGCCCACACATCCATACACACACGTGTACATTCTCTACACACACATACAGGATAAAAATGGTACAATGAATGTTAGATAGGTACTCAAGATCTGACCAGCGCATTGGGCTAATGTGTAGGTCAGACATCTGATAAGTCGTAGCCACAAGACATTCTTCTTAAATTCTGTCTTATTAATTCATTTATCCATCAGCTTCAAATCATGTGCAGTGTGGTCTCAAAACTTGGCAGTTGTGGTGCAGCCTATATGGACTAGTCTGCACGCAGTGACGCCTCCTCGATGAAACTGAAACTAGAAGGATCATGACTTTGTCCCTGCTTTCTTTTTGCTACAAAGTTGCACACTCACACATGACATTTTACAGAACCTGATTCTGTGGGATGCTGCATAAGACCTCTTTACATCAATTACATCTCCAGAGATCTTCATCACTTTCCAGTGCCTATCGACATTTCACAGAACCTGATTCTGTGGGATGCTGCATAAAACCTCTTTACATCAATTACATCTCCAGAGATCTTCATCACTTTCCAGTGCCTATCTGGATGTGGTTGTTATCAACTCCCAGCTCCCTGGGTTCAGCATACCATCTCAACACTTGGCACCTCAGCCTGATTCTCCCCCTTTCTCTCACCGAGTATCAACTACTGTTTGTCATTGAAATGGATGGCTTAGAGATTTTCTATCAAGATTATATCTTTTATCGGTAGAATCCAGAGAATTTTCCATTTTCAGAATCCTTGACTACAAACATTCAAAAGAGACATAAACTGAATTCTGTGAAATGCACACAATTTTTTGCCTTTCTTGCCTAAAAGATTTGTAGTTAGAGGCTGGAACTTTAATTTGCACAGCCTGCCTGATTTCATGGCACAGCTGGCTAGTCTGGACATAACTGGTGTGATTCAAAATGCCAAAAAACATGCCATGGATTTCCCAAACCTCAAAATCGGAAAAATTTTGCAATTGTCTATTTTGGCATTTCCTGTTGTTTACAATTCACAGCAATTAATACCAGCAATACAGTACAGCCAAAAAGTGCAAGATTTCTTTTTTTTTTTCCCCACAAAGATTTTAATGCAACATTACAAGAGTTGACAGGCGCGCAAAAAGAGGACAGTGCGCAGAGACAAATCAAAACTATTTCCGTTTCAGTTGCTACAGAACAAGTCAACTGGACGAAAACAAAAAGCAAGTCAATATATATCCACATATACATACTTTCACTTATATACACATATGAGAGATTCCTTTTATTGTTCTTAAAGTTCATAAGGTCATTTCTTGAAACTAGTATTTCTGAGATGTGACTATCTCACTGTCCCTCCATACGGCTGCTGCCTGAGTCCCCCCCCCCCCCCCCCCCCCCTTCCTCAAGTAGCAGGTTGCACTGAAACCCCTGTCCACTTTGATTTTTGCCCCACTAATTTTGTGAACATTTTTGGTAGGTTTGAAAAGAAGATGGCAAGGACTTCTGAACTATGCATTCTTTCAAAACTCTAATAATTTCATAACAGAATGGTGCATGTATAAATCAAATAACCCAAAACACACAACAATAAAAACAAAACCACATTTCACACACATACACTGGTGTACACACACACACAAAGATATGCACAGATGGTTTCCCATACATGCACGGAGCACACACACACACACACACACAACACATGTTATTTCATACAAGTACAAGCACACATATGCATGCGTGTGCACACATACACCACACACACACACATTCTCTTGCTCATTCACACAACACACACACTCAGACTCACACGCACTGGCACACACACACACAAACATATCTTCAAATAAATATTCCTTAAGTTCCTAATCATTTTCACTTACAATGAACACTCCTTGTCATTAGAACTAACTTGCAGACAGTCGGTCAGCACATAGTAGGCTGCGCTATGTGTGTTGCAGACAGTCAGTCAGCACATAGGCTGCGCTACGTGTGTTGCAGACAGTCAGTCAGCACATAGTAGGCTGCGCTATGTGTGCTGCAATCAGTCAGCACATAGTAGGCTGTGCTATGTGTGCTACACACAGTCAGTCAGCATATAGTAGGCTGCGCTATGTGTGCTGCACACAGTCAGTCAGCACATAGTACGCTGCGCTATGTGTGTTGCAGACAGTCAGTCAGCACATAGTAGGCTGCGCTATGTGTGCTGCAGACAGTCAGTCAGCACATAGTAGGCTGCGCTATGTGTGTTGCAGACAGTCAGTCAGCACATAGTAGGCTGCGCTATGTGTGCTGCAATCAGTCAGCACATAGTAGGCTGTGCTATGTGTGCTACACACAGTCAGTCAGCATATAGTAGGCTGCGCTATGTGTGCTGCACACAGTCAGTCAGCACATAGTACGCTGCGCTATGTGTGTTGCAGACAGTCAGTCAGCACGTAGTAGGGTGCGCTATGTGTGTTGCAGACAGTCACTCAGTGCATAGTAGGCTGCGCTATGTGTGCTGCACACAGTCAGTTAGCACATAGTAGGCTGCACTATGTGTGCTGCACACAGTCAGTCAGCACATAGTAGGTTGCGTTACGTGTGTTGCAGACTGTCAGTCAGCACGTAGTAGGGTGCGCTATGTGTGTTGCAGACAGTCAGTCAGTGCATAGTAGGCTGCGCTATGTGTGCTGCACACAGTCAGTTAGCACATAGTAGGCTGCGCTATGTGTGCTGCACACAGTCAGTCAGCACATAGTACGCTGCGCTATGTGTGTTGCAGACAGTCAGTCAGCACGTAGTAGGGTGCGCTATGTGTGATGCACACAGTCAGTTAGCACATAGTAGGCTGTGCTATGTGTGTTGCAGACAATCAGTCAGCACATAGTAGGCTGCGCTATGTGTGTTGCAGACAGTCAGTCAGCACATAGTAGGCTGCGCTATGTGTGCTGTAATCAGTTAGCACATAGTAGGCTGTGCTATGTGTGCTGCAATCAGTCAGCACATAGTAGGATGCGCTATGTGTGCTGCAGACCATCAGTCAGCACATAGTAGGGTGCGCTGTGTGTGCTGCAATCAGTCAGCACATAGTAGGGTGCGCTATGTGTGTTGCACACAATCAGTCAGCACATAGTAGGGTGCGCTATGTGTGTTGCACACAATCAGTCACCACATAGTAGGCTGCACTATGTGTGCTGCAATCAGTTAGCACATAGTAGGCTGCACTACGTGTGTTGCAGACAATCAGTCAGCACATAGTAGGCTGCACTATGTGTGTTGCAGACAATCAGTCAGCACATAGTAGGCTGCGCTATGTGTGCTGCAATCAGTTAGCACATAGTAGGCTGCGCTATGTGTGTTGCAGACAATCAGTCAGCACATAGTAGGCTGCGCTATGTGTGTTGCAGACAATCAGTCAGCACATAGTAGGCTGCGCTCTGTGTGCTGCAATCAGTCAGCACATAGTAGGCTGCGCTATGTGTGTTGCAGACAATCAGTCAGCACATAGTAGGGTGCTCTATGTGTGTTGCAGACAATCAGTCAGCACATAGTAGGCTGCGCTATGTGTGTTGCAGACAATCAGTCAGCACATAGTAGGGTGCACTATGTGTGTTGCAGACAATCAGTCAGCACATAGTATGGTGCGCTATGTGTGTTGCAGACAGTGCACTATGTGTGCTGCAGACAATCAGTCAGCACATACTAGGGTACGCTATGTGTGTTGCAGACAGTCAGTCAGTACATAGTAGGGTACACTATGTGTGTTGCAGTCAGTCAGTCAGCACATAGTAGGGTGCGCTATGTGTGTTGCACACAATCAGTCAGCACATAGTAGGCTGCGCTATGTGTGTTGCAGACAATCAGTCAGCACATACTAGGCTGAACTATGTGTGCTGCAATCAGTTAGCACATAGTAGGCTGCGCTACATGTGTTGCAGACAATCAGTCAGCACATAGTAGGCTGCGCTATGTGTGTTGCAGACAATCAGTCAACACATAGTAGGGTGCACTATGTGTGTTGCAATCAGTTAGAACATAGTAGGCTGCGCTACGTGTGTTGCAGACAATCAGTCAGCACATACTAGGATACGCTATGTGTGTTGCACACAGTCAGCCAGCACATAGTAGGCTGCGCTATGTGTGTTGCAGACAATCAGTCAGCACATAGTAGGCTGCGCTATGTGTGCTGCATACAGTCAGTCAGCACATAGTAGGCTGCGCTATGTGTGTTGCAGACAATCAGTCAGCACATAGTAGGGTGCACTACATGTGTTGCAGACAATCAGTCAGCACATAGTAGGGTACGCTATGTGTGTTGCAATCAGTTAGCACATAGTAGGGTACGCTATGTGTGCTGCAGACAATCAGTCAGTTAGCACATAGTAGGGTACGCTATGTGTGCTGCAGACAATCAGTCAGCACATAGTAGGCTGCGCTATGTGTGTTGCAGACAATCAGTCAGCACATAGTAGGGTACGCTATGTGTGCTGCAGACAATCAGTCAGCACATAGTAGGCTGCGCTATGTGTGCTGCACACAGTCAGTCAGCACATAGTAGGCTGCGCTATGTGTGTTGCAGACAATCAGTCAGCACATAGTAGGCTGTGCTATGTGTGCTGCAATCAGCACATAGTAGGCTGCGCTATGTGTGCTGCAGACAATCAGTCAGCACATAGTAGGCTCCGCTAGTTGTGCTGCACACAGTCAGTCAGCACATAGTAGGCTGTGCTATGTGTGTTGCAGACAATCAGTTAGCACATAGTAGGCTGCGCTATGTGTGTTGCAGACAATCAGTTAGCACATAGTAGGCTGCGCTATGTGTGCTGCAGACAGTCAGTCAGCACACAGTAGGGTACTCTATGAGTGTTGCAGACAATCAGTCAGCACATAGCAGGCTGCGCTATGTGTGTTGCAGAAAATCAGTCAGCACACAGTAGGGTGTGCTATGTGTCATTGCAGACAATCAGTCAGCACATAGTAGGTTGCGCTATGTGTGTTGCAGACAATCAGTCAGCACATAGTAGGGTGCGCTATGTGTGTTGCAGTCAGTCAGTCAGCACACAGTAGGGTACTCTATGAGTGTTGCAGACAATCAGTCAGCACATAGCAGGCTGCGCTATGTGTGTTGCAGAAAATCAGTCAGCACAGAGTAGGGTGTGCTATGTGTCATTGCAGACAATCAGTCAGCACATAGTAGGTTGCGCTATGTGTGTTGCAGACAATCAGTCAGCACATAGTAGGGTGCGCTATGTGTGTTGCAGTCAGTCAGTCAGCACATAGGCTGCGCTATGTGTGTTGCAGACAATCAGTCAGCACATAGTAGGGTGCGCTATGTGTGTTGCAGACAGTCAGTCAGCACATAGTAGGCTGCGCTATGTGTGTTGCAGACAGTCAGCAAGCACATAGTAGTGTGCACTATGTGTGCTCCAATCAGTCAGCACATAGTAGGGTGCACTATGTGTGCTCCAATCAGTCAGCACATAGTAGGGTGCACTATGTGTGCTGCAATCAGCACATAGTAGGCTGCGCTACGTGTGTTGCAGACAATCAGTCAGCACATAGTAGGCTGTGCTATGTGTGTTGCAGACAGTCAGTCAGCACATAGTAGGGTGCGCTATGTGTGCTGCAGACAGTCAGTCAGCACATAGTAGGGTGCGCTATGTGTGTTGCAGACAGTCAGTCAGCACATAGTAGGGTGCACTATGTGTGCTGCAATCAGTCAGCACATAGTAGGGTGCACTATGTGTGTTGCAGACCATCAGTCAGCACATAGTAGGGTGCACTATGTGTGCTGCAATTAGTCAGCGCATAGTAGGGTGCACTACGTGTGTTGCAGACAATCAGTCAGCATATAGTAGGGTACGCTATGTGTGTTGCAGACAATCAGTCAGCATATAGTAGGGTACGCTATGTGTGCTGCTATCAGTCAGCATATAGTAGGCTGCGCTATGTGTGTTGCAGACAGTCAGTCAGCACATAGTAGGCTGCGCTATGTGTGCTGCAGACAATCAGTCAGCACATAGTAGTCTGCATTAGGTGTGCTGCAGACAGACAGTCAGCACATAGTAGGCTTTGCTATGTGTGCTGCAATCAGTTAGCACATAGTAGGCTGCGCTATGTGTGCTGCAATCAGTTAGCACATAGTAGGCTGCGCTATGTGTGCTGCAATCAGTCAGCACACAGTAGGGTACGCTATGTGTGCTGCAGACAATCAGTCAGCACATAGTAGGCTGTGCTATGTGTGCTGCAATCAGTTAGCACATAGTAGGCTGCGCTATGTGTGCTGCAATCAGTCAGCACACAGTAGGGTACGCTATGTGTGTTGCAGACAATCAGTCAGCACATAGTAGGCTGCGCTATGTGTGTTGCAGACAATCAGTCAGCACATAGTAGGCTGCACTATGTGTGTTGCAGACAATCAGTTAGCACATAGCAGGCTGCGCTATGTGTGTTGCAGACAATCAGTCAGCATATAGTAGGCTGCGCTATGTGTGCTGCAATCAGTTAGCACATAGTAGGCTGCGCTATGTGTGTTGCAGACAATCAGTCAGCACATAGTAGGGTGCACGATGTGTGCTGCGATCAGTCAGCACATAGTAGGGTACGCTATGTGTGTTGCAGACAATCAGTCAGCACATAGTAGGGTACGCTATGTGTGTTGCAGACAGTCAGTCAGCACATAGTAGGGTACGCTATGTGTGTTGCAGACAATCAGTCAGCACATAGTAGGGTGCGCTATTTGTGCTGCAATCAGTTAGCACATAGTAGGCTGCGCTATGTGTGTTGCAGTCAGTCAGCACATAGTAGGGTGCGCTATGTGTGTTACAGACAATCAGTCAGCACATAGTAGGGTGCGCTATGTGTGTTGCAATCAGTTAGCACATAGTAGGCTGCGCTATGTGTGCTGCAGACAATCAGTCAGCACATAGTAGGGTGCGCTACGTGTGTTGCAGACAGTCAGCACATAGTAGGGTGCGCTATGTGTGCTGCAGACAATCAGTCAGCACATAGTAGGGTGCTCTATTTGTGTTGCAGACAGTCAGTCAGCACATAGTAGGGTGCGCTATGTGTGCTGCAGACAATCAGTCAGCACATAGTAGGGTGCGCTACGTGTGTTGCAGACAGTCAGTTAGCACATAGTAGGGTGCGTTATGTGTGTTGCAGACAGTCAGTTAGCACATAGTAGGCTGCGCTATGTATGCTGCAGACAGTCAGTCAGCACATAGTAGGCTGCGCTATGTGTGCTGTGTACAGTCAGTCAGCACATAGTAGGCTGCACTATGTGTGTTGCAGTCAGTCAGTCAGCACATGGTAGGCTGCACGATATGTGTTGCAGACAGTCAGTCAGCACATAGGCTGCGCTATGTGTGCTGCATACAGTCAGTCAGCACATAGTAGGCTGCGCTATGTGTGTTGCAGACAGTCAGTCAGCACATAGGCTGCGCTATGTGTGCTGCATACAGTCAGTCAGCACATAGTAGGCTGCGCTACGTGTGTTGCAGACAGTCAGTCAGCACATAGTAGGCTGCGCTATGTGTGTTGCAGACAGTCAGTCAGCACATAATAGGCTGCGCTATGTGTGCTGCATACAGTCAGTCAGCACATAGTAGGCTGTGCTATGTGTGTTGCAGACAATCAGGCAACGCACTCCCATAGGTGTCAACCTATACGTTTTCCCGTATTGCTTTACGGGAAACCTCTACAATTTCAGGTCTGTACGGCTGTGTACAAGTTTCAATACGCGTAAAACTGATTTATACGGGCAAATCTTAAATCACTGAGGCAAATTGCCAGGTGAAAAAATTTTCATAGCAGACGACATGGACTCTTAGCACTGAAACGGGAACGAGCTAAGTAGATGATTGGTCATGTTTTGAGTTCAACCCTTCAGCCCCCTTGTTGCACTTAGCAAAGTCTGCCACCAAGCAGTACAACGATGAACATCAGTAACTGTCATTTGCAAGTGACAGTGTTGTACAGAACAATGGCTGTGTGTTATTGGGAAATTGATATGATTGGGAATAGAAACTTTGGGGATCACAGTAAGTAGGCTAATGATGTACTCCTGACTTCAATGGACTAATGATGTTGGTAGGAGTGGAAAGTGCATAGAACAAATTGGTTTGTGACTTTGATGGACTCATGATGTTGGTAAAGTGGAAGAGTGTGTAAACAATGGGTTTTCTGCATCATTGTCAGTGTTTCACTATAGGGTGTGTGATGTGATCTACAAACTGTCAGTGTTTCACTGTAGGGTGTGTGATTTGATCTACAAACTGTCAGTGTTTCACCATAGGGTGTGTGATTTGATCTACAAACTGTCTCAAGTGATGCATTCTGCTGGAATGGAAGAGAAGGTTCTGTTGGATGGGCAAGTGTTATTGTTATTCATAAACTGTCTTAAACTGCCATTTGTTTCAAGAAGTTCTGCCTGATACTGAGTATTAGATTGTATTCACAGCATTTTTTGTTTATGTGTTTGCGTTTTCTGTAATGTATAAGGTTTCTGGGCTCGGAATAAGGGAAAAAGTACTTTTCAATATTGGAAGTTGTAAAATGAGGAAAATTGGGTTGACACCTATGCACCCCTCAGTGCATGAAGCATAGAAAATTAATGTAACCCTATCTTGACTCTCTTGTCTGCTTGCAATTTTATAAGGCTTGCATCATGCTGGACATTGCTTTGAGTTTAGACGCACACAACTATAGTTTCCACTCACACATGTTGCAATTCTCTTAGGCTTGCGTCATGCTGGACATTGCTTTGAGTTTAGATGCATGCAACTATAGTTTCCACTCACACATGTTGCAATTTTTCTGATGACCTGAATAAAAAAAAAACTAACCACAACACATGCTGCCAAGTGGTTCATACCTGCCACTTCTAGGACTTTTAAAGTCATGAGATTGAATTGCTCCCAGCTGATTTGTTTGGCAGTTGAGGACAGTACTTCTCTGGGTCCGACACACATCTTCGGGTATATCTTTTTCTTGGCTGTGCTACCACTTGTAATTGCTGATAAAATATCAAAGTTCAAGTTGACCACAGACTTAAACACACACATACAGACACATGCAAATGCATACATATAATCTTGTAATGACAATGACTCACTCTGTAATACTAATAAGTAAAAAAAATACTGGGAAGGACCTAAAATCATGGAAACAGAATCATTACTCAACACACATTGGCCATCTATTGACAAGACCACGCACAATGTGACATCATGCTGAAACTTCCTGAAACTGAGTGGTTCATGTCTAACACAATATCCCCCCCCCCCCCCCCCTCCCCCTTGCCGACTGAAGATTCTTGAAAGACTTAAAGCTAATAGTATCAGTAAAATGCCCACAGATTTTACAAGGTAACATTTTCTTTTCAAAATGGTGAGTTCTTCCTCATAAAAACCAAACTATACTTATCATGTCAAATTCTTGCAAGCTATAGCAGAGCTCTGTCCACATCTTTATGGCTGACACAATAAGCAGATGCCTATGTCACTGTCTAACGTCTTTATCAGACAGTCTGGTGTTGCTTCTGCTTCCTCATCATTTTATTGTCTAACCAAGCATGGTGAGTGTATTCAACCAAACAGGGATTATAAGAAAAGTTCCCCATTTTGACATCAGATACCTTTACATCTGTGACAAGTCAACTGACAACTCTACCCGATGGGTCCCAAACACGATGGGTCCCAAACACCCTCGTGTACATTTATTTGTATAAACACACACACACACACACACCCTGGTCTACACCCTCCCCCTTCTTCTCCTCCCTACTCAACCCCCCCCCCCCCCCCCCCCTCTTTCTTTCTCTCTCCCTTTGTCTCACAAGTAACAGTAACGCTTACACTGCCATCACCCCCCCCCCCCCCCCCCCTTTCCAATTCAAACCCCTCACTCTCCCCACAGTCTGTCAGAAACTCTCTGTGAAACCTGCCAACAGCCAGCCGGGCTACAACACTGACCAAGAAAGATGACGTCAATTTCAAAGTCCATCACTCGCTTCACTCCCTCTCTCTACCTTCCCCTATCGCAATGCGCCCCCTCCCTCCTTCTCTACCACCACCGCCCCCCCCCCTCCCCCATATTCACCACCAGCACACTGACAATTGTGCGTGCGGCTCGCAAATGACTTAATTATGTTAAACAGCGCTTTGTCAATTGGCATGTGCTGATCTAGGTGCAGTAAAACAACCGCAACTGTTATGGCACAAGCGTATTTTCGAAGGTTTGAAACTGTTCCCTTCCACAGTAGGGGGTGGGGGATGACCAGCCCCCTCCCCTCCCCTTTCTTTGTCTTTAGTGTCACAAAGTCAACCAGAACAGGAATCAAAACAGACAGTTTGGCCTGTAAAAAGGGAAATCCATGGTGAACATTCACCGATTCCACAGACCAGCTGAAGATACTATACAGTGTAACCACAAAGACAACAGGGGTAAACAGAGACAGTGCATGGTTATCTCACTTGCTCTGAATCTCCTTGTCTAGGATTCACTGATCTCCCAGAAATGTAAGTTGAAACTGTGTTTATAGATTTTCAGATTATGCATTGATTGTATGTATGCCTTGTGGTTTAACAGTATAACTTTATGCCAAAACGGTGACATCTATCAAGATGATGAATGAGCATTCTGTTGAAATAGTTTGTTTGCCACAACTTGGTAAAAGCTATTACCATGCTTGTTAAGATTCTTTGTTAACAATCTGATCACCATTCTTTGTGTACAATCTGATTTTTGCCAGTATGCAATTCTGTTAAGATGATAAAAGATTGATAAATTCTGCTCAGAAAAGCAGTATGCCTATACTAGGTGAAAACTGTTAAATTGATTTATGAATACTGTTGATTGTTGGAATGCTTTGTAGTGTGTAACTCTTAGGTCTACACCACATGTGTACTTTGGCCAAGTGCATTCTAAGTTACTGCAATTTAATTCATAAGAAAAACTTAAGAGTTATTTGACTAAAATTGTTTAGCATTCTATTACTGTTTCCTACCCTTTGTTTAAACTCTGCACAAAATCTGAACAACAGTGGAGACTATTAATTATGGCAGAGATATTTATGCTAGTCTAATCCTTTGTTGACTGAGATCTCACACATTTACTGAAAGCCAAAGGGCAAGTGTGTGAACTCAACAAGCCAGATTCTCAGCTACTTGACTACAGACCACGTTCAGTTTGATTTAGAATCTGGGTCCTATCTACTCTGCGTATGCCTGGTAGTGAAGAAACACCACAGACCAGCAACTGAGCAGCAGGTCTATAGAAGTAGATCAGTCACCAGCAACAAGAATGAGATCAACTATCCTCTCCGACATCAGATAAGTTCTGATATTCCAAGTGGACTCCAACTCAAACTCATCCAGAACTTTTCCTCTCTTAATGAGGAAGCAGTGTGAACCAAAACTCAGCCTGAACTGATTTCTGTGAAACAGATTCGAATATTTCACCCTTGCATAAACAAGTAAAGTTGACGTGTGAAAGTGCATGTAACTTGTGTCAGTTCTTTGTGTTCAATCAGTATTGAATGTTTGAACTTTTCTCTAATTCTGTCTCTCGGAGCTACAAGTACTTGTCACAGAGCCATTATATAGTATTTTAAGTCCCCAGAAAAAGTAAAAATTTCGTTCGATGACTTGTACCCGAAAGTTGTTCCTTCCATCACTATAAAAGAGAGGGTGGAGGTGAAATTTTAACATAACTCTATTGGAGTAAATATTCCAAGTCCTTCCCCCAGAGGACACACTGACCCACTCCCAACTCTCGTCACAACATCATGTCAAACATTTTCAGAATTTAAAGTAAAAGAAAGAGAATAAATTGCCCTTATGATTTGCCAGGTAGGAGATAGGGGTGGGTATAGCTAAAATAGTTGCAATGAAAGAACCATTGCCTTTGCTCATGGGGGGGAGTCATGCAGATATCTCATAGATCAAAGTTAATAAAGGGATTTTCTTAGTACCAGAGTGCTGCCTCCAGGAGCTGGCATAGAGGAACTGAGTGCTGGAACACGGTTGACGTGGTGATCACTCTAATTTTAACAGCTTTCAGGTTGCAGTCTCACCTGAGCCAGGGAACATAATCCTTTAATGGTCTGAATGAACAATCTAAAGCTGGTGTCTGTGTCGATGTCCTCGTTGTGGTGGTAAAGGAAAATGAGAAAGCGATGCTGGCAGAGCGCTCTGGGCCTGTTCTCTCCTAGCAATAGCACAAGCACCTAGATGATCAAAGATTCATATTCCCCTGTTCTTTCCCATTTCTTCTTGTGTTGAGAGTTGGGGGTGGGTAGGTGTTGTTTGGTCCTCTAGAGGAAGGACTCAGATTATTTTCTCTATTAGAGTTGTAGAGCAGTCTAAGGAGCAACTTTCTGGTACTAGTCATCGAAAGAAATTTTTTATTTTCTTGGGACGCTTAAAAAATACTCAAGAGTGGCTCAAGAATAATTCTCCTTATGCTTGCACACTTGAAGGTGCTTGTAGCTCTGAGTTACAGAAATAGAGATAAGTTCAAACATTAAATAATGTATGAACAACAAAGAACTGACACAAGTGCACTTTCACACATCAGCTTTACTTATAAATGAATACAAAGGTAAAATATAAAAATCAATTTAAGTCAAATCAGTCTTTGTTCAGGCTGACTTTTTCCCACGTTATCTCATCATTAAGAGAAGAGAAGTTCTAGGCAAGTTGAGTTGAAGTCCACTTGTAATATCAGAACTCATCTGATGTTGGAGAGGAGTGTGGATCTCTCTCCAGTTGCTGGTGACTGGTCCACCTTCTCTAAAGGCAGGCTGATGCATTTCGACTGCTGTGCTGACCCAATAGCAGGCGGATCCGGGGCAGGGATACGAACCCACGATCTGTTCACAAATCAGAACCTGATTTGTAGTTAAGTAGCTGAGAGTACAGCTTGTTGAGTTCTCACACTTGCCCTCTGGCTTCTAGTAAATGTGTAAGATCTCAGCTGACAAGGGATCAGACTAGCGTAAATATTTCTGCCATAATTATCAGCCTCCACTTTTAGTTCTTCACTCAGATTTTGAGTAGATTTTAACAAGAAGTAGGAGACAGTGATTAAATGCTAAACAATTGAAGGCAAACAACTCTTCCATTTTTCTTACAAATTAAGTTGAAGTAACTTGGAATACACTTAGCCCAAGTACACACGTTGATTGGACTTAGAGTCAACTACTACAACGCATAAAGACTATCAACAATATTCATAAATCAACTTAACAGTTTTCACCCAGTATAGGCATACTGTTATCCTGTCAGAATTTAACTTTCAGTGACCATCTAACAGATTGTACTGAATACTGGCAAGTCATATTGTTCACACAGAATGTTAATCAAGCATCTTTAAAGTTTTTACTAAGTTGTGGCAAACTATTATAATAGAATACTCATTCATCATGTCACGAAGCATTTGCATAAAGTTACAGTACTTACACTGTTAAAACATATAGCATACATACAAGCAATGCATCATCTCAAGACGTAGAAACATAGTTTCAACTTCAGTTCTTCTGGGATAATCAGTGAAACCTCACACAGGATCTCAGAGTAGGAGAGATGAATGTTCCCCTGTCTACCTGTTTTCTATGTTGGTTCATTGTGGGTGATCAGTCTTACAGCTTTCTGTGGAGCAGTGAAGTGAGGACACTTGTTTTCTCCTTTTTGTGTGCTAAGCTACACATCTTAGTCTCTGATGCCTGTCTGATTGAAAGGCTGTCAGAGGAACATGACAGCCAAATACAGCACTACAGAAAAGAAGGCGGAGAGGGGATAGTAAGCAGGAGCGAGGGGGGGGGGGGGGGGAGGGTCTGGAATGGAACAGTCATCCCGCACAACCTACAGTGTGAGGTTTTGTGTAGAGGATTTGAGAAGGCAACCTCTTAGATGTTTGATGTTCGTCGGCATCTAAGTCACAAATGAACTGCGATGTCCATACGGGTAGATAAGGATATGTTGCTGCTCCCAGTCATTGCATTATGCACAGGCGGAACGCATGACGGCCAGGGTCAATGTGGGGATGGAGGTGAAACAGGAAGTGTGACGAGTTCTCTGAAGTACACAAGATATAGCATGCAGGCCTTGTCTCAACCTCGAGCGATCACCTGCAAACTAGATAAGCAAGGGAGGGAGGGAAAGTGGAGAGGGAGTGAAGCGGGCGAGGTCAGTTCTCATCAAAGGAAACACCCAGCAGACTGCGGGGAGAGTGTGAAAGGAGGAGGGGGTTGAGGGGTGAGGGTAAAGTCTGAAAGTGACATACCGCTTATCCTACTTGAAGTTTGTAAGACAAAGAAAGAGAGGGCAAGAGAGACATAGAGAGAGAGAGAGAGACACACACACAACCAGACACAGTGAGAGAGAGAGAGAGAGAGAGGGGGGGGAGGGGGGGAACGGGGGGGGGGGGGGTGTGTAGAGGATGGTGTGGCTGGCAATTGTCACGTAACACTTCCTGACCAAAAATATGTGAGAGAGCCTATATCTGAAGGGAAGGTGAGAGAGTGCCCAGTTTTCTTGTTTTCAGCCACAAATTCTTACGAGGAACACAGGGTGACTGACCACCTTCCCTGTCAAAGGCAATATCACCAGAACTGCCCATTTGGGACCATAAATCTTGCTGTGAAGTCAGGCAGAAGTGAGAGTGAAAAGACTAGAATGAAGAAAAGATTGAAGGAGAAAAACTGAGACGGGGAATGGGTCTCCCTGAGACCAACCCATCAGGAGACTTCCCTCGGAAAGCAGTCATCCTGAAAGAGCCGACATCCAGTTGGCTGATAATGGTACAGATCACCAATTGGTAACCCCTAATGGAGGTGACCAACAGTTTTTTCACCAATACTGGGTTGGAATATGACTTTTCTGTGCTGGACATAAAATGGCTGAACAGAATAGTCCTCACACATCCCTACCATTTGTGCCAACAGGCATTGTCAAGGGATTTGGTTCCTGACAACATGAGGTAGTCCACAGGCATTGCAGATCCGCTGAAGCATCCCTCCCCTCTTCAATCCCAACTCCTTGAGGGTCAGAAGGTCTCTGACAGACAGTGAAGGGCCCAGAACTTAGGGACTGTTGTCCCAGGAAATCTCACAAACCAGCAATGGGACAAGTGAATGAAATTTTGGACACAGGCATCCTTCAGGTCAAAGGAGGAAGCGTAGTCACCCAGTTGGATGGAGTCCTTGAACTGAGACTGGGATTCCTTCTTGCACGTTATCAACAAGCAACTAGGTGGGGACAGGTCAAGGATCCCCTACCACCCACCAGAGCTCTTGTGGATGAGGAAAAGACGAGAGTCGAAAGTTGTGGTGGAATCTACCAAATAGTCCTTGACCAGCTGAGGAAGACGTCCTGGACCTCTTGCTATGGAATCGCTTCTTTCTTGGCATGAGATATCTGCAAGAGAAGTGGGGGAGTGGGCATATGGTAGTCGCTCCCCCTCCCAAGGGAGCAGGAATCCCTTCTCAAGGACTGCCATGACCCACAGGAAATGGGGCCTTCCTGAAGGAGAAAGGAGAGGAAAAGAGTATGAAGGGGTCCAAGAGTGGCTGAGGAAACCCCAGCTCCAGTGGCCATCTAGGACATCACTTTTCAAACACCACCAGATCTGATGAGGGTCCCCAAGGGTGGAAGACAGATGACGCTTGAACCAACCCTGGACACGTGAGCTGGGTGTTCACCCCCGATTAAATAAGACGTGATCAAGACTGGTGACAGCTAACCAGAAGGAAACAATGGGGAAGGAGACATTAATTGTCAATCAAAAGGGGAGTACGGGTGGTCGGTACAAATACCACTAGCAATGAAATAAAAATGGTATAAGTCACAAATGATTAGAAAAAGATTATAATAAGACACTACAACTCAAGAAAGGAATAGGCAAAACTGAGTGTAAACTTAAGTGGTGGAAGCAGCAAACATTTTTTGCCAAAGAATGATGAGGAAATACAGGCAACTCCATGCTGTCTGCTAGAGATGGAACAGGGTGAAAGGGGCGTCTACTTACTGCATTAGCAAGGAAAATTAGGCCAAACAGAGCTCATTCATTGCTGTAGCCTGCAAGTGTTTAACAAGGTACAGTATTTCACTCAAAACTGATAGATTATTTCATGGTTGAACTCAAATAGTATCAAGCTTCACAAAATTGTACTCCTGTACATAATCAGAAAAAAATTCTCATCAGCCAATACTGTCTGGCAAAAAAGACTACATGGCTGAGCTAAGTTGCTCACGATTTGTTTGATACAACCTGAAAATGCACAGTTTCCTTTTCATCAGCAGCAACAATGGGCTTGCCCTCCACACAGCAGATGAAAAATGCAGTGTCAAAACGCTGCTTCATCGAAAGTGGTGTCAGCCAGTTGGACCACTCATACAATGCCCACACATCTGGTACTGCACCCAGGTCTTGACACATGTGCAGGAACTCACTTGGATCCCCAATCACCCTAAACAATAAAAAGAAAATACAAGCAAAGTCTTAATTCATATAACTTATAGACATACCAGTGATAAGTTTTCAAAAACTGTTTTCCCAAACAACATAATATCTGTCAAATTATTTACAAGTTTCAAAGACCTATACATGTTGGGCAGCGCCCTGTGTCCCAAGGCTTTATGTCCCTGATTTGGCGTGTCCCTGGGTCACTGCAGCCAACAGCATATCAGTAAGATTTCAGTCCCGTCAACTTCCAGGCAGGGGTTATTGGAAACAGTATTTCCAGGTAGTGGTTATCTTCATTGTCTTGATGAGGTTGCCAGGTCCAGTGCTGGAGCCAGTCATCTGGGTGACAGGTGCGCCTCCTGTTTTACCACCGATTTTCACCAAAATGTATGTCACTCCCCATTTGTTTTATTTCTGCAGCATTCAGCTGTTTCTATTGTCATCATGGGTAGGTCTCCGGTGTTCAAAGTCTTCACCATGAAAGCAAGCATTAAAGCTGCCGTTTCCTTCACATGTGCTGTTCTGATAAAGTGGTCAGTATACTGAATTTTATCCACTTGGACGACTATTTCTTTGATGTTTATGCTGCCAGTTTTCTCCTGTTTTCTGCCCTCATATGAATCCTCAGCAGGTTCATTTGATTCTGTCAATTGATTAGTTTCTGCCCTAGTTTGCTTCTCTTGTGCCTGGGACTAATATGAAGATCTTTCTTTCTTCCATTCAAAGTTTCTTCAACATCTGCCAAACTCCTTGCAAATTTCAGCATTGGACACTTGTCAGAATGCTGCCATAATCCTTCTTCCAGATCTCTGTCAATTGTGCTAGCCAGAAAACTGCAACCTTGCACATATGGATGGGTATAATCTTGGAACATTTTATTGATTACCGTCATATTACGTTCCAGAAATGTGACATTTTCCGCTGTGTACAGTCCTGCAAAGACATGAGCATTGTAACGTTTTCTTTCTGCCTCTTATCTCTTTATTTAGCACTGGGACTGTTTTGCTATTAACTATCTGGTTTTCGTAAAGTCCTTTCTGATCTTTTCCAGGTCAACCATGTTCTTGTTTGCTGTTTCTGTTTCTGTCTTGAGATCATTAATTCCAGTATGCCAAGCAGTACTGCACCCGGAATTGCCTTTATTCTTCTTAGCACTCTTTTGGACTCCTCTTGAGTGTGCATGCTTTTCTTTTTCACATTCCATATGAATGACCCAGTCTCCTGGTGTCAACTCTATTCAGGACAGAGTCAGAATCTGCTGATGACATTTTTGCACAATTGACCATGTCTAAATTTGTGTCATTTGCAGAACTTTTCTACTTCTATTTCCTCTATCAGGCTTTCTGACATAAACATTGTCTTAGCGCAAAGTTTTCATGTATATTTTCTGTTGGTTGTTATGAATACACAGAGCTGACTCACCCATACGGATGTGCAGTCCAATGTATCTTTTTATGGTACTCTCCACATCTCAGGTAACATCCTAAGTCTTCCTGGTTTTGATTCTTGATTTTCTTGAGGTGATTGTCTTTAAATTTAATTGTTCATGCCCCTCTCCACTGCTTCTTCATTGTCACTTGTCACATCACTGTCCTCACCATCACCATCACCCAAACACTGCAAGATCCAGTAGCCTGACACCTTCATGGCCTCTTTGGCTTGGTCCACACTGTCATAGCCTTGGTGTGTTGCTCCATGAAAATCCCTCATGGCCTCTTTGGCTTGGTCCACACTGTCATAGCCTTGGTGTGTTGCTCCATGAAAACCCTTCATGGCCTCTTTGGCTTGGTCCACACTGTCATAGCCTTGGTGTGTTGCTCCATGAAAACCCTTCATGGCCTCTTTGGCTTGGTCCACACTGTCATAGCCTTGGTGTGTTGCTCCATGAAAACCCTTCATGGCCTCTTTGGCTTGGTCCACACTGTCATAGCCTTGGTGTGTTGCTCCATGAAAACCCTTCATGGCCTCTTTGGCTTGGTCCACACTGTCATAGCCTTGGTGTGTTGCTCCATGAAAACCCTTCATGACCTCTTTGGCTTGGTCCACACTGTCATAGCCTTGGTGTGTTGCTCCATGAAAACCAGTCACCAAGTCACTAGCTTCACTGCATGTGGTAAAGATACCAATTTTCCTGCCCTTGGTCACAGTGTAATATATTTTTCTTATTATTTGCTTCCTTTTTCGTCACCATTACTACTGCACTATGTTAATCCCTCTGCTCTAAAAATTATTTAAGCTCCATTAGTAGCCATTATTACATCAGTGTGTGTGTGTGTGTGTGTGTGTGTGTGTGTGTGTGTACCTGTGTGTGTGTACCTGTGTGTGTGTACCTGTGTGTGAGTGTGTGTGTGTGTGTGTGTGTGTGTGTGTGTGTGTGTGTGTGTGTGTGTGTGTGATTCATTTAACGTCTTTCCACTAATTGTGATATTAGAGGATTAAAAAAAAAAAAAAAAAAATTGTGCCGAAAGAGAGAGATAGGGAAAGAAAGAGCGTATGTGCTTATGCTTGTGCATGCACACGTATACATGTGTGCTTGTGTGTATGTATACATATGTGGGTGTGTTCAAGTATGTGTGTGTGCTTATATGAGTGCTTATATGAATAATAATGGTAATTACAAAACACTTAAATTTTACAAATAAGTTTCAAAGAAAAAAAAAGTTTAAATTTTAACAAAACTAATTAACAACCATCAAGGCGCAGAAACTTAACCTTTCTCAGTCCTTGTCACTTTTGAGCTTTGTATATTATTCCATCTTCCCTCCCCACACATATCCCCCAGCTCCACACACAAAAAAGGAACCTATAAATACTTCCCCAATGGAGTGCGCTCTAAGCATACAAAAAGCTCATATGTTAGAGCTGGTGACTCAAAGATGGCCTGTGCACTATTTTGCCTCAACACTGGAATTATTTTTTTATGTCTTGGCATGTAACAGTATGATCACGTGTTATTTTCTTTTTACATAAGCACACTATGTTTTCAACATATTCTGTTTTAAAAGCATCAAGTTTCCACCTATACATCAATGAAAGTATTTTTTTTATTTAACCTAAAATTATGTTGAATGATTTTAATACCAAAAATATCAAACTGATTTTGATTGTTATGTTTTATCATTCTATCCTTGAAAGTTTTCGAAATATGTGTTTTAACTAAATTGTACTGCTCATGTACCATTAAGGGTAGTTTAAGATATTCAGAACCACAGATATGTTTTGCTCCACGCTTAGCTGCCCTATCTACTTTATTGTTGTAATAAAAGGAACAGTGTGAAGGAATCCAATAAAAAGGTAATTGGGTGCCTCCTCAATAAGCATGTGAATCAAACAGCTTATCTCAATAATCATTTCAGGCCTAGTATGCAAATGAAAATCTTTTATCACCTGAAGGACTGATTTTGAATCTACACAAAACAGAGCTTGAAATATTGTTTTGGGGAAATTTAAAAGGTAATTCAAAGCCATGTGTATTGCTGTAAATTCAGCTGTGAATATACGGATATGTTACATCCAGTGTAAAAAGATTTCTTCATCCTCAAGTCTGGATTGAGAATGCACAACCTGTTTGCTTACCAATACATGAACCATCTGTGTATATTTTTAATTGGTTAGTGTATTTCTTGTCAATATGACACTTAGTGTAACTTGTTAGCATATTGATATTTTCATCTTTTTTGATGTTGGTGTGATCAATATCAAAATGGGCTTTTTTAAGTTTCCAGGGTGGAATAGGACAAAAAGATGGTCTGGGAGAGAAAGCTTCTTTCTCTAAAGAAACCCCAGAATCTGAAATTATTTTTTATGTATAAGTTGCTACAGTTATTTGAGAAGTTATAGACTTTGCTCTTTTCGGAAAATCAAAATCTGATCTTATTTTGATTTCTGATTTAATATTTGTGTTTTTCTAGCTGTACTTTTAATGACAAATTTACAACATGTAGGTATGGGCACTATATCTACATTGGCAAGACAGCAAGACCACTCACCACCCGCCTACAGGAACACCAAAACCGATCTACTTCTGCCATACACGAGCACCTACAAGCCACAGGCCACAGTTTCAGCCCCCAAGAAACCAAGATCTTATCTACAGAGCCCTTTCTCACAGAAAGAAAAGTTAAAGCCATCGATATCAAAACCAGACGCCCCAGCCTGAACAGAGATCAAGGCTTTGAACTTCCCCCTATCTATGATCAGATCCTGACAACCATTCACCCCACACAACAGTCACCCCACCAGGCCTCGCTGCCACAACAGCAACAGTGAGCTGATGAAGACAGGGCGACCCTGCTGAAATATTCTCCAGTAAGTTTTTGATTCTGAGTCCTTAACTACTTTTCTAGTGTTCTACTAGGTTTGTTAGTGCAGTATGATACAAACTATTTTTCCTAAAGCCAAATTGGCTGTCACTCAGTTGATAATGTGCCTCAAGATGGTGTAAACATGTTTATTTATGTGGTTTTCTAAGAGTTTGGATAATACTGGCAAAATAGATATTGGTCTGTAATTGGATGGATTGGAATTATCACCAGATTTGTAGATGGGAATGTTTTTTGCTACTTTGAACTGTGTTGGAAAGAGAGAGAGAGAGAGAGAGAGAGAGAGAGAGAGAGAGAGAGAGAGAGAGACTGTGGGAGGAAGAGAGAGAAAACATTCTCTCTCCCATCCCCCCCCCCCCTCTCTCTCTCTCTCTCTCTCTGAGAGAGAGTTTGAGGGCCGTGAATTTCAAATGCGGCTGACCCACCTTGATCGCCATTGCGCGCGTGAAGCTTCATCTTGAATGTACGTAGCCCAGGTTTCCTGGTTCCACAGTGATGGTGTCAAGCCTCTTCTTTTTCCCGGTCGGCTCGCAAGTAAAACACCGGATTCTTCAAATGTCTCCCTAATGCGCAAATTCTGAAGGCGATTTCGGTGGGGATGCTTGAAAACTGTTCGTCTCTTTGACGACTGAACATTGATGAACCCTGTCCGCCTCTTGTTACAAAATCAAACAGATCATGTCTGTTGTCCTTTCCGAGCAAGTCAAAGACTGGGATCCAGTCTGCTGAAAAGTCGGCATCGGATGCCACACCGCCAGGGAAGACATAAAAGTTCGGCATAAATTTACTCTTGGCGCTTCTTTTCATTAGCAGCACTTCGAAGTCGTCTCCTTTGCTTACGGCTGTGAAAACATCTGTCGGTGTCACTGTTGAACTTAAGTTTGGTTTGACATGATCTCTCTGTCGAGCAGTGACAAGAATAAGGGATGACGCTTCTCTCCAGCGTTTTGCCACAGCAGCCATGATGGAATGCAAACTGTGACACGAATCGAGGTAGGCTATCTGCGATTGATGAGCACAGATTGGACTTTGACTGTCAGGTTTAGGTCCTTCTTTCGCTTAAAACTGCTCCGCTTCCGCACCTAACAGAGAGATACTGCTATAGGCTAAATACAACCAATCATAATCATGGTTGCATTTAATGTGGCCTTGAGCCAACCATGCGGAGAGTTTTTTTTTTGTTTTGTTTTGTTTTTTTTTGTTTTTTTGCTGTCCCAACCTCTGTGCCACCTCAGAGGCAGTGCACCCACGCCGCTCATTCCGACACCCCGTCCACAGCCACAGCCCGGTCGGCCCTGCCGCAGACCCGGCACCGGCAATCCACAGGGAACAGTCAATGTCAAGTCGTCGAGAGGCAACCCACCAGAGGAGACACTGCACTGCTGCCGAGTCACTTCGGTGGTGTTCAGTGGCGCCTGTTCTGATCTACCATACGCAGGACACCACCTACTAAGCCCCCTACTGACGACAATAATTGCTTAGTCGCGGAGCCGGCGTGAGTGAGCTCTCCCCCCGGAGGGCGCCACCACGTCCGTCCAACGACAGCCCCCATGGACTCGCCGACACCAGTGACCCCGACGGAACCAAACCAAGGCCATAGACGTGGAGAGGACATCGAAATTGAGGTCACCATGAGAGCAGGGCATGAAGGGCCACAGAATTTGAGACATTTTTTTTATGCTGATCGATGACAATGAGGATGATTAAGATGATGCTACGGATTTCCATTTCGGTCTGAGACTACATGCCAGGGCTGTACTCTACGCTTCCTTTCATAATATATCCCGGCGTCAACCAGGCCCGAGAGATACAGGCACCTGCAGTGTTGGTCAGGAAATTTGAGCAACACTCTCAGAAACGCATCCTTTAAGTGGATGAAACTCGACTGTGTGGTCCCAGTCTTCCCAACTGAGTCTGCAGCAACTCAACTCTGGGTAGGAGCTGGTCGGGGCAGAAAAACCCACATGACTTCTGATGGGATTCGAATCCACGACCTCCCAGCCGGGAGTCCGCGACGTTAACCACTTCGCCACGGCGGCTGGTACCATGCGGAGAGTTTGTAATCTGTGACCTTAGGCCACAACAGCCACGGTGGAATGCAAACTGTGACGCGAATCGTAGGCTAATAAGTGCGATTGACCAGAACAGTTTCGACTTTGATATTATCCTCCTCTTGCTTTCAGCTGCTTGGCTTCCACATACACTGCAGATTAATAACATAGAGAGACTGTTGTAAATATAACCAATCAGAATCATGGTTGCATATATTGTGGCCTTGAGCCAGAGAAAGTAATTCAGGGCTTTCTAGCCTACTTTCTCTGCTTGAGCCAGTGATGCCGCATGTCTTTTGCTCTTACATCCCAAAATCACACGACAAAAACTTTTTGAGTGTTATGCGCACCACAGACATTCACCGCGTGATCCGCACGCACCGAATTTGATTGGCTCCTTGATTGGTGGAGCAGAGAGAAAACTAGTTCAAAAGAAGCTCAGAGGCGAAATTCGCTCAGCAAAACTAGAATACAAGGAGAAGGTTGAAAACAAGTTTCAGTCGGGCAACATACGGGATGCTTGGCGAGAGCTGCAAATACTGTCAGGTCAGGACAAGCCAAAAAGTAACTTTTGCTCTTTGACTGAAAGTGATAACATCAAGTTCGCTAACAAACTAAATGATTTCTACTGTCGTTTTGAACGTGATTACCTTAGATATGACCTTTCTAATGTGGTATCTGATCTTCATAAGAAGATTAGAGAAGAGGATGGTTCAGATGACATGGAGGTCCCTGGCACTAGCATTGAGAGACTTTTCAAGAAACTCCATCTACATAAAGCATTAGGTCCTGACTGTGTCAGTGGAAGACTTCTAAGATCATGTGCTTCACAGCTTAGTGGGATTTTCAGTAAACTTTTTTCATGGTCCCTGAGAGAATGTGTTGTCCCAACTATTTTGAAAAACTCAACCATCTGCCCAGTCCCCAAGTCAAGAAAACCGTCCCAGCTGAATGATTACTGGCCTGTTGCTCTCACTTGCATTGTTATGAAATGTTTTGAGCGCATCATTCTTTCGAAACTGCTTTCTCAAACACAGCATCAACTTGATCCTTTCCAGTTTGCATACAAGCAAAGAAGATCCACAGACGATGCAACCATCACATTACTCAGCAATGCTTACACACATCTAGACACACCAGATTGAATCTGGTCAGCAATGACTGAGTAGGTCTGATCCTGAAGTATGACGACAACCATTGCAAGACTGTGCCCTGAATACCAAAAGTGAACTTTGATCTTTTAGGGAAAACAGAATGGTCAAGAGTGTCGAATGCTGCGCTGTGGTCTAGCAGGGTAACAAGGGAGACAAGTCTTTTCTCTGCTTCAGTCGGAAGATTATCAGTGACACTCAGCACAGCAGTTTGTCTTCTGTGACCCATCCAGTATACTGACTGATGTGTCTTGATGCGGGAATTTTAATACAAATGGTTTTACCATTGATTCAAGACAACCTTTCCAAGTGTTTTGAAATGAAGGAAAGATAAGAAAGTGGCCTATAGTACTTGAGACTAGTGGGATACATTCCAGTCTTGTTCAAAAGGGGCTCATGAGAGAGTGCTTAAACTGTGAGGGAGCTGTGCTAGAACAAAGAGAGGCCTTAATGATGACCAGAGAACAACCTTCACACACGCAAAGTGAGTTTCAGCTTGCACTAGTCTGGAAGTCGGCTGTTGATCAGCTACATCCTCTTCCTTTTCGACTTCTTCTTTCACTAATATAGATAATGTACGCGTTGCGGGCATACAGGTTCGGAAATCTAATTCATTAGTTTTGTTTCAATGTAAATATAGTTAACTATCACTGAAATGAAATAACTAAAAATGTTAACCAAAAACTTAACAAAATTAGTTCAGTTCTTTATCATGTCTTCTTTACCAGCGAATCATCTTTACCAGCGAATCAGCCAGTTCAGGCCAATATCACTACTGAACGTCGAAGGGAAAATCTTCTTCTCTGTCATGGCAGCAAGGCTGACCAAGTACCTCATGGAAAACAAGTACTTACACTTGATCACAACAAAAAACACCAGTTCTCTGCCAAATTTTCGTCTTTACTTGACTTCATCAGGACTGTCACCTTGGAACACCTAGTAGTCCTCCTTTGACGTTTATCGTGTCATACGTCATCGTCTATACGTATTTATTGGTCTCGCGTTTATGTCGTCAAACCTGGAAGATTTTTGTTCTGTTTCTTCCTTTCTCTCTCTCTTTCTTCCTTTCTCTGTTTTTTCTTTCTCTCTCTCTCTCTTTCTTCCTTTCTCTCTTTCTTTCTTTCTTTCCTTCTTTCTTTCTTTCTTTTCATTCTTTCAAACACACACACACACACACACACACACACACACACACACACACACACACACACACACACACACACACACACACACACACACACACACACACACACACACACACACGCACACACACACACACACACACACACACACACACAGAGTTTGTCCGAGTGGCAGCAGGGGAAGTATCGTGGACACCACCTGAGCTCTAGTCCCATACATTTAGGCCGTCAGGGTAATTTGTTTTCAGTTTGTGGTGCCACAATCGTTCCCTGACTTTGCGTTTGCACGCATTCTTGGAGTGGCACTGTTCTATTGCAATAACCCTCATGTCCGCCATGGAGTGGTTGTTGGCTTGGAAGTGTTTGGCTACCAGGGTTTCAGCACGGCAGCCTTCCGTTTCTCTGGTCCCTTCATTTTTTATGCTTGACCTGTGGCCATAAAAGCGTTTCTTTAGTGGCTGTCCCGTCTCCCCAACGTACTGCGTGTCCCCACAGCGTGCACAATTGATGAGGTACACCACATCACTGCTGGTGCACGTCAGTCTATGGCGTACCTGGAACACCTGACCGGTGCGGACACTGGTGAACTGTGTGGTCTCTTGCAGATGTTCCGCGCAGAGGACACAGCTCTTTGACTGGCACCTGTAGCAGCCTGCAGGCCCTGGGGACACTGCCACCTGCACAGGGGGAGGCTGGGAGGGCATGAGCAGACTGCGCAGGTTTCTGCACTTCCGCTCTCCTACCATGGGGGCTTGGGGGATGGCCTTTCTCATCCTTCTGCTGGTATGGAGCGTGGGCAGGAGCTCCCGTAGCCACTGGGCAATGGGAGGGTGGGTGGGGTTGTGTGTAATTATGAAGGGGATGCGTCCTGTGGAGTTGGTCCTGTTCCTGTACGTGAGGGTCTGCTGCCTTGGTATTGCTGCTGCCCGGTCAATGGCTTTTTGCACCAGGCCAGGTGGGTAGCCCCGCTTCACGAGACGGCCCTTCAGTTCCACACAACGCTTGAAGAATACTTCCTCCTCTGAGCATAGTCTCCTCAGTCGGAGGCTCTGTCCAAAGGGAATGCCGCGGACGCAGTGGCGTGGATGGCATGAGTTGAAGGGGAGGGACATGTTGGCGTCCGTTTCTTTGATGTGCACATCCGTGGTCAGTTTCCCATTGGTGATGCTTATCTCCGCATCCAGGTAGGGCACCCTGGACCTGCCGTAGTTTGAAGTGAACTTCACACTATGATGCTGCTGGTTGAGCCATGCTAGGAAGTCTTTAAGGCAGTCCTCCCCCTGAAGCCACAGCATCAGCACATCATCGATATAGCGTCTCCAGTGTCGGACCGGGATCTTCCAGGGGGAAGAGGTCAGCAGTTCTTTCTCTAGCCACCCCATGTAGATGTTAGCGATGGCAGGTGCCATGGGCGTGCCCATCGCTGTCCCTGTACTTGCCGGTACACCCTCCCATCAAACCTAAAGACGTTGTTTTGTAGAATGTGCATGATAGTCTGCTGTAGGAGACGGACGTTCGGGATAACGTCTGAGTCATTCTTGTGTTCTCTGAGCATAGCCTTCAGCGACTGAGGAACCTCTTCATGGGGAATACTGGGGTATAGTGCCACCACATCTACTGTAACGACAAGGGCATCATCAGGAATGGGTTGCTGGTCTGTATTCCACTCCTGTAGGATGTTCAGCAGGTGCGTTGTATCCTTGAGATACGAGGGTAGTCTCTGAACGATGGGTTGGAGCCAAAAGTCCACCACTTTGGAGAGGCGCTCTGTGGGTCCGTCAACTCCAGACACTATAGGCCTACCAGGGGGGTCGTTGAGGCGTTTGTGAATTTTCGGCAAATGGTAGAAACTGTGTGTCCTCACCGTGTCCTGATTCACGATTGCCCAATCTTTGGTCTTGTCGTTGATGAACTCGGCGTTGTGCAGCTTTCTGAGTTCATTGGATGCCCTGGCAATTTCCTTAGTTGGGTCTGATTGGAGTTGTTCATAATGCTCTGGATTGGTCAGCTGGCGCATCGCTTCCTTGTGATATTGTTCAAAGTCTTGGACGACCACGGCACCCCTTTGTCAGCTGTTGAGATGCGTAGTACCCTGTCATCCACCTGTTTCTTGAGTTCAGCGAGGGCGTGGCGACATGTGTGGCTGATGTTAACGTGATTGGGAGGTATAGGAGTGTAAGACGTCACTTGTGATAGCAGAGTGGCCGCAAAGGCTTCCATGGCTGAGTCCCGGTTCTTGGGTGGTTCCCAAAAGGACTTTTTGTGGAACCGCAAAGTAGAGGGTAGCTGTGTGGGGGCATCCTCTTCAAAGAAAAACTCCTTGAGTCGCATTCTTCTCAGGCCTTCCTCCGTGTCCTCCAGCAGTTTAACCTCATCATAGGTTCTGGGGGTCGGACAAAACTTGGGGCCATAAGAGAGAAGCCGAGTCTGTTCCCTGGAGAGCGGTTTTGATGATAAATTGACGACTTGCTGTGGTTCTGCTTGAGTTACGTCTGTTCTTCTGAAGCGTCTATTTTTCGGTTTATCCTTTTTCCTTTTGTCTTTTCCATCTTCCTCTGCGATGTGGGAAAGTTTCTTTAGCTTTTTTTGTTTCGTGATGTGGCAGACTTTAGCTATACGATTTTGTTTTTTGCGCAGTGTCCCCAAGTAGCTGGTGTACTCAGTGTCTGTGAGAGTTCCTCGGAGCTCTGCTTTGACTGCTTCCAGCTCGGATCGGAGTGTTTTGGTAGCACTGGCATAAAAGTCTCTACAAAGAACTGCAGTAGCTTTCTCTGCCTGGTGAAACTCCCTCTCTATGCTTCCCCGTAGTTCTGTGCTTGGCGGTAGGGCTGAGTAGGCAAAGGAAACCTTCATGCCTTGGGGAATAAGTTGCTTACTCACACACTTTTTCAAGAAAGTGAAATGTGACTGGTAATGTTCAATTTTGGAGGTAAGGTTGTGTCCTCTTCTTAGACAGGTCTCCTTTCTGGGTTGGCCAGAAAACAAGTACTTGGATGTGTCAGTCCAGAAGGTGGCATCCCAGGCGTGGCTGGCTGTGTAGAACACGCCACAATGATCTGGGACGCAATCCAAAGAGCAAAAACAGAAAAGAGAGACCTGGACGTAGTGTGGCTTGATATGGCAAACGCATATGGATCTGTACCCCATGAGATGATATAGTTGGCTCTTGAGATGTACCATGTGCCAAAGAACATCCGCGACATGCTCAAGAAGTACTTCAATGGCTTCTCAATGCGGTTCTCTACCAAGGAGTACACAACAGATTGGATCAACTTGGAAGTGGGCATTGCAATGGGCTGTGCAATTTCCCCAATACTGTTCGTGTTGGCAATGGAAGTCATCCTGAAAGCAGCAACAAGCAACGCAAGACAAACAGACCTTGGCGATGGATACAAGATGTCTCCTCTCAAGGCCTTCATGGATGACACTACAGTGATTTCATCCAGAGAAGACGAGACACGTCATGTGCTGGAGAGGCTGGACGACATAGTTGCCTCATCCAGAATGAAGTTCAAGCCAAAGAAATCACGGAGTCTCTCACTGAGGAAAGGAAAAGTGGCCGAATCTGTGGTCTTCAGTGTTGCCAACCAGCCATTCCAACAGTCACAGAAGAGCCAGTCAAGAGCCTTGGAAGATGGTATGATGATACCCTGAAAGACACACAAAGAGCAAAAGAAACCAAACAGATGTCGGAAGAAGGCTTGGAGACCATTGACCAGTGTGGGCTCCCTAGCAAATACAAGGTCTGGTGTCTGCAGTTCATGCTGATACCAAAGCTCCTATGGCCTCTGATAATGTACGACATCTGCACCAGCATAGTGGAGGCAATGGAAGCCAAAATCAACAAGTTCACAAGGAAATCGCTTGGTGTCCCACCCTGTCTGACTGACATAGCGCTGTACTGTCGCCAAGCAAAGCTGAAACTACCACTGAAATCCATCCTGGAGGAATACAAAGCAGGGAAGATCAGACTTCAAAGCATGCTGGAGGACTCAGGAGACAAGGTGGTAGAAGCAATCAAGCCCCAGCTGAAGACAGGCAGAAAATGGAAAGTTCATGAGGCGATGGATTCTGCAAAAGAAAGTCTCAAGATCAAAGAAATAACAGGACACACACAGACCAACAGATAAGGACTGGGGGTGACCAAAACTGAACGGTGGTCAAAGGCCAAAGGAAAAGCCAAAAGAGACATGATGATTCAGGAGATGAGAAAAGAAGAAGACCAAAAAAGACTCCAAAAAGCAGTCCAGCAGAGCCAGCAAGGGCAATGGACAACGTGGGAGTATGCACTCCAAAGAAGTCTCACTTGGAATGACATTTGGCACATGGCCTCTCTCAGGATCAGCTTCATTCTCAGATCTGCATATGACCTTCTGCCCTCAAATGCAAACCTGGTGAAGTGGGGAAAAACAGACGATCCTGCATGCCCCCTCTGCCATGAAAAACAAACAGTGGAGCTCATGTAAAGTAGCCCTGGCTCAAGGAAGGTACACATGGAGGCACAACCAAGTGCTCAAAGAGATTGTACAAGCAGTCTGGGCTAGTACCAACACCACAAAAGGGAAACTCAGGACTCCAAAAGCACCCGCAACATTCTTCACGGCAGGAGGTAGCAAATCATGGCCAAGAACAACAGTGCCACTCAGAACATGCAGGCAGAGTCTGCTGGACGGGGCAGATGACTGGGAGTGCACTGCGGACCTCCCAGAATGGAAGAGTCACCAGAGATCATCAGCAAGAGTGGCATGAGACCAGACATAGTAGTCCACTCTCAGTCAACCAAGCAGCTGATCATGATCGAGCTCACGGTGCCATATGAGAACAGAATGTAGGCAGCTCAAATCTACAAGACTGAAAAGTATGCTGATCTGGCAAACAGCCTGAGGAGAGAAGGCTATCAGGTCAAAGTCCTCACTGCAGAAATCGGAGCTAGGGGGTTTGTAGGAACGTCTACATACAGCCTCATGAAACAGCTCTCAGTTGCAGGGAGGGAAAAAACCCAGAGCCCTGAAAGCAATGGCAGAAGCGGCAGAGAGGTGTTCAAGCTGGATCTGGTCAAGGAGGAACAAAAGTGAACTTCATAAGGCTTAACTTTCCCTACAAATATCAGGTGCCCCAGTGGCTCAGTGGTTAGAGTCATTAAGTGGAAAATGAGCATGTCCAGAGGGTCATGGGTTCGAATCCCAGCCATGACTCGTCCCAAGATGGGGGAAAAAAGGGGCAGCAGAGGGACATCCGGAGTCATGAATCGGGTGTGGCCCAACCCCCCTAGAGTGTCAGGAGATAAGGGCCGAACACTTGCTTGAAGGGGGCTTCTCTTCTGAGGATTCTCTGCTGCCACGCTCTCCACGAGTTTCTTTCTACTACTAGTTAACTATCACTGAAATGAAATAACTAAAAATGTTAACCAAAAACTTAACAAAATTAGTTCAGTCGTTTATCATGTCTTCTTTACCAGCGAATCATCTTTTGCAAACTGAAGATACGACTCCTGGGCTTAGATTAGGCTTAAGAGTTTCATTCTCATCGGATCTCAAAACGATAGCAAGGTGTAATCGAACAATACTTGTTCATGTCATTTATAGATTGTCGATGATTTAAAGGGGGAAAAAGAAAATCACAGTACATAGTAAACTTTTAATCCATAATCATTGTGTTCTAAATCTTTTGAAAAAAAAAAAAAAGCTGCAAAAGAGACTGCTTTAAATTCAGAGTCAAAACAAAGTCTTGCTGTAAAAATACGCACAATGTTTAGATAAATTTACTCCATTCCAAGCTCTCTCTCCCCCCTCCTCCACCCCAACTCAAACGCGCGCACACACATATCCCGGCATGCTCGCACACACACACACATACATTAAAAGAATTGACAACATGTTTAAAGAACTTATTTAAAGTATGCAGGTAGTAAAACATGCACTTAAATATGATTATGAAAGGCAGAAAAACAGCGTATGCCTGTATCAGTCGTTTTGTTTATATATAGATCAGCAGCATAAAAAAGCAATGAAAAACAAAATTGTACAAGACAAGAAAACAGAAAGAAGAAAGAAGGTGCACGCGCGCTCGCGCACACACACCCACACCCACACATGCGCGCGCGCGCGCGCGCGCGCGCACACACACACACACACAACACACACACACACACACACACACACACACACACACACACAGAGTCTACATTTCTTTAAAAAAAATAAAATAAAATAAAGAAAAATCATATCCAGTGGATCAGCCTGGGACATGGTGTTCTTGGAGCCTACTACAAGGTATTTATATGGATGTCATGTGAATCCTGACACACCGTGAGCACGTCTCATACCAAGTGACTCATTATATGGTACGCACCATGTGCCATTCATGATGGACTCTCCTTATGTCTATGCTTATGGGAACAAAAAGGCACATGTTTCACTCAAAATAAGTGGGAACAAAAAGGCACATGTTCACTCAAAATAAGTGTTGCTATATTTTCAAAATCTTTTCTATTTCTTCTTCTTTTTTTTGATGAGACTAATTGTCTTCTTGACACTATAGTCTACTCAACCCACCACTCAAATGTTAAAGATATGTTATACTAGATTCAAATTCTGTCTCTCAAACACTTCTATGGAACTGGCCCTGTCTACCATCAACAACATTTGCTGAGAATACAACTGGTGTATGAAAAAAACTGCGAACCACACAAAGGATTTTGTCATCTCGTTCATATCTGGACATGTTTCATGTTTTGTAATATAAAACAATTCAGTAAAAAAAAAATTAAGAAGCCCTGGTCAGTTGATGACGCTATTTGACTGTATTTCGAATGCTTGCTAGCGTAGCTTCATCATGAAACGTCGAACCAGTAATACTGCCGTCATCAGCTAGAGAACAACTTCAATCAGGGATCCTCCGAACCAAGCAGTGGCATTTCTTAAGTCAATGGAGGTTCATACGTCAACGGCCAAATCTCTTGTAGAAGTGCTGCGGTAAAATGAATAAATCCGTGTATTAAAATGAGGGGAAGTATAATGAATGGTGAAAAAACAGATAAAGTAAATTAAAGGGAGAATGTATTTTTTTTCTTTGCTTGTAACTTCATGTAATTGTTCTTTCTTTCTTTTTGTAAAGAACAGTACCAGACGGAAGTTATAATCCAAACTAAGTCTCAAGTCTTTTTCAAATTAATCAGGCTAGTTCACAACGTTCGCTGCAAACGTATTTAAACACAGTGAGAAACAGCCAACATGGTCATAGCATGGTCATAGGAGCCATTGGCCTGTTTTAGTGTGTTTTACATTGGGCGTTTTAAATTAACGGGGTAATAATATTATGTTTTTCCTAGGACCAATTTTGCAATCTTTAAACTTGCTCGCATAACATTGTGGTGGAGCCCGGGTGTTTCGCCCAGCAGATTCTTGGGCTAGCCCACGAGGGAACGAAAGAGAGAGAGAGAGGAGAGAGAGAGAGAGAGAGAGAGAGAGAGAGAGAGAGAGAGAGAGAGAGAGAGAGAGAGAGATGTTATTCAGAAAGGCCACGGCCCATTTGTACAGGATGCCACACAAAATGTAACATTCGTGAAAGTGCAACAATGACAACAACAAAATGGCATCTTTGAGGTCAGTACTTCTCTGATGTTGAAACTTTTACACAAATGCCAGATCAAAATTCATAAAAAGCTGTATATCTCTTGGAATTAAGTAGGCACATAGTCTAAACATAAAAGGGTGTGCGTAACATTTCCGTGCAATAAGGCACTGGCCAATATCTTCCAATGCTGGAGAACAAAATACAAAATGTACTTTGTTTTTCTCACCCTGCAAACACATGGACAGACCCAATCATTTTCTCTGTGCTGTCTGTATCTTAATTCGTGACTTTTTATTCTAGACACACCCTTCCTAAATTTTCAATCAATATTTTTTTTTATACATATCAAGATCAACTGTTAGATACGACTGAATGTTACAAGTAATACTACAGTTTCTGTATAATTTATATCTTTATTAGTTTGAATATGGCCATTGCATGTTTGCCATCTACAATCTACCAATCTTTGGCGAAAAAAAAAAAGGATGAACAATTTCTAATATCCTATACTTTGACTCCGCCATACATCCCCAAATCCATATTCATTTAAAAGTATACGCACAGTTTACACCCAATTTTTCTTTCCTTGCGTATCCAGCTTTGACAGCATACCATACAATTTACGAGGTTGTCTAAAATCTTCCATGCACAAAAGCTTTAACCAGTGCAGAATGCGCCTCACAGCTGAACAAAGAAACAATGGATATCGGTTTGTTTTCCCATAGGCCAAGTCACTAGAAATACGCTTACCTAAATCGAAAAACCTTTTTCAGTGCAAACAAGCGTACTGCCTCTAAGTGAACAATTTCCGTCTCCAGTCCTCAGATTTCAGCTCCACACAGCAAAATGGGCTATACTTGTGATGAAAATAATCAAAAAATAAATCAAGTGACTTATTTAATGCATTCATACGATGAACAATGCCTTCTTCGCTCTACTTGAGACATATGTAAACACAGCAGTAAAGATCACACATGTCATATAAGTCCCTACAGATTTAAAATTGTTTAGAACTGGCATAACAACACTATCCAACATCATACATCCGTCTCTCTCTGGCAGTCAAATACCCTCCCCCCCCTCCCCCATTTCTAGATTCGACAGCATTACTTTTAATCAAACCCACTTTAAACTCTAAGAAGGTGGCAGCCCTGTATAGATTATGTACTTGACGCTGTGCACGTATTTCTGTTTCTGATACTAAAAGAACATCACTAGCCAACAATAGAATAAACAATTCTAATACATTTCTTAGAAATTTAGCCCTATGGAGGTCACACATGCAGAGCAAGTTATACAATGGAAGGGAAAGTAAGACAGGACAATAAGCATTACCTTCAGGCTCAAGACCACTGTAAATTCAGCGCCAGGAATTTAAATCTTTTCAATTTAGTTGAGAGAACTAAGGAAGCTAATGATTTCGACTATAGTTAATTTAATCTGCTATGAACATTTGTGTAACAAATAAACTGTATTTTTTGATTGGATTGCATGTTAATACATGTTGTTAATGTGATAAAATTAACTTTAAAAACTAGAACATGTGAAGATCATTTTAGCCTATGCACGCGGTTTTGTGTGCGTGTGTATGTTTGTGTGTGTTTGGTTGTTTTGTTTTTTGCTTCCGTTTGAAATGGGCAATTTAAAAACAAAAACGTGTCTTGTTCAAACGTGGACATTTGAGTACGTATTGTTCCCATTTTGATGTTAACAAATGCGAAAAATGTTGTGTTAGATTCAAATGTAACATTGGAGTAACCAAACAAGGCTGTTTTTTTGTTGTTTGTACTATATGCTAATTCATCTGGTCACTAAAGTTTTTAAAGCAACATATACATTTAGATATAGGTTCTGTCAAGAATCTGTTGTTAATTCTGATGATTGATCTAGGATTTTTTTTTGTTTTTCATTGTGAACGATAATAAATAATTTCAATCAGAACTGACCGTCTGTCTCCGTGTTCTTGTTTATCATGTGCTCTCATAAATAACCATGCCTTGTAAGAAAGATGTGGAGCCCCCCCCCCCCTCTCTCTCTCTCTCTCTCTCTCTCTCTCTCTCTCCCTCCCTCCCTCCCTCTCTCTCTCTCTCTCTTTATTTGGTTCATTGACTTGACCCATTTTCACTTCTTTCTTATCTTTATCATGGTTAGTTTTTATCTGGTCCTTCATTTTTTTTGTCCCTGCTCTCGTTCTGTCATTCTTTCCACATATTCTCAGAAGAGGTACGTGTAGGTGCACAGGCAAATGTGTGTGTGCCTTTGCCCTCGTGCGAGTGCGTTTCCCATGTATTTTATGTGCCCGTTCGAGTCTACCACGCGCACGCACGCGTATGTATGAAGAGAGAGAGAGAGAGAGAGAGAGAGAGAGAGAGAGAGAGAGAGAGAGAGAGAGAGAGAGAGTATTTGGAAAAGGGGAACAAAAACAAATACATGTAAACATCATTACATACAAATGCATTCAAGTTATAGCAATCTACCGCGCTTTAAACGCTTGATAAATATAAATCGCGAATTTTCTGACTGTATTAATGTTCGTCGAGGCAACAAAAGAGATAAACGAAAACCAACTGCATTAAGAGAGAACTTTTGAGCAATGAACTTTTCTTTTATGCTATTGTAAAATGGACAACATAACAAGAAGTGCATTTCGTTTTCGACAACAACTTTACATAGTTTACAAATTAAATCTTGTGGCCTATGGTTTCTATACCTATAGTAGTGAACTGACATGTCAGAAATGCCAAATCTAAACTTAGTTATATTTTAAATGCCATGCACAGATATGTAGATAAAGAGCCACACGGATTACAAAAATTCTATGTACAGAAAACCTATCACTCTCATTCACGTGTTCACTCCATTCTTGCCATCTGCAGTCATTTATTCTCTGCCGAAAGGCACACAAAAATTCATTGACACCACCCACACCTTGCTCCAGCCAAACAGACCCAAATCTATATCTAAACAAACATGATCTGTAATGTGTGGCCCAAGTGGTCGTTCCTCGATTATCAAGATCACACAGCACAGCATAAGCCTTCTTGGGTAATCTGTCACTTGACATCTCCAGTATCTTAAACCAGTAACGGATACTTTGTACAACAAAATTGATAGTGACAGGATATCTGTTCAACTCGTTATAAACTAAATCGTTTGGAGTACTAACACCTAAATACTTCTTCAGGGCATATAAATGCACCTTTTCACAATACTGAGCTGCTTTAGCAAAAGCCCATATCTCGCATCCAGCACTGCATAATAGGAAGCACTTGATGATCAAACAGAGTTAATAGCACATGCAAAGTATCATTATTGAATAAACGTAGACGTTGTAAAATACACAAAAGTGCTTTCTTAGCTTTGCTAGCTAAATTAGGACCGGCAGTGTTGAAACTCAGTTTTGTCGTAAAATAAATACCTGAATACTTGTAGGCATTAACAACAGGCATAACCTGTCCATCGAAAAACCACCTTTCCTTCGCCCCTAAATAACCCCCTGTTCGAACAACAATATTATTTTTACCCAAAGTAACTGTCAGATCTAATGCTGCAGCTGAAATTTGTAAACTGTTTAACTGATTTTGTAACCCAACTACTGATTCTGAAAGCAATACAACATCATCGGCTAACAGTAAAATTAAAAACTCAAAAGCGTCGAGCGAAAATGTTACCCCATGCCTACCAGTTCTAATTACATCTTGCGCTAATTCGTTGATAAACAGAGAAAAGAGAATTGGACTGCATATATCCCCTGCTTAGCCCCCGAAGAACAATAGGTAGACCGGAAGTTTAGCCCCAGATCTAAAACGTGCTTTTACACTTAAATACATGCTGCGTACACAATGTAATAGCTTACCCTTAATACCGTTCTTCATTTAAATAGGCCAAAGCAGATTTCTCTTTATAAGTATTTAAACATTTCTGAAAATCAATAAAAGCAAGATAAAGCTTACAGTTTCGGGCTTTATTAAATTGCTTTTGTACACATGTTACTAAAGTGATCAAGTGATCAACCATGGAATAACCTTTTTCAAACCTACCTGGAACTCACCTGTCAAGTGATTTTCTTCAATCCACAACTGCAATCGTTGATTTATGATAGAGCCATACACTTTATCACACACATTGAGAAGACTGATAATACCTTTATAGTTTCCTGGATTGTTAAGATCACCTTTCTTTTGTCATGGTAGAATAACGTATTCCGTCCAACTGTTTGGATAAACACCTTTATCAAAAGTACATTTAGAACCTTAACAAGAAAAGGTAAGATAAATTTACATGAGTTTTTCAAAATTTTTCCAATATTCCCATCTGGACCACTAGCCTTTTTTGGTTTTAGTTTACGCAGTTCTAATATTATTTCCTCTTCAGAAATAGGACGATTAAAGAGTAGATCATCATCATCAACATCACCAATAGTGTCATCAAATGAATCATCATTTGTGTCAGTTTCCAAAAGCATCTGAAAATGTTCAAAGCATTGTTCCACAGTTATCTCATTTTTGACATTTTTCTTCTTCGGTTATTTTATGGACCGTTTCCCAGAAATCTTCTTGTTTATTCACAGAATCTATTAAACTTTTAACCATCGTATTGTTGTACAGTTTCTTTTTAAATTGAATGAGATTTTTTATACTATCTCATTGCATGACAAAAGTTAAACCTATCTTGTTCATCTAAAGTCCGACGAAATTTCTTTAAAAGCTTGCGCACACGCTTCCCTCCATTCCTACGGTCCAAATCGAACCAGTCTTGCGCTTTATTACTACTGTTCACACAAATTCGTTTCTTCATGCAGTCTGTAGCTTCTTTCAAAGCTTCACTGAACATATGAATGGCTTCATTTACATCTATATCAGTCGTTTGATTTGCAGCTTCCAATTTTCTTTTAACTGAATCAGAGTTCAATGCAGTTTCAAATACCTGTGCGCGCTCAGGAACCCAAGTCAGCTAATGAATGTACTTTTTTTTTTTCATCGTCGTCGTTTACTACAAAAATATTAGGAAAACTAACAGAGAAAGCAACGATCACAAAGAGACAAACGTCAGTTATCACTACAATAGCAAACAAATCACGATTACAAGAAAACAGTAAATCACACTACAACCAAAATCACATATGTACGTGTAGCGACCTTCAAGGTCACCATAACATACTATTCAGAATAAGCAAACTTAACGCAGTGCACATGTTTAACAGGGATTGCCCGAAACTATTAATAACTGTCTTGTAATTTCCTATTTGTGTTACTTTCGCTTTTATGTATAAAGTAAAAATAATTTATTGACGCATCAAATTGTGAAATATTCGGTGCGCGGGCATTTAAATCACCAGAAACAAGAATGTGATTATCATTATCCAACAAAGCATTGTCAATCAAACAATTTTTCTAGCATTGTCACACCCTCACCTTCACCATCAAACAGAGAATAATGTCTGAAGCTCTCATGTGGTGTATAAGCACAAACGTACAAAACATCTTTACCTAAACCAATTAAACGTTTATCGATGACAAACAACAAAAAGAATCTATTATTGACTTTAATCCCTCTCACATACAGTAATCGTTTTAATCAGACACACCACACCACCTGATGGACGGCCAGCATCACATAATTTTACTGAAAGTTTACAGAACGATTTATAACCAGGAAAACTTCAACAGAAAGCGTGTCAACAAACGTTTCAACAAGACAAACAAATCCATAGGAAGATACAAATGAAACAAAATCGCTATCATTCAGTTTGGAAAAAAGACCATTTCCAGTGTGAAAAAAGAAAACGAAAAACGACTGTTTACAAAAGGAGAAGACAAACTACTATCACTGTCAGAGTCAACAGACCCTGCCCCAAACAATGACTCATTGTTTACATCAGGTGCAATCTTCCCTTTGACCTGTCGTGGACTTTGTTGTGGTTGCTCTATTGAAGCATTTTTACGTGACATCGACAGCTCACCGATTGGATTTAGCACACACACCCAACATTGCCCTCCCTCCCTCCACTATCACCCCTCCCACCTCCGTTATCCCTCTTTTCACTGTCCTTCCTCCTTCCATTCACCACCTCCCCTCTACTGTCCTCCCCCGTCCCTCTGTCACCGCTCTCTTCACATGCCGTTTTCAGTCCACTTTCCTCCCCACCCCTACACTCCTCCCTCGCACCATCATCCTGCCTCTCTTCATTTCATTCTGGTTCATGACTGTCCTCTCTACTTCCACTGCCCTCTCTCTCATTCACAACACAAATCCTGTCCTCTCTACTTCCACTGCCCTCTGTCTCATTCACAACACACATCTTGTCCTCTCTACTTCCACTGCCCTCTGTCTCATTCACAACACACATCTTGTCCTCTCTACTTCCACTGCCCTCTGTCTCATTCACAACACACATCTTGTCCTCTCTACTACCACTGCCTCTGTCTCATTCACAAACACATCTTGTCCTCTCTACTACCACTGCCCTCTGTCTCATTCACAGCACACATCTTGTCCTCGTTCAGATTGACAGCAACGCTACCGAGTTCACTGGAAAAGTTTTGCGCGAGGTTCATGTAACAATTGCAGGTGACAACAGGACAGCTTTCTAATAGGTGTTTTATTAGGGCTTTTCGACCCCACATAACCCTCCCTCCTCCCCAAGAAAAACTTTCTTTGCCAGAATGCCGGCCACACCTCTATTTCTGAACTCCTTCTCTCACCTCTTTGATTCCTGTGCCACTGTCATTTAACGCAAACTTCTTCCCTTCAATCAAGAGGTTATAACAAATCATGGCCGCCTTCTTCCCTTCCCTCTTTGCCTCTTTCAGATGGGGTGTGAGGGCTTTTCTAGTTGTCTTCACTCTCTGGGAAAAGTCGTCCCCAGTGAATACGTTGGTACAACGTAGCTTACCCTTTGCCTTCAGGATGGTGGTCTTCTCCTTGTAGAAGGTGCGCCTGGCGATGACTGTTCAATCATGCCTGTTATTCAGTCTGTGCACTCTGTCAAAGGAAACAGACTCTGGCAGCTCCATCCTGTCTTTCAGGAACTTCTGCACAGTTGTCTCACAAACCTGGTTTGTCTCAGCAGTGGGTCGGGGCAGTCCATAGAACAACAGGTTGTTCCTTCTGGACCGACACTCCAGGTCATCCAGCTTCAGGTCCACATCATTAAGGCGCGATTTCAGGTCCTGGATCTCTTTCCTTAGGTTGTCATTTTAGGATTTCAGGCTGTCATTCTGGGTCTTCAGCTTCCGCACCTCTTCATGTATCTCTTTCATCTCCTCCCTCATGGCAGTGCAGAAAGCACTCGCTGTAGACTGTTCAGCTTAGTGTTGATGTTGGTCTTCAATTCGGATAACTTCATGTCCATGTTAGGCTCTTGTTTGGCCATATTGCTGTCTAAATTGGAATTTAGCCGAACTATACTTGCCAACACAACACCTTTTTAAAGTTAGATTCGGGATCGTCACTGACATTGCTCATACTATACCTTCGTTTGGAGCCTTCATCTGTAGTTTTAGTCATCAACTGTGTCTGGCGGAGGTCCTTCTTGGGTGGTCCAGTATTTGATTCTATATCTCCACACAGTACCATCAGATTACAGTAAAAAAAAATCTGAGATAGCAACAAACCAACCATGACACTGCTTGCACACGTACGTAACTTCAACGTCGGCGATCGACATTTTTTTCACTACCCTTTGCCACATGAAGCAGATGAATATTGTGACAAACCCACCACATTTTCTACGAAATGACAGAGGCACTTCAGGTATTGTCCTTTTAGTAGTCACTATCCCAAAAGTTAAAACACAGCAAGTCCTGGAGATGTACTATTTGTACAAAAACAATGGGAGCAAAAAACAACGTAGCTGATCGGAAAATGAACTCCACCCCCACCCTCCCGGCCGAGTCACACAGACAGACAGACAGACAGGGAGTACAGAACTCGTACTAGTAATAATGAGTAATTGTGTATGTGGGAGGGGGTTGGGACGTGGGCGAAGGGGGTACGCGCGCACGTGTATACAGAATCGTATTGTTGATCAGATCTATTCATACTGTTTTTTTTTTTTTTTTGGACAGCGCACTTATTTCAATCAGGGTGTAGAAAAGCCGTCACTGTTTGCACTGATCACTTCAGAGAGCTGTGAGGGGGAGGATGGAGGAACTGACAGGGAGCCGAGGCAGTGGATAGAATAAGGAATGAGGAACTGTAGGTGGGGGTGAGGGGGTGGGGGTGACAGAGTGAGGGGTGAGGGGGTGGGGGTGAGGGAGTGGGCCCTCACACAACCGAAATCCTTCAGGTTTATTTGGCACACTGTCGAGGGTCGATAGCCGCACATCTGTTGTGCCGACGCAAACACGTTCCCTGCACGCGGTCTGACCGACGCACCGGTGATAAAAATCGAAGACAGCTGTTTCTTATGATTTTGAAGTGTACGAAGTACTCATGGCTCAGCGCTTATCCATTTCACAACAAACATCTGTGTCAACATCACTCAATTTTACTATTGGGTTAGTTTGGAGCTTCAGAACATACTGTCGAATAAAAGATGTTAACATAGTGATCAACGCTGTCTGCTGTGTTTATCACTTCGGAAGCCTTTTCTCATTCTCGCACAGCAACGCCACGTGCGGCAGTTGCGTGGCGTTTGCCAGCGTGGCGCTCAACATTGGTGTGTTGTGATCTGAGGTCTCAGTTTCCTGGTAGTTCTGGCAAACCGCTGAAATCTGTAACCTGAATAAAAGCAACCTCGGTGCATCATAACATGATGTGTTCACTCTACGTTATGCACAGTGTTCTCAACACAAATTATGTATATTAAAGAGGAAGACAACAGGGAACTGTGACGAAATCTTACCAAAAAAAAAAAAAAAAAAAAAAAAGGAAAGGAATTGATGATAGGACAGTGACAAAAATCAGCATCGAAACATCAGAACCGAGCATCGAAAGGAGCAGCACAGCATTTTCAAGGCAAAGACAATGCATTTGATCTTCACATTGATGACAGTGTTCTGTGTGACAGACTTTTGGCGTCATATACTTTACCATGTCAGACCATAGCATTCAACGGCAGTTAGCCAGCTCTGTCAGGCCGAATTTTTTCCGTGGCCAATGCAGTCATAAGACAGTCACGTGATGTCACCCCACTTCCGGCCCCGGAAGAAGCCAGTGTCAACTTCCTATAAGTCATTCATCTTCGGCCTGCCGTCAAAGCAAGATAAGTCTTGTGCTCTGTCTCGCCTATACTTGCCTTTGTGTTAACTTTGCTGTGTTTTGTTCTATACTTGATTCAGTTGTGGCTTGCAAATGTGAGGCTCTTGGTGGGAGCGTATTTATCAAAAGATTTGTCTCTTTTACCGGCACTCTCGGGAGCGTATTTATTAAAAGATTTGTCTCTTTTACCGGCACTCCCGCGACTTTGTTACTCGCAATCGTCGGCACCGCTCGCCGGTCGTGTTCCCCCACCATATTGCCGAGCCTCGGGTTCAGCACGCATTTTGTGCTGGTTCCGGCTTGCACTAGACCCTGAGTATTTTTGCCGTGTGAGGCTCTTGGTGGGAGCGTATTTATTAAAAGATTTGTCTCTTTTACCGGCACTCTCGGGAGCGTATTTATTAAAGATTTGTCTCTTTTACCGGCACTCTCGCGACTTTGTTACTCGCGATCGTCGGCACCGCTCGCCGGTCGTGTTCCCCCACCATATTGCCGAGCCTCGGGTTCAGCACGCATTTTGTGCTGGTTCCGCTTATTAAGGTTTAGGGCTCAATAACTATCACACCTGTACTCTTTACCCTTCACAGGTAGAACGTGTTCGAGTAAGGGTGTGTGACACTGATCTGCTTATTAAGATTTAGTGCCCAAGAACTATCACACCTATACACAGTGATACTCCACGTGTAGAGATTGCTATTAATAGCCATACCAGTCACACGACCGGTGGCGTGTACGGGTAGTTCGAGTTTTCAGTCGATCTCTCGAGCACTTTGCACGACACCACACGGACGATCGAGATTAATTGATTTTCTCGATCGGCCACCTTGTCTCCTCTTTGCGGTCGTGTGTTCCGGGTTTGCTCTATCCACCTGTGCCCAACATGGTGAAGGACACCGCCGGGTCGAGCCACTCCACTGCTCGGAGTTCGCTCAATTTCCCGGAGAACCCGCGGGTCGATTCCATCTCGGAGCAATCCGTTCGCACTGATGAACGTACGGTTCGGGTAGACAGAGACGACTTCTCCGCGGAAGGGACGCGTGATCTTCCTCGTCTACCAAACCGACGGACGCACGACCGCGGCGTCCCAAGGCTGATAGGCAAGCGGCCACCATTTCAAAATGCCTTTCATTTGATCTGCCTGCTAGTCTAAGGGCAAAGCTCCCCTCAAGGTGCTGCCCAGAAAGTCTAATGGCAAGGCTCCCCTCAAGGGGCCCGGCCGAGCAAAGACTAGCCAACGGAATTCGCCCTCCCCCACCCCTTCTCCATCGGCCAGCTTGCCCTCTAGCCTACGGACTCGCTCGGAGACTTCTAACTATCATGCTGAGTCACGCGAATCTCGGCCCCCGGGGCACCTTGCCGAGCCGCGGACCAGCACGGGTGACGGATCTGGGATGGAATCACCATCCGTCACTCGCCTTGATGAGTCACGTATCTCTTTTTCCCCCCAAATTGATACGTGCACTCATAGCGCTCGGCCCCACCGGGCACAGGTGCAGCCAACACCTGAGCTCGAGGAGCGCTTCGACTCCGGAAGCAGCCTTATGGTCACCCCGACGCACGACCTCGGTGGTGTCCATAATCCTGGGCGTGCGGGCACGCCGCGCCATGGGCCCGGCCGTGCCCATGCACAAGGACGGTCGACCTACCCCGATCGAACGTCACCTTCTTCCCTAGGGGTATTGGACGTTGGGGAACCGACCTTTCGGATCCCCATTTGGGCAACGTCCGCGGTCCCGCTCCTCCGGGGGGAGGATCTACCAGCGGGACCAAGGGTAACCTGACATATTCCTCCAGGGGGAGGAACACGGGACCGCATCCTGACCAATCCGCACTTTCGCGGGTTGGGGGCTCGACTTCCGCATCCTCCTCCATACCATTATGGCCCTCCCAGGCCCATTCCAAGGACGTGTATGGTGCAGTGCACGGACCTGGACGGGGACGACAGGCCACGGCCTCTCAAGCCCCCCCCCAACAGTGATTCAGGTTACCCGGGTCCCCGGGGACTTTCTGCCTACAAGAAGAAGAGGGTCTCGTGGCTACGACTCGGCGGATGTCTGACCTACGCATTCGCCCAACGCGCTGGTCAGACCTTGAGTGCGGCCTACCTACCATGGTTTTTCCCCAGGGCCGCCACAGCCCGTTTACCTCCCCGGGGACCGGTGGCTCTATGCCCCCGAGAGAGACCAGTGGCTTAACGCCAACACCCAGCACGACCAGCTACATGGTCGAATGTGGCACCCGGCCTCACTTACCTGGGTCGACCTTGGTCTCCCTCCTCGGGCGCTGTCCTATCGGCAGGACGATGTCCCGGCCGCCGATTATAGGGCCACCGGGGACACACTACAGGCACCCCTCGACTTACCTCCTGAAGACGGGTGCTATGAACCCTCTCAGGACCAGTACCTCCCTGAGGCGGACGATGACGAGGAGCTAGCCCCCACCTCATTGTACGATGTCCGCACGATAGAACGGTGGCGACCAGACCTCGTTAGGAGGGAGGCCGCACCCGCTGACGAATTTCTCTCCCTCTCCCCCGGCCCAGAGATCTAGACCAATCTACCCAAGAACCCCTCAGTCGCCTCCTTGTTTACGGACAATCCCGTGACCAGGGAGATGGGCATTTCCCAGTCGGACCGTCGGTTGATCCCCCCACCTGCCCCCCCCTACTTCCGGCGCCATCTCCTTTAAGAACCTAAAGGAATGGGTCCGAGTAGCCAGGATGGGCATCCTCCACACCACGGCGGGACACACCTACTTGGACATGCCCCTTCAGCGAGCGGAGGCTCTATGGCCGGAGGACGATGGTGCCATCCCAGTACCGGGGGACCCGGGCTCTGAGGCGCACCAAGAGCCTGACCCTCGCTTGTTCAGCGATCCTTTCATGCGACACCTAGTTAACAGGATTTCGCATCACCTTTCGGCTGCGGCGGACAGCGCAGCCAGAAGCCACTTCAACTGCTTGTTGGTCGCGAGAGAGGCCGTGCTGGCGCGGACCTCTCTCTCCCCGACGCTTAAGGCAGCCCTGCGATGCATCCCGGGCCAGGTCCAGTCGCTCTTTGGCGACTACTCGGCTGACGTCATAGCACAAGCAGTTGAGGAACGCAAGCAGGCTGTGTCCTTTGCGCCCAGGCCACCGCCACGCCCTGCTAGACCCCCACTTCGTTCCTTCCCCAGGCACAGACCCTATCCCAGACAATCGCCTTCCCGCACCGCACGGCCCGCCAAGCGACCTAATCTTCTCCCAAGGCCTAAGCCAAAACCCCATCAGCAAAATTTTCGGTTAGGCCAACAGTCACGCTCCCGGAGCTGACTAGGGAGACAGCCCGAGGGGGACTTAGATCAGGTAGCACCCCCCCTCGCCCTATCCCCCACCCACCAGCCCAGACCCTCGCCCCCCCTGGCGGGCAGCCTCTCCCGGCATGCCCACCAGTGGAGACGCATACGCCTCACCCCTGGATAGTGGCGGTGCTACAGGAAGGGTTTCGCCTTCCTTGGGCCCACGAGCGTCCCCCCCTCATGCTATCTCCCCCTCCCTCCCCCAACGAACCCTCCCCCGCCAAAGCAGAAGCTCTTCGCACGGAAGTCCAAGACCTCCTCAAAAGAGGGGCCATCTCAAAGATTTCCCACCCAAACCCCGGCTTCTACTCTTTGTGATCCCAAAAGCCTCGGGAGGATGGAGGCCCATTCTAGATCTTTCGCCCCTCAACAAGTTCCTCAGGCCCACCAAGTTCAAGATGGAGACCCCCACCCAGATCCGAGACTCCATCCATCATCGCGACTGGGCCACATCCGTAGACCTGAAGGACGCCTATTTTTCAGATCCTGATTCACCCGGCCCACAGACGATTCCTACGGTTCGTCTGGCAGACCCCGGAGAGGCCTGCACGCATAGTGGACCTCATCTCCTGCCTGTCACAGGCACCCCACACCTCGGCCAGAACCCTGTCCTCCCTCCTAGGAATGATGGAGTCCCTGTCTCCCCTCATTCCCCTGCGGCGGGTCCCCAAACGCCAACTTCAGAGGGAGTTCCGCCGACGTTTGTCACAGACCTCCGACCGCTGGGACCAGGTCATTCCCCTCGGACACTGGTTCATTTCGGCGACGGAGGAGCGGCTCACTCCAGCCACTCTCTCCACCGGGGTCCCCATCTCCCTCCCAACCCAACCCAACCACTGGAACTTTATACAGACGCCTCCAACTTGGGCTGGGGGGCCCACGTGGAGGTCAGTCACGCCTCGGGGAGTGGGAGCTGGAAGCGGTCAGGCTAGCCCTTCTCCAACTCCAGCACAAGGTCGCGCACCGACTTGTTCTCCTCCTCACGGACAATACGTCGGTAGCTTGCTATGTCAACAAAGGGGGAGAGGCCCGCTCCATAGGCCTCTCCCTCAGAACAGAGGCCCTCCTTCGCTGGTGTCGCGCAACCATTGGTTTGTGCCCATGATCGACCTGTTTGCCACCAGCTTCAACCATCACCTGCCCCTGTACGTCTCTCCCGTTCCAGATCCCCAGGCGGATGCAGTCGACGCACTATCCCTCCCCGGGACGGGCCTACTGGCGTATGCCTTTCCCCCCTTCCCCATCCTACACAAGGTGATCAGGAAGGCAAGGCTGGAAAGACCCAGGCTGATCCTCGTAACGCCATGGTGGCCGACCCAGTCTTGGTTCCCAGACCCCAAGTCCCTCACCCACGTTCCCCCCCTCCGGCTCAGCCCTCGCTGGGACATGCTGAGACAACCCCGGTCAGGTCTTCCTCACTCCAATCCCAAGATGCTTCGCCTACACGCGTGGCTTCTATGCCAGCCCAACTGCGAACATCTGCATCTACCCCCCACTCGGAGAGACCCCAGTCCGTCCTAGACACACTAGCCGGGGCAGGGGCCTCTCAGGGATTACGGGACTTCGCCTCGGCATCTCGCAGAGCCAGCACCGAATCCCTCTACAACTACCGTTGGGAGAGATGGATAACCTGGTGCTCAGATAACTCTGTTCCCCATTACTGCCCCTCCAACATCCAAATAGGAAATTTCCTCTCCCACCTATCCTCTTCCCTTAAGCTGTCGGCTGGCTCCATTCGGGGCTACAGATCAGCTATCTGCACTACCATTCGTCAACTGGGGGCCCTTCTTTGACAATGACTTTCTCCTCAGAGAGGTGTCTAGAGGAGTTGCTCTACGGGAAGCTCAGTCCCCTAGGCGCATTCCCCTCTGGGACCTTTTTACGGTCCTCGATGCCCTCAGAAAAACCCCTTTTGAACCCATTGCTTCTATTCCTTTTGACCTCCTCTCCTTTAAGACCACCTTTCTCCTCGCCCTGGCCTCGGCCAGAAGACGAAGTGAGATTCACGCCCTCAGCGGTGACCCCACAGATATCGCCTTCCACAGGGACGGCTCAGTCTCTCTCAAGTTCCTTCCGGAGTTCTGACATCTTGGGAAAGGGAGAAAAAGATGGAGACATGGACCTTTGCCCCTCCAGGTGTCTCAGGTACTACTGGGAACGCACACGCCCCAGGCGCTCCTCCCAGAGACGACTCCTTATCTCCCTCAACCCCAACAATACTAGAGATATCTCGGCGGGAACTATCTCCAGGTGGCTCTCCAAGACGGTGAGATCTACCTACGCTCAGGCGTACAAGGATCTCCCTGTCCTATCACCCAGGGCCCACGAGGTCAGAGCACTGGCCACTTCCACAGCGTTCCAGTACTCTGTCCCCGTGCGCCACC
>CM065739.1:47870260-47880260 GCA_033310375.1 Conus canariensis
AAGTCCGTATTTAACTATTGTCGTTTGCTTTGTGGTGGTAAGAAAGTGTTGCTAAACTTAGCAAAGTTTTTGAAACTTAGTAAAGTTGTGTAACATTACATTCAGTATGTTAATCATATGGAAAATTTTGATGTTTGATTTGTTTCATTTCTATTTGTTTGATTTGTTTCAAGTCCTCCATGCCCCAAAAGGGGTCGCAGGATTAAAATCTTTGAATCTTTGTGTGTGTGTGTGTGTGTGTGTGTGTGTGTGTGTGTGTGTGTGTGTGTGTGTGTGTGTGTGTGCGTGTGTTGGAAATTACATATTCTTGATGATATCCGTTCTGTATGGTAAATCCGATGATGACATCCTTGTGCTGATTGATGTTGAAAAGCAGCAGAGGGCCATAGGAAAATCTATGCAACCAAAAAGGAATAAACAAGTACTTCCTTACCCCCACGGGACGAAGACCATGGCGGCGTTTGAAACCTCACTTCACTCAGGGGCAAACAAGAACATTCATCAGTCTGCTGTACCCGGTGATGCCCATTCTCTGTTCACCAAGCTGCCTCCAATTCCTGCTCTTGCACCTAATATTGTGGGTAATTTGACCGAGTGGAAAGTGGGCTCTCCTTGATCTACCAAAAAGACGGAATCTATCCTTCCGAAAAGCTGGTGAGAAAGCAACCGCCACAAAGTATGGAGACTTTTAGACTTGATTACTCATATGGAGGACACGGATGGAGATTACATAGGAGGTCCACATCATCGGGAAGATCGGCCTCAAGCAGACAGTAATGCTACAGATTACGGTCAAAGTCTCTGTCGCGGGAATACAAGAAAGAAGGTCTGAAGCAGTCAATTTTTAAGGCAAGTTCAGACACCGTGATGGGAACTTTAGACCTAAACCTTACAGGCCTGTTTCTCCCTACTCAAGTAGATCCAGGTCACCAGCGCCGACTGACCACAGACATCGAGATTTCATTGGAGACCATGACCGGCATTTTAGAGGCTGGGAGGAGCAGCTGTATAGCGACAGGGGGCATGATAGACTATCACAGATCCTGTCAAGCTCTCCTTCCTCCTCGAAAGTGACTTGGAGAGGCGCTGAAGGTTAGGGTCATTACAGCCATGGCTGCCATGATTGTTTTGACTTTGACTGCCGAGACAGCAGCATTGAGGAGAGTATGTCAAGCAACACTATTCTGGACCAAAGAGAGAGCCCCGGATTTTTTTTTTTAATGATTGGACGGGAAATCAAATTGTCATTTAAGCACATATTCGACGGCCATAGGACTGGCGTTAATTGGTCCGAAATGGTGAGTGGGGGACGTGTCTTGAAGGAAAAGCCCAAGAGTTTTTCATTACAGCCACAAAAATGTTATCGCCATATCATGAAGAAGTTGGAGGCACGCTTTGGGGCCAAACAGGTTAATGAAACGCCTAAACTTAAATTCCAGCGAGCCGTCCAAAATCCAGGGGAGTCATACGATGAAAGATATGTACAGGAAGAGGCAATCAGCAAATTTTGCTCTGGTGGTCTGGACAAGGAGGTTCTTTAATATAATTCATTCATTATGCCCATCGCTCCCGGTGGAGCATAGGCCATCGACGACCCTTTGCCATCGCACTCTGTTCTGGGCTGTTCTGGCCATTCCAGTCCAGTTGGTCCCTAGTTGCTTCAGCTCCACCCCAGTGTCTCGCCTCCAGCTGTTGCGAGGCCGGCCTCTCTTCCTCTTTCCCTGCGGTTTCCAGGTCAGGGCTTGGCGTGTGGTGCTAGACGCTGGCTTCCTGAGGGTGTGTCCGATCCAGCCCCACTTCCTTCGCAGTATCTGCTTGGCCACTGGTTCCTGTCCCGCACGCTCCCACAGATCTTCGTTTCGGATCTTCTCCTGCCATCGGATTTTGTAGATGCGCCTCAGACAGGTGTTGAAGAATGTCTGAATCTTTTGTTGCATCGTCTGTGTTGTCCGCCATGTCTCGCATCCGTAGAGCAGGATTGACTTCACATTGGAGTTGAAGATGCGGAGTTTGGTTTTTATGCTGATTCCTCCAGATGCCCAAATGTTCTTGAGCATGACGAAAGCTGCTCTTGCCTTGCCAATTCTGGCTGTGACGTCTCGGTCCATGCATCCCTGTTGGTCAATCACGCTTCCCAGGTAGACGAAAAACTCCACCTCCCTGATGGGCTCTCCACCAACCGTGACTGATGTGTTGGCAGTGGTGTTGATTTTCATCAGCACGGTCTTCTTCCTGTTGATCTTGAGCCCTGTCCCGGCTGATGTGGTCTCCAGGCGAGTGGTCTTGTCCTGCATCTGGCTGTGGCTGTGTGACAGGAGCGCCAGGTCGTCAGCGAAGTCGAGGTCGTCGAGCTGCGTCCAGAGTGTCCACTGTATACCGTTGTTCCTGCCTGTTGTAGTGGTCTTCATGATCCAGTCGATGACCAGGAGGAAGAGGAACGGCGACAGCAGGCACCCCTGCCGAACTCCGGTCTTCACCTCGAAACTTTCGGACAGCTGGCCGGTCTGGGCAATCCTGCAGTTCATGCCCTGGTAGGTGCACCGGATGAGGGAGATGATCTTCTTGGGGACTCCGTAGTGCCTCTGCAGCTTCCACAACATCTCTCTGTCCACACTGTCGAAGGCCTTCTCATAATCTATGAAGTTGATGTAGAGGGGGGAGCTCCACTCCAGCGACTGATCCACGATGATGCGCAGGCTGGCAATCTGGTCGGCACATGATTTGTTTCGCCGGAAGCCTGCCTGCTGGTCTCGGAGCTTGGGGTCAACAGCCTCCTTCATCCTCTCCAGTAGAACCCTGTTGAGAACCTTGCCTGGCGTTGACAGGAGCATGATCCCTCGGTAGTTGCTGCAGTCCCTGAGGTCTCCATTTCCTCGGCAGCTTGATGATGATTCCTTCTTTCCACTGGGCCGGTACCTCCTCCTTCTCCCAGATCTAGCTGAAGAGGCTGTATAGCATGTTGACAGCTGTCTCTGTGTCTGCTTTGATGACTTCTGCTGGTATCTCGTCCGGCCCTGCAGCCTTCCCATTTTTCAGAGTCATGATGGCCTTCTTGACCTCTGCCTTTGAGGGTTGGTCGCAGCTGATGGGAAGTTCTGTCTCTGCAGGTGGGATGTCTGGTGGTGCATCAGGGGCGGGGCGGTTCAGCAGCTCCCTGAAGTGTTCTGTCCATCGTTTCAGCTGTTCCTCGGTTGTTGTCAGTGGGTTTCCGTTCTCGTCCTTCACTGGCTTGTCTGTCTGCTGGAACTTGCCCGTCAGCTTCTTGGTCACCAGGTACAGGTCCTTCAGGTTCCCCTGTCTGGCTGCTGCCTCTGCTTGACTGGCCAGGTCATCAAAGTAGTCCCTCTTGTCCTTTTTGATGCTCCTCTTCACTTCTCTGTTCGCTGCTGTGTGCTCTTCCTGTGCCTTTGCCTAGCTGCTCTTGTTCGGCACGTGTTCAGCCTAGTTTTCTTCTCTCTCCTTGTTTCCAGCTTGTGGATGGTGTCGGCAGAGATCCAATCCTTGTGCTGGGTCTTCTTCTTGCCAAGGATCTCTTCACATGTGTCGTCCCAGAGCTTCTTGCTGTGTTCCCACCTGTGTCTCGATGTCCATGTCACCATCTTCTACCAGCTCTTGTAGCGGCTGGAACCTGTTGGAAAGGCTGATCTGGAATGCTGTTTGTGTGTCCCTGTTTCTGAGCAGTCCAACATTGTACCTTGTCCGTGTGTTGTTGGTGTTGGTGAATCTCTTGAGGCGAAGTCTCACTGTTGTTAAAAGAAGGTGGTGGTCTGATGACACGTCAGCACCTCTCATCACTCGTACATCCCGCCATGATCTCCTGAACTTGCGGCTAATGCAGATGTGGTCATTCTGGTTCTCCGTGACGTGGTTCGGGGATCTCCATGTGGCCTTGTGGATGCGCTTGTGTGGGAAGATGCATCCTCCTATCACCAGCTGGTTCAGGGCGCACAGGTCTGCAAAGCGCTCACCATTCTGTCCCAATGTGTGTGTCCCCATGATGTCGTCGTAGCCTGTGTTGTCCATTCCAATCTTGGCGTTGAAATCTCCCATCAGTATGGCTATGTCCTTTGCTCCTCTTCTGTCTATCACTGTCTGTAGTTGCTGGTAGAATTCATCGGTGGGAGCATAGCACTGGATGATGTTCAGCCTGATGTCATTCTTCTTCGTGGTAAACTTGGCTGTGATGATGCGGGAGTTGACAGGTTCCCATCCGATGAGTGCCCCCTGTGCCTCCGGTGCCAGCATCAGGATCACACCCTCAGTGTGGCGGGCTCCATCTTCTGTGTGTCCTGAGTACAGTAGCTGTTCTCCAGATGAAAGTCTCAGCTGTCCTGACTGTAGCCACCTTGTCTCACTCAGTCCTAGCACTCCGATCATGTAGTTTTTCATCTCTCTCGCTACTTGGATGATTTTTCCTGTTCCGTACATCAATTTGCTTATTAGGAAAGACCTAGAACCACTGAAGAGACCGCGTGTTAAGTGAAATGATACGAGTACGTCTCCAAGTCATGGATAGGGCACAGAGAAAAGAGAAAGAGGAGCCACTGTGCCATTTTTTCCGAGCAGGATCTGGACAATAAGCAGGTTGTGGAAAAGCTGATCGCTCAACTGTGACTTCTCGCAAAGGACAGAAGAAATCAAGCTGTTGAAAACACGAATTCCAGTAGAAGTGCTTTTATTGTAAGCAGGTTGGGTACCGGAAAAAGGACTGCAGACAATACAGAAAATGGCTCCAGAACTAGTCTAGGGAAGGTGAAAGAGGGAAGGAAAGGTACCATAGCTCTCCAGTCAAAGCTCCAAGTTCTTCATACGCTTGCAATGCTGTGAAGACCATATCCCTGGGCGGTATTTCCAAGGTGCACCCACTAATACAATCCGAGGCAATGACAGTACTCTGCCACATTTGCGTGATGTTTCATCGCCGAGAGTACTTAACCTGTCCCAGACAGATAACACTTCCCCAAAAACCCATCGGAATGAGCTCAAGAAGAGCTCTGTTGGTGGGGTTCCGGTGAAGGCCAAGGTTGACTCTTCATCTGAATTCAGTGTCGTTGCCAGATCGGTCTACAAGTTCAGCCAGAAGCAAACACACACACACACACACACACACACACACACACACACACACACACACACACACACACACACACTCACACACACACACACACACACACATACACACACACACACACACACACACACACACACACACACACACACACACACACACAACAACAACAACAACAACAACAACAACAACAACAACAACAACGACAAAATAAAAGCCTAAAAGACGTCGTGTTACCCAGGACTGACGAGAAGCGTGTAGTTCGAAGCTTCAACACTACTCTAGTGAAGTGAAAACTGACCAGACCACATTTAAGGAAGAGCTCTGTGTCACTCCCATTAAGAATGAGACACTGTTAGGGCACGATCTCCTGCACCGTTGGGGCATTCCTGATGACCATTAAGAATGAGACACTGTTAGGGCACGATCTCCTGCACCGTTGGGGCATTCCTGATGACCATTAAGAATGAGACACTGTTAGGGCACGATCACCTGCACCGTTGGGGCATTCCTGATGACCATTAAGAATGAGACACTGTTAGGGCACGATCTCCTGCACCGTTGGGGCATTCCTGATGACCATTAAGAATGAGACACTGTTAGGGCACGATCACCTGCACCGTTGGGGCATTCCTGATGACCATTAAGAATGAGACACTGTTAGGGCACGATCTCCTGCACCGTTGGGGCATTCCTGATGACCATTAAGAATGAGACACTGTTAGGGCACGATCTCCTGCACCGTTGGGGCATTCCTGATGACATTCGGTCCATGACACCATAGACATGGGGGAGGAATAGGTTCCACTGAATGGAAGCAGTCAAGACCAAGTGGAAGGGGGGGGGGGGGGGGGAGGGAGAAGAGTTCAAGATGCCAGAACAAGATTTAGGCAAATCAGTGCCTATGTCTGTCCCCACAACACAGCCTGAGATGGGTGTAGATGGCAGCATTTCATCAAAGTTAGCGGGCGGGTGGTAATTGAAGATATGACCCTTGACTTTGATTTTGAATGATGTATTATTTACTGGAATTATCACATAATTAGATGCACACTAATGTTAGTACCAGTAAGTAGATATGTATGGATTTAGATATGGTGTGTGTGTGTGTGTGTGTGTGTGTGTGTGTGTGTGTGTGTGTGTGTGTGTGTGTGTGTGCGCGCGCGCGCGTGTATGTATGTATGTGTGTGTGTGTGTGTGTGTGTGTGTGTGTGTGTGTGTGTGTGTGTGTTGTGTGAAACAATTTAGTGGTGAGGGAAAACAAGTGCAGGCTAACAATTCCTCCATCATTACATTAATGACTTTGAAAGATTCAAAGGAAAAAAGACAGGAGGGGGAGGGGTGGGGAGGGGAAGAAAAGGGGAAGAGAGGAAATGAGAATAAAAACCAGGGAAATATGTGTATATATGGAATCCTTTTTTAGCAGCCTTGGTGACCATCGTAACTAATTTGAAGACAGAACCATTGATATCGCCCGCCCCGCTTGATATAGATGTATATAAATATAGATCTCTCTCTCTCTCTCTCTCTCTCTCTCTCTCTCTCTCTCTCTCTCTCTCTCTCTCTCTGTAGCTTTGATTTTGAATGATGTATTATTTACTGGAATTATCACATAATTAGATGCACACTAATGTTTGTACCGGTAGATAGATAGGTATGGATTTAGAAATGATGTGTGTGTGTGTGTGTGTGTGTGTGTGTGTGTGTGTGTGTGTGTGTGTGTGTGTGTGTGTGTGTTGAATAATTTTGTAGTGGGGGATAACAAGTGCAGGCTAATAATTCCTCCATCATTGCATTAATGACTTAGCAAAGATTCAAAGGCAAAAAAAAAAAAAAAAAAAAAAAAAAAAAAGGGGGGGGGGGGGGGGGGGGGGGGGGAGAGAAAAGGGGCAGGAAGAAAATGAGAATAAAAATCAGGGAAACATTGTATATGGAAACGTTTCATAGACGACATTTTTGTCCTGTGGGTAAAATCAGAAGACGAATTAGAACAGTTTACGGAACATATTAACTCGTTCCATGAAATCATCAAGTTCACCTTCGAAACATCGCCATGCAGTATCCTGTTCCTGGATATAGCCACTTCCCTAAAAGACGGATTCCTTCAAACAATTCTCAATACAACTCCACTGATACACATTGTTATCCTAGTCCCTAGTCATGTCATCCTGCACATACACACAGGAGCATTCTTATCAGCCAGTGTGTGTGTGTGTGTGTGTGTGTGTGTGTGTGTGTGTGTGTGTGTGTGTGTGTGTGTGTGTATGTCAGTGTATGTCCGTGTGTCTGTGTGCACGTGTGTGTGCGTGTACGTGTGCGTGTAAACATAAGAAATGGGAATTGATATGAGAGAAATTTTCGTTTAACATATACATTATACGTATACGCGAATTAGCACTAGATCAAACCCATACAGTTAGATATCAAAACTCAAAGCATTCAATTTGTATGATTAACTGTCAAAGGCTCAAAGCATTCAATTTGTATGATCAACTGTCAAAGGCTCAAAGCATTCAATTTGTATGATTAACTGTCAAAGGCTCAAAGCATTCAATTTGTATGATTAACTGTCAAAGGCTCAAAGCATTCAGTTTGTATGATTAACTGTCAAAGGCTCAAAGCATTCAGTTTGTATGATTAACTGTCAAAGGCTCAAAGCATTCAGTTTGTATGATTAACTGTCAAAGGCTCAAAGCATTCAATTTGTATGATTAACTGTCAAAGGCTCAAAGCATTCAATTTGTATGATTAACTGTCAAAGGCTCAAAGCATTCAATTTGTATGATTAACTGTCAAAGGCTCAAAGCATTCAGTTTGTATGATTAACTGTCAAAGGCTCAAAGCATTCAGTTTGTATGATTAACTGTCAAAGGCTCAAAGCATTCAGTTTGTATGATTAACTGTCAAAGGCTCAAAGCATTCAGTTTGTATGATTAACTGTCAAAGGCTCAAAGCATTCAGTTTGTATGATTAACTGCCAAAGGCTCAAAGCATTCAGTTTGTATGATTAACTGCCAAAGGCTCAAAGCATTCAGTTTGTATGATTAATGTCAAAGGCTCAAGCATTCATTTGTATGATTACTGTCAAAGGCTCAAAGCATTCATTTGTATGATTAACTGTCAAAGGCTCAAAGCATTCAATTTGTATGATTAACTGTCAAAGGCTCAAAGCATTCAATTTGTATGATTAACTGTCAAAGGCTCAAAGCATTCAATTTGTATGATTAACTGTCAAAGGCTCAAAGCATTCAATTTGTATGATTAACTGTCAAAGGCTCAAAGCATTCAGTTTGTATGATTAACTGTCAAAGGCTTGGGGAGACAAAGAAAAGAAGAGATGTTTTTCGCTATTCAAGACAAAAAGGACACAATATCTTTTGGTTCCAGGACACGTATTTAAACCCTGATATGGATAAATATTATAGATCGGAATGGGGATACCAGTGCTAATTTGCTTCGTATAATACCAGTTCAAGAGATATTGTGGTCCTATTAAACAATAATTTTGAATTCAAAATAAAAAGAGTGTACCAACATCTTGATGGAAATTACATGTTCGTCTCTGCGATCTTCATGGACAATTAAGGACTTTTAAATCATAAATGTTTATGATCCCAATAGAGACAACCCAGAATTCTATCACGAAATCGAAGAACATATCCTGGAATTAAGGAAACAACATCTAATAATAGCAGGTGACTGGAATTTAGTATTGAACTTGAAGAATATGGTTATTACAAACATACCAACAACCCAAAGGCTAGTGAAATTGTTAGTGATATGATGGCCAACATTAGATCTCGTAGATTTATGGCGATAATTTCATCCAGACAGAAGACAGTATACTTAAGAAAGATCCCAACCCAGGCAACAGAGCCGATTTGATTTCTTTCTGATAAGCGAACACATGATGTCGGACATAGCAGACTGTGAAATAATCCCAGGCTACAGAACAGATCACTCGATGGTAGTATTGAAGTTAAAGAATCCTACTGAAGACAACGGTAGTAATTTTTGGAAATGTGATTCTTCATTTCTAAAAGACTCTAAATATGTCATTGAAATTAGTAATGTCATCAAAGAAACAATAAAAGAGTATACAGTGGTTTATGACGATAATCTAGCGTTTGACGAAGCATACTTGAGGCAACTAGAATTTACAATATCACAGTAACTATTTCTTGACGCTTTAGTGATGAAATTTCGATCAAAAACTATAACAGATTCCATTCGAAAAAAGAAACAAACATAACAAGAAAAAGGACTCATAAAAGAGATTCACATATTATCAGAGAGAGAGAAAAAAGGAAAAAGGGAATATCTATAGATCATATTGAACATAGAGTTATACAATTTGCTGACGACACATAGTCTTTTCAAAATGGGGATCGTTTATCTTTTGAAGAAACTCTGAAATGTTGGATGAATTTGGAAGGATACAGGCCTGAATAAGAATTGTGAGAAGACATCTGCTACATGGCTAGGACGTGAAATAAAGTCAACAAAGAAGTATATGCCATATCTTGGGATGGAATGAAATCCTCCGATATTTAAGATATTAGGAATATGGCTCATAGCAGAGCTCACAGACCGCACAGATATGAATTTTACTGAAAAGTTATCAGCAATAAAACAGTTACACAAAGTTTGGGTAAAAAGAATTCTAACACCGTTAGGAAGACGAGCAATTTTGAAATCTTTAATACTGTTTAAAATCATATATTAATGGACACTTCTACGGAATCCACCAGACAAATTCTTGGAGGCATTGCATCTTCTACGTCTGAAGTTCGTATGGAATAAGAAACAAAATAGAATTAGTAGAAAGGTTGCTCAGCAATGAATAGATAAGGGAGGCATTAGATTTCTAGACTTAAACTGCTTTACGCAAACCTTGAAATTAGGATGGATGAGGAAATTAAGGACAACAGA
>CM065739.1:47885260-47897760 GCA_033310375.1 Conus canariensis
GTTGGCAACAAAAGTTCTCCTGAAATGTTTCCGATCATGCTACCACTGTTGTCTGCTTTTTATGTAAAAAGACAGGCCATGTCGCTTCTAAATGTTCTTGGAAGTCAGGTAACCCCCTCCCCCCCCTGAAGAGTTTGCAATCTGAGTCAGCCAGATAAGTGTCCCTTCGTCGTTGATAGTTCATCTACTGTCGATAAGTCAGCTGATAAACAGTCTACAGGTGCCTGCTCTGTTCTTCCTACGCCTCTCGCTTGTTTAGCTACCGGTGAGTTTGTTGAGAAGTTCCAATTGGAGTCTGGTTTGGTCAATGACACTTTGTGTTCTGTGCTACGTGATGCTGGTGCTACCATCTGTGGTGTACGTAAGCGACTGGTTTTGGATAACCAGCTGCTAGGTACCACAGTGAAATGTATTTCTTTCGGTGGCCGTGTTGACGTATTCCCAATGGCTTTAGTTCCTGTTCGTTGCCTCTATTTTGAAGGCAATTTAACTTGCTGTGTCTTAGACAGCCCTGTTGCTGATCTAATCGTTGGTAACGTCCCTGGTGTTTGTGAAAGCAGTGATTCTGGTGTGGTGACTGGCGAATCTTTTTCGTTAGCCGCCGTCACACGAGCTAGAGCTAAACATAGCCTCTTTCTCAGATTCCTGATGGTCTCAGCATCTCACGTTCTGACCTAATTCAGAGACAGAGTGATGATGATTCTCTAAAACCATGTTTTCAGTTGGCAACTTTTTGAGTGGTTAAGGAGCTAGGTACAGCTACATTCTATTTCTGTCTGTCAGACGGTGTTCTGTACAGGCCTTTCCTCAGAAACGACACCCCTTTTGACCAGGTTGTTGTGCCTACGGATCTTCGACCCACAGTGCTATCTGTAGCGCATGACCTCATTCTGTCAGGTCATTGCGGTTCACGTAGAATTCTGTCTCGAGTTCTCAACAAATTCTTTTGGCCCGGAATAACTGTAGCTGTGGCCAAGTACGTCGCTTCGTGTGATGTTTGTCAAAAGACGGGATCGAAGGGTAGAGTGTGTCCAGTGCCCCTCTCTTCTGTCCCTTTTACTGGCACTCCATTTGATCGTGTAGCTGTTGACCTTGTCGGCCCACTGTCGCCTCCTTCGGAGCAAGGTCACCGTTACATACTGACGCTGATTGACATTGCCACCCGTTTTCCGGAGGCTGTTCCCTTAGAGGACATTTCCTAGGTTGCTGTAGTGGAAGCATTACTCAGTATCTTCTCACGTTTGGGTTTTCCTAAGGAAATACTCTCAGACCAAGCTACCCAGTTCAATTCTGATTTGATGAAACAATTTCATGTGTTGTGTGGTACCAAGGGAATCCGAACAACGCCTTATCATCCTCAGGCTAATTGACACGTGGAGAGATTTCACGGTACCCTGAAGGCAATGCTTAAAAAGGTAGTACGTACTTACCCAAAGGCGTGGCATCGTTACCTACCTGTTCTGTTGTTTGCGTGTAGAGAGCTCCCCTCAGAAAGTACTGGTTTCTCGCCTTTTCAGCTGCTGTTCGGTCGCCAGTTACGTGGCCCTATTGCCCTACTACAAGAGTCTTGGACTCTGTCAGATAGCCGGGATACTGAAGCTAAGCCCCTGTATGCTTACTTGTTTGAGCTAAAGCATGTTATCGCTGATTCTTGCGGGCTAGCTATGGAAAGTTTCTGCCTCAAAGGAAAAAAAAAATTCGATCGCAAGGCTATGGAACGTCGTTTTCAGGTCGACGACGAAGTCCTTGTACTATTACCCACCGAGTCAAACAAACTCTTAGCCAGTTGGTCAGGACCATTTCCTGTCACCAAAGTGCTACACCCTGACCATAGAGTCCTCATTAAAGGCAAGGAAAAGATTTGTCATGCCAACATGTTAAAACGGTACATTGGTCGTGCTGCTGTATCAGTCTCCCATGCTACACCCACTGTCACTTCACAGGGTGATTCAGTTCCGTGGTCGGACATAGCACCTCTCATCTCTGACCATAAGGAGATTTCTTTGAAATGTTCCTCAGGAATTGTTCCCCTTTTGAGAGCCGGAATAGCTCAGTTGGTAGAGCGCCTGACTCGTAATCTTGGTGATCCTGGGGTTGCGGGTTCGAATCTCCGCGGGGCGTTTCGGTACAGGGGGATTTTTCCCTCGGAGTTAACATTAGTTCAGACTCCATTTCCCATACAGTCCTTCGAATGAGACTATAAACCGAGGTTCCGTGTGTGAACGCACGCATAATATCTTGCACACACGTAAAATCCCATCACCAACTTTCGGAAGAGTAGGCCAGTTTGGCCGTTGGTATGGATGACACGTTACACACAGCATGCACCCTGCGTAAGAAATGGAAAGAATGGAGGAAGTAAAGAAACTGAGTGAACGATATTGAACGATATTGACTGGATGACACGGGAAACGACTGAATGAAGCGCCAGCTGGCAGCTCTTCAGTCGGCACTACCCAGGTAGGCAGCCCGTTGTGTAAGCGAGTGTTGATTGTAAAGCGCTTAGAGCTTGGTCTCTAGCCGAGAATAGGCGCTATATAAGTATTCATTATTATTATTATTATTTTGGAAACCTCTCGGGATTCTCAGACCCCTGCTATTGCCTGTACAGTTGGTGTGGTTCAGGATTCTGACGACGCACTGCCTATCCCTACTTTAGCTGTTCCAATGGTATCTTCCATGCCAGACGAGGATATTCGACTAGTGTGTTCGATATTGACTAGTGTGAAGCTGCCGTTCCTCGCTGCAGCCTGTGTGTTGAGACTAGTGACTAGCGCGGAGCTGACGTTCCTCGCTGCAGCCTTTGTGTTGAGACTAGTGACTAGCGCGGAGCTGACGTTCCTCGCTGCAGCCTGTGTGTTGAGACTAGTGACTAGCGCGGAGCTGCCGTTCCTCGCTGCAGCCTGTGTGTTGAGACTAGTGACTAGCGCGGAGCTGCCGTTCCTCGCTGCAGCCTGTGTGTTGAGACTAGTGACTAGCGCGGAGCTGCCGTTCCTCGCTGCAGCCTGTGTGTTGAGACTAGTGACTAGCGCGGAGCTGCCGTTCCTCGCTGCAGCCTTTGTGTTGAGACTAGTGACTAGCGCGGAGCTGCCGTTCCTCGCTGCAGCCTTTGTGTTGAGACTAGTGACTAGCGCGGAGCTGACGTTCCTCGCTGCAGCCTTTGTGTTGAGACTAGTGACTAGCGCGGAGCTGACGTTCCTCGCTGCAGCCTTTGTGTTGAGACTAGTGACTAGCGCGGAGCTGCCGTTCCTCGCTGCAGCCTTTGTGTTGAGACTAGTGACTAGCGCGGAGCTGCCGTTCCTCGCTGCAGCCTTTGTGTTGAGACTAGTGACTAGCGCGGAGCTGCCGTTCCTCGCTGCAGCCTTTGTGTTGAGACTAGTGACTAGCGCGGAGCTGCCGTTCCTCGCTGCAGCCTTTGTGTTGAGACTAGTGACTAGCGCGGAGCTGCCGTTCCTCGCTGCAGCCTGTGTGTTGAGACTAGTGACTAGCGCGGAGCTGCCGTTCCTCGCTGCAGCCTTTGTGTTGAGACTAGTGACTAGCGCGGAGCTGCCGTTCCTCGCTGCAGCCTTTGTGTTGAGACTAGTGACAGTCGCGGGACTGTAGTCAGGCCAGAAAGCGCCTGTGATAACTTGTTGTTGTGAGCACTATATGTGTATTCAGTGTTGTACGCCCACAGCTGGGGTGTGCTCCATGCTTTGATTGTTGTGCTTTGTATGTGCTGGATGGCCCGGGCGGCATAAGAAAAAGGAAAAAGAATTGAGATTGTGTTGCCTGGCTGTCTGTGTTCGGGTGAGTGGGTGTGTGCATTAGGAAAGCTCAACACTCATCCATTATTCTGAGAGTCGGACATACAGACCACACGCACCAGACCCAACCGTAACACACACACACACACACACACACACACACACACACACACACACACACACACAGAGAGAGAGAGAGAGAGAGAGAGAGAGAGAGAGAGAGAGGTAATAGAAAGAGTGTTGTATGATTGCCAGCCTCAGCCAACAAATGACAGAGCGTACAGCGGAGTACAACCGGCTACATCAGCATGTGAACGATTTCCACCCCACCACCGCGCTCCGCCTCATCGCCCACTTCCTGGATACATGGGACAGCAAGCTGAAAAATGACACCCTATATGGATTTCGTAAGTATGCATACTCAGTTTGTCTAATGCAGAGCACGTCCCTTGCTTTGAATCATATGATCTGTGTGCCAGGCAGTACCACCGATTCATGATCAGCCCTTTCATATAGACGCGCCTACTTAAAGAGGAAATGAGACGGCTGAATGCGAGCCCTACAGAGCGACTTGATAAGCTGTAATGTGATGAAAACAAATTGTGACGTATTGCACCTTAAAGAACATTTAAGTCTTGTCAACTTCTTTCTGTGAGGTGGTCCCTTCTAAATCTCCTCCTGGATTAAAAGATATCTGCATCTGATTTCAGGATTCGCAGAGTTCTTATCCAATGACGATGACTCCAAACTTCCGACTCAAAAGGATCTTGAGCTGGCAGCCAGGGCCGTGGTGGAGATTCAGCACGTCTATGACCTGTCCACCATCGACATTTATGCCGGCAGAGTGAAGGGCCACGAGGGAACACCGCTAAGACCACAGGACGCCTATCAGATCGCTGTGTGCGCCAGAAGCTTACAGCATCACCACCAAGCTGTGCAGTGGTATGAGGTGGCCCTGAACAACACCTCGCTCCACCAGCTGTCTGCCCAACAAGTCCACAATGCTTCCTATCCCATTCCTGCTGCTTTGGCTGCTTTGGGTGTTCTCAAGTATGGTGTGAGTTTCAGTTTGAAAAAAAAAAAAAACGAAGTTGATTAGCCCGCACCAGCACACACACACACAAACACACACACACACACACACACACACACACACACACACACACACACACACACACACACACACACACACAAAGAGAGAGAGAGGGCTTTCAGGGGGGGACGCAGACGGGCTATGGATGGGAGTGGAGGAGACTCTGCTTGTAGATGATGTAAAGTTCAAAGATAACAAAAGTATCAGGTTATAGTGTTTATTAAAAAAAAAATTAGAGTGGGAACTCATGTATCTGTCCTCTCACTTGAAAGCTTTGAAGAAGAAAGATTGTGCGTAGTGTCTCATTTGAAAGAGTATATTAATGGAACAGAACCATTGAAAAGGAATGAAAACTCTTTATTTCCTACATCAAACTTCATAATCACATCTGCAGAGACAGCCTGAGCCGAAGGATTAAGACATAAATGGCGAGACTTCTCACTTCTCTGCTCACAGTATAAAAGCGGCTAAGACATCTTCAACGTACTGCAGGATGTCGACATGAAAAAAAAAATCAGCTGGGTGGTCACACAAAAGGACATTCACTGAAATGATTGCGAACCTGTAGCCAAAGAAAGGTAAGAGAAGAGTTTGTCATAGTTGGTCCAAGACACATTCATCAGTGAAGACTGCTGATCAGCAAATAGTGCATTTGTCATAGTTGGTCCAAGACACATTCATCAGTGAAGACTGCTGATCAGCAAATAGTGCATGAACCATTGTATGGTCCTATGACTATATTTGGCTCCTGTTCCTCTTTGCTAACATCTCACATAATCATTCTATGACCAATGGCAGACGAATAATAATTATAGAAATAAGCGAGTCTCATCTGGAAGATAAAGGCTAATTCGGATTATTCCGAGGGTGACATTGGAACAGTAATTACATGCTCTCCCGTTATTATTGAAATGAGTCGATGACGCTTCCGGATTTGATTTGCCTTGCCGAACAGTATCGAATACTCGCTGCTGAACATTGACGGGATTCACGCGCTCTGCTGCTAATGTCATTACACATTGACGGGATTCCCGCGCTCTGCTGCTAATGTCATTACACATTGATGGGATTCCCGCGCTCTGCTGCTAATGTCATTACACATTGATGGGATTCCCGCGCTCTGCTGCTAATGTCATTACACATTGATGGGATTCCCGCGCTCTGCTGCTAATGTCATTACACATTGATGGGATTCCCGCGCTCTGCTGCTAATGTCATTACACATTGATGGGATTCCCGCGCTCTGCTGCTAATGTCATTACACATTGATGGGATTCCGCGCTCTGCTGCTAATGTCATTACCATTTCCAGTTCCTTCCTCGATATAATCCAAATTAATCTTCATGATCTAAAGAAGACTCGCTTACTTCTCTGAATAGTTTTTTGACATAGTCAAAATTGTGCCTGATGATTTCTTACTGACCTAATCTTCATGATCTAAAGAAGACTCGCTTACTTCTCTGAATAGTTTTCTTACATAGTCAAAATTGTGCCTGATGATTTCTTACTGACCTAATCTTCATGATCTGAAGAAGACTCGCTTACTTCTCTGAATAGTTTTCTTACATAGTCAAAATTGTGCCTGATGATTTCTTACTGACCTAATCTTCATGATCTGAAGAAGACTCGCTTACTTCTCTGAATAGTTTTTTGACATAGTCAAAATTGTGCCTGATGATTTCTTACTGACCTAATCTTCATGATCTGAAGAAGACTCGCTTACTTCTCTGAATAGTTTTTTGACATAGTCAAAATTGTGCCTGATGATTTCTTACTGACCTAATCTTCCTGATCTGAAGAAGACTCGCTTACTTCTCTGAATAATTTTCTCACATAGTCAAAATTGTGCCTGATGATTTCTTACTGACCTAATCTTCCTGATCTGAAGAAGACTCGCTTACTTCTCTGAATAATTTTCTTACATAGTCAAAATTGTGCCCGATGATTTCTTACTGACCTAATCTTCATAAACTAAAGAAGACTCGCTTACTTCTCTGAATAGTTTTCTTACATAGTCAAAATTGTGCCTGATGATTTCTTACTGACCTAATCTTCATGATCTAAAGAAGACTCGCTTACTTCTCTGAATAGTTTTCTTACATAGTCAAAATTGTGCCTGATGATTTCTTACTGAACTCACTGGGAAAGAGCTGTTACCTGTGTGTGTAGTTTTGTTTGACACTGCCCGGAGTGTCAAGACATGACACATCGCTGGTCACTTTCCGCAGTGACTGGTTTTGTTTGTTGCTACATTTGGCCAAAGCCTAGCCCAGGTTTTCAATCTTGAGACTGACTGATTTCGCCTAATCCATGGCCTCGTTTTAGGCAACGAGGAACACCTTCAGGGGATCCCAATTATTGCAGGTCAGTACTAGCTGACCATCAGTACCATTTCTCCTGTTTGGAGGATGACATCCTTTTTCAAACTGATAACATGAAATGAAAGATGCCCATCTTTGTTCTGTGTCTCTTTAAAGTGTAAGGCAACAGAAAATTTATGTTTTTCATTGAACATTAATACTTAAAATGAAATAATGATATAACAAAATATGAACAGTAGTGTTATCCCCCAAATAACAGTAATCAAGTATTTTGCATATATGGAAAGAATACACAAACGTTCACGAAGATCGCCCTTTTCCCTAAAAATGTAAAATATCACCAGATATACGAATCATTGTGAAAGAAAATAAAAGACCCCCCCCCCCTCTCTCCTCTCTCTCTCTCTCTCTGTGTGTGTGTGTGTGTGTGTGTGTGTGTGTGTGTGTGTGTGTGTATGTGTGTGTGTGTGTGTGTGTGTGTGTGTGTGTGTGTGTGTGTGTATGTGTGTGTGTGTGTGTGTGTGTGTGTGTGTGTGTGTGTGTGTGTGTGTGTGTGCAGATGAACGAAAAGGCCGAGGGTCTGAAACTTCTGGAGAAAGCTGCCGATCTGGGTAAGTATAACTACATAAATGAAATGAATGATTAAATAAGTAATAGAGAATAAATAAGTAAATGAATATCAATGATGAGTATATCGTAACATTTCTTGCAGTTCTGTATGAAGCTCTTTGCCCAAGTGTCAACGAGGAATAACAACATGACATATCCTCCCCTACCCTTACCTTATCTTCCAAACACACACACACACACACACACACACACACACACACACACACACACACACACACACACACACACCTCTCTCTCTCTCTCTCTCTCTCTCTCTGTGTGTGTGTGTGTGTGTGTGTGTGTGTGTGTGTGTGTGTGTGTTCTTTTAGAGTGTTTGGACTTGCATGATGTGAGACATAAACATTTTACAGCAGATTCCATGTAAACCTTGTTCAGAGATGTTCCACTTGATGTGATCTTTGAATTTTTGAAAGAGATAACATTTTTCCTCTGATCTGAGATGTTACAGTGGCAAGATGTTTAACAACATGTCGGGTGTGTTTTCAGAAGATGTGTTTTAAAGGGTTGTGTGAATGAATGACTTGTGAGCTGACTTCAACGCGGTGACAGCCTTGATATGACCCTTTCGGTCGGCTGGGCTATAGGCAACATTACCTTTCCTTACCTTACCTCTCTCTCTCTCTCTCACTGACACACACACACACACACACACACACACACACACACACACACACACACACACCACACACACATACACACACACACACACACACACACACACACACACACACACACACACACAAAATAGAGAAAGAAAGAGAGAGAGAGAGAGAGAGACACACACACACACACAACACACAGCAGCACCAGCACGACACGAGCAAGCACACACACACACACACACACACACACACACACACACACACACACACACACACACACACACACACACACACCACACCCACACACCACACACACACACACACACACACACACACCACACACACACACACACACACACACACACACACACACACCACGCACACACACACACACACACCACACACAGCATGCACGCAAGCACGCACGCACGCACACCACACACACACACACACACACACACACACACACACGACACGCGCACCCACGCACGCACCACACACACACACACACACCACACACACACACACACACACACACACACACACCACACACACACACACACACACTCACACACACACACACACACACACACACACACACACACACACACAACACACACACACACACACACACACACACACACACACACACACACACACACACACACACACACACCGGAACATCTAATTATAGGAGATCACGGAACATCAAAGCATGACGGTAAAACAAAGGATGACAAACAGTCGTTGATAAAATCAAGTCCAGAGGTAAGTTCAATTTCTACATTTTGCATGTGTCGCAGATCCTGTCATACGAATTTATACTAGAAGCGTCCGTTTCTTAAATTATGTCCAATACTCAATAACAGGAAAAGTCTCCTTTCTTCAAAATATTGGCAGTATTGGCCAAATGACGCTCTCCTTTCTGAAGGCATTAAACAGGTTGTCACACCAGTACTCACACTTCACAAAACATTTACACTACAGAGTTACATCAGCATTTTCCCTGCCTCAAAGCTTTAATAATATTCCGTCACGACAGCATTCTGTATTCTTCAAAGCAGTTACAGGATTCAATGACAAAGCACACATAAAATTCAGTCACATTAGCAACCCCCCCCCCCTCCCCCCGCCTCCGATCAAGGCACACATGGCATTCAGTTGTTCCCCAATATTCACACTATTCCCTTGCACCATTTCTCTCCCTTCGTCAGAGCTTTCATACAGTTTAGTCACGGCAGAAGAGTCCCCGCCTCATAGCATTGTCAATTTTCAGTCGTTCCAGCAATCTCCCCCTTCTCAATGGATTCATTATTTTCGGTTATTTCAGCGATTTCCCTCCCCAAAGCATGCCTACTTTTCAGTAATTCCACCAGTCGCCCGTTCTCAAAGGGCTCACAGTATTCAGTCACACCAGAACTGCCCCTTCTTCAAGCCTTCACAATGTGCAGTCACACCAGAACTGCCCCTTCTTCAAGCCTTCACAATGTGCAGTCACACCAGAACTGCCCCTTCTTCAAGCCTTCACAATGTGCAGTCACACCAGAACTGCCCCTTCTTCAAGCCTTCACAATGTGCAGTCACACCAGAACTGCCCCTTCTTCAAGCCTTCACAATGTCCAGTCACACCAGCAGACACCCCTCCTGAAAGCTTGCACACTATTCAATCAAACCAGCACTGTACCCCCTCCGCCCTCCCACTCCCCATCAACCGTCTCTTGAAGCATTCAAAACATTCGATCATAACGGTACTTTCCCCTCTTCACAGCGCTAACCAGTCACGCTATCGCCTACTCTAAGCATTCATGATATTCTATTCTTCCCTCGCTGAGAAGATTGTTTTCTTTGAAACAAGAACTTTGCAATGCTCACGGCAGGTACAGAACCGCGGTGGAATATACTCTACAAGCCAAAACCAATAAGAAATCAAGGTCGGAAATAACATAATAACTAGTTTATAGTTGTGCATAGAGAACGCTTAAAAGAAAAAAAAAATCTATATTCATAAATATCTCTATCGATTTATCTATCTACCTTAAGAGAGAGAGAGAGAGAGAGAGAGAGAGAGAGAGAGAGAGAGAGAGAGAGAGAGAGAGAGAGAGAGAAATAAGGAACATTTCTACATCTGATCAACTGAATGCGCTTGGCGTGTACAAGATGCAAGAAGACACATTAAATCACAAGCCAAATCAATGAGAACAACAGGCAATATACAAAAATGCACCCCGCGATCACAAGCTCTCTCCACACCCTCGCGTATCACCACCCAGCTTCACCCTCTCACACTTCCTCTCCACCTATCACCCACCTATCAACACACACACACACACACACACACACACACACACACACACCACACACACACACACACACACACACACACAAGTGGCACGAACGTGCGCGCTCGCTCACACACACACACACACACACAACACACACACACACACACGCTTACACACGCACGCACTCCCCCACCTATCACACACAAGCGCGCGCGCGCGCAGACACACACACACACACACACACACACACCACACACACACACACATACACACTTTTGTACTCCGCATGTGAACTAAATACATAAGTGAAACAATGAGGATTTAACGGTCGTGAATAAATAATCGTTTCTGTGAAAGTTCTGCCCTCGTCAAAGAATTCGTAATATCATTCAGCCACACTGGTCGTGAATAAATAATCGTTTCTGTGAAAGTTCTGCCCTCGTCAAAGAATTGGTAATATCATTCAGCCACACTGGCACTGTCCTCCTCAAATGATCATCAATAATCGGTCACACCAGAACACTGAATGAATATAACACATTGCTGTACAGTGTTGGTTCGTGGTGATAGCTATGTGTATTATGCATTGTTTTGATCATTAGATGCAGCTTAATTTCAGATCGTCCGGCTGTAAGTCCAACCTATCAGCGCTGCCTATGTACGCAGTAATGAATGAATCAGGTGTTTGTTGGATTTATAGATAAATAAGGAAATAAATCGAACATCGCTCATATTTTTCATCGGTGTGTGTGTGTGTGTGTGTGTGTGTGTGTGTGTGTGTGTGTGTGTGTGTGTGTGTTCTTCTCTTGGTCCTGTTTGTTCCCCTTCACTGTTATCATCGATATGTAAATATTGCATAATCACAGATAGCATCAACAATAATTTGTTATTGCTAGAGGGTTACGGTAATTTGAACGCCCACAACGGCAAATGGGGATGTTTGTATGCGTGTGAAACACTTTAAAATATTCTGCTTTTCAGACCCAGACAATCAAAATATCCATGAACAATTTCTCAGCCACCGATTTGGGAGAGACGTGCCGGCGTTGGTTCACTCGAACGTCGACGAGTTCCGGAAACACTGGTTCCGGTTGTGCGCAAACACTTCTTCCTCTGTTGTAGTATGTCTTTTTTATTTCACTGGTTTCATGATCCACATCTAGATTAGCTTGCTTGATAATGGCCTGATAAATGACGGTAAGATGCCTGAGATTACCGTATTGTCCTAGGAATATGACTGACATGCTGTAACTGACATTCCAACAATCCCATCAGCAGTAATGGAACTTCAGTAACCAGCGCACGCTCGCTTGTTGTACAATTCCTCAACTACACACACACACACACACACACACACACACACACACACACACACACACACACACACACACACACACACACACACACACACACACACACACACACACACACTCACACCACACACACAAACACATACACACACAAACACACACACACACACACACACACACACACACACACACACACACACACACTCACACACACACACACTCACACACACACACACACACACACACACACACACACACACACACACACACACACACACAACACTCCCTCTCTCTCTCACTCGGTAAAAATGAATGAGAGAGAGAGACAGACGAATGGAGAGAGAGAGAGAGAGAGAGAGAGAGAGAGAGAGAGACAGACAGACAGACAGACAGACAGACAGACAGACAGAGACAGACAGACAGACAGAGAGAGTGAGAGAAGTGATATTTTGATATTGTCTACAGCTTTACAAAGAAAAGCCTTCTAATAAGTGGGTACATCAATATCTTAAATTA
>CM065739.1:47902760-47925260 GCA_033310375.1 Conus canariensis
ATTTTTTTACAATGGAAATAAGAAACTGTCTTGACGATAAAGGGCGTTTGTAGGGAGATCTATTTTGAATTGATTGCTACTTTAGTAAAATGAAAAAAAAAATCAGCGGATGATGTAACGGTAGTAAAAAGATAGAACTTAATGCGGATGATGTAACTTTAATAAGCAAAAGTAGTTTTTAATGTGGATGAAGCAACTTAGAAAAGATAAAACTTTATGCACATGATGTAACTTTAGTAAAGAAAACAATGGTTATGTAGATGATGTAAGTTTACTTTTAAAAAGTACTTTATGAGGATTATGTAACTTTAGTAAATAGTAATACTCAAATGAGAATGATGCCACTTTATTGAATAAAGATACTTTGTGCAAATGATGTAACTTTAGTTAAAAAAATATTTCATGCGGATGATGCAAAATTAGGGAAAAAAAACCCCCACTAACATGACATGTAGCATGTTGTGAACATTTTGTAGGATGTTTTCATTGTTTTCAGAACGAGAGATAACTCAGCACTAAAGGGTACCTACTTGGTTAAGAAACTTAAAAAAAAATTGTGTGGATTCCGTTTATAGATTTACTTGGCAGAAAACTTTGGCTTCTTGAAGTTTATGTTGTCAGTGACAGATGTGCGTCTGTGGTGAAGGACAACTGGCTGGGGAAAAAATGGATAATATTAAGGACAATATTCATTCTTGATAACAACGATGTTTAAGTGTAATGGAGAAAGTATGCATCCTGAAGACATTTTTCATTTCTCAATCAGAATATATTAAGCAGGCATGATAATTCAAGACAAAATGGTCATAGAAATCAACAACGGAATGCGTCTTAGGTTTATATTATGTAATAAAAATAGTAACAAAATAGGTTTTGAAAAAGAAATTTAGGAGAAGTGTTGTGTGTAACGATTTTGCTCAGGGAGACCTTAGATGACAGATATGAGACAAATGCAGTCAGTGTTTCTTCTTCACAGGTAGCACATCTTGGGCGTCAGAGTGAATGAAATCTGAATCTTCGTCCCCCCCTTCCCCCCTACAACCTCCCAAAAAATGTTTGCACTGTTTGATGATAATAAATCATGTTTCTATGTTGATGTAACAGTATTGCATTTGAAATTTTCAGTATGTTTTTTTTTCAGAGAAACTGTGCAAAAGAAACAAATGAATAAATGAATAAGCATGATCGATTTTTGCTGTGTAATCAGTTTTATGGAACAATCAACATATCATATACAGTGAAAAGATTTTTTGCTTTTCCAATTACTGCAAGGCGCAAAACCGACTGTTTCTCCATGAAATATGAACTAGAATTGCAAAGTCGCCGTCTAGAATGCTATAAAGTGTTGCCACTGCTGTCCGATATTATGCTTTCAGGTCAATGAAGAAGATGAATTCAATGGTGATTTTTCAAACTGCTGTCCGTTTTGTGGCAGAAAACGTTGACCTATAAAGAATTTGGCTGAACGCTTCGCTCTTTGCAGAAATCGGAACCATGTGCCTTTGGCTTTTGAAAAACAAATTTGACAACTTGTAAGAACTATTTTTGCATTTTCAGACAGAAATGCTACTTGTATGTGTTAAAGTCTCTGCGCACTGTCGGGCTATCGTTGTGTCTGTAACGTCCCCAAATATATGATGAAAATAAGTATGAAAAATAGCGTTATACACTAAACAGTATTCATATACTTCATGTTGCTATTTTCAGTTGTTATTATTATCATCGTGTCGTTGTTACTTGCCTTTTTGAAGGGAGTAGGGGGTGGGGGCATTTTTCCATGATCATCATCATTGTTATGGTGATCATTATCACAACATCATCAACACACTGTTTAATGAGAAATCTTCTGTTCAGCAGCTCGTGGATGGAGCAGCAATTGACGGCATCGGACCAAATTGGTTCTTATGGAAGGGTAAGTCTCCATGTCTGGCTGTCAGTCGATCTCTCTCCGTGCGCGTGCATGCTCCTGTGCGAACGTGCGTGCGTTTTTGATGTCGTCGTTAACTAGAAATTCCACTGCAACGCAGGAACTCAGGCAGGCAGGAAATGGGAACATCTGATCTATGAAATGAAAAGCTACTACTGGCACATTCTCGGCCTCTGCGAATTAAGATTGATGAACAACAGAGAAGTATAGGCAGAAGAAGAGCATGTCTTGTGCTACAGTGGAGAAGAAGATACACGTTGTCGTTAGTATGTCAAACATTTTTTTGTGTGTTTTAGCTACTACACATGGAGTTTAAGTCTAAATGGTAGATCAGTCTCATCCTGATACGTTGTTCTGTGAAAACAAGACTCACTGATTTCACGATGGAAGTGGAACGAGGGCAGCACTGACAGAGCTTGCCTCTGTAACCAGTACATTAGGCTGCATCAGTGAACGCTCTGGCAAAATACATATTTATTGCTAAATAAGCTTGCTGTCAATCTACTTGTGTAATGTGTAATTAATGAAAAGACTACAAATCAAACTAACTAGATTCGATCGACCTCAGTGCTTAAAGTGCAACAGTCTGTGGTCTCTGTGGACTGTCAATGTGCACGGCATCAGCCGTCTATGGTCCCTGTGGACTGTCAGTGTGCACGGCATCAGCCGTCTGTGGTCTCTGTGGACTGTCAATGTGCACGGCATCAGCCGTCTATGGTCCCTGTGGACTGTCAGTGTGCACGGCATCAGCCGTCTGTGGTCTCTGTGGACTGTCAGTGTGCACGGCATCAGCCGTCTGTGGTCTCTGTGGACTGTCAGTGTGCACGGCATCAGCCGTCTGTGGTCTCTGTGGACTGTCAGTGTGCACGGCATCAACCGTCTGTGGTCTCTGTGGACTGTCAGTGTGCACGGCATCAGCCGTCTGTGGTCTCTGTGGACTGTCAGTGTGCACGGCATCAGCCGTTCCTTTCAAGCTGTCAGATGGGAAAAAGGAGAACTTTTACATAGTCACAAATTATAAACTTAATCCCTCAACAGAACAACGAAACGAAGGAGTCACATTGTTTGTGGTAGAAGTTGAAATTTGTGACGATGGATTGGGTATCAGAGGTGTAGTGGAAGGGGGGGGGGGGGGGGGGGGGGGGGGGGGGGGGGGGGGCGGCGGAAATTCTTGCGTCACGGCATGTCGGGTTCAATAAGGGACCACAGAGTTGGAAGTCAGATCGCACGCTCACCACTCACCACAAGAGCCCAGAGCGTACAACACAAACAACACTTTATTCATCCATACACACATATACATTCACATACCTATAGGAATTCGGGGCCTATCACAGAAGAGGAAGGATAGATTGAGTGCTCGGAGAAAAGAGAGGGGGTATAGAAGAGGAAAGTACCCTTATGAGGAACTAACTACCTTAGTGGGCAAAGAACAAAAACAAGAATAAACATAGTAAACATAGAACACCCCAGGGATACCCGCAAGGTCCAAAATACCTACCCCACTATTCCTAATCCGCCAGAAGAAGAAAGAAAGCCAGAAACACAACTAGCACACAAACGGGGCCTACATCCCAGTAAAAACGGTTACCATTTCACTTAATCATAATAACAAACACATTAAAAAAAATACCCCCCCCCCCCCCCCCCCCCCCCCCCCCCCGAAAACAAGACAATTTGTTGCCCGCTGGCAGAATGCTCCTAACTGGCTGAGACCTCCCCCACTACATCACCTCATACAACAGCCACTGGCACATGGCTCCACTCAACGGATGGCAATAGAGGAGGAAGTCACTCGAAGCACTGAAGCCACACAGCAGCAAAGAGATCACTGTGCGACCCCTCTTTTGGAGATCTCCTCTTCCGGACCCGATGCTCCACGGACACACACGAGGGAGCAGCCCCTCGTGGGCGTGTATAATAGCGCCTAAGTCATCCCTCGCGATGGGCAGGGGCACCTCTGCTGGCTCACTTTAAGTCGAGCAAACAAACGTCTGGAAGAAATCAAACCCTGTATCGGGGATCAATTATGTGTTCACACATGTTTGCTCATGGTCAGTGGGAGTCATGGGGAGGTGAAAGTAGGGGGCGGGGTGGGGGGGGGGGGGGGGCTTCACTACCCGTCGTCAGACCATGAGTAGGAGTGGGGTGTATGGGGAAATCGTAAGTCCCATCTGACATCTGTGCTAACTGTATAAATGTCCATGGTAAAATTAGGTAAGGTATTGATCCCATAGCCGTTTCTGGTCGTAGGGACAGTGAATTAATCATCAAGTATTTCGTTTAACCGAAAATAAATCCATATGGTCAAAAATAAACATAACTATATCATCTTGCATTCATGAGACTGATACGAATAAACCACGAAACCACAATACGAACGAGACATACAAATACAAAGACAAGACAAGACAAGACAAGACAAGACAAGGAGCGAGCGCAAGGAACGGGGGCATTGAGGAGTGTCCACTACCCACCCCAGCAATTCCCACACTGGCCGCGTGCCAGCATTGTTGCCTACAAATTTCCCTCAACTTTTCTTTCGACTGAAGGGAACTTACTCGTAAACAGTTGATACATTATGGATTGAATTCTCCACTCTGTCACGAATGATATCGAGCGAACCTTCAAATTAGGAACCATATGGCTAAACGAACCAGCGTGTTTCCACACGCATAATAAATTTAATTCTTAACCACTGAACGGTTTCGTAACAAGATTACCAAATCCATGTAGGACAGATAGCCCTCTTCAAAGTGAACACTTCCCCGAATGGGGCTACAGGTAATATAGAAAAGATTTCCAAAACGACCAGGCCCATTATCTCCCTTTAGTTTTGAACATCTCATAGGATACTGAAAATGTCCGTCGAAGATAATATGGCGTAAGATTACTCATTAGTTATAAAACAGAACCACCTTTATTGAAGAGACATTTGAGTTTAAAGAGAAGAGTGTTAAGTTCCTAATAATTGTTTACTTCCATAGAAGAAAATTGAAGTATGGGCTTGAAAGAACGTCTGTTTAGACTTTCCAGATGTTTTTAGGTTTTACCAGCTAGATCCTAACAAGTTGAGGCATAATCAACATCGCTTTGATCATAAGCATGGAAAATGATTTCTGAGTGTGTTGATCCATAAAAGTTTTATTTTATCGGGTTGACATATTTCTTTTAGATAAATTTGAAACCAAATTTTACGAAGGCAAATCATTGTCGATGGCGAGAGCAAGTGATTTATGACTAGCTTCACCCAAGACTTTATTACAGACTTTCTATTCCTTTGAATAGATTTATTCTCGATGCTCTTTTGTTTTTCGCTCGTTGTTGCTGACAGATAATATTTTTTAGGAGAAAGTGCCATACCATGAAGTTGTGTCCATTGTGCAAGCCAGCACACACTAAATAGCACTTTTACCTTTAGTAAATAAAGTGAGTTCATAAACAGCAAGTCCACGAGATAACGAAATGTCCCTGTTTGTTTACAGTTAGTCAATTCAGTGCGCGTTTTTGGTGACACAACTATGCGACATAAATCTTTTCGTGTGTGTTGCTCACTTACTCGATGCTTTTTTTCTCGACGATCTTCTGTCAAACAATAACAGTTCACTGGACTTCGTTTCCTGGTCCACTCATTCACTAATTCTTGTTTTAGAACGTCAAAAGCAGGCGAATTCGTGAAAACTGGAACTGGTCGGTCATGAAAAAGGCCCACACCTCTCATCTGCAAACTGATTCTTCATTGACAGACATTTTTTTAAACACAGGATTAAGGTCTTTCACTGGAGAAGTGAGCAGAACAGAGAAGGTTCTCATGATGGATGACTTCAGACAGACATTTGAGGAATGGCCAGGAGTCTTAGGCCAGTACGCAAACGGTAATGACATTGGAAGAAGGTTCCTGGAGGTTTATGCAGAGGAGAAGCTCGACATTACTAATATCCTTTTCCAGCAGAAGGCCCGAGTAAGACAAGCGGTACCAGATATGTTATGTTCCTCATTAATGGGTATCCGATATTGATTTGAAATTGAGGTAAGATAATGAAACGGAATTTCCAATGAAAATCGTACTTGTTGAAACTAAAAAAAATTTTTTTTGTACATTAGTCCCATTTGAGAAAAAGTTACACCTGAAGGTGCCTGTGGGACCCAGAGAAGTACTGTCCTCAACTGCCGAACCAGCCAGCTGAGAGCATTCCTGCACCACCCTTGGAAGTCTGCACTGTTTTAACTTAGGATGCAGGCACACACAGGGCATCCCATTTCAGCATCAGGGACATAACTGCTCTCTTGTCCTGTGTTTGTTGAAAAAGACACTTTCGCCGAAATATCCAGAAGTTTTGTGGTGTCCTTTGTAAATGAAATAACGTCACTTTACACTTGTTGTGTGCTTGTTTGTTGTATGTTCCAGTGACGTTGCAGTCTGTTTCATCTTTTAGAGCCACGTCCAAACACAGAATTACATTGCTTCTATAGCCAAGTCTGGATACAAATTTACATTTCTTCTAGACCCAAGTCTGGATGCAACATTACATTCCTTCTAGACTCAGGTCTGGTCACAACTGTCCATTTTTTCAAGAGTCAAGTCTGCACACATAGCTACATTCCCTCTAGAGCCAAATCCGGATGCAGAATTACATTCCTTTTAGACCCAAATCTGGACACAAATGTACATTCCTTCTGCACCCAAGTCTGGACACAAAGTTAAACATTCTTTCTAGAGCCAAGTCCAGAAATACAGTTAGATTCCTTCTAGAGCCAAGTCCAGAAATACGGTTAGATTCCTTCTAGAGCCAAGTCCAGAAATACAGTTAGATTCCTTCTAGAGCCAAGTCCAGAAATACAGTTAGATTCCTTCTAGAGCCAAGTCCAGAAATACAGTTAGATTCCTTCTAGAGCCAAGTCCTAATCCAAAGTTACATTCCTTCTTGTGTCAGGTCTCGACACATAGTTGTATTCCTTCTTGTGTCAAGTTTGGTCACAAAGCAACACTCCTTCTAGAGCCACGGTCGGATGTAGAATTGCATTGCTTCTATAGCCAAGTCTGGACACAAAGTTAGGTTCCTTCTTTAGCCAAGTTCGGACGCAAAACTAAATGTATTCTAGAGACAAGTCCGGATAGCAAAGTTACATTCCTTCTAGAGCCAAATCCAGATACAAAGCCACATTCCTTCTGTAACCATGTCCTGACTTACCTTCCTTCTAGAGCCAGGTCTGTGCACAAAGTTACACCACTTCTAGAGCCAAGTCTGGACACAAAGTTATATTACTTCTAGAGCCAAATCCGGACACAAAGTTACATTCCTTCTGTAACAAAGTCCTGACGCAAAGTTACATTACTTCTGGAGCCAAGTCTGGACACAAAGTTACATTCCTTCTGTGATGAAGTCCTGACACAAAGTTACATTATTTTTGGAACCAAGTCTCGACACAAAAGTTACGTTCGTTCTGCATTGTAACCAAGTCCTGACTCAAAGTTCGACTCTTTCCGTAACCAAGTCTTGACTTTGACACAAAGTCAATTACTTCTAGAGCCAAGTCTGGACACAAAGTTACATTACTTCTAAAGCCAAGTCTGGACACAAAGTTACATTCCTTCTGTAACCAAGTCCTAACACAAAGTTACATTACTTCTAGAGCCAAGCCCTGACACAAAGTTACATTTCTTCTGTAACCAAGTCCTGACACAAAGTTACATTACGTCTAGAGGCAAGTCCTGACACAAAGTTACATTTCTTCTGTAACCAAGTCTGACACAAAGTTACATTTCTTCTGTAACCAAGTCCTGACACAAAGTTGCATTACTTCTAGAGCCAAGCCCTGACACAAAGTTACATTTCTTCTGTAACCAAGTCCTGACACAAAGTTACATTACGTCTAGAGGCAAGTCCTGACACAAAGTTACATTTCTTCTGTAACCAAGTCCTGACAAAAAGTTACATTACTTCTGTAACCAAGTCCTGACACAAAGTTACATTACGTCTAGAGGCAAGTTCTGACACAAAGTTACATTTCTTCTGTAACCAAGTCCTGACAAAAAGTTATATTACTTCTGTAACCAAGTCCTGACACAGAGTTACATTCCTTCTTGAGCTTAGTCCGGACGCATAATTATATTCTTTCTGGAGCCAAATCTGGACACAAGGTTACATTCCTTGTACAATCAGTTCTAGACTCAAAGTCATATTAAAGGATATAAGTTCATTACACATGGCACTGCCGTTAGATTAGATTGTCATCGCTACAGTTCATGGTGTATTGTCATCCGGTGCTAATTAGAGAAGAGGGATGGTTGGTACTTGGCTTGGCTGGGGTTAGTTAGCTGAGGGGACACGGAAGGTGAGCGTCCGTCTTTCCGTCAGCAACCGACACTTCCTCGCCCATGGCTAGGTTGCAAAAGGTGACCTCCCTGCCTCATTCGCACCTCCAGTCTCCGACTGTCGTTGATTGCACAGACAATAAAGGTGGAAGATCTATCGACATGGTATCATACTTCTGCAGACGTTCCTCCAGCTCCACCCTCCTATCACCCACTCATCTCTCAGTGGACCGACATTTAGAAAGTAACAAGCAGTTTGTAGTTAAAAGTAAGCGTTACGATAGCCACCCTCCTCTCAAAATCAACACCACTAATCAAATATTAAAGATGCCTGCAGTGTACTAGGCGAAAGTAAGACTCTATGTACTTACAATTTTCAAGTAATGAAAGTGTGAATTTTGTCAAGTGTAAATGTGTTGTTCTAAAATCATTCAGCATGAACGTGTTGCTATAGGCATTACTCAGTGTGAACGTGTTGTTATGGGCATCATTCGGTGTGAACGTGTTGTTATGGGCATCATTCAGTGTGAACGTGTTATGGGCATTACTCAGTGTTAACGTGTTGTTATGGGCATCATTCTGTGTGAACATGATGTTATGGGCATCATTCAGTGTGAACGTGTTGTTATAGGCATTACTCAGTGTTAACGTGTTGTTATGGGCATCATTCAGTGTGAACATGATGTTATGGGCATCATTCAGTGTGAACGTGTTGTTATGGGCATAATTCTGTGTGAACGTGTTGTTGTGGGCATCATTCAGTGTGAACGTGTTGTTATGGGCATAATTCTGTGTGAACGTGTTGTTATGGGCATCATTCAGTGTGAACGTGTTGTTATGTGCATCATTCAGTGTGAACATGATGTTATGGGCATCATTCAGTGTGAACATGATGTTATGGGGCGGGCATCATTCTGTGTGAACGTGTTGTTATGGGCATCATTCAGTGTGAACGTGTTGTATAGGGCATCATTCAGTGTGAACGTGTTGTTAAGGGCATCATTCAGTGTGAACGTGTTGTTATGGGCATCATTCAGTGTGAACATGATGTTATGGGCTTCATTCAGTGTGAACGCGTTATAGACTTTACTCAGTGTGAACGTGTTGTTATGGGCATCATTCTGTATGAACGTGCTGTTATGGGCATCATTCAGTGTGAAAGTGTTGTTAAGGGCATTATTTAGTGTGAACGTGTTGTTATGTGCATCATTAGTGTTGAGTGTTTGGTATGTGGCATCATTCAGTGTGAACGTGTTGTTATGTGCATCATTCAGTGTGAACGTGTTGTTATAGGTGCATCATTCAGTGTGAACGTGTTGTTAGGGCATCATTCAGTGTGAACTGTGTTATGGGCATCATTCAGTGTGAATGTGTGTTAAGGGCATCATTCAGTGTGAACTGCTGTTATGGGCATCACTCAGTGTGAACGTGCTGTTAAGGCATCATCGTGGACATGTGTTATGGCATCACTCAGTGTGAACGTGCTGTTAATGGCATCATTCATGTGTGAACATGATGTTATGGGCATCACTCAGTTGAACGTGCTGTTAAGGGCATCATTCGTGTGTGAACATGATTGTTATGGGCATCACTCAGTGTGAACGTGCTGTTAAGGCATCATTCGTGTGAACATGTTGTTATGGGCATCATTTAGTGTGAAGTGTTATGCTATCGTGTGATCGGTTTAAGGGCATCATTCTGTGTGAACATGTTGTTATGGGCATCATTCAGTGTGAACGTGTTATGGGCATCATTCAGTGTGAACGTGTATTAACGGCATCATTCAGTGTGAACGTGTTGTTATGGGCATCATTCAGTGTGAACGTGTTGTTATGGGCATCATTCATGTGTGAACGTGTTGTTAAGGGCATCATTCAGTGTGAACGTGTTTTTATGGGCATCATTCAGTGTGAACGGTTTAGGCATCATTCAGTGTGAACGTGGTTGTTAAGGCATCATTCAGTGTGAACGTGTTGTTATGTGCATCATTCAGTGTGAACGTGTTGCTTAAGGGCATCATTCAGTGTGAACGTGTTTTAAGGGCATCATTCAGTGTGAACGTGTTGTTATGTGCATCATTCAGTGTGAACGTGTCTGTTATGGGCATCATTCAGTGTGAACGTGTTGTTAAGGGATCATCAGTGTGAACGTGTTGTTATGGGCATCATTCAGTGGAACGTGTTTAAGGGCTCAGTGTGAACGTTGTTAAGGGCATCATTCAGTGTGAACGTGTTGTTAAGGGCATCATTCAGTGTGAACGTGTTGTTAAGGGCATCATTCAGTGTGAACGTGTTGTTAAGGGCTCAGTGTGAACGTGTTGTTAAGGGCATCATTCAGTGTGAACGTGTTGTTAAGGGCATCATTCAGTGTGAACGTGTTGTTAAGGGCATCATTCAGTGTGAACGTGTTGTTAAGGGCCTTCAGTGTGAACGTGTTGTTAAGGGCATCATTCAGTGTGAACGTGTTGTTAAGGGCATCATTCAGTGTGAACGTGTTGTTAAGGGCATCATTCAGTGTGAACGTGTTGTTAAGGGCATCATTCAGTGTGAACGTGTTGTTAAGGGCATCATTCAGTGTGAACGTGTTGTTAAGGGCATCATTCAGTGTGAACGTGTTGTTAAGGGCATCATTCAGTGTGAACGTGTTGTTAAGGGCATCATTCAGTGTGAACGTGTTGTTAAGGGCATCATTCAGTGTGAACGTGTTGTTAAGGGCATCATTCAGTGTGAACGTGGTGGGTGCAGGGCTGTGCTGAACAACTCGGTAGCCGCGGCGAGGTCACTTTCTGACTCCATCACTGACCTGACAGGACTGGACACAATGGAGAGACCACTGGCTTCTAGTGGAGAACCTTTGCACGTGAGTGATGCTCGTGCGACTGTGCACACACACACACACACACACACACACACACACACACGCACACACACACACACACACACACGTGCGCTGCGCATGCGCATGAATGCTCTCTCTCTCTCTCTCTCTCTCTCTCTCCTCTCTGTTTGCTGATAACGTTGTTCTTCTCGCAGATACACCTGGGTTTGCTGAACAAATTAGACGTTTTGAAAAGTGTATCAGATAGATTGCAACTGACAGTGAATCTGAGTAAGACTAATATTATGGTTTTTAGAAATGGTGGGTATTTAGCACAGCATGAAAGATGGTTTAACGGCAGATTAGAAGTTAAAGTGACAAATAGTATATCTAGGGATGTTTTTCAACACGAAATTAACCTTGAATAGATGCTGGGTAGAAATGTGTATGAAGGGAAAGAGAGGAGTCATTGAGATACTGAAAACAATGAAAAGATTGAATTCAGCTGATGGGGCTTTGTTTTGGAAATTAAACGATACGCAGATACAACCAATTCTAACATACGCGTCAGACGTATGGGATCTGTTGGATAACGCCTGTACGGGAAAAAGTCCACACTTACGCAAACAGTAAACAAGTGGGGTAACTTGTGCTCCCTTAAGAAAATCTAACACAGAGTAACTTTTATTCAAGACTGGCACAGCCTTTAAAACTTGAATAAAGTCAGACAAATACATAGACGAACAATCTAATAGTGGGAGAACAAAAAAAACAAGCGCAGGCCAACAACTCAACTGTCTTCATAGTAATGACTTGTCAAAGATTTGAACTTAAGGAAGGGGGGGGGGGGGGGGGGGGGGGGGGGTGTGTTGAAGATGGAAAAACTGGGAACATGAAATTAATAAAATATATTACAGATATGAAAACTCTTCACTAGCTGCATAAGGGAACCATCGTAATCCCTTTTGAAGGCAGATGTATTTGTACTGCATGCTCTAAGGCCTTTCGTCCGCTGGATCAGAACTCATCAGGAAGACACGGCTGGTTGTGTCTGCGTTCCTGGCGTCAAATAGAGACTCACCACAGTCCATAATACCGTGGTGTTCTCACCACCAAGGGTGCAAAAAAGAATCCAATAGCACCCCCGAAGCAGCCAGTGAAGGGTAGTAAAGGAAACCAAACGAAAGTGTGGGGAGGAAAAAAGTTGCTGAAAAACTATGCAACATTATAGACATTATGCAAATAGTATAACATGTAGGGGACAATCTTTGAGCCTACGCTTGAGGATCCACCCAAGGATGCAAGGGAGATCAAAAGACAAACACAAAGACGGACAGAAACAAATACAAAAAACCTCGATTTAATCAAAACGAAATTGGAAATGAGATGAGGAAGGGAACAGTAAACAATAAACAGTAAACAAGTGTTTACTGTTTATTGTTTACTGTTCCCTGCCTCATCTCATTTCCAATTTCACACTTACGCAGTAAAGCGTATAATGCATGTCGCATTACATGATAAAACAAAATGGTTTATGGTGAGAGTGGACGATATCCTCAGTTTGTAGGAACGTATGTCAAGACAATTAGGTTAAGATTAGTTCAATTACCTGCGATCAGAATCCGCAGTCAAGCGTATAGAATTCTCTTGCTACATCATGATTCGAGAAAATTCAATTGGGTTTCTTGTCTAAAGAATTTTTTTTTTTTGCAGAAAATGGTTTTGTTTGACTTTGTCAGGGAGTAGGCAATACTGCACTTATTTATGAATTCAAGGATCGTTTAATTTGTTCTTACAGACAAAATTGGCATTCCAGCATGGATGGAAACGTCAAATAGAATGGTATCTCTCGTTTAAAAGTTATTTAGAAATGGGAATTCTATTTTATGATTGTTACACACAAATAGCATAAATATAACTTCAACATTTCAAACCAGAACACTGGGCTTCAGTGCAAACAAACAAACAAAAGTTCTATGCAACAGGTAATAAAGCATGCCCTATGTGTGTAGAGAGAAACAACGATGAAGACGAAGTACAATTTTTTTTTTACTGTTCTGGTTACGCACATATTCGAAGCAGATACAAAATTTTCATGAGCTAGCTGCACAGAGAAAAGATCTCATCGCAGTTCTAGCCAACTGGAACGAAAAAATTACAATAATATTAATTTGCAAAATGTAGCAGATGCCAGTGAATTTCGGAGAAAGAATGTCACAATCTGTTCAGTTTAAATTTTGTGACGATACATGAATCCAGTTCAGCACTTATTCTGTATTTTTCATGCCTTGACAGTCGAAGAAAATGGATTTGTGTGGCGCGCGGAGGTGTGTGTGTGTGTGTGTGTGTGTGTGTGTGTGTGTGTGTGTGTGTGTGTGTGTGTGTGTGTGTGTGTGCGGGTGTGCATGCGTGCGTGCGTGCGTGCGCACGCACGTTGCGTTTTCGAGTGTATGTGTGCGTGTGTTGGGGGGGGGGGGGGAGGAATGTTATCCACTGTGGATTTGAAATATTTGTGAAATCGTACGAGGTCTCTTTCTTTCAATTGCATGTCTGTATGGCTGTTTATTGATGCAGTAATTGTAACCCTCTTGCCAACAGGGCCTGTTTGCTAATGGCAATGAAAATGTTTCAGTGTCAGTGTCTCTCTGTTTCTTACGCGCGCGCGCGCGCACACACACACACACACAGCGTGCGCACGCCAACACACACACACACACACACCACACATATATATATATATATATATATACTACTCAAAAGAATTTAAGGGCCACATTCATTTTTGATATGGTTTACATAATACAGCGTAGCATAAAACATGAAATGTTTATGGCCAATTTATTCACTCAAAGTGTGACAAGTGCTTCACAGAAAACTGGTTTTGGCAATTGTTCAGTCGAATCTGTGTCAAAGGTGTTACACTGGTCCGCAAAAGAAGCTCAAAAACCACGAGAAAAAGGTCGCAATTTGAGTGCGCCTAGCTGGCGCAGCAGTGTTCGGCTGTCTGAAAACTGCATTGCACATGCAAGCCGGACCTTTAATGAACACTTGTCAACCTGATTCGCTGACCAGTGGCTTTATTAAGGGCCGCTTCTGAGGGTGTGTTCAAACATGCCACCAAGACGCAAACTTAGTGACGCTGAGAGAGGGATGGCTGTGGCCTGGCTACAAGAAGGCGTGGCGGTCCAAGAAGTTGGCAGACGACTTAGAGTAACACATTCTGTCATTCAAAGACTGAGAGACCGGTACAACAACTATGGGAGAGTTCAAGAAGCACGCAGACCTGGACGCCCCAGAGCGACCAACAGACGACAGGATCGTTTCATCACCCTGGCGGCACTACGCAATAGAACCGCCACTGCCAACGTGCTCAGGGGGCAGCTGAGAGCAGCCAGCAACGTCCTCGTCAGTGACCAGACGGTTCGCAACCGCCCGCGTGAGGCCAACATGCGGTCAAGGCGTCGAGCATTGCGACCTCCACTGACCAGAGCTCACCGTGCTGCTCGTCTGGCTTGGGCTCAATGACACCTGGCCTGGACAAGGCAGCAGTGGTCCAGGGTGCTCTTTTCTGATGAATCCAGCTACACCCTTCAACGACGGCAGGATTCGCGCCTGGAGGCGTGTTGGAGAGCACTTCATTGACGCCACTGTTGCGGAGCACGACCGCTATGGTGGTGGGTCCCTGATGGTATGGAGTGGCTTCAGTCTTCATCACAGAACACCCCTGCACAGTGTTCAAGGCTACCTGACCGGCGTAGCCTACAGGGACGACATTCTGGAGCCAATCGCTGTACCAGCTTTGCAGGCCATGGGACCAGGAGCCATACTACAGGACGATAACGCCAGGCCGCACAGAGCACGGGTCGTACAGAACTTTCTCCAGCAGCAGCAAGTCACCAGGATGGACTGGCCTGCCCGCTCACCCGATCTGAACCCATCGAACATCTTGGGATGTTTGGGCCGTCGTATACGCAACATCCACCTCCTGCACACAATCTCGACGTCCTGTTCAGGAATCTGGAGCAGGAGTGGCAGGCGATCCCCCAGAACACCCTCCAGACTTTGGTCAGATCCATGAGACAGCGCTGCCTTGACTGCATCAACGCCAATGGCGGTCACACACGATATTGACTCTTGACACTCTGACAGTCGGTTGTTCTGAATTTGCAAAATGGGGGTGTGTCCATGTCAATGAAATTTTCGCGATAATTGATTTGCACTTCTTGATGAAATTGTGTCCAATCGATGATCAAATGATTGAATTAAATGTTTGTTGGTTGATTTCAGCTGTCGGACTTATGAGTTATTATTGGGGAGTGATGAACTGTGTGGCCCTTAAATTCTTTTGAGTAGTATATATATATATATATATGTATATATATATATATATATTATATATATATATATATATATATATACAATAAACTAATAAATTCCAAGGATAAGTAACCGAGCACCATTCCAGCAACTTACAGAGCAGCTTGGTGTTGCAATGACTGCAAGAAGTACTCAATTATAAACAAAGCTTGCTGTTATGTCTTAGATTGAAGAAATAGGGGGAGATAAGCATTCATATCTGCAGTGGTAAATAATTCTGCCCAACTAACAGTATGTCCTTGAGAGGGTGAACGGGGAATAATAAATGCTTCTCAAAATGAGCCTTCAGCAAGCTTATAGTCTCCAAGGGGGAGACAATGGGGACGGTCACTGAAGAGAAACAATCAGGTCTCGAAATACCGGTATCTGACCAGAAGTTATATGTTAGTGAGTTTCCTCCCCATTGGAGATTGTCTCCCCTTGGAGACTATAAGCTTGCTGAAGGCTCATTTTGAGAAGCATTTATTATTCCCCATTCACCCTCTCAGGCACATACTGTTAGTTAGGCAGAATTATCTACCACTGCAGATATGAATGCTTATCTCCCCCTATTTCTTCAATCTAAGACATAAGAGCAAGCTTTGTTTATAATTGAGTTATATATTATATATATATATACATATATATAATGTGTGTGTGTGTGTGTGTGTGTGTGTGTGTGTGTGTGTGGCTGTGCGCACCCTCCGGGGGTCGCAACCTTGCCGTGGTCGGAGGGCCTGCGCGGTCCCGTGATCCCTTAGGCTTTGCTGGTGGGGGCATCAATACTCGATGATAGGCTGGTTTTTGAAAATGCTTCTAGGCCTGGAAAGTCAAGTTGCTGGCTGGCCTAAGCACAACGTGGTAGGAGTTGATGCCCCTGGTAGGGCCTCCCATGTCAGAAAGGCTAAGGGTGAGGACCCTGACTAATAGTAACCCACCTTTTTCCTTTTCTTATCTTCTGCTTTTCTTACTTGGTTCTTTTCTATCTTCATCTCCCCTTCAAGTCTTCTTTTCCACATTCTTTTTCTCTCTATGGTCTTCTTAAGATCTGCCACGTTTGCCATGCGGTGACACCTGCGATGGAGGGGAATGAGATCCTGGTGATTGAAGAGGGCAAGTGCTCTCAACACATCTCTTTGGCTCGGACCTCTTCTAGACAGGAGGTACACCCTGGCCCGGGTGTATCAATCGGCTTCCCCTGCATGGGGCTGAGTCAAGACAAGCAGCTCCCTGGCTGGCCAAAGTAACCCCTGTAGTGCTCAGTTCTCTGTCCCCGGGAGTTGAGCATGATCAGGGGGGATGGGGTTGGTGGGCTTCTGTTTGTCGTATATCTCTCCTGAAGCCTGGTATAGGGGTCAAGATAGTGACTAACTGGCCCTGGCCCCTTGTTGGACTCCGTGGTGGGAGGGTAAGGGAGAGATGAAACTAAGAACAACAAAAAATGGCTTCTTCGCAATAAATTCCACCTCAAAAGAAAAGGAAAGTTGTATCTCCAGTAAGAAGGGATTCGGATGTGGACAGCCACTCTGAAACAGAGACAAGGAGGAGGACAGGATTCTGGGCTTCCTGGCTTGTGGTTGAGGGAACTGAACAGGAGAAACCAATTTCGGCCCTGAGTCCGTTAGCAATTCAGAAAGGGTTCCAGGGAATTGTAGGAGACTCTCAGTCAATTTAAAGGCTAAGGAACGAATTTTTCCTGGTGCCTCAGGCAGAACAGCTTTTAAGTGCCACTAAGCTGGTGGACAGGGAGATCAGAGTGACACCCCACAAGCAGATGAACTTTCTAAAAGGTGTGATAAGATGCCCTGATCTGAGAGGAGTGTCAGAAGCAGAGATAAAGAGAGCTAGAGCCTCAAGGGATGATTCATGCCCAAAGGGTGACGTCTCGGAAGGGATCAGAGAGAGCACCCACGAACACGAATAATTTGGCCATGTCCATGACAGATACTCGAGGTAGGAGATCTGTGGTCGGTGCTGCAAAGTAGTCCATGAAGGGCCTTGCCAGGGACCAGCCCTTTGTGCCAACTATGGTAGCGACCACCCCTCTTTTTTCTCGCAGGACTGCTCCAAATGGAAGGTAGAGAAGGACATCCAGCGTAACAAGACGGAAAGAAAGATTCCATTTCATGAGGCCAAGAAACTGGTGCTCGGCAGTCAGTCGCAACCAGGTTTGTCATACTTTGCCGCTGTTAAGAAGATCCAGACAGTGTCTGTCTCCTGTCAGACAGAGGCATTTTATTTCTCTAAATGTTCACAGGAGACATCAACAAGTGTACCAGGAAAACCAGCAAGAAAACCAGTAGTAACACTTAAGGCCAGCGCTCTCAGCAGAGGTGTTAAACCCGCTACCGCCCAGTCTCTCCAGCAGAGGAAAAAGTCTGCTGGTGAGCAGGCTGGGAAACAAACTCCTCCCAGCCTCGCTCCCCTGGGAAGGATGGAAACAGAAAACCGGCTGTTCCCCCCAAATATCCTGGAGCCTATCCAAAAGCCCCTGATGGGAGAAGTGTAGAGGTGATAGAGGTTGATAGGCTTCTGTATGCCTCTTCATCCTCCACAAGGAAAAAGGGTCAGGAAAAACAACTTCCTGGCCCCAAGCAACCGTGTTTAACAACTGAAAACAAGTTTTCTCCCCTGCAGTCCGACAGTGAGGAAGCAGGAATGGAATGGGTTTTTCAACATTTTCATTTCCTTGCCATAATGGAGTCAAGGATTCTCCATTGGAACATCCGAGGTCTGTTTTTTCAGTTTTGAGGAGCTACAGCTGCTTTGTCCGAATCTGAAACCTGTTGTGATAGCTCTGCAAGAAACAAAAATTCAGAACCAGAAGACTTTTACTCTTTCCGGTTTTAACAGTCTTTCAAAACCAGCCCAGCCCACTGCAGATGGAGTAGAGGGAGAGTCTCGCTACTCGTCCACAAGTCTCTTCTGTTCAGCCCTATTGATTTAGAGACTTCTCTTCAAGCTTTGGCCTCTGGAACAACTCTGCATAAAACAGTAATAGTGTGTTATTTATATCTACCACCATCTATCTCAGTCAGCAAGAGCTGGTCAGCCTGATTAGAGAACTTCCACGACCTTTTTTGCTGTTGGGCGATTGGACACAGCCCTCTTTGGGGGTAATGTGAAATCTTCATCCTGAGGTCTGCTTCTCGAAGACGTCTTTTCAGAGTTCGATTTGTGTTGTCTGAATGATGAATCTCCAACTTACCTCTACTCTTCCACGGGTGCACTTTCGTGTTCAGATTTGTCGATATGTGACCCCTCTCTGGTCCTGGACTATGAGTGGTCTGTCCATGATGATCTGCATGGAAGTGATCATTTATTTTCCCGTTCTGTTAAAATCAATAACAACTGAAAACGCCCGTGTTCCAGAACATCTTAATTGTAAGAAGGCCAACTGGAATCTTTTTGCTGCAAATAGTTCAAAGGGGAGCTCCAGGAAACTGTCATTCTTCAAAGTCAAGACCCAGCAGAATCTCTAACTAATACTTTGATTAAGTGTGTAAAAAACTGTATTCCAATGTCTGGTGAAAAACTCCAACTGCCTAAAACACCCTGGTTCAATTCTGACTGCTGCCAACAAATCTCAAGAGTACGCAAACGGGCTCAGCGTCGGGTATTCCAAAGACCTTCAGCTCCAAACGCTTAGGCCATCAGAAACTCCGTTCCAAAACGAGACACACTTTTAAAATCAGTAAACATCAGTCTTAGAGAAACTTCTGCTCCGGGCTGACATATAAAACATACAAGAAAAAAGTCTGAAACATCATCAAAAAAATCAAAGGGAAGAACACCAACCCCACAATTCATCACCTGAAACTTGCCGATACTCTGATAACTCACAAACAAGCTGTTGCCAATCTGCTGACCTCCACCATTCAACAGAAATCATCATCTTCAAGTAAATCTGCAGCCTTTTAGAAAAAAAACAAACAAACATCTCAGAGAAAAACCTTCATACAATTTCACATCAGACAACTCTGACGCCTTTTTTAATCGATGAACTGAAATCCGCTCTGAAAACCTGCAACGAATCTGCTTCTGGCCGGGATGATATTCATTATCAGTTTTTGAAACATCTCCCAGAAAGCTGTCTCCAGACCCTTCTCAAAGTTTACAACCACATATGGACCACAGGGTGCTTTCCGTCCTCCTGACGGAAAGCCCTGATCATTCCAATTCCTAAGCCTGGAAAGGACCTTGCCAACCCTTCAAACTATCGTAACCAATAGCTCTGACCAGCTGCCTCTGTAAGCTAATGGAAAAGATTGTCAACTCCCGACTGATGTGGAAGCTGGAAACCGATGGCCTTTTAGCCAGTTTACAGTGCAGTGTCCGGAAGTACCACTCGACAGTTGATCATTTAGTCCGTCTGGAAACCACCATCCGCAACGCCTTCATCAATAAACAGCATATGGTCGCTATTTTTTTTATTTTCGAAAAAGCGTACGAATCACCTGGAGATGGGGAATCCTTATGGATCTCCATAGACTTGATTTTCGTGGTCATCTGCCTCTCGTTATTCAAAACTTTCTGGCTGATCGGCAGTTCCAAGTGCGTATTGGCACCACGCTGTCTGACATCCATGGGCAGGAGTTGGGTGTACCTCAAGGGAGCATTCTTTCTCCTGCTCTTTTCAGTATCAAAATCAACGACATCGTCAAATCAGTAAACCAGGGATCTGAGTCCTCTCTGTTTGTTGATGACTTCGCGCTGTATGCAGTTGGAGCCTCTTACGCCAGCGTACAGCGTTGACTTAAATTTTGTGCTAATAAGATTCAACAGTGGGTCGAGGAAAACTGGTTTACCTTTTTTAAGTATCAAAACCCAGTGAATCCACTTTCACAATTTTCGTCAGTTTTTTGCTGATGCTGAAATTCGTCAGGACAAGTCCACCATTCCAGCTGTGAAAGAAGCCAAATTTCTGGGTGTTGTTTTTCATAAAAAACTGAACTTTAAAAGTCATATCCAGCACTTGAAAACTGCATGTCAGTAAGCACTGAATATTGTGCGAATTGTGGTACACACAGATTGGGGTGCTGACAAGAAAACTCTCCTCCATCTTTACAGGGCCAAACTGGACTATGGGTACAGCTCGGCCAGACCATCCTACCTGAAAAGTCTAAATCCTATCCACCATCAAGGGCTTTGATTGTGTCTGGGTCCGTTCCGCACCACCCCTGTTTATAGCCTTTATGCTGAGGCACGTGAACCATCCCTCTCAAATCGTCGACTAAAACTTGCCTTGAACTACTGTCTGAATCTCTCTTCTGAACCTCAGAACCCTGCATATGACTGTGTTTTTGACCTCAAGTTCCAAAAGAAATTCGATGACCACCCCAGTTCCATTCCACCCTTGCGAACTCGTATTCTTTCCCATTTGAACAAAGCAGATGTAGACCTTGGAGTAGTTTGTGATTTATTCAAGTTTCTTGATGACACTCCATGGACTTTCTTCACCTCAGAGATCTGGTTTGATTTAGCCTCTTACCGTAAAGATTCCACTAGTTTATTGGCATACAAGTCCCTTTTTTGCTGAAGTTCGAAGTTCCGGTCATTCAAAAGAATTTTCACCGACGGTTCCAAAATCTGAGGAGGGAGTTGCCTCTGCTGTGTTTTGTGCAATAGATCCCCCTTAAAGATGTTCCGAACACATTCCCACCGATAGCTCCATCTACACTGCTGAGCTAATAGCCTTGGTCCTAGTTCTGAAAATGGTCTGTAAATCCAAACATAAAGATTTCCTCATTTTGTCAGACTCCCTTTCTGCTTTGGAGGCCATTGCTGGTTGTAATGGCAAGCACCCTCAGCTGCTGAAAGTTTTTGAACTGTACACTTCTTTGAAATCAGATGTATACAACATAATTTTTGCTTGGGCTCCCAGCCATGCATAACGTGGTTGATCAACTCGCCAAGAGTGCCACAAAGGAAAGGTTGAGCGGATTGTCTATCCCTCACACTGATCTGAAACCCAAAACACAGGCTTATGTCAAAGACCTCTGGCAAGGGGAATGGAACTTGCAGACGGATAACAAATTGTACAAAATCCGTCCAAAGCTGCAAGAGATTTTACTATGTTCCCAAGGTGGCCGTAAAGACGAAACAGTCTTGTGCCGTTTGCGTACAGGTCACTCGTTTTACACCCATTCTTATCTTTTAAAAAGTGAAGAAGCTCCGTGGTGCATTCCATGTCATGTTCCACTCACTGTGAAACATATTCTTTTAGTGTTGGGACGTGCACGATGTGAGACATAAACACTTTACAGCAGACTCCATGAAAATTTGTTCAGAAATGACCCGCCTGACGTGATCTTTGAATTTCTGAAAGAGATTAACAATTTTCATCTGATCTAAGATTTTACGGAAGAAAGATTTTTAACAAACTTTCTGGTGCGTTTTTAAAAGGTGTATTTTATAGAGATGTGTGACTGGTGTGGTTTTTTTTTTTTTTTTTTTTTTTTTTTACTTCTGATATGGCCCTTTGCAGTCGACTGGGCTATAAGCAAAATACTTTACCTTACCTTACGTGTATGCACACAGACACAGACACAGACAGACAGACAGACAGACAGACAGACACACACACACAACCACACACACACACACACACACACACACACACACACACACACCACACACACATAAGCACTCGCTCACTCACTCACTCCACACACACACGCACACACACACGCACGCACGCACGCACGCACGCACGCACGCACACACGCACGCATTTACACACACACACACACACACACACACACAACACACACACACACACACACCATATAATATATAATATATATATATATAAACACTCGCTCACTTACTCACATTAACACCACACACACACACACACAACAACACACACACACACACACACACACACACACACACATTCACTCACTCACACACACACTCTGATAGCGATGCGATGACATTTTTTAGTTCTGTTGCAGGTTTTCAATTATGGAATGTCCGGATCATTCTTACCTCACTATGATATTCACCTGGTAAGCACAGAAAGTACTTCCGATAACTGTAACGGTATGAATGTGTGTGTGTGTGTGTGTGTGTGTGTGTG
>CM065739.1:47932760-47947760 GCA_033310375.1 Conus canariensis
GTGCAATGCAGTGCTGTTTATTCATTTCCAGTCGTAATTAGGCTTGCGCCGATCAATTAATCATGTTCGGTCCCTTTCGACGAATCCCAGGAGCACCTTTCGTTTTTGGTACTAACGGCAAGTTGAAGGAAGGCAAGATTGGAAGCCAGTCCACAGAGCCTGTAAACCTGGTCTTTTCCACTGTTATCCCCACTTTCACGGACGTCCTCTCGACGATTCATGGAAGTCAACAGAGTAGCCATATGTCAGTAGACAGAAACGATAGTGTGAGAGCTTGACTGCAGAAGGTCTTCTGAAATACACCCCGTGCCCTTCCCTTCCCTTATGACAAGTATTTTGGCCCTGAACTCCTTCACCCCTAGGTGGGTCAGGCCACATCCAGATCATGACTCCCAGATGCCATTTTGCTGCCAGAACTTTTCCCCCTGGTACTGCCGGAATTCGAACCAGCAACTTCCGGATGGGTGGGCGCCTCATGGCATTGCCTTTTTGGACGGGATGTCTACCCAAATCGCTACTGGACACCAGTTCAAATCTGGGAAATCTAAGCCTTATGAAGACTACGTTCGTTCTCCCGTGGCCAAGCCCAGCTTGAACTCTTTTCAGCTTGATGAGATCATTGGCAGAGTGACCTACAAATCCCATCGCTCCATCTTCCGATTTCACTAGCTTTGAATACAGGGCAGAAGGTCATACACAGACTGAGGACGAAGCTGATCTCAGGAGGTGCCATGTGCCATATTTCATTCCAGCTGAGATTTCGTTGGAGTGCTTTTTTCCACTGCTTCTGTTGGCCATACTGGACTGCCTTCTGGATTCTTTAAGCATCCTCTTCTTTCTTCAATTCCTTTGTCACCACGTCTCTCTTTGTCCGTTTGCCTTGACCATCACTTCATTCTGTCGACCCGGCCCCTCTGTTCGTGGTACATGTTCTGCTATTTCCTTAATTTTGAGGTTTTCTTTTGCCATGCCCGGTGCCTCCTGGACTTTACAATATCTGCCAATTTCTAACTTGGATAGATTGATCTCACGCCAATTTTAGCTTGGAATGATTGATCTCACAGCCAATTTCTAGCTTGGAATAGATTAATCTCACAGCCAATTTCTAGCTTGGAATAGATTGATCTCACAGCCAATGTCTAGCTTGGAATAGATTGATCTCACAGCCAATGTCTAGCTTGGAATAGGTTGATCTCACAGCCAATGTCTAGCTTGGAATAGGTTGATCTCACAGCCAATGTCTAGCTTGGAATAGATCGATCTCACAGCCAATGTCTAGCTTGGAATAGATCGATCTCACAGCCAATGTCTAGCTTGGAATAGATCGATCTCACAGCCAATGTCTAGCTTGGAATAGATCGATCTCACAGCTAATGTCTAGCTTGGAATAGATCGATCTCACAGCTAATGTCTAGCTTGGAATAGATCGATCTCACAGCCAATATCTAGCTTGGAATAGATTGATCTCACAGCCAATGTCTAGCTTGGAATAGATTGATCTCACAGCCAATCTCTGGCTTGGAATAGATTGATCTCACAGCTAATCTCTAGCTTGGAATAGATTGATCTCACAGCTAATGTCTACCTTGGAATAGATTGATCTCACAGCCAATGTCTAGCTTGGAATAGATTGATCTCACAGCTAATGTCTAGCTTGGAATAGATTGATCTCACAGCCAATGTCTAGCTTGGAATAGGTTGATCTCACAGCTAATGTCTAGCTAGGAATAGATTGATCTCACAATCTTTAGCTTGGAATAGATTGATCTCACAGCTAATGTCTAGCTTGGAACAGATTGATCTCACAGCCTTGAGACCTCCAGCCTTGCTTCATTCACTTTGTCCTCTTTGAGAATGGATTTAAGGGGTAGCTTCAACTTTATTTGGCAGTATTAGAGCGTAATGTCAGGGAGACCTGATGGGGCACCGAGCCATTTCATTGTGTATTTGATGATTTTGTTCTCCAGTGATTCTACTGCACTAGCACTGATACCGTACAAAAGATGTGTATGCACATGAGATGAAATTGTAACTTGAAATGTTAGCAGCAGAAATGTACTTCCATTTTCTGGTATGTAAATGAACACCAATTTCAACCAAAGATCGCCCTTGGCTCTAAAAGCAATGGGAGGGAGGGGAAGGGGAGAAAAAAGGGGAAGGGGAGGAAGGAGGGGAGGGGAGGAAGGATGGGTGAGTGGGGGATCTCTTGTAACTTTGCAAAACTATGTACACAGCGATTGTGGTTTTTTTTTCGCAAAGAGAAGGGAGCTCTTGGTCGATTGCATCACTTTGTTGTTATTCATTTCTGAAAGTGCTTCACAATTTTACTGAAATAAAAAGTCACTGCAATCTTAGAAATCCTTAACGCGACACGGTCAGTTCATTGTTGTTGTTGTTGTTGTTGTTGTTGTTGTTGTTGTTGTTGTAATTTCAAGGATTCTGCACGTAAGGAAGCATAGACTGTCGTTCGTATAACTTCTGTTCAGAAAGCTTTGAAACCCTGTCACTGACTTAACATTACATGTTGTGATAACAATGATGTCTGTAGCTGTTGAGAAAGCTTTGAAACCTTGTCACTGACTTAACATTACATGTTGTGATAACAATGATGTCTGTAGCTGTTGAGAAAGCGCTTGAAACCCTGTCACTGACTTAACATTACATGTTGTGTTAACAATGATGTCTGTAGCTGTTGCAATATATGATTTGGGGCTTTGGCTTTTATTTGATTTTGATAGTCCAGTGCACAGTCTCTCTTCTTCATAGTCCACTTTCCCTTTTTCGTGCGATATCAACGTGTTGATGTTATTGTGTGATGGCGACGGTCACTGTCATTGTAAGCACTTACCGCACTCTGCTCAGCTCAGCGCCAACAAAGAAACTTTCTTTCTCCCATCTTGCAATTATCTACTCACTTTTCAGATTTGAACAGGCCTACACTTAGGGCCCCGTTTCTTACTGTTTTCTTCCATGTCTTCTTCTGCCTCCATCACCAGTAGCCGGCTGTCTTTTCACAGCGACGACCACTTAGGATGGCAAACCACATAGGATGCAAACCACATAGGATGGCAAACCACTTAGGATGGCAAACCACATAGGATGGCAAAACACATAGGATGGCAAACCACATAGGATGGCAAAACACATAGGATGGCAAACCACTTAGGATGGCAAAACACATAGGATGGCAAACCACTTAGGTTGGCAAAACACATAGGATGGCAAACCACTTAGGATGGCAAAACACATAGGATGGCAAACCACTTAGGATGGCAAACCACATAGGATGGCAAACCACTTAGGTTGGCAAACCACTTAGGATGGCAAACCACATTAGGATGGCAAACCACTTAGGATGGCAAACCACTTAGGATGGCAAACCACTTAGGATGGCAAACCACATAGGATAGCAAGCCACTTAGGTTGGCAAAACACATAGGATGGCAAACCACTTAGGATGGCAAAACACATAGGATGGCAAACCACTTAGGATGGCAAACCACATAGGATGGCAAGCCACTTAGGTTGGCAAAACACATAGGATGGCAAACCACTTAGGATGGCAAAACAACATAGGATGGCAAACCACTTAGGTTGGCAAAACACATAGGATGGCAAACCACTTAGGGTGGCAACCACTCAGGATGGCAAACCACTTAGGATGGCAACCACTTAGGATAGCAAACCACTTAGGACGGCAAAGCTATCTGACAGTGGTGGACAGCGGGGGTGGGGGGTGGGGTGGGGGGCAGCCAGAGAGAGTAAAATAACCATGTCAGTTCCTGCCTATGAAAGACTGTTAGTGGAAATAGAAAGAGGGGTTACTTAACTTTCCTTGCTTCAGCAGTTATGACATGTACTAGACAGACCCTGCACAAAACCCACTACCGTCAATCCGTGAATTGTTTCACTGGACAGGATCCTGCAGCTTCTTACTCCTGGCACTGCTAAGCACTGACATGTGCATCGTTCTGCGACACATCTGACATGAGTTCTCACCAGCCAATGGCAGGCGAGAGAGAATTCAGCATCTATTTTAATGCAAAAAGATAAAATGTTCAGTAGTTCTTAAAGGCCGTAAGGGAAGTGAACTCTTGAGGTTCACCGTGGAAAGCAGAGTTTGTCTCTCTCCTTCCGCCGTTTCATTCTTCCGGCTGGGTGGACAGAGAGGGTTTTCACGCCGTAAACATTCGAACCCACGAGTGGGTTTGAACTTACGACTGTCCGCTTTACAGCCACAAACTTCAACCTTACGACTATGGGCCGTCCTGGTTGTTAGTTTATGTTTGCTTCATTCAGCATGTTGTTGTTTCTAGTGCGTATTAAATCAATGTTTGAAAGTTGTTGGGGGTGTTATGTGGTTCAGAATGTGACTGTTGCGTGTGGAACTTACTTTCAGCTGAGTGAGGTGAAGGCAGGCGGGGCCACGGCTTTTCCCCACTTGAACATCACTGTGCAGCCAGAAATTGTGAGTAAAATCCTGTGTGCACAAACTGCCTGTAAGAGAGAGAGAGAGAGAGAGAGAGAGAGAGAGAGAGAGAGTAGAGAGGAGAGAGGAGAGAGCAGGCAAATGGCAGTTAGCGCGCACGCACGCACGCACACACACACACAAACACACACACACACACACACACACACACACACTCTCTCTCTCTCTCTCTCTCTCTCCCCTCTCTCTCTCTCTCTCTCTCTCTCTCTGTCACACACGCACGCACACACATGTGCGCGCATGAAACACGTACGCACTGAGACAGACAAAGACAGAAACTGAGATACAGGAGGGGACAAGGTTGGGAGGGAACTATAGGGGTATTGAGAAAAAAAGAGGGGGTAGGGGAGGAGGGGCTTATCTTTTTACAAGAACTTGCACGATCCAGGGTAATGGAAACACGACGCATTTCTTTCTTCTTTTTTTTTTTTTTAATAGCGTTTGTAGACCAGCGCCATTATTTTATTTTTATCTATCTATCTATCTATCTATCTATCTATCTATCTATCTATCTATATCTATCTATCTATCTATCTATCATATTGTTTATTTATTCATTGATTCATTTATTTCTTTGGCTGCTTTTCCTGTTTTTATAACGCAAAGTTGGTGGATCTAGTAGAAGTAAAAATGACGACAGCAATGGGAATGATGATATTGATAAACGAAGAAAAAGATGATGATGCTAACAGTCTTACCGGCAGAACTAACTTGTAATGTGTTACTTAAGCTGTGCGTGATCTTCCTTGTTTAAGACTTATTTCATTCAGAGTCACGGCACTTTTTTTTCTCTCTCGCAGACGATCAGTACCTGACGGTAGGTCCACCAATTTCTCCGCGCCAAATATCCCTGTATCTTCCCAAATCTCCCAAATCTTCCTTTGTGAAAAAAGTGTAAAGTTAAGTCTCGCACAGATTTATGCCCCAAGCTGACTGCAAAGACCTCCAAGAAAAAAGTGCGGAAAGCAGTAAACGAAATTAAAACTGTGTATTTCTAATCAACTACCCCCTCTATAACATCTGTGATTTACGTGCCTGTAACTGTGTCATTTCTAATCAACTACCCCCTCTATAACATCCGTGATTTACGTGCCTGTAACTGTGTCATTTCTAATCAACTACCCCCTCTATAACATCTGTGATTTACGTGCCTGTAACTGTGTCATTTCTAATCAACTACCCCCTCTATAACATCTGTGATTTACGTGCCTGTAACTGTGTCATTTCTAATCAACTACCCCCTCTATAACATCTGTGATTTACGTGCCTGTAACTGTGTCATTTCTAATCAACTACCCCCTCTATAACATCTGTGATTTACGTGCCTGTAACTGTGTCATTTCTAATCAACTACCCCCTCTGTTATAATAACATCTGTGATTTACGTGCCTGTAACTGTGTCATTTCTAATCAACTACCCCCTCTGTTATAATAACATCTGTGATTTACGTGCCTGTAACTGTGTCATTTCTAATCAACTACCCCCTCTATAACATCTGTGATTTACGTGCCTGTAACTGTGTCATTTCTAATCAACTACCCCCTCTGTTATAAACATCTGTGATTTACGTGCCTGTAACTGTGTCATTTCTAATCAACTACCCCCTCTGTTATAATAACATCTGTGATTTACGTGCCTGTAACTGTGTCATTTCTAATCAACTACCCCCTCTATAACATCTGTGATTTACGTGCCTGTAACTGTGTCATTTCTAATCAACTACCCCCTCTATAACATCTGTGATTTACGTGCCTGTAACTGTGTCATTTCTAATCAACTACCCCCTCTGTTAATAACATCTGTGATTTACGTGCCTGTAACTGTGTCATTTCTAATCAACTACCCCCTCTGTTATATAACATCTGTGATTTACGTGCCTGTAACTGTGTCATTTCTAATCAACTACCCCCTCTGTTATAATAACATCTGTGATTTACGTGCCTGTAACTGTGTCATTTCTAATCAACTACCCCCTCTATAACATCTGTGATTTACGTGCCTGTAACTGTGTCATTTCTAATCAACTACCCCCTCTGTTATAATAACATCTGTGATTTACGTGCCTGTAACTGTGTCATTTCTAATCAACTACCCCCTCTATAACATCTGTGATTTACGTGCCTGTAACTGTGTCATTTCTAATCAACTACCCCCTCTGTTTATAACATCTGTGATTTACGTGCCTGTAACTGTGTCATTTCTAATCAACTACCCCCTCTGTTATAATAACATCTGTGATTTACGTGCCTGTAACTGTGTCATTTCTAATCAACTACCCCCTCTATAACATCTGTGATTTACGTGCCTGTAACTGTGTCATTTCTAATCAACTACCCCCTCTGTTATAATAACATCTGTGATTTACGTGCCTGTAACTGTGTCATTTCTAATCAACTACCCCCTCTGTTATAATACATCTGTGATTTACGTGCCTGTAACTGTGTCATTTCTAATCAACTACCCCCTCATAACATCTGTGATTTACGTGCCTGTAACTGTGTCATTTCTAATCAACTACCCCCTCTATAACATCTGTGATTTACGTGCCTGTAACTGTGTCATTTCTAATACAACTACCACTCTATAACATCTGTGATTTACGTGCCTGTAACTGTGTCATTTCTAATCAACTACCCCTCTGTTATAATAACATCTGTGATTTACGTGCCTGTAACTGTGTCATTTCTAATCAACTACCCCCTCTATAACATCTGTCATTCACGTGCCTGTAACTGTCATTTCTACCCCCTACTCTACTCTACCCCTATTTCTAATCAATACCCCCTCTGTTATAATAACATCTGTCATTCACGTGCCTGTAACTGTGCCTACAACTACTCCCTCTATAACATCTGCGATGTACGTACATGTGTTATTTCTCAGATCTGTGACTGGTTCACTTGTTGGATCTGTGGTATGCTTACATGCTGCAGGTTCAGCGGTCACATCAGTTGTATACTTAACTGTAACCGTTTAATTTATTAGATCTGTATGCACTTGCATATGATTTTCATCTCTCAGATCTGTAATGTATCTACATGTAAAAGTGTCATCTTTTAAATCTGTATGTGCTTACAGTAAAAGCGTCATTAGTTACATCTGAAAAGTATTTTTTTTCTTGTGGTTACGTCGTCTGTCATATACCTAATGGACTTATTTGTAACAGCGTCAACTGTCATATATCTGAAGCATTTGCTTTTAACAGAATCATTTGTCATAATCTCTGATGTATTTGTTGTAGTAGCGTCATCTGTTATAAGCCAAATTAGTTACTTGCAATAGCATGATCTGACAAATATGTATATACTTGAAACAGCGTCATCTGTCATATCTGTAATTTCTTTCATTCTTACGTCATTTGTCACATGTATGTAATAAATGCACTTGTAACAGCATCATCTGATCAGATGTATTTTTTGTAACAGCGTCATTTGTAACATATCTGAATATCACTTGCAACAATGTCATCTGTCATTTATCTACTGCATTCATTTGTAACATCGATATCTGTCTTATCTGTATTGCTTCTAACAGCATCAGTTGTCAGCTGTCTGTACTTTCTGTGACAACTGTATTGCATCTGTTTTCAGCACTGTCATTTACCATATCTGACATACACTTTCCTGTAACAAAGTCATCTGTCTATCCGAAATGTACTTGTCTTCAACACAGTCGTCTGTTATGTTTCCATGTTCTTTCCCGTAATAACATCATCTGTCAATCTGTAGTGTACTTCCATGTTGCAAGGTCAGTCTCTAATGTACTTTCCTGTAATAGCACACACACACACACACACACACACACACACACACACACACACACACACACACACACACACACACACAGAGATTTCTATATCCGTCTGTCTGTCTGTCTGTTTATCTATGTGTCTTACAGTCATCTGTCATGAGCCACATTATTTCCTTGCATTAGCACACTGTTTTGGAGAAGCTTTGTTTCAGAGTGATGGGCCTTGATGATGTGAGACATCAACATTTTACAGCAGACTCCATGAAAACCTTGTTGAGAGATTATACACCTGATGTGATCTTTGAATTTCTGAAAGAGATCAACATTTTTAATCTGATCTGGGATTTTACAGTAGAAAATTTTTTAACAAAATTTCCGATGTGTTTTTAGAAGGTGTATTTTAAAGGGTTGTGTGAACGAATGACTTGTGAGCTGACTTCAACGCGGTGACAGCCCTGATATGGCCCTTTGCGGTCGGCTGGACTATAAGCAACATTACCTCACCTTACTATCTGTCTGTCTGTTTGTCTATCTATATGTATGTATGTATCGATCTATCTATCTAGCTTTAGTTTTGTAAAGTTCGAAGCTGCTTTAGTTAGTACACAAAATGACTTAACGCGCAGAGGGGGTCGGTCATGGATACTGTTCTCGTTTCACCTTTGTCTGCCCTTCCCACCATCTGTAACACCACACCCAAACTGTTTCACCTTTGTCTGCCCTTCCCACCATCTATAACACCACACCCAAACTGTTTCACCTTTGTCTGCCCTTCCCACCATCTTAACACCACACCCAAACTGTTTCACCTTTGTCTGCCCTTCCCACCATCTATAACACCACACCCAAACTGTTTCACCTTTGTCTGCCCTTCCCACCATCTATAACACCACGCCCAAACTGTTTCACCTTTGTCTGCCCTTCCCACCATCTATAACACCACGCCCAAACTGTTTCACCTTTGTCTGCCCTTCCCACCATCTATAACACCACGCCCAAACTGTTTCACCTTTGTCTGCCCTTCCCACCATCTATAACACCACGCCCCAAATCACGCAACCCACATCATTACAAGGTATGGCCGAGATATGGTGGAGGGGGATCTTTTGGGCAGACTTAGCCACCAAAGAAAGACTGAATCTGATATTTACATGACTCTTTCTTCTCGTCTGTCTTCATGACTCTTTCTGTCGTCTGTCTTCCGTTTCATACTCAAACGGTTTGTGCCAGGGCGTTCCTCCACATGTCTCAGCCGGCTGTCCAGCTGTATCTCTGGCATTGTTTGTGCCAGGGCGTTCCTCCACATCTCTCAGCCGGCTGTCCAGCTGTATCTCTGGCACTGTTTGTGCCAGGGCGTTCCTCCACATCTCTCAGCTGGCTGTCCAGCTGTATCTCTGGCACTGTTTGTGCCAGGGCGTTCCTCCACATCTCTCAGTCGGCTGTCCAGCTGTATCTCTGGCACTGTTTCAGGGCAAGGCGTTGCTCTGGTACAACACCGACTCGCGAGGACAGCCGGAAAGGGATGTCATCCATGCTGGCTGTACTGTTGCTGTTGGAGCCAAGTGGGGTAGGTTTGTTTCCTTGTATGCGGCTTCGACTTCTCAGACCGTGTGCTTGTTGTTTGGTTAACACATAAAAGCTTTCAGCATGCACAAATACAGAACCTTTACAATAATAACAAGTTCCGTTATGTCAAATCTTTACTATGATAACATCCACCCACCTACCCGTCTTAGTCCTTTACCTGATGAGAAAACTTCACAATATCCAGAACCTGCTCATATGATGAGAATATTTTTTAATAACAACCAACACCTTCACATTTTACAATATATACTGCTCAAAACAATTTAATAGCCACCTGCATTTTTCATATGGTTTAGATAACGCATCGTAGTGTATAGAATTCAAAGCTTTTGTCCAGTTTTTGCACTGAAAGTGTGACAATTGCTTCAATGCAAAACTGGTTTTGGCATGTGTTCAGTTGAATCTGAGTCTAGTGGGTTGAACGAGTTCACAAAAGAAACACCGAAATCACGAAAACATGGTCGCGGTTTGCGAGCGCATAGCTGAGTTGGGCCGACTGCAAACCGCATTGCACGTGCAAGTCGTGCCTTTACTGAACACATTGCAACCAGTTTTGCTGACCAGTGGGTATAAAAAAGCCGCTTTTGGGGGTGTTTTTAACCATGCCACCAAGACGGAGATTAAATGACACTGACCGGGGAAGGGCTGTTGCTTGGCTTCAAGAAGGTATAGGCGTCAGAAAAGTTGGTCGTCGCCTTCGAGTGCATCATGCTGTCATCCAAAGACTTCGTGACCGCTTCAACGCCACTGGTAGTACTGCTGAACGAAGACGGTCTGGCAGGCCTAGGTCCACCACCAGACAGCAGGACAGACTGCTGGTTCTGACGGCGCTGAGACAAAGAACTGCCACTGCAAACAACCTCAGGCGACAAATACGTGCTGCAGCGAACGTCAACATTTCCAACCAAACTGTTCGGAACCGCCTGAGAGAAGTTGACCTCTGAGCAAGACGGCCAGCTGTTCGAGCTGTGCTGACGGTGGCTCACCGTAGGGTGCGACTGACCTGGTGCCGAGCTCATGTGGCCTGGACGAGGCAGCATTGGGCCCGGGTGATGTTTTCTGATAAGTTGCGTTTTGCTCGGCTTTTCCACGATGGTCGCATACGTGTCTGGAGGCAGACGGGGGAACACTACCTAGAAGCCAACGTAATCGAACGGGACCGGTATAGCGGGGGGGGGGGGGGGGGGGGGGGGGGGGGGGGGTTCTATCATGGTGTATAGGAAGGAACTTCAGAACCCCCCTGTACCGAGTTGAAGGCAACCTAGCTGGTATGGGGTACAGGGACAACATTCTTCAGCCTCTGGTCCTGCCTGCCTGCAAGCCCTGGTCCCTGACGCCATCCTCCAGGACGACAACGCCCGTCCCCACCATGCCAGGGTGGTAAACGTCTTCTTGGAGGAGCAGCAGGTCAACCGCCTCGACTGGCCAGCGTCCTTGCCTGACCTTAACCCGATCGAGCATGCCTGGGACGTCTTGGGGCGCCTGCTTCACGAGAACCACCCTCCAGCAGTGAACCTGGGCCAGCTCTTCGACTTCTTCATCAGCAGTGGAACAACATCCCCCAGCTGACTCTCAGGAGGCTTGTGGACTCTATGAGACTGATGTCTAGCTTGTATCCGTGCTAATGGCGGCCATACTGAGGATTGACATTGATTGTCATTTGATTTGACTGTTCTGATTTCTGAAATGTAGGTGTTCATCAATTAAGCCCATGAAGTTGTTTTTGAGCAGCTGTTATTCGTTCATTTCTGAGTCATTGTATCGTTCCGTAGATGAATGTTCAATTAAATTGTTTGAAGAAGTTATGTTGTTTTTCGGCTGAATTGTATGTGAATGTTTTCAACTGGCTCTTAAATTGTTTTGAGCAGTATACATAAACTTCATAGTGTTTATATATCTTACAACATACAAAACCTTTACGATGATAACGCTTTACAACATCCGGAACCTTCACAACAGTAAGAACACGTCATCCAGAACGTTCACAGTGATAAGAACGCTTTAGAGCATAAAAAGCCTTCACAGTGATAAGAACACTTCACAACATAGGGAACCTTCGCAATCATAAGGATTTTACACAACAACCCGAACCTTCACAATGATGTAATACTCCACAGCATCTAAAACCTTTATAGTGATAAAAACTCTTTACGAGAACACCATACAGCACCCGGATCTTTTTCAATGAAAAAAACACTACACAAAAACTCAGATCTTCATGATGATAAGAGTACTGTACGGCTCAAGAACTTTTACATTGATAAGAACACTACCCGACGTCCAGAATCTTTGCAATGATAAAAAGACTCTAGAAAACCTTGAACTTTCAAAGTAATGAAATCACTACGCGACATCAAAAACCTTCAGAATAATAAGAACACATCATTGTTTACAGAACTTTCACATTTATAATGAACTTCACAACACTCAAAATGTAAACAACGTTCACATATAAATGGAACCGAAGCCATCCTCTGGCTGATATGATTTAACAAGTTAAAACATCGGCTTAGATTTTGCCCAGAGTCAGTTTCTGGCCTCATGTCATCATAATGACATCTGGATTCTACTGGCGGCAAACATCAAGAATAGGTCTCGTGCTGGGCATCAATGGCAGACTACCTTCTAACAACAGTCCTTCGCTACAAATGGATTTTTACGTTCTTTGTCTTTTGCGATGTTGAATATCATTATAAACAACACAAAACCATCTACAGTGTGTGATCTACAATAGATCTATCATTGTGAATTACAGTGGAACACGATCGAGAGCGTTTGCACTCGTAGATAATTGTAGAAGAAGTGGCGGAACAGACGCCGTGTGTCTCCAAACGTGAAAATATAGGCTAGTTTGTTTATATAACTCTGCAAATAAGCGAACTTTAACATGTGTTGGCATTGTCATATCAAGTCTTAACGTCTTCTAACTTGAGTAGTCAAACAAGATTTTTAGTGATCGAAACGTCAGCCTCAAGTTTTAATTCTGCCATTTTTCGAAGCATCGTGTCAGTGAACGCCTTTCGATAAGACATAAGCTATGTCAGTGAACGCCTTTCGATAAGACATAAGCTATGTCAGTGAACGCCTTTCGATAAGACACAAGCTATGTCTTATTGAAAAACCGCTGCACTAGTCAGAAATAAACAAAATGAAGTCAAGAATTTTAAATCACTTGAAACTAGTGGGCGCTAAATGGCAGAATGACAGTTTTCCATACCGTAAATGAAATTTGCTTCAAGTATTGCAGGCAGCATGTGAATTCTAAACCAGTTTAAGTTTTCCCCCAGTTTATTTCATTCTACACGGAGGACAATTTTGACAAAAAAGGCCGATTTTGGCCCTTGTCATGTAAATTGTTGTAAAATTGCAGTAACTCAAAAACGAGTTTAAAATAAAATTAAAAGTTCCACCGACTCACTAGCTTTTGATTATTAGATTCTAACAAACGTGAATATGCTTTTGTTTTGTTTTGTTTTGAATTGCATTTTTATGGACTAACCAGCTAGCTAACCAAATAACTAAACTAAACTGACTAACTAGTTGATTAGTAATGAATGAACAAATGAATGAATGGATCAGTCAAAATGACTGACTGATTGATTAATTCATGTGTTATTGATTGATCGATCGATCGATCGATTGATTGATTCATTCATTGTGTGTGTGTTGAAACACAAGTTTAAAGCTGTGATACAAGTTAAGGTTAAACAGGATGAAGGTTGCACAGTCAGGTGTAGGTGCAGTGAGCTGTCAGAGGGTCACCGTGTCTCGGGCATGGCGTGATGGAATGCAGAGGCTGTCCCTTCCCTTCCGCCGCCTTCACCCTTCCCACAATGAACGGACTGCTGGGAAGTCCCTTTCCTTCCCACAATGAACGGACTGCCTTTCCTTCCCACAATGAACGGACTGCCTTTTCTTCCCACAATGAACGGACTGCCTTTCCTTCCCACAATGAACGGACTGCCTTTCCTTCCCACAATGAACGGACTGCTGGGAAGTCCCTTTCCTTCCCACAATGAACGGACTGCTGGGAAGCTGTTTTCCTTCCCACAATGAACGGACTGCTGGGAAGCTGTTTTCCTTCCCACAATGAACGGTCTGCTGGGAAGCTGTTTTCCTTCCCACAATGAACGGTCTGCTGGGAAGCTGTTTTCCTTCCCACAATGAACGGACTGCTGGGAAGCTGTTTTCCTTCCCACAATGAACGGACTGCTGGGAAGCTGTTTTCCTTCCCACAATGAACGGACTGCTGGGAAGCTGTTTTCCTTCCCACAATGAACGGACTGCTGGGAAGCTGTTTTCATGTCGGAAAAATCCGACCCCACGTGTGGTCCGAACTCGCGACCGCTGACTCCACAAGCAAACGTTTTAAACGTTTGTCTTCGTATTACAAAGTGTACGCAGTAAATACGATTTCCACAACTGATTCCATTTAGACTCCATCCAAAGGCTGTGTCTGTTTACGGAAAACTGTACAAATTAACGTATGACAACCCCCCCCCCCCTCCCCCCGCCTCCACCCCAACATGTACTCAGTAACTCCCAAATCAAAGACCAGACTAAAACAGACTGCAGCGTTACTTCCAGCGAGGCAAAGTGGACAGAAACACACACAACCTGTGTCATCTTCAGAGTCACAAACACCACATATGCACACATGAAAACCCACCTCCCGGATCACTACCTGCAGCAGACTAGACGATGACAGAAGTGGAGACGCAGAGATGTGAATGTCTTGAACCATACCTAGTGCATGGCAAAGCAGTGGCTTGGTGCCATCAAATGATCACGGGATCGTTTTTGCAATGGAAACGACATAACATGTTCCACTGTCATGGATCGGCTTTACTTATTTTCATTTCTGATCATTTCTGTGCTTTCTCGACGTTTTGATGTGGACCCACAGCGCAGTTGTTTTAATGTAGAGCCCACAGCAACTACTGACTGGATTGGCGCAGTTGTTTTAATGTAGAGCCCACAGCAACTACTGACTGGATTGGCGCAGTTGTTTTAATGTAGAGCCCACAGCAACTACTGACTGGATTGGCGCAGTTGTTTTAATGTAGAGCCCACAGCAACTACTGACTGGATTGGCTCAGTTGTTTTAATGTAGAGCCCACAGCAACTACTGACTGGATTGGCGCAGTTGTTTTAATGTAGAGCCCACAGCAAC
>CM065739.1:47955260-47957760 GCA_033310375.1 Conus canariensis
TGCATGAGACAGTGTGTGTGTGTGTGTGTGTGTGTGTGTGTGTGTGTGTGTGTGTGTGTGTGAGAGAGAGAGAGAGAGAGAGAGAGAGAGAGAGAGAGAGAGAGAGAGAGAGAGGAGGTCTCAGTGGAGGAGCGAAGAGGGCAAGTGTAGTACTAGAGTAGGTCAAAGGTCAAGATCAGAAAGCGGCATAACAGCTGCTGTGGTGCGGTGATCAGCGTCACAAACTGCTCACCGTGAAGTCGTGGAATCGAGTCTCGTTCATTCATTCGTTCGATTTGTTTTTCGTCCCCGGCCTGCTCTTCCTCAGTTCTGGCTGTGCTGTAAGCTTGAGCCACAGAGTCAGGTTCGTTCTCTTTGTTGATATATCTTTGACAGAGCAAATTTCTTCACCATCATCGCTTTGTTGATATATCTTTGACAGAGCAAATTTCTTCACCATCACCGCTTTGTTGATATATCTTTGACACATCAAATTTCTTCACCATCACCGCTTTGTTGATATATCTTTGACACATCAAATTTCTTCACCATCACCGCTTTGTTGATATATCTTTGACACATCAAATTTCTTCACCATCACCGCTTTGTTGATATATCTTTGACACATCAAATTTCTTCACCATCACCGCTTTGTTGATATATCTTTGACACATCAAATTTCTTCACCATCACCGCTTTGTTAATATATCTTTGACACATCAAATTTCTTCACCATCACCGCTTTGTTGATATATCTTTGACACATCAAATTTCTTCACCATCACCGCTTTGTTGATATATCTTTGACACATCAAATTTCTTCACCATCACCGCTTTGTTGATATATCTTTGACACATCAAATTTCTTCACCATCACCGCTTTGTTGATATATCTTTGACACATCAAATTTCTTCACCATCACCGCTTTGTTGATATATCTTTGACACATCAAATTTCTTCACCATCACCGCTTTGATCGAAGATGGATAGACTACATCCTGCGTGTTGTCACCCCCACCCCCCCCTCCCCACCACACACACATTAGGCCTAGTGCACATTTTATGGGGCAAAATATAAAAAATTCACGACATCTAACAAATCTTGGAAAGAGATGAGGTTAGTTACCGCCAAGGACACAGACACACAGTGTCTAGTCCTGTTCTCTGTTTGTCTGTGTCCTTGGCGGTAACTAACCCCCTCTCTTTCCAAAATTGGCTTCTTTTTCCACCTCAGTCACTTCATTTGGAAACTTACATCTAACAACATGAGTCTTGTTAAAGCACAATTGACTTATAGTCTTGTTAAAGCACAATTGACTTATAGTCTTGTTAAAGCACAATTGACTTATAGTCTTGTTAAAGCACAATTGACTTATAGTCTTGTTAAAACACAATTGACTTATAGTCTTGTTAAAGCACAATTGACTTATAGTCTTGTTAAAGCACAATTGACTTCTAGTCTTGTTACAGCACAATTGACTTATGGGCAAAAAGTTTATTTTTCAGCCCCAAAACGCTCTTGGAAAAAAAAGTGATTTATCGTCAGTAAAGTTTTTCAGTCAGCTCTTAGCGTACCTGTACACACAGATACGTTCATTACACACGTACTTGTAAACACAGATACATTCATTACACACGTACCTGTAAACACAGATACGTTCATTACACACGTACCTGTACACACAGATACGTTCATTACACACGTACCTGTACACATAGATACGTTCATTACACACGTACCTCTACACACAGATACGTTCATTACACACGTACCTGTACTCATAGATACGTTCATTACACACGTACCTCTACACACAGATACGTTCATTACACACGTACCTGTACACATAGATACGTTCATTACACACGTACCTGTACACACAGATACGTTCATTACACACGTACCTCTACACACAGATACGTTCATTACACACGTACCTGTACACATAGATACGTTCATTACACACGTACCTCTACACACAGATACGTTCATTACACACGTACCTGTACACATAGATACGTTCATTGCACACGTACCTCTACACACAGATACGTTCATTACACACGTACCTGTACACACAGATACGTTCATTACACACGTACCTGTACACACAGATACGTTCATTACACACGTACCTGTACACATAGATACGTTCATTACACACGTACCTCTACACACAGATACGTTCATTACACACGTACCTGTACACATAGATACGTTCATTACACACGTACATGTACACATAGATACGTTCATTACACACGTACCTCAACACACAGATACGTTCATTACACACAAAGAGGTAACTTACTACGTCTCTTAGACCAACGTCACTGGCTACAGCCAAACACACCACCACAAGCCTCTGTTGTGTCACACTCTGTGAGAATTGATTTGTTCTGGCTACAGCCAAACACACCACCACAAGCCTCTGTTGTGTCACACTCTGTGAGAATTGATTTGTTCTCAGACCCAGAAGCCACCATATCTTCAGTTCGTCAAACTTTATACAAACGAAT
>CM065739.1:47962760-47977760 GCA_033310375.1 Conus canariensis
TGAAATTTGTCGGATTTTCTGACTTGACGGAATATTCTGAAGCAACTTCTTAGGATTTTCAGGTGTGAAATAGAAAATTGAAACTTTAGGTTTTGGTACGTGTTTCAAGTTCTAGTTTCATGGAGTTCCTTTTGCAGTTGATGACATAAGATTTATTTATATGATTTCTCAGCAAAGCGGGAAAAAATTGTGCCATCAGCATATAACATAAGAAACATCTATAAGTACTTTTAAATTTTTGTAAGTTCAGGTTACAATGAAGAGTAGAACCAGAAGTGAGACCTATCGGTAAGATGTGATGAAGATCATTTGGAAAAAGTGTAAAGAAGAAAGTCTGTGTTCTTGCCAAACGCCTGTGACACTTCTCCATGACAGTTTTCCCCATCAAAGAAAATCAAATCTGAAGTGTCTTGCCAGAAATACCGCGCTTTTTCAGTTGTCGCTACGTTTTCCTCTCAACAGATCTGCACAGAATCAGACGTGTACCACTACTGTTACTATCCCCAAATGAATCCTTTGTTTTCAGTGACTCGCGACTCCAGCCAAGTAGGCCTATTCCAGGTCAAGCGATGAAATTGTTTTAATTCTTGCCTGCTAGCATGGCGGTGTGCACATGAAAGCTAGGATGAATGTGGACAGTAACGATAAAGTGCCCCAGCACTTTGTGTTGGACTGTGCTTCAAGTCTCACGACTTGACCAGACGAGGGAAATCATCGGACACTATGCAGACCTTCTTCAGCCTCACTTGTTTTCATGTGGAGACACAGTCACACTTGATCCCATATCACCGTTTTGCAGATGCGGGCCTAGTGCGTCTAAAAGATTGATTTTGGTGTGATTCGAACATTTTCAATGTGTTTTCTTGTCTGAAGCGGTGTCAGTCTAGATTCAATATTCAACAAGACTGCTTACTCAGTGCGCACGCGAGCAGGTTGGCCTTCAGCCTTTTCCTGACGGTAGCCCACGCTCTTTGTCCGCCGGTTTGTAATGCAGACTCTAGAAGGATACAGTATCCGCTTGACATCACACACACACACACACACACACACACACACACACACACACACACACACACACCACACACAGAGAGAGAGAGAGAGAGAGAGAGAGAGAGAGAGAGAGAGAGAGAGAGTATGTGTGTGTGTATGTGTGTGTGCAGCAGAGCTGATTACCATAACCTGGTCAAGTTGTCCAGCCTGCGTTCAAACTTTCCCATTTTGACGCGCTTCAGTTCTCTGTCATCGCCCATGTAGCTAGGATATGGATTTGCTTTCCCCAAATAAAACTCAATGAATTACACACAAACTAGTTTGACACAAAAATATATCAGGTGACTAATATTAATTCGCAAGGAGGTCTTCGGCGAAAACATGGAGATTAAGGACAGTAAAACGTCACTACCTCAAAGGTTCCACTGATCTCTCACCTCAAAGGTTCCACTGATCTCTCACCTCAAAGGTTCCACTGATCTCTCACTCAAAGGTTCCACTGATCTCTCACCTCAAAGGTTCCACTGATCTCTCATCAAAGGTTCCACTGATCTCTCACCTCAAAGGTTCCACTGATCTCTCACCTCAAAGGTTCCACTGATCTCTCACCTCAAAGGTTCCACTGATCTCTCATCAAAGGTTCCACTGATCTCTCACCTCAAAGGTTCCACTGATCTCTCATCAAAGGTTCCACTGATCTCTCACCCTAAAGTGCCACTGATCTCCTACCTCAAGGTTCCATATCTTCACTCAAAGGTTCCACTGGATCTCTCACATCAAGTTCACTGTCTCTCATCAGGTTCCACTGATCTCTCACTCAAGGCTCCACTGATCTCTCACCTCAAAGGTTCATATCGTCACCGCAAAGGTTCACTGATCTCTCACTCAAAGGTTCACTGATCTCTATCAAGGTTCCACTGATTCTTCACCTCAAAGGTTCCACTGATCCTCTCACCTGTCAGGCTCACTGGATCCGCACCAAGGTCCACGATCTCTCACCCCAAAGGTTCACTGAAATTCTCATCACAAGGTTACCACTGATCTCTCATCAAAGTTCCACTGATCTCTCACCTCAGGTCCTGATCTCTCACTCAGGTCCACATGACTCTCACCCAATGGTGTCCACTGATCTCTCACAGGTTCACTGAACTCACCTCAAGGTTCCACTGATCTCTCACCTCAAAGGTTCCACTGATCTCTCACCTCAAAGGTTCCACTGATCTCACCTCAAAGGTTCCACTGATCTCTCACCTCAAAGGTTCCACTGATCTCACCTCAAAGGTTCCACTGATCTCTCACCTCAAAGGTTCCACTGATCTCTCACCTCAAAGGTTCCACTGATCTCTCACCTCAAAGGTTCCACTGATCTCACCTCAAAGGTTCCACTGATCTCACCTCAAAGGTTCCACTGATCTCTCACCTCAAAGGTTCCACTGATCTCTCATCAAAGGTTCCACTGATCTCTCACCTCAAAGGTTCCACTGATCTCTCACCTCAAAGGTTCCACTGATCTCTCAGCTCAAAGGTTCCACTGATCTCTCATCAAAGGTTCCACTGATCTCTCATCAAAGGTTCCACTGATCTCTCACCTCAAAGGTTCCACTGATCTCTCACCTCAAAGGTTCCACTGATCTCTCACCTCAAAGGTTCCACTGATCTCTCACCTCAAAGGTTCCACTGATCTCACCTCAAAGGTTCCACTGATCTCTCACCTCAAAGGTTCCACTGATCTCTCATCAAAGGTTCCACTGATCTCACCTCAAAGGTTCCACTGATCTCTCACCTCAAAGGTTCCACTGATCTCTCACCTCAAAGGTTCCACTGATCTCTCACCTCAAAGGTTCCACTGATCTCTCACCTCAAAGGTTCCACTGATCTCTCACCTCGAAGGTTCCACTGATCTCACCTCAAAGGTTCCACTGATCTCTCACCTCAAAGGTTCCACTGATCTCTCACCTCAAAGGTTCCACTGATCTCTCATCAAAGGTTCCACTGATCTCTCACCTCAAAGGTTCCACTGATCTCTCACCTCAAAGGTTCCACTGATCTCTCAGCTCAAAGGTTCCACTGATCTCTCATCAAAGGTTCCACTGATCTCTCATCAAAGGTTCCACTGATCTCTCACCTCAAAGGTTCCACTGATCTCTCACCTCAAAGGTTCCACTGATCTCTCACCTCAAAGGTTCCACTGATCTCTCACCTCAAAGGTTCCACTGATCTCTCAGCTGACCTAAGCAATGCCATTGACTCGCTTCCTGGTCCAAGGTCACAGAATGACTGGTGCTACTCACTCCATGTGAGCAGCGTGTCTCCCTGTCCTCTGGCCTATCAGGGCAAAACGTGGGCAGCACAAAGACCCGGGTCAACGTACGCAGGACTACATGACCAGCACAATGACCGGCTTTCCTCTCTACAGGTCACCATTCCATGTGAGCAGCGTGTCTCCCTGTCCTCTGACCTGTCAGGGCAAAACGTGGACAGCACAGAGACCCGAGTCAACGTACGCAGGACTACATGACCAGCACAATGACCGGCCTTCCTCTCTGCAGGTCACTCACCTCTCTCTTTCACTGGCCTCAGTGGACACTATGCCCGCATTGTGTACGTCTCTGCAAGCAGGACACGGGGAACTAACTGCTAACCCACATTCCTAGACACGCACTGACTGTTATCTGTACAAACCGCGTTCACGTTTGGAATGGACGGGCTGTGTATTGGTTGATTAAATGACATAAGGGGGTGGAGGGCCTGAGAGATCCCAAGGGGTTGGAGAGACAGGGAAGGGGGGGGGGGGGGGGGTCTTCATCAAATTGAATTGCGAGAAGTAGGAAGATAGACGTCGCTTTTGCAAAAAGCGATAGATATCGAAATCTATTCATACCAAGGATTCTGTCTCGACGCTGACATGTATACGCTGTGTGGCTACATATGTGCAAGTGTGTGTGCGTGCGTGCGTGCGCGCGCGCGCGCGCGTGTGTGTGTGTTTGCGTGTGCATGCGTGCGTGCGTGTGTTGTGTGCGTGGGTGTGTGTGTGTTGTGTGTGTGCGTGCGCGCATGTGTGTCTGTGTGTTGGTGTTAGTGTGTGTGTGTGTGTGTGTGTGTGTGTGTGTGTGTGTGTGTGTGTGTGTGTGTGTGTGTGTGCAGCAGAGCTTGTGTGCCTGTAAGTTTACTGTGAGTGACCTTACAGTCGGAGGTCAGGGGGAGGGACGGGGGAAGGAAGGCAAGGAGTAGTTTTTGCTTCCATTACGTGCCAGTGCTGTGATGGTTTTGAAGACAAGGAAAGAGAGGGGGAGGGATGAAAGAAGGGAGGAGAGAAGGGGGGAGGGATGAGAAGAGAGAGGGGGAGGGATGAGAAGAGAGAGGGGGAGGGATGAGAAGAGAGAGGTCAAATTAGTCTTTTTTTATGTCGCCTGAATGAACCGTCATTGTCTGGACAAATCGCATTTCTTCGCTTCTGCCTTTATTACTTTATGGACACATGACGTATTTGGAATGTATGTATGTGCAACAAACTATGTTTTCAGTCGCACATATACTTCTTCATTGATGTACATGTTTTGGGAGCAACAGCAGCGGCAGATCCTGGGGACCCTCAGGGACTGCCTCAGGCCTGTGTCATCGCTGATGGGTAACACAAAAGATGAGTCTAGCCTCTGAGGCTTTGCTATGCAGTCTTTTAGGATGATGGAGTCATACCCAGACCAAGTAAGCCTAGGGTGTAGGGAAAATGCCGGAAACAAGAGTGTTTGTCATACAAGACGAGGGCAGACAATCAGAAGCACTTGTTCTTTAAAGCTTCCAGTCTTTGTTGACTGTGTGCTGTCCACGTCCCATGTTCAGTGTCATCAGCTTGTGGAGTCTGGTCTTCATTGGCAGACTACTGTGTCATGCTGGTTCCAGGGACGTGTTCATCTATCTGATGTGGAGCTTTCCACCTCTCTCAGTGTCTGTCCCTTCATCGACATGCTGACTACTATTGGTTGATTGAAATTGGTGACCAACACTTTACTCTCTTCTGCGCTCACTTGATGGGTTATTTCAACATGTTAACACTATGACTGTCTACAAGTATCAAGTCAGATCCATGCAAGACACATGTCACGGACACAAATAATCATTTTCTTTCCAGTAAAAATAAAAACCACACACACACACACACACACACACACACACACACACACACACACACACACACACACACACCACTTCATATTTTGAAGAGACAATTTTCATCAAGGTATTTCTGTTGTTTATCTTTTCTATCAAAAATGTAATGAAATCATAAGAAAAACAATATTTTTCCTGCATGAAAGAGAGCATCTCCTCTCTCTCTCTCTCTCTCTCTCTCCTCTCTCTCTCTCTCTCTCTCTCTCTCTCTGCGGGTTCATTTACCGCAATTTGCTCGGCATTCATGCTTTGCTTGGTTCCTCCATTTTAAAAAAAATGGCAAAATGAAAAAAAGCTATGGGTCCAGACAATTTGGATGCACAGATATTATTTTAACCTTGCTCCAACTTATATCGTAGGCTCCTTTATATTCGTTTATAACTCAGGTAATGACTGCAATCATTTCCCGCCTTCTTAAATCTTCTTTCGCCGTCTTGTAATTCTTCTCTTTTTCGAACACAAAACATCTTTTTATACAAATCCAGTACAAGCACTACAATCCCTCCTTTTCCTCACACCAAAAACGTTATCTAGTTTCAAAATTGTTCATAAGTGTTATTTTGTCATGCTCATGCTCATTCATAATAATAACGGTAACTGTTGTTGTTTTTTTTTAACCAAACCTGAAACCTGTTCATTCTAGTAGATTAAAGTAAGATGTTTTCTTTTAGTTGAACAAAAGTAAAATCAAAGCAAAGTGTTTCTTTTCGTTTGAACACTTTAAAAAATCGTTTCTTTAAAGGTATTGTCCACCAATTTTTTAAAGTATACTTACTTACTTACGCCTACAACCCCTTCTGGGGCATAGGCCGCCGACAAGGGTCCTCCAGGCATCACGGTCCAGGGCGATTCTCTCCAGCTGGTTCCAGGTTTTCCCCAACGCTGTCACGTCTGCCTGCAGGTCTCGGCGCCAGGAGTTCCTTGGGCAGCCTCTCTTTCTTTTCCCCTGCGGGTTCCAGGACAATGCCTGCCTGGTGGTGTTGTCGGCAGATAATTTAAAGTATAATGTCCACCAAAATGTCATTATCTTCTTTTTTCTTGTTATTTGGAGTTCGACGTTCATTTGTTTTCTGCTACAACTGACAACTTTCACTCTTCCATCACATTCACTGCTACAACTGACACCTTTCACTCTTCCATCACATTCACTGCTACAACTGACACCTTTCACTCTTCCATCACATTCACTGCTACAACTGACACCTTTCACTCTTCATCACATTCACTGCTACAACTGACACCTTTCACTCTTCCATCACATTCACTGCTACAACTGACACCTTTCACTCTTCCATCACATTCACTGCTACAACTGACACCTTTCACTCTTCCATCACATTCACTGCTACAACTGACACCTTTCACTCTTCCATCACATTCACTGCTACAACTGACACCTTTCACTCTTCCATCACATTCACTGCTACAACTGACAACTTTCACTCTTCCATCACATTCACTGCTACAACTGACACCTTTCACTCTTCCATCACATTCACTGCTACAACTGACAACTTTCACTCTTCCATCACATTCACTGCTACAACTGACACATTTCACTCTTCCATCACATTCACTGCTACAACTGACAACTTTCACTCTTCCATCACATTCACTGCTACAACTGACACCTTTCACTCTTCCATCACATTCACTGCTACAACTGACAACTTTCACTCTTCCATCACATTCACTGCTACAACTGACACCTTTCACTCTTCCATCACATTCACTGCTACAACTGACACTTTCACTCTTCCATCACATTCACTGCTACAACTGACACCTTTCACTCTTCCATCCACATTCACTGCTACAATGACAACTTTCACTCTTCCATCACATTCACTGCTACAACTGACACCTTTCACTCTTTCACCACATTCACTGCTACAATTGACAACTTTCACTCTTCCATCACATTCACTGCTACAACTGACACCTTTCACTCTTCCACCACATTCACTGCTACAATGACAACTTTCACTCTTCCATCACATTCACTGGCTGATTCACTCCGTTGATTCTCTACATGTTTCCTTCCTTATCAAATTATTCTCTACATGTTTCCCTTCCTTATCAAATTATTCTCTACTGTTTCCCTCCTTATCCAATTATTCTCTACATGTTTCCCTTCCTTTCCAATTATTCTCTACATGTTTCCCTTCCTTATCCAATTATTCTCTACATGTTTCCCTTCCTTATCAAATTATTCTCTACATGTTTCCCTTCCTTATCCAATTATTCTCTACATGTTTCCCTTCCTTATCAAATTATTCTCTACATGTTTCCCTTCCTTATCCAATTATTCTCTACATGTTTCCCTTCCTTATCCAATTATTCTCTACATGTTTCCCTTCCTTATCCAATTATTCTCTACATGTTTCCCTTCCTTATCAAATTAAATGAAGCAGATACTAGGGAATACAAAGATGTAAACCATGTTAACTTCAGTAGGGAAAGGAAAAAGAAATCAGTTGAGAAAACAAAGCTTTTAGTTTCACCAAAGGAGGGAAGAGTTCACTGGGCAAATAAACACAGCAAGCGTGAACCGCACCATGTTTTTTTTATCTTTCTAGTACAGATAAATAATAATTAGATTAATAATAAGATGTTGTGTCGGACACTGGCACCACAATAGTCTGATAATGATCACCACACAATATAAGGAAAAACAAAAAGCAGAGTGTGAACCAGACATGGGCAATACACACTCCAGAAAACACACACACACACACACACACACACACACACACACACACACACACCACACACACACGCACACACACACACACACACACACACCGCGCGCGCACGCACGCACGCACGCACGCACGCACGCACGCACGCACGCACGCACACACACACACACACACACACACACACACACACACACACACACACTCACGTAACTGAGGTACAGAACATCTGGCAATTATTTGCATGATGAATCCAGGTTCCATGAATCTAACCGTCACAGACGAAGTCTTGAAGATGGGCAGGTGCTCTACGATGTCTTCCCTAATGACGAAGGTAACCACCGGTGGAGCTGGTGCTGTGGGTGATGTAGACTGGTGATCACCAGTGAAGCTGGTGCTGTGGGTGATGTAGACTGGTGATCAGCTCCGGTGAAGCTGGTGCTGTGGGTGATGTAGACTGGTGATCACCAGTGAAGCTGGTGCTGTGGGTGATGTAGACTGGTGATCACCAGTGAAGCTGGTGCTGTGGGTGATGTAGACTGGTGATCACCAGTGAAGCTGGTGCTGTGGGTGATGTAGACTGGTGATCACCAGTGAAGCTGGTGCTGTGGGTGATGTAGACTGGTGATCAGCTCCGGTGAAGCTGGTGCTGTGGGTGATGTAGACTGGTGATCACCGGTGAAGCTGGTGCTGTGGGTGATGTAGACTGGTGATCACCAGTGAAGCTGGTGCTGTGGGTGATGTAGACTGGTGATCACCAGTGAAGCTGGTGCTGTGGGTGATGTAGACTGGTGATCACCAGTGAAGCTGGTGCTGTGAGTGATGTAGACTGGTGATCACCAGTGAAGCTGGTGCTGTGGGTGATGTAGACTGGTGATCAGCTCCGGTGAAGCTGGTGCTGTGGGTGATGTAGACTGGTGATCACCAGTGAAGCTGGTGCTGTGGGTGACGTAGACTGGTGATCACCAGTGAAGCTGGTGCTGTGGGTGATGTAGACTGGTGATCACCAGTGAAGCTGGTGCTGTGAGTGATGTAGACTGGTGATCACCACTGCTGAAGCTGGTGCTGTGGGTGATGTAGATTGGTCTACGTTGGCGTTAACACCATCACTGGTACTGGCTCATGGTGTAGAGGAGTCTGGTGCCTCACGTACATATGGTCGTGTGTGCGTGATGTGGCGTTTCACCAAACGGCTCTTGTCTGCTGACTGGAGTACAACCTGGTTCCCAATCTCTCCAACATCTTGGTATGGCTGTGAGTTGAATGTGGTAGAGACATTCAGATACCCTCCATGTTGTGAATGAAACTTCAGTGAGACATTGAGATACCCTCCATGTTGTGAATGAAACTTTAGTATGACATTGAGATACCCCTCCATGTTGTGAATGAATCTTTAGTGTGACATTCACACACCCCTCCATGCTGTGATTGAAACTTCAGTGAGACATTGAGATACCCTCCATGTTGTGAATGAAACTTCAGTGAGACATTGAGATACCCTCCTTCTTCTTCTTCTTCCTCGTTCGCCATCCCGTTAGATGAGCAGCCCGGTGTCCTCGATGAAGGCTGCCGTCCGTCGCAGTTCCTCCAGGGTGCCATACAGCTTGGCTTCCACTGCTGTCGGTGTTGGCCAGTACTTTCTCCTGGATGCTGCATACGTCGTACAGACTTGAAGGATGTGGTCAGTTGTCATTGGTCCCTCACTACAAGGGCACTCTCCACTCTGTCCAATGCCAAATTTTGTGTGCATGTGGTGGAGCAGGCGATTGTGTCCAGTCCTCAGGCGGAAGATCTTGACCTGTTCCCGTCGTCCCAGCAAATGGTATGTGTCTTCTGGGTTGTATTTGGGATGCAGGAGGCGCCATTTTATTCCTTGTTGTGCCTTGATGATTGTCTTAATTTCATCGTATGACACCAGGTTGTTGGCCTGCTCCTTCTGTGCACCATCTTTTGCCAGAATGTCCGCTTTTTCGTTGCCTCTGATGCCACAGTGTGCTGGTACCCATTGTATCACCACTTTCTCCACTCTGGCACTCAGGGCAACAAGGGCTGAAGTGATATGGTTCTGTTCTTTGCAGCGGGAGTTCTTGAGGGCTTGGAGCACGGAGAGAGCGTCAGAGAAGACCACCACCTGCCCTGTTGTTCTTTTGGAGTTCTGCAAGACTGTTGTGGCTGCCTCACAGAGGGCTTCTCGCTCAGCTCGGAAGTTGGTGGAGTATTTTCCTGTTGGAATTGCAATTTCTTCATCTCCGTCTTTGTATCGAAGGAAGATTCCAGCTCCACCATCCCTCGTTGCCTCTGTGGCGGAGCCATCTGTGAAGACATGAGTCCAGTCTTCCTGGGGATATTGGTTGCAGATGTACTCCATGGCCAGGGCCTTCCTTTGGGTGTCTGACTGTATTCCTCTCTTCTCCACTCCGGGAATGCTGGCGACGACTGTTGGGAACACCTGCCTCTTCCAAGATGGGTGGGTGACATTTGCCGGGATAGGCTTTGCTTCGTGTTCCATCAAGACTGGGCTTTGTCTTTCAAGGCGTCTTGACTGGCAGATGAAGCTGCCTCTTTTCAACCGGCTCTTGGTGGGTCTGCTCATTCTGTTGTTCATTGGATGGTTTTCAAGGCGTTTGAATTTTGCTGCTTGGATGAGGATCTTTGTGTCCCTTCTGTCCTCTAATGACTGTAGCCCAGTGGTCTCTTCCATCTTCAGGATTGGGGTGGATCTCATGGCGCCAATTATGACACGCTGAGCTTGGTTCTGTATCTTATTGAGGTGGTTGAGGTTAGACTTTGCAGCTGATGCCCATGCTGACGTCCCGTACTCAACTACAGGTCGGACTCTCCCTGTATAGAGTCTCTTCAGGATACGTTCGTCAGCCCCCCAGTTCGTCCCCGCAAGTTTCCTCATGATCGCCAGTCTCAACTTGGCCTTGCTACAGCATCTGGTGATCTGCTGTTTCCAAGTGAGCCTGCGATCAAAGGTCACTCCCAGGTAGGTAGGTGTGGGTTCCTCTGCAAGCCTTTGGTTGTTCAGTGTCAGCTTCGCCTCTTGCTTCTTGCTGGATAGGCTGAAGACTGTGTAGGTTGTTTTGCTTGAGTTGACAGAGACAAGCCATTCCTTGGTCCAGTCGCTGATCTTGTTGAGCGCAGTCTGGAGGCGTACCTGTGCTGTGGTGGTGTACTCTTCAGAGCACCAAAGCACCAGGTCATCTGCGTAGATCGCTCCTCTGACCCCTTTTGGCAGTTCTCTGACGATGTCATCTATGAAGATGAGGAACAACGTTGGCGAAAGGACTCCTCCTTGTGGTACTCCCTGTCTCAGCACCTTCTTCTTGCTTTTCTGGCCCTGAATCTTGACTCGGGCTTGGCGATTGTGTAGGTACTGGCTGATCCAGGTGTACATCCCCCCAGACACACCACATCGCCGTAGTTTGAGCCTAAGTCCGTCCTTCCAGACTTTGTCGAACGCCTTCTCCATGTCAATCCAGACAGCAAGCGTGTTCTTCTTTTCTTGGAAAGCGTCCTCAATGCTTTGCGTGATGAATGTGATCTGGTCTTCTGTTGATCTGTGTTGGCGGAAGCCTGCCTGTTCAGGGCTCAGCAGCTGATGCTCCTCAAGGTGCCAGACAAGCCTTGTGTTGACAAGTCTCTCCATCAGCTTTCCTAAGCAGCTTGTAAGGCTGATGGGTCTGTAGCTGTCAGCCTTCGACTTGTCCTTTCCCTTTTTGTGAATGGGGATCATGTCTGCTTCCCTCCAACACTGTGGTACTGATCCTGTCTTCCAGCTGGAGTTAAAGATTTTTAGAAGGACTGCCTTGCTCTTCATCCCAAGATGCAGAATCATTTCATTTGTGATTCCGTCTGGTCCAGGTGACTTCTTCAGGTTGAGGCTCTGCAACGCTTCCTCCAGCTCTTTCTCTGTGAAAGCTGTGGTCATGACTTCCTCTTGGGGCTCTTCCTCATGAAGTTCACCTTGGGCCCTGTGCACTGCAGCTCTATGTTCAGGAGGGACTTCCAGATTGCTGATGTTTTCATAGACGTCTATGAAGTGGTCTGCTGCTTTCTTTCCAGAGAGGTAATTTCCATTCTCTTGTATTGTTATAGTGGTGTGACTTGTTGTTTCATTACAGAGGGTTCTAGCCAGTTTCCACAGCTTGCTGCCATCCCTGTCGAGATTTAGGCTTTCAGTTTTCTCTTGCCAGCTTTTTCTTGCAGCTTGTGCGCAGGACAGCTTGTATCTGGCAGTTACTTCCTTCAGCGCTATGTTATTCTCCAGTGATGGCTGCTTTTCTGCTCTGTCCCTGGCTTCCGTAACAGCATCTTCCAGATTCTGGAGTTCCTCCGTCCAGTAGGGCTTGTAATCTTTACGTGCTCCTCTTGGGATGGATTCTGTAGCAGCTTTCAAGACGGCCTTTGTGAAGTCTCGAACCATCTTGTTTGAGTCCTTCTGCCTGATGTTGATTGGCTTTGTGTGTGTATCAGTGAGGGTCTCGAAGAGAGTCCAGTCCGCCTTTCTGTAATTCCAGCGGGGAAAACACTTTGCTTGTGGACACTGTAAGTTGAGGTTGATAGAGAGTTTGACGGGCTTGTGGTCACTTCCTCCAAGCTGGTTGAGGACTGTTCTTGTGGTCCTGACGAACAGGTCGTTGGTGGCGAACGCTAGATCTGGTGTTGATGTGGTCATCCAGCGTCTAGAGTAAAAGGTGGGTTCATCATCTTCTTGGTTGATGAGATGAAGATGTGTGTCAATCTCCCAATCCTCAACTTCTTCGCCTCTCTTGTCCGTCTCCTCATAGCCCCATCTCTCTGAGTGACTGTTAAAATCACCCACCACCACGCAGTTGTTGTCTGGGATGTTCATGTATGTGAGGGAAAGATCACGATCTTGAGGGCAATAGACATTGTAGATCCTGATGTTGCGTTCCTTAAGGACTATATCAATACCTTGGATCTCTGCCTGTTGATTGGTGTTGATCTTGAGTTCTTGTGCGGCGATGGAATTCCGCACCAAGATAAGCACCCCTCCTTTGTTTCTTTCCTCACGGTCCAACCTGATGGTCTCGTAACCCCTCACTTGAAAGCGATGGTTTACGGTCAAATGTGTCTCTTGGACACATGCGATATCAATATTTTCTTGATGCATCCTTTCTGCCAAGCCAAGTTTCTTTTTATGCACCCCTTCTGCATTCCACTGGAGAATGTTGAGCATTCTGGGTGGTACCGTTTGCTTGGCATTAGCAGGAGGATGAGGTCTCCTTCTTCGTCGCATTGACATGCAGAATTTCTTTGTCTGACCACCGACCGCTTGGGGTGGGCCCCTTTGAGGCATAGGGCCCGGCTCCCGACCTCCCCGGCGGGTCTCCGAAGGTCGAGCGCCACATCGAAATTCTGTGGACTGCATCATCATGGAAGCGTATATGCGTGGTATCGTGGTTTAAGCTGCGCCAGTGGCCCGATACCTCCGTCTTCAGCTGGAGTTTTCTTTCGGGGTGCCTCACCCTTAGCTCATGGCCCGTGCGTCCTGCCCTGTGAGCACAGGGGGGATTGTTTCTCCGGGGATCCCACCCCGGGGCTAGAGGTTATACCGCGCCTCTTGACCGCATGATGAGCCCGTCATAGGACACATGGGGTATTTCAGTGAGGACAACAGTGCCACCTGTTGACCCACCCCGTCCTGATAGGAACATCGCCAGTTGGTCCGGGACTGCTTATTCTGCCAGGCAAGCCTGACTTATATCGCAGCTAACCCCCATATCTGAGGGCCATTCCCCTATCCGCCACCCGGGGACCCGCCGAGTTGGGGATGGTCGCCCCACTACTGAATTGGAAGCAGCCTGGTCCCGGAGATACCCTCCATGTCGTGAATGAAACTTTAGTATGACATTGAGATACCCCTCCATGTTGTGAATGAATCTTTAGTGTGACATTCACACACCCCTCCATGCTGTGATTGAAACTGGACTGTGATATTATACGGTACAACTCTATGCTGTGATTGAAACTGGACTGCGACATTATACGGTACCACTCTATGCTGTGATTGAAACTGGACTGTGCGTAGCCTTCAACAACAGTGAGCAGAGTGCACCGCGATGAAAAAAAATGCTACCTTATAAATGGAATTATTAGTTCTTTTTACCGAGAAAAATCTCACCACTTTAACATGGAACTCTTCGTTCAGTTTAACATGAAAAATCCTTCCACTCTAACATAGAACATTAATTCTGTTTAACGTCAAATATCCTACCACTGTAAACTAGAACTATTGATTTCATTCAACGTGATTATTATATCCTACAACTGTAAAATGGAACTATTGATTCTGTTAAGCATGTACACCACATGGGCAACCATTTTTCAGTTCTCTACTATGTTTTTTGTTGTTGTTTTTTTTTGCTGTCCCAATCTCTGCGCCACCTCAGAGGCAGTGCACCCACACCGCTCGTTCCGACACCCCGTCCACAGCCACAGCCCGGTCGGCCCCACCGCAGACCCGGCACCGGCAATCCACAGGAGCAGTCAATGTCAAGTCGTCAAGAGGCAACCCACCGGAGGAGACACTGCACTACTGCCGAGTCACTTCGGTGGTGTTCAGTGGCGCCTGTTCTGATCTAACATACGCAGGACACCATCTACTAAGCCCTCTACTGACGACAATAATTGCTTAGTCGCGGAGCCGGCGTGAGTGAGCTCTCCCTCCGGAGGGCGCCACCACGTCCGTCCAACGACAGCCCCCATGGACTCGCCGATACCGGTGACCCCAACGGAACCAAACGAAGGCCACAGACGTGGAGAGGACATCGAAATTGAGGTCACCATGAGAGCAGGACATGAAGGGCCACAGAATTTGAGACATTTTTTTTTAATGCTGATTGATGAGAATGAGGATGATTAAGATGATGTTACGAATTTCCATTTCGGTCTGAGACTACATGACAGGGCTGTACTCTACGCTTCCTTTCATAATATATCCCGACGTCAACCAGGCCCGAGAGATACAGGCACCTGCAGTGTTGGTCAGGAAATTTGAGCAACACTCTCAGAAACGCATCCATTAAGTGGATGAAACTCGACTGTGTGGTCCCAGTCTTCCCAACTGAGTCCGCAGCAAACTCAACTCTGGGTAGGAGCCGGTTGGGGCAGAAAA
>CM065739.1:47982760-47985260 GCA_033310375.1 Conus canariensis
GTGACGACATCCGCTTCACATCAATGAAGACATCCTCCACATATCAATGAAGACATCCTCCACATATCAATGATGACATCCTCTACACATCAATGATGACATCCTCCACATATCAATGATGACATCCTCTTCACATCAATGATAGCATCCTCTACACATCAATGATGACATCCTCTACACATCAATGATGACATCCTCTACACATCAATGATGACATCCTCTACACATCAATGATGACATCCATCTACATCAATGATGACATCCATCTTACACACATCAATGATGACATCCTCTTACACATCAATGATGACATCCTCTACACATCAATGATGACATCCTCTTACACATCAATGATGACATCCTCTACACATCAATGATGACATCCTCTAACACATCAATGATGACATCCTCTACACATCATGATGACATCCTCTACACATCAATGATGACATCCTCCACAATCAATGATGACATCCTCTTACACATCAATGATGACATCCTCCACATCAATTGATGACATCCTCTACACATCAATGATGACATCCTATCTACACATCAATGATGACATCCTCACAATCAATGATGACATCCTCTACACATCAATGATGACATCCTCACTCATGTGACATCTTAATCAATGATGACATCCTCTACACATCAATGATGACATCCTCTACACATCAATGATGACATCCTCTACATTCAATGTGACATCCTCTACACATCAATGATGACATCCTCTACAATCAATGATGACATCCTCTACACATCAATGATGACATCCTCTACACATCAATGATTGACATCCTCTACACATCAATGATGACATCCTCCTATCACATCAATGATGACATCCTCTACACATCAATGATGACATCCTCTACACATCAATGATGACATCCTCTACACATCAATGATGACATCCTCTACACTCAATGAATCTCACACTATGATGACATCCTCTACACATCAATGATGACATCACTCTTACTACATCATCAATGACCTTCAATCATGAGACTCTCTACACATCAATGATGACATCCCTCTACACATCAATGATGACATCCTTACACATCAATGATGACATCCTCTTCACATCAATGATGACATCCTACACATCAATGAGACATCTCAACTGATGACATGCATCCTCTACACATCAATGACTGACATCCATCTCACTCAATGATGAATCTCTACCTCATGATGACATCCTCTACACATCAATGCTGACATCCATCTCTCACATCAATGATGACATCTCTACACAATGATGAGCATCCTCTACACATAATGATGACATCCTCTACACATCAATGATGACATCCTCTCTCACTCAATGATGACATCCTATCACATCAATGATGAATCCATCCTATACTCACATTCAATGATGACATCCTCTACACATCAATGATGACATCCTCTACACATCAATGATGATCTCACTCTACACATCATATGATGACATCCTCTACACATCAATGATGACATCCTCTACACATCAATGATGACATCCTCTACACATCAATGATGACATCCTCTACACATCAATGATGACATCTCTTACACATCAATGATGACATCATCCTCTACACATCAATGATGACATCCTCTACACATCAATGATGACATCCTCTACACATCAATGATGACATCCTCTACACATCAATGATGACATCCTCTCTCTAACACTCAATAATGATGACATCCATCCTCTACACATCAATGATGACATCCTCTACACATCAATGTGACATCCTCTACACATCAATGATGACATCCATCTTACCACATCAATGATGACATCCTCACACATCAATGATGACATCCTCTACACATCAATGATGACATCCATCCTCTACACATCAATGATGACATCCTCTACACATCAATGATGACATCCTCTACATCAATGCTGACATCCTCTACACATCAATGATGACATCCTCTACACATCAATGATGACATCCTCTACACATCAATGATGACATCCTCTACACATCAATGCTGACATCCTTTACACATCAATGATGACATCCTTTACACATCAATGATGACATCCATCCTCTGCACATCAATGATGACATCCTCTACACATCAATGATGACATCCATCCTCTACACATCAATGATGACATCCTTTACACATCAATGATGACATCCATCCTCTACACATCAATGATGACATCCATCCTCTACACATCAATGATGACATCCATCCTCTACACATCAATGATGACATCCTCTACACATCAATGATGACATCCTTTACACATCAATGCTGACATCCTTTACACATCAATGATGACATCCTTTACACATCAATGATGACATCCATCCTCTGCACATCAATGATGACATCCTCTACACATCAATGATGACATCCATCCTCTACACATCAATGATGACATCCTTTACACATCAATGATGACATCCTCTACACATCAATGATGACATCCATCCTCTACACATCAATGATGACATCCATCCTCTAC
>CM065739.1:47990260-48015260 GCA_033310375.1 Conus canariensis
TTGCCAACACTTGCCCACAAATAGCTCATGAGTGCCGGGAATTTTAAATTTTATCTTTAGCTTATCTGACGCAGGCGAGAAATGTTGGAATTTCAAAATGCACGGTCATACCAGGTACCCCAGATTCTAAAATCGCGCTGAACATCCATATGAAATGACTGTGCAGTGTACATGTGGTATATATGATTATTTTTTGGTTGTTGATCTTTTGCAGGCCCATAGGCTTCCTGGCAATTGGCCAGCACAGAGGCCAGGTGGTACAAGACACAAAGACGGCCCTTATGAAGACAGGGTCACCTTTCACAGAACTGGATAACGAGGCGTTCAGAAAAAAGTTTCCAATGCTCAGTTATCCCTCTGACTACGGGGCTGTTCTGGATCCTAATGGAGGACTGCTGCGTTCAGATAGGATTCTGAACGTGTTTCAGGTAAATCATTTGTCTCAAATGCTTTAGCGTTACTGAGTAAAGGCGTGACTCTGGGAAACTGGCACGATTTTGTGATGGAATAAAGTGTGTCAGTGGGACGCTTTGGAATGACCCCTTTTCAGTGCAGGCTTAACGCTTTTGACTCAGAGACTGAGGTGACCATGTGTTTGGGTAAAGCGTTTCACTCGGAGGCTTTGAGATGATATGTTAATTGATTAAGTCCAAGACTTTCAGATCATTAGTTATTTGGGTAAATCAGAGACTGAGATTCTCGGTTAATTGGGTAAACCAGACACTTGAGGTGAATGGTTAAGTGGGTAAACCAGAGACTGAGATTATTGGTTAATTAGGTAAATCAAACAGAGGTGAGTGTTTCGTAGAGTGAATCAGAGACGTTGATATCACCACTTAATTAGGTAAATCAAAGACTTTGAGATGATCGGTTATTTGAGTAAATAAGAGATTTTTTGATGATGAGTTGATTGGATAAATCAGAGACTTTGAGATAATTGCTTGATTGGATAGATCAGACGCTTTGAGGTGATTGGTTAATTAGGTTAATCAGAGACTGAGAAGATTCGTTAATTGGGTGAATATTTTGAGATACTGATTGGTATCGTAAATCAGTGATTCTGAAATAATTGGTGAATTGGGTAAATCAAAGACTTTGAGATGATTGGTTTATCGGGTGACGTGTGTGACAAATACACCATTGCATCATTGTGCGAAGTCCGAGTTGTTTGACGCAATGCCGATGACACTACCTAACTGTATTACAGGAACATGACTGGCAATCTCTCTCTCTCTCTGTCTCTCGCTTTCTTTCTTTCTTTCTTTCTCTCTCTGTCTCTGTCTCTGTCTGTCTGTCTGTCTGTCTGTCTGTCTGTCTTCTCTCTCTCTCTCTCTCTCTCTCTCTCTCTCTCTCTCTCTCTTTAAAAGAAAAGAAAAAACACCGTGTGATATGCTTATATGCAAACGGAAAGAAGATCCTTGGGATAGATGCAATGGAAAACTTTATTCCTTACTGATTTCGTTTCAATGGAATTAAGACAATAGGACTCAAAAGAAAAGCTTACAACATTCTTGCTGTATTACCCACCCCCTGGTAATCGGACATGGCCACAGCACGTCATCTCCCACTGTTTCCCTATGACTATAGTCCGGTATCCCCTACTATTTCCCTGTCATCATAGTACTGTATCCCTCACTATTTCCCTGTCATCATAGTACAGTATCCCCCACTATTTCCCTGTCATCATAGTACTGTATCTCCCACTATTTCCCTGTCATCATAGTACAGTATCCCCTACTATTTCCCTGTCATCATAGTACAGTATCCCTCACTATTTCCCTGTCATCATAGTACTGTATCTCCCACTATTTCCCTGTCATCATAGTACAGTATCCCCCACTATTTCCCTGTCATCATAGTACTGTATCTCCCACTATTTCCCTGTCATCATAGTACAGTATCCCCTACTATTTCCCTGTCATCATAGTACAGTATCCCCCACTATTTCCCTGTCATCATAGTACAGTATCCCCCACTATTTCCCTGTCATCATAGTACAGTATCCCCTACTATTTCCCTGTCATCATAGTACAGTATCCCCTACTATTTCCCTGTCATCATAGTACAGTATCCCCCACTATTTCCCTGTCATCATAGTACAGTATCCCCCACTATTTCCCTGTCATCATAGTACAGTATCCCCACTATTTCCCTGTCATCATAGTACAGTATCCCCTACTATTTCCCTGTCATCATAGTACAGTATCCCCTACTATTTCCCTGTCATCATAGTACGTATCCCCACTATTTCCTGTCTATATACTGTTCCCCACTATTTCCCTGTCATCATAGTACTGTATCTCCCACTGTTTCCCTGTCATCAGTACTGTATCTCCCACTGTTTCCCTGTCATCATAGTACTGTATCTCCCACTAGTTTCCCTGTCATCATAGTACTGTATCTCCCACTATTTCCCTGTCATCATAGTACGTATCCCCCACTATTTCCCTGTCATCATAGTACAGTATCCCCTACTATTTCCCTGTCATCATAGTACAGTATCCCCCACTATTTCCCTGTCATCATAGTACAGTATCCCCACTATTTCCCTGTCATCATAGTACGTATCCCCCACTATTTCCCTGTCATCATAGTACAGTATCCCCACTATTTCCCTGTTCATGTCATATCCATACGTCAACTAGTACTATCCCCACTATTTCCCTGTCATCATAGTACGTATCCATTTCTGTCATCTAGTACTGTATCCCCACTATTTCCCTGTCATCATAGTACTGTATCTCCCACTTCCTTCATCTAGTATGTTCCCACTGTCCTGTCATCATAGTACTGTATCTCCCACTTTTTCCCTGTTCCATTCATAGTTAACTGTATCTCCCACTATTTCCCTGTCATCATAGTACTGTATCTCCCACTATTTCCCTGTCATCATAGTACAGTATCCCCCACTATTCCCTGTATCATTACATTCCCACTATTCCGTATTTACTGTATCCCTCACTATTTCCCTGTCATCATAGTACAGTATCCCCCACTATTTCCTGTCACTGTACTGTATCCCACTATTTCCCTGTATATAGTACGTATCCCCACTATTTCCTGTCATCATAGTACTTCCCTATTTCCTGTCATCATAGTACAGTACCCCCACTTTCCTCATCATAGTTGTTCCCACTGTCATCATAGTACTGTATCTCCTATTTCCTGTCATATAGTACAGTATCCCCTACTATTTCCTTGTCATCATAGTACTGTATCCCTCACTGTTTCCCTGTCATCATAGTACAGTATCCCCCACTATTTCCCTGTCATCATAGTATAGTATCCCCTACTATTTCCTTGTCATCATAGTACTGTATCCCTCACTATTTCCCTGTCATCATAGTACAGTATCCCCACTATTTCCTGTCATCATAGTACTGTATCTCCCACTATTTCCCTGTCATCATAGTACAGTATCCCCACTATTTCCCTGTCATCATAGTACAGTATCCCCTACTATTTCCTTGTCATCATAGTACAGTATACCTCACTATTTCCCTGTCATCATAGTATAGTATCCCCTACTATTTCCCTGTCATCATAGTACAGTATCCCTCACTATTTCCCTGTCATCATAGTACAGTATCCCTCACTATTTCCCTGTCATCATAGTACAGTATACCTCACTATTTCCCTGTCATCATAGTACAGTATCCCCACTATTTCCCTGTCATCATAGTACAGTATCCCCCACTATTTCCCTGTCATCATAGTACAGTATACCTCACTATTTCCCTGTCATCATAGTACTGTATCTCCCACTATTTCCCTGTCATCATAGTACAGTATCCCTCACTATTTCCCTGTCATCATAGTACAGTATACCTCACTATTTCCCTGTCATCATAGTACTGTATCTCCCACTATTTCCCTGTCATCATAGTACTGTATCTCCCACTATTTCCCTGTCATCATAGTACTGTATCTCCCACTGTTTCCCTGTCATCATAGTACTGTATCTCCCACTATTTCCCTGTCATCATAGTACTGTATCTCCCACTATTTCCCTGTCATCATAGTACAGTATCCCCCACTATTTCCCTGTCATCATAGTACTGTATCTCCCACTGTTTCCCTGTCATCATAGTACTGTATCTCCCACTGTTTCCCTGTCATCATAGTACAGTATCCCCCACTATTTCCCTGTCATCATAGTACAGTATCCCCCACTATTTCCCTGTCATCATAGTACTGTATCTCCCACTGTTTCCCTGTCATCATAGTACTGTATCTCCCACTGTTTCCCGGTCATCATAGTACAGTATCCCTCACTATTTCCCTGTCATCATAGTACTGTATCTCCCACTGTTTCCCTGTCATCATAGTACTGTATCTCCCACTGTTTCCCGGTCATCATAGTACAGTATCCCCCACTATTTCCCTGTCATCATAGTACTGTATCTCCCACTATTTCCCTGTCATCATAGTACTGTATCTCCCACTATTTCCCTGTCATCATAGTACTGTATCTCCCACTATTTCCCTGTCATCATAGTACTGTATCTCCCACTATTTCCCTGTCATCATAGTACTGTATCTCCCACTATTTCCCTGTCATCATAGTACAGTATCCCCCACTATTTCCCTGTCATCATAGTACTGTATCTCCCACTATTTCCCTGTCATCATAGTACTGTATCTCCCACTATTTCCCTGTCATCATAGTACTGTATCTCCCACTGTTTCCCTGTCATCATAGTACTGTATCTCCCACTATTTCCCTGTCATCATAGTACTGTATCTCCCACTGTTTCCTTTTGGAGAGGCCTGCTGCGTCACAGGTGGCCCATCTGGTCTGCTGACGGACGTCTTTTCCCAACTGAATTCACTCATCATAGGATCGTTTGATGTGTGACCATCTCGCTAATTTCCTTATCTTTCTATCTACTATATGTCTGTCTGTCAGTATCTATCTTTCTATCAGTCTGTCTATCTATCTATCTATCTATCTATCTATCTATCTATCTATCGATCGATCTGTCTGTCTATCTATCCATCAAGCCAGCCAACCGTGTACCTATCTATCTACCTGTATGTATGTATGTATGTATATGACCGTAAGTCTGTCTGTCGGTTTGCATATTCGATTGTCTGTCTGCCTATCCATTGATACCTCAGTAAGACCTGTGTGGACCTTAATGTATGGCAGAAACTGTTCAAAAATCACGGAGGGGAGTTACGCGACGGACAGCGAGTGCTGAGCGTGGAGCCCCAAGATCAGCAGAGCGTGAAGGTAATCACCGAGGAGGGTCAGCTGACGTCACGGAGCGTGGTGCTATGTTGCGGCCCCTGGACATCCGATCTGACGGCCTCGTTAGGTCTGCCACTGCCTCTGCAGGTAACCAGGTGGAGCTCTTCACCTTGTCAGTGTCCGCATCACACGCCGCTCCATGTATGGAGAACAAATTTGAAAAAACACAGTAATCCCATCGAAGATATTCAGAAAAGATTTACAAAAAATATTAGTGGTCTGCAGAAGTATTCATATGAACAAAGGCTTCAGTTTTTAAGATTACCTAGTTGGAATACAGGCGCTTTCGTGGAGACATGATTGAAACTTACAAATTTACACATGGATTTTATGACATTAAAACCCACTGGCACACTATTTCAGTTGAATACAGAATCTACAACTAGAGGGCACCTGTTCAAACTAACAAAAAAAAATTACTAACACTTCAAAAGCACCAAACTTTTTCACTAATAGAATTGTTAACACTTGGAATAACTTGCCAGTCAATGTTGTTGAAGCAGAAATAGTTAACACTTTCAAAAACCGCCTTGATAAACACCGGGTACACCTTATGTTTCAAACAAATATTGACTTGCATTAATTCAAAATTTTAAAACCACGCATGTGCTTTATAAAAGTGCGAGAAAAAGACCAAAGTATTTCTCGCAAAAACCTTATAATAATCCACATTGAGCAGGCTAAAGGCTGGAAATGCCAAAGATGCCACTGATCTGATCTGATCTGATCTGATCTGATCTGATCTGGCATGGCATGGCATGGCATGGCATGGCATGGCATAGCATGGCATGATCTCATCTCATCTCATCTCATCTCATCTCATCTGCCAAACTTCATCAAACTCATTCACACCAGGAGCCAATTAGTAACGTCTCTCGCGGATTTTTGTTCTCGTAAATTTGGGCGGATCATATGTAGTAAACAGTTGCGCGATGTATCAGTGCGCAGTATCAGAGCTGTGATAACGTGCAGCTAGTTCATAACTCCGATACAGCTGAACGGAAGAAAATGTTTGCAAAGAGTTCAAAATAGTATCACCGGACGCAAACTGATTTAAAACGAAGACAAAAATGAGTATTAGAACGTACCACCGATTTCCCAGTGCCTTCAGTGGTTCCCCGTGACATGCTGGAGTCACAGCAAGATTACAATTCTTAACAATCGCCGGTTTAGTAGATTACTTCCGCCCTGTTTATTCGCTTCAGTCAACACGCACCACGCCTCTTGTTTATTTGGTTCTTCCATTGATAAGCTTCGAAAAGGTCCAAGACTGAAAAGGAAGATTATGGGAGAACACAGTTTTTTGCCACACCATCTATTTGGAATTCACTGCACTTCAGTCTGTACAACATATCATTTCTGTCCGTGTTACAAAAAAGAAACATCCTGAAACTACTTCTAACGACAAGCATTTTCCCGAGTCATGTTCAGCGTGTAGTGTGTTGGGTAACAGGAAGATGGGTGGATGGGAGTTGAAAGATCTGTGGTAAGATGAGAGGGGGGAGGGAAGAGGGGAGGAGTGGACCTGGCTGTATGCATGACTCAGGGGGGTTATTTGATTGACCGATGCACAGTCCATCGGGTTGTTTATGAAAGATGTTGCACTTCATGAATATTATTGTTGATGATGATGATAATGATGACAATGATGATGATACTCGGATTCATAGGAAAATTATGTTCATTTGCCTTAATTCCTACTTCCTGAATTCCTCCCGTTTTGAAAATAGCACCGTTGTTCCCTACCCTGTAGATGAATTCAAACATTTTTTCAAAATACTACCTGACCATAACAGATGTTTCTGCATGTGAATTGTAAACAATGAGTCATCAGTGCTTCGAAGCAGATTTACAAGTAGGTTTATCAGTGTGGTCCAAATCTACATAAGTTTCATTATTGATATTTACTTCTTACCACCTGATATCGATCTTTGGTTGGAATGTGCGTTGTACAAAATGTATTTACATATTTTCATTCCCTTCATTTGATAACTTTATTTGATTTGTCTGACTGTTCACAGCGTGACTATTGATCAATCTGAATCATTGATTAATCTGAATCATTGATTAATCTGAATCATTGATCAATCCACATCAAACTGGTCGTAACACGTCACCTGTTACATACACGATAGAGGTTTAAACTTGGACTGAACCATAATCAGACTGATATCTCTCACAATGATGTTTGTGTGTGTGCTTCTTGTGTTTCCATGAAATGTACTGCCTCGTGATTTCCAGCCGGTACGCATCAGTGTTTGTTACTGGAAGGAGAAGGAGGCAGGGCGATACAGTTACAAGAAACTGCCCACTTTCTTTGACGTCCGCTGCTGCGGAGGCCACGACGTGTACGGGTTGCCGAGTGACGAGTACCCCGAGTGTATCAAGGTGCGTGTACATAGAGCTCTTCAGTCCGCGGCCGGATATGTCAAGGCGCATTGATCTATGGCTTGCTCTGTCACATATATATTTCGGTTGCGTATGCTTTGGAAATGTAAAGGCACAGCTTGCTCTTTGAGAATATTGTCAATGTGGACAGGTTCATACAGATTCTTGCTTCCTCCGTCATGCATACATCGGGTGCAAACATTTACAACTTATTCTGTGAGTTGCCTTCGGGTCTAGAAGGGCTGATACATTTGCAGCTTGATCTGTGACTTGTCCTTCAATTATCAGTGCTAAAGAAATGACAATTATAATGTAAGACTAAGAATGATAGTAATAATAATAATGGTACAATCTAAAAATGGACACGTTTGGCGCTTAATCTACACAAAAAAAATCTTTGCACACATACACACACACACGCACGCACGCACGCACGTACGCACGCACGCACGCACGCACGCACGCACGCACACACACACACACACACACACACACACACACACACACACACACACACACACACACCAGTACAGTCACAAAAGATTCCTAATCGTCTGCTGATGTCAAAGACGTTTCTGTCACTGCCGGCTTACACATCCTGGATGGTCGGGCGTCTCAAGGCGTCCCTTTTCCCTAAAGAACTATCAACATGTATTCTAATTTAGGAAGTTTAAGCCTTGTGAGGTTCAGTTGTGTTCCTCCTCGATCAGATCCAGCTGGAACTCTATAGGGTTCTGGTCCTCTTCTTATCAGAAATCGAGAGCTGTTTCATAAGATCATGGGCTGATGAGCCTACAACTTCACCCACACCCCACACCCCCACCTTCACACTTGTTGCTCCAACGTTTATGGCGAGGACTTTGACATGGACACCAGATCCCCTCAAGCTATGTGGCCAGACCGGCATACTTCTTAGTTTTGAAGATGTAAGCTTTTTTGAATACTATATCCGGTCTCTTGCCACTCTTCACACAAGAACCTGCAACCCAGTCAACCTTCGACTCTCTCTGGCTGAAGTCACCATCAAAGCTTAGCAGGCCGCCTACAGCACCAAGAGCGATACTATGAAGGCCCAATATACAGAGCATGGATGGGTGTACGTCCCCATGCAAAGGACACCTTCACGACTCCGTCTTCCCAGAGGAATCCAGCAAACCCTTCGAAGAATCCGGACTGGATACCACAGATGTGTTGTCCTTACCTGACCTGCCTGTGTGGAACTGAGGCTTCGTTCCACCACGCCCTCAGCGACTGCACGGCCCTCCCGGACACCATGACTGCATCCTCTTCTTTCTTCAGTTCCTGGAATATCACCGCGCTCTTTCTTTCCCCTTTGCCTTTGGCCACCATTTCTGATTCCAGTCCCTATCTGTAAATTATGTGCGTCCTTTCATTCACGTGATCTAAAGGTTTCCCTTCGCCATTTCCACTACCTCTTGAATTTTTCATTTTCCGTCTGTCTTTAGCTTGAGCTGAATCAATCTCACAACGTTTGCCCCGAGTCTTCAGACACGGTTACTAACTGTGCTTTTTTCACTTCATATTCCTCTACGGTGGATTTGGGAGGTAGCTTCAGCTTTGCTTGGCGGTAGAAGGGTGCGACGTCAGTGAGATCCGGTGAAACATAAAGCCATGTCTTTGTGAATTGGTTGATTTTCACCTCTTGTGGTTCCACTGATATTGTTTATCAGTGGATGCTAGAGTAGTTTCGGGATGCATGAAATGTATCTACCTGACCTGGTATTGGCCATAGAGACCACGCTGGTCTACTATTATCTACGTGCCTTCTTCTGCTAATTGCTTGGTTTATTTTCCTCGTTTTATGTCTTTCATGGAGTTATCACACTACCTTACAAAGCTATTGACTGCTTCTTCTGTCTCAATTGAAAGAGCTTGGTTTGCTATATTGAAGACAACTGTTTCAGCTACTTCACCTTTCAACAGGGAGGGACTTCGTGACTTAGTTGGTTTGAAACACATCTTGGATGAAGCAACTAGCTCGTCTAACTGCTCCAATGTTTTGTGTGTTTCGCTTCCCAAGTGGAACGATGCTGCAATGCTGGTAGAGGGGAGGGATTTGGTTTCCGAGTTCTGCAAAACCTGTATCGGCCGTGGCTGCTTTCAAGTTGACCTCCATTGTCAACATAAACAACATCGGAGAAATTGCACAGCCCACAACCATGTAAGCTTTCAAACTGATCCAGTTAGTTGTGCATTCCTTTGAGGAGACACTGACTGAGAAGCTACGGAAATACTGCTTTAGCATTTCTGGATGTTCTTTGGAACATAATACATCTAGAGGGCCAGTTGAATCATCTTGTGTCAAACTGATCGAAATGCATTTGCCAGGTCGAATCACACCACGTCGAGATCCCTTTTCTTTGTCTTAGCTCTTTGGATTGTTTCCATAGTGGCATGTTCTACTCAGCCAGACACTGATGGGATGCCTTCTTTATGGACTTCATCCCAGTAGTACAGTTACTGAGATGATTGTCGAAATGCGGAACGAACACTCTGTTTCTTCAGTCCTGATATTATTCTGATATCAACAGCGCTTTCTGTGTGGGAAATTAAGAGCGGTACAACCAAAAACCTCATCCTCTCATCGTGCAGTTCTGTAGTGGAGGGACAAGATGGCGATCCTGGATGGCAATGTTCTTCTTGACAGCCTCAGACATCAGGGAATCAAAATAGCAGCTGATCTGACCTCCTCTCAAAGGGAAACATTGGATCTCTATTGAAACGAAGGGAAACCTGCTTATTTCAGAAATGGACGTACAACATGTTCGCGGATAGCAAACCCTCTTAATGCCAAAATCATTACAGGGACAGAGGAGACAGACAGATCAGTGACAAGGAGATATACCTTGACCACGATGGCCGCAGCTTTCCAGACGTTCACGTGTAAACCATGTGAACCACAGAGATGATGAAAGCCACTCTCCAGGAAGCTACTACAACCAGAATAGGGTTGAGGAGCAAAGAAGGCAGGTCGGACGCAAACAGCCAGGCGCTGAAGTCAGTGGAAGACGTGAACATCGGCCAGATAGGCGGTAGGCACAGAGAAATCAGCGACAACATGTGCAACCAAACCATGGAAATAACAATGGTGACAGCAGTAGACGGAAATCCGGATACAGGTCTGACAGCGCCACCGCCAATGAATATTTGCGGAACCAGGAAAGCCCAAGGCTCTCAAACACCTGATAAACACGGACGACAGATAGAGGAACACACGTTTTGGAGACAAGTACAGTCCTTGTCCACGACCTGTTGTTCCTGGCAGCCATTCATACAACAAGGCGGTGACATCTGGATCTGCAGTATTACAGCATAAAGACTTTCAGGACAGGCGCAGTGACGTCAGCCGCTGCGGAGACAGTAAAAGTGAGCAGGACTACACCTCATCTAAATCTCCTGAGATGAGTGAGCGAGAAAATACAAGCAGACAGCAAGATAAGGGCTTTGACTTACAAAGGAGCATTGTTCTGAACGCAAACAGCAAAGACACAAGTAATGACGAGAACGAGGACATCCCTGTCAGCTATAATAACAACTGTTCTTCACAATTGTCGGACTACATGAGCGAAGGAGATGTGGGTCAAACAGAGCCATCCACCGAGCAAGAGACGTCAGTTAAGACAGGCGAGCTAGGGGCAAGAGACGTCAGTTAAGACAGGCGAGCTAGGGGCAAGAGACGTCGGTTAAAACAGGCGAGCTAGGGGCAAGAGACGTCGGTTAAGACAGGTGAGCTAGGGGCAAGTGACGTCAGTTAAGACAGGCGAGCTAGGGGCAAGTGACGTCGGTTAAGACAGGCGAGCTAGGGGCAAGAGACGTCAGTTAAGACAGGCGAGCTAGGGGCAAGAGACGTCGGTTAAGACAGGCGAGCTAGGGGCAAGTGACGTCGGTTAAGACAGGCGAGCTAGGGGCAAGAGACGTCGGTTAAGACAGGCGAGCTAGGGGCAAGTGACGTCAGTTAAGACAGGCGAGCTAGGGGCAAGTGACGTCGGTTAAGTCAGGCGAGCTAGGGGCAAGTGACGTCAGTTAAGACAGGCGAGCTAGGGGCAAGAGACGTCGGTTAAGACAGGCGAGCTAGGGGCACGTGAACGTAGGAAGACTGAAGGGGGTGACGCCAGTGAGCAGGATGTGAAGGCCATCGAGAATCGTCCTCACAGGGAGCAGAGTGACGTTCGGAATCATCAGCTGTCCTCCATGACCCACACCCATTCGGGACAAGTTTTCGCAGAGTCTGCTCCTCTTCCACCCAAATGTCTTCCAAGACCTCCTCTTCTTCCACCCAAATGTCTTCCAAGACCTCATCCTCTTCCACCCAAATGTCTTCCAAGACCTGCTCCTCCTCCACCCAAATGTCTTCCAAGACCTCCTCCTCTTCCACCCAAATGTCTGTCAAGACCTGCTCCTCTTCCACCCAAATGTCTTCCAAGACCTGCTCCTCTTCCACCCAAATGTCTTCCAAGACCTGCTCCTCTTCCATCCAAATGTCTTCCAAGACCTGCTCCTCTTCCACCCAAATGTCTTCCAAGACCTGCTCCTCTTCCACCCAAATGTCTGTCAAGACCTGCTCCTCTTCCACCCAAATGTCTTCCAAGACCTGCTCCTCTTCCACCCAAATGCCTGTCAAGACCTGCTCCTCTTCCACCCAAATGTCTGTCAAGACCTGCTCCTCTTCCACCCAAATGTCTGTCAAGACCTGCTCCTCTTCCACCCAAATGTCTATCAAGACCTGCTCCCCTATCAACCAAGAAACTGCTGAGACCTGCGCCCCTTCCTCACAAGGTTCCACTGAGACTTACACTCCCTCCTTCCGAGTGTGTGATGAGACCTGCCTCCCTTCCTCCTTACAAAATTAATCAAACTGGTTAAAATCATGCTGTGGGAATGTGGCACTTAATGTTGATACAGATGTAAAAAAGCATGTTATTTAGAAAAGGTGGTTTTCTGGCAAAACAATGGTTCTATGATGGAGGGCAACCAGAAATTGTAAACAGTTAGTTTTTAGGGTCACAATTTTTCTACAAAATTGAGTCACAAAAAAGTTACAGACCATTTCAGCCACCAAGGGGGAAAAGTTTTATTACTAAATAGAGCTTTCAGCAAACATAGGAAATGACTGCCGAAACATATTTACGATATTTGATGCAAAAAAAAAAAAATCACTGTTACTGTATTCGTCTGCAATCCGGGGATGTCGGAGACTCGATAGCTTAGAAAAGGTTCATCTAATAGCATGTAAAAAAAATTTAGGGGTCCCTTGTCGAACATGAAACAAGATGGCATATGGAGACTTAGTTAGATATCCTATTTTTATTATTTTCTATGTTAACTGTGTTAGATATTTGAGGTGATTGTTGGATATGGAACAGCACAGAATTCCCAAACAAGCCCACACGATGCTTCTTTCTCTAGATACTGAAGGAAAATATAATTGGGTGGGTAAGTTAAGACACATTTTAAATGAAACAGGATTCTCTTATGCATGGCTTTGCAAGTCGGTAGCTAACGCTGGTGAACTTTAAAAAAAAGTTTAAACAAGAACGGTCAGGTACTATTAGAGGTAGGGACAGGTATGAATTGTACAGTTCTTTCACAATTATCTTCGAAAAAAAAACTATTTCGTTTCGTAGCTATGTCACAAATTCGACTCGGGACACTTCCTCTGATGATAATTTGTAGATTTAGCAACTGTCCGTCTGATCGATACTGTGAGGTACGTGCTTCAAAAACTGAGGATGAAAATCACTTCATGTTTGAAAGTCCTTTATGCACTGAACTCGGAAAGAAGTTCCCACAACACATCGCAGCAATGCCTTTGCAATGATTACTCCGATCAGAGAGAAGGACAATGTGTCAATATTTAACCAAGTATATTTTCAATGCCATAAATGTGCGAAACGTTTTCTAGAAGTTGAACACGTAAACGGTAGTAAATGAGCATACGATGATAGTCTTTTGCCACACGTGTGTGTGTGTGTGTGTGTGTGTGTGTGTGTGTGTGTGTGTGTGTGTGTGTGTGTGTGTGTGTTGTTGCTAATGAAGATATTAATCTCTGTTTGTTCTGATTCATACAAATGTGACAATTAAGTTGTGAGTTTTGTTACCAACGAGTGTGACAAGCTAGATCAGACGCATACTTACAATTGCTTACGGGCACATTTGTATTATCTGATTTGGAGTACAGGTGTAAACGAATTTGAAATTAAAGATAGTTTTGTTCATATGATTGTATTGGCTTCATTTACGCATTACCCGTGTTTCGTTCCCGTTGAAGTACGTGCCTGATGCTAGATACTGTCCATTAATGCGAGTATTGGTCATTTTTAGTTTTGGTATGATGAACTTACTTAGTTGTGTTTCTTAAAGTCAGCGTTACATATATGTGAAGATATATGATGATAAGCCGACTATGCCGAAAAAAGCGGAGGTCGTGTTCCCCTTATGCAGAGATCTCACTGTGTGCTTTCACTCGGTTCAAAGATCTTTGCTGTACTTTTGCTAAGACCTTTGGCTAATATCACTCATTTCCCGAGCAAATATTGATGTAGACCTTTGGCTAATATCACTCATTTCCCGAGCAAATATTGATGTAGACCTTTGGCTAATATCACTCATTTCCCGAGCAAATATTGATGTAGACCTTTGGCTAATATCACTCATTTTCCGAGCAAATATTGATGTTTTTGTATTTGTTGTGGTTTTGATGATCCCTGCTCCCCTCGCCTCTGTTCTCATTCTCCATCTCATCGCCACCCCCCCCCCTCCCTTTAGTGTTTGTATTGTGGCCTATGGCTGATGTACAATAAACCAATAAATACTCGGACTCTCTCTCTCTCTCTCTCTCTCTCTCTCTCTCTCTCTCTCTCTCTGGTAGTGTTCGTCATTCATTCACATCTCAGACATGATCAGCCATTCAAAAGGTTTCATTCGCATTCTTTCTTTGTCACTTTGTTAATGTATTTGCCAACATTCTTTTTGAGAATTGATACACGAAACCGATTTGCGGTGAAGATAAAAGCTTCTTTTAACTTCCTGTTGATCAGTGCACATTAGCCTAAAAGAGGTGAAGAGGGGAGGTAAATGGTGTGCTACTGTGCTGTTCAAGACGGAACGGGGTGCGGGGAATGCACGTGATATCACATCCCGATAGAGGAGCTTGTCACTTGTCCTCATGAAGCACTCTTTCTCTCACTCTCTCTCTCTCTCTCTCTGTCTCTGTCTCTCTCTCTCCCTCTCTCTCTGGTGCGCGCGCGCGCGCGCGCGCGCGTGTGTGTGTGTGTGTGTGTGTGTGGCATCTGAATGGACGGAGTGTGTGTTCAGGTGTGTCTTCACCACGGCCCACAAATCCACCCTGACAGACGCGACGTAGCGGATCACTCCTGGGTTGTTTCGTTACTCTCGGACTACGTACATAAACACCTGCCGGGACTCGAACCTACTCCGGCCGTTGTGGAAACCTGTATCTATACAGTAAGTCAACCGGTCTGTCGTCACTGCAGGCATAGACAGTAGCGTTATTTTTACTAGTATATTGTTGGTGCACGGTTCAAGTTCATTTGTCACTCTTTGGTTAAAAAAAAACAAACCCATCAATACTTATCCCATCGCACAAGATTTTCCTCGTTTTACCACTGTCTGATACGGTGTTTACGACCCAAAACTGAAAAGATGTAAGTATCTTTTGTTTTCCTCTGTGTGTGTGTGTGTGTGTGTGTGTGTGTGTGTGTGTGTGTGTGTGTGTGTTTGTGCACGCGCGCGTGTGCGTGCGTGCATACGTGCGTGCATGCGTGTGTGTGTGTGTGTGTGTGTGTGTGTGTGTGTGTGTGTGTGTGTGTGTGTGCGCACGCGCGCGTGTGCGTGCGTGCATACGTGCGTGCATGCGTGTGTGTGTGTGTGTGTGTGTGTGTGTGTGTGTGTGTGTGTGTGTCCCTCATAATAGAAAAAAAGTGTTTTGTTACTGGGAAGCGTCTTCCCCTAAATCAATGGCACTGAATGACGGAGGACCTGGAGTCAGGTGGTGCTTGTGTGTGGAGCTGTTGTCAGGATGGGGTCGGGTATGATATACTGAATCAGTGTCACTGAATGACGGAGGACCTGGAGTCAGGTGGTCCTTGTGTGTGGAGCTGTTGTCAGGATGGGGTCGGGTATGACATACTGAATCAATGTCACTGAATGACGGAGGACCTGGAGTCAGGTGGTCCTTGTGTGTGGAGCTGTTGTCAGGATGGGGTCGGGTATGACATACTGAATCAATGTCACTGAATGACGGAGGACCTGGAGTCAGGTGGTCCTTGTGTGTGGAGCTGTTGTCAGGATGGGGTCGGGTATGACATATACGTTCCCTGCTGCAGACCGAGCAGTGTAAGGGACAGGGGGAGGGGGTGGAGGTGGAGTGCAGAGTGGGGGGCGGGGTGTGTACTATCCGTAGGTTACTGGTTGGTGTGTTTGATGTCCCTCTGTTTATGAGTTCGCCGTCTGTCTCTATGTATGTCTGTCTGCTGTCAGTCTGTGCCTACTGTCTGTCCGTTTTTATGTCTGCTGACCGTCTGTTTATATGTCTCCTGTCTGTATATCTGTTTGTGTGTCTGATATCTGTCTGTCTGAATGTCTGTTGTTTGTCTTTTCTTGTCTGTCTTGTTGTAAGTCTGCTGTCTGTCTGTTGAAACGTCCGTTGTCTGTCTGTTAGCGTGTCTGCTTTTTATAGGTCTGATGGTCTGTCTGTCTGTATGTCTGATGTGTGTTTGAATTCTGCTGTCCGTTTTGTATGTCTCCTGTCTGTCTGTCTGTCTGTATGTTTGTTGTTTGTCTGTCGGAAGGACTGCGGTCTGCCAGTGTGTATGTATGTTGTATGTCTGTGTGTATGTCTGTTAGTTGTCTGTTAGTGTGTCTGCTGTCAGGAGAATGACTCAGAAAATGTTATCTGTGTGATCAGCAAACATAAGCGATTAATTTGTAGATCTCTTTGTGGAACCTGACGAAACACCAAACAAACCAGCGCAATAGTTGGCTTACAAGTCCATGTGTTCCAGGAACAGCGTGAAAACGTTCAGGGTTTGCACTGTAGGTCACTGTGTTCATGGAGTGTTGTAGTATCTCCTAACATTCAGTCTTCTTCATCTTCTTCATTTCGATCATGGAAAAACTAAACACCTTGCTTCATCTTCATCCAATTGAGCATTCTGGTCATAATCATCATCCTTCATTCGTACATCATTCGTACATCATTCGTACATTTTTATTAAGTTTTATTAGTCTTGAAAGATTTGAGGCGGGGTAGTTTTCTGCTTTAAGGCAACTTAACTCACCGTAACTTACTGACTTGTACTTGGCTAGATTTAGTTACATGTGGATTAAATCTTTACCTGGTGTTGGCTAGATTTAGTTACATGTGGATTAAATTTTTACCTGGTGTTGGCTAGATTTAGTTACATGTGGATTAAATCTGTACCTGGTGTTGGCTAGATTTAGTTACATGTGGATTAAATCTGTACCTGGTGTTGGCTAGATTTAGTTACATGTGGATTAAATCTGTACCTGGTGTTGGCTAGGTTTAGTTACATGTGGATTAAATCTGTACCTGGTGTTGGCTAGATTTAGTTACATGTGGATTAAATCTGTACCTGGTGTTGGCTAGATTTACTGACATGTGGATTAAATCTGTACCTGGTGTTGGCTAGATTTAGTTACATGTGGATTAAATCTTTACCTGGTGTTGGCTAGATTTAGTTACATGTGGATTAAATCTTTACCTGGTGTTGGCTAGATTTAGTTACATGTGGATTAAATCTGTACCTGGTGTTGGCTAGATTTACTGACATGTGGATTAAATCTTTACCTGGTGTTGGCTAGATTTAGTTACATGTGGATTAAATCTTTACCTGGTGTTGGCTAGATTTACTGACATGTGGATTAAATCTGTACCTGGTGTTGGCTAGATTTAGTTACATGTGGATTAAATCTTTACCTGGTGTTGGCTAGATTTAGTTACATGTGGATTAAATCTGTACCTGGTGTTGGCTAGATTTACTTACATGTGGATTAAATCTTTACCTGGTGTTGGCTAGATTTACTTACATGTGGATTAAATCTTTACCTGGTGTTGGCTAGATTTACTTACATGTGGATTAAATCTGTACCTGGTGTTGGCTAGATTTAGTTACATGTGGATTAAATCTGTACCTGGTGTTGGCTAGATTTACTGACATGTGGATTAAATCTGTACCTGGTGTTGGCTAGATTTACTTACATGTGGATTAAATCTGTACCTGGTGTTGGCTAGATTTAGTTACATGTGGATTAAATCTGTACCTGGTGTGTAGCAGTTGAAAATGAATGATGATAAAACTGAGCTCATTGTTTCTGGCACTAATTCAGTGATCAGTCAGATTACTCATACTGCTATGTCTATCTCTGGTTGTGATGTATCCTTCTCACAAACTGTCAGGAATCATGGTTTCTACCTAGACGAAACCTTGTCTATGGAAGCACATGTCAAACAACTATGCCGTACTCTGTACCTTCAGTCACGTAGAATAGGTAAGGTTCGCTCAATTCTATTCTCTGATGCTGCCAACAAGTTTGCTGTTTCCCTCATACTCTCCAGACTAGACTACTGTAACTCTCTATTTGCTGGTCTTCCCGACAATTAACTAAATTAACTTCAACACATACAGAATCATGCCGCTCGCCTTGTTCTCCGCAAGCCCAGACGTGAGAGCGTAAAATCTCTTCTCAGAACTCTCCATTGACTTCCTGTAAACGCCAGATTCAATACAAAGTTGCCTGTCTCTGCTTCCAGTGTATCTATCGTGAGAACATGCCTTCTTATCTTTCCAATCTCCTGCCGATATACAAACCTTCCCGAGCACTCCGTTCTTCTGATACCTCACTGCTGACTGTTCCTCGCTTCTCTCTTGATACCTTTGGTAAAAAGTTCTTCTCTGTCTTTGGCCCAAATGTATGGAACTCTCTACCCCTGTCTCTTAGTAAAACAAACTGCTTCTCAACTTTCAAAAGGCATCTGAAAACCTACCTCTTTCAACCCCATCTGTCCTGAGAAACCTTCCAAATCAGATACATTCTCCTACCTGTATGTTCCTAGACCAGTAACGTGAAGGTGCGTGTGTGCGTGTGCGGGCGTGCGTGCGTGCTTGTTGTGTGTGTGTGTGTGTGTGTGTGTGTGTGTGTGTGTGTGTGTGTGTGTGTGTGTGTGTGTGTGTAAAGGAGAGGAGTGGTTTTTAGAGGATTTATGAGAGGGAGACTTTTTGTGAAATTTCTAGTGTGATTTTTAAAAAAATTGTTCGTATTATTATACAATGTCTTAATTGTGAACGCAATGTGATTTGTTTTAGTATTGGATATCTCTAGGCTTTGTGTGCATGACTTTTATAATTCCTATTTTTACCGTTCGCTCTTTTTGGAAATGTAAAGCGCTGTTGAGCATTTTTATGGAATATGCGCTATTCAAATAAACATTATTATTATTAGTAGTAAGACTTTAATATCTATCTCCTGTTTACTTGTAATGCAATAATTTAATAACGTATCTGGAGGCGCCCTGATTTGATATTGAAAGCAGTTTGCGTAACATCATGTATCACAGTTTCAAAGGGAGGTGACTGGAGGCGCAAACTCAGCATGTAAGAGATGGCCAGAAAGATCCTATCAATAGTAATTGTCAGGATTGGTTCCGATTGCACTTGTGCAGGAAAAACTGATCAGTTATCAATGTTGACCGATAAGTTATCAATGTTGAAGTTAAACTTGGACCCATGCACACACACACACGCGCGCACACACACACGCAGACACCTACCCACTCTCCTACAGACCCAGGATGATTAGGCCTATATATAGACTTAGTTTGTTATGTGCCTGAGTAAACACAGACAAAATGTGAGCAGGCCTCAGCCGTGTGGACTGTCAGACATTGTTCGCTGCCATTTTCATCCTTTGCTTCTTTCATACGCTGTAGTTTTATATTAGAAGACTGTTTATGTTTTTACCCTTCTTCGTGTTCAGAATTCATATTATAATGTGATGCGCACCAGTCAGGAAGGCATATTGATCTTTTTAGCAGTAAAAGTGTCATTTTACAAGGAGACTCTGATTCATTATAATCTCTCCTCTCTTTCTCTCTCTCTCTCTCTCTCTCTCTCTCTCTCTCTCTCTCTCTCTCTCTCTCTTCTCTCTCCACACACACACATACACACGCATATTTATACATATATTTTTTTTCTTTCAGAATACGCCTGACAAACATTTCATTCTCGACACGCACCCAGCGTGGAAGAACGTCGTGATTGGCGCCGGATTTTCAGGTACCTCTTAGCTGGAATAAATTATTAAGACACATAAACAAATGTAGACACTCACATAGTCATCAAGCCAGCAGACAAGGGTGGTGCAGTTGCGGTCTGTGACAAACAACTGTACATAACAGAAGCTGAAAAACAACTGTCAAACACAAATTTCTACACACCACTCACATCACCCCTCCCACAACACCAGAAACTCATCGCAAACTCAATCAAAGAAGAAATCAAACTGAACAACCTACCGATCACAGCCAAGCTCCTGATCATGACAGACACTAAACTATAGGTCTTTCAGTGCATACGTCATAAAAAATTATCTTTAGGCTAAGAAAGGTTAAAGTTCTCGTAGCCTGTAGGCCCTACGGACAGTCAAGTGTCAGAGGTTTACTGTATCTGGGCATGATAGGATGGAAGGCGGAGCCTGTCCCTCTCCTTCCGCCTCATTTAAACTTTCCTTAACCGAATCAGGTTCCCATATACCGCCAAGTGTACCCATATACCGCCAAGTGTACCCATATACCGCCAAGTGTACCCATATACCGCCAAGTGTACCCATATACCGCCAAGTGGACAGGTTTTCAAGTCGAAAAAATCTGACCCCACCAGTTGTTCGACCTCACGACCCGTCATCTTTAGAGGAACGGAGAAAAGAGGTTGTATCCCTGAATTTTTAGTAACAAATGCTGCAGTCGAGTCCAGCATGAAAACGGAAGTTAAATCTAGATCCGATACTAATTTTCCGAGAAAAGCGAAATCTCCTCTCAAGTGAGTTCGGCAAAAGAAACCTGTGTAAGGCTCTGGAATTATTCTTGAAAAGGATTCTGTATCTGTCACTTTCTCCCCGACATCGACATGGAATCTCCAAAGAACTTCTTTTAATATCAAATATGTTAATTAACAAAAGGACGGAAATGTGTTAATTCTATCACGCCATATTGTATCTTACATTGAAGAGAAATATTCAGGTCGCATGCGAAATCATGGACCTACAGAGGGATCAGCAATGGATAAACATATCTGATACCCGATTAAAATATAGAGAAGTAGTTTCACATTGGAGTGAGGACAAACCAAATGATACAGCTGACCTCAAAGCTATTTTAATGCGTTTACGTTATCTTGTTTGCTTTCCAAAATGTTTGTCTTAAATTCTCATCTGTATCGATGCTTCAAGCCTTGCAATCATCACAAATTAAGACAATAATTGAAAGATTCTAATCTACACACACTAATTTTGATTGGCACTGAAATAACTTTTTTGTCTTACAATGACAAAGTAGGCAGCGCAGCTAAACATGGGACATAGACTTTAGGACATTATGTATTGAAGTGTTCCCATTCACCAACACAGCATTACACCAAGGAATCGTGTGCCCTCCTTACAAGAACACAGCATTACACAATGGAATCGTGTGCCCTCCTTACAAGAACACAGCATTACACAATGGAATCGTGTGCTCTCCTTACAAGAACACAGCATTACACAATGGAATCGTGTGCCCTCCTTACAAGAACACAACATTACACAATGGAATTGTGTGCTGTCCCTACAAGAGCACAGTATTACACAATGGATTCGTGTGCCCTCCATACAAGAACACAGCATTACACCATGGAATCGTGTGCCCTCCTTACAAAAACACAACATTACACAATGGAATCGTGTGCCCTCCTTACAAAAACACAGCATTACACCATGGAATCGTGTGCCCTCCTTACAAAAACACAGCATTACACAATGGAATCGTGTGCCCTCCATACAAGAACACAGCATTACACCATGGAATCGTGTGCCCTCCTTACAAAAACACAGCATTACACAATGGAATCGTGTGCCCTCCTTACAAAAACACAGCATTACACAATGGAATCGTGTGCCCTCCTTACAAGAACACAGCATTACACAATGGAATCGTGTGCCCTCCTTACAAGAACACGGCATTACACAATGGAGTCGTGTGCTTAGAAGTAACTCCAAAGCTTTAGCACCAGATGTAATCATAATCAAGTTGAGCTTCAAAACTGACCCTCTAAAAAGTAATTTTCGTCCTAATAGAAAACTGTTTTCTCTTACAATTAATGCTTTTAAAATGAACCACACCAAAGACATTTTGGGACAGCATATATCACCTCATCACTGTCTTTCATGATACGTAGTAAAAGGATTCTTTCAAATTATCTCACTGCATAACGTACCAAACAAGTTAAGATCATCAGCACGTACATATGATTTTGTTTGTTTGTTTGTTTGTTTCTTTGTCAGTTATTCTCACAAGTTGTAATCAATAGACGTATATACGGTTGCTTCTCTGTCCCCAAAGTTTCTACTTGTGTTGTTGATGGTGGTGGTGGTGGTTGTGTTGGTTGTTGTTGTTGTTGTTGTTTTCGTCAGAGTCGCAGTAAATAGAAAGATCTAGAGCTGAAGATACCAACAACACAGACCCACGCGTGCTTCCACACGTGCATGCACGCATCCATGCACACAGGCAAGAATTTTCCGCTCTGATACGCATACGTATTACTGCACAAACAGAGAGAGAGAGAGAGAGAGAGAGAGAGAAAAGAGAGAGAGAGAGAGAGAGAGAGAGTTCCTACAAATATGCAGTGTGTGCCTGTGTGTTCAGGGCATGGCTTCAAACTGGCTCCAGTGGTGGGACGAGTGCTCAGTCAACTGGCGCAGGGGAAGACTCCCAGCTACGACCTCAGTCCCTTCCGCATCAGTCGGTTTTCGCCTAAATCATATCTGTAAACTGGCACACTTAGTTGCAAAGAAGACTCATTGTTGATAAGTCACACATAAGAACGGCCGTTTGATGATCGTATTGTACAGTTGTTTGTTCTTATTGTTATCAGGGCTGAAACTGACTTGTGCGAACATGATTTCCTTTTTTTACGTTGCAGTACTTTATGTACTTACATGTTACATACATGAAATACTCTCTCTCTCTCTCTCTCTCTCTCTCTCTCTCTCTCTCTCTCTCTCTCTCTCTCTCTCTCTCTCTCTCTCAGTAGCCCATGGCCATTTTATCTCAGTGTTTTAACAAATCAAGTGTATATAATCAACACATATTTGGTTGTTTTCGCACGCATCGAGTGTATGCATGGTCAGTATCAAACTGTGCCATTTGTTTTCTAGCAAATAGTGCTTCCTTGTGTACGAAACCTGGCTTTGTCAGTCCTTTCCAGTATCGTACTTTGAATTGCCATGTGTGGTAGAAAAGACCACTAAAACACAATAAGCAGCTCGGTTAAGCAAGTTCAATTTAATCACACAAACCACAAACACTTTAAAGTTACATAACGATACAGTGTTTACCTGGAGATTTTTATTTCATGCAATTCTTTTCCAAATTGTGGTTGATATGAATGACAGATGTTGTGGCCTACAAATTCGTTCGCGTTTTTGTTTTCCGGAGGCGTCACTGCGTCATATCCACTACACATGAGACCACTGTGTAAGGGGTAACGTCAGGCAGGCAGACCACTGTGTAAGGGGTAACGTCAGGCAGGCAGACCACTGTGTGTAAGGGGTAACGTCAGGCAGGCAGACCACTGTGTAAGGGGTAACGTCAGTCAGGCAGACCACTGTGTAAGGGGTAACGTCAGTCAGGCAGACCACAGTGTAAGGGGTAACGTCAGGCAGGCAGACCACTGTGTGTAAGGGGTAACGTCAGGCAGGCAGACCACTGTGTGTAAGGGGTAACGTCAGGCAGGCAGGGAACAGTGGGGATTCTGTCAAGTGAAAGGAAGTCAATGTGTCATTTGTGATCGCCGGAAATAATTTCTCCGAGCTTAGAACTGTTGAATTCTGTTCTGTGCCTGTTGTCAGACACACTGCGCTACGGAGATGGAAGAAGACTAGACAGGACCCTTCCAATCCTCAGCTCGAAGACCTAGACATAGACAGGATCCCTTACCATCCTCAGCTGGAAGACATAGACAGGACCCTTCCATCCTCAGCTGGAAGACCTAGACATAGACAGGATCCCTTACCATCCTCAGCTGGAAGACATAGACAGGACCCTTCCCATCCTCAGCTGGAAGACATAGACAGGACCCTTCCCATCCTCAGCTGGAAGACCTAGACATAGACAGGATCCCTTCCCATCCTCAGCTGGAAGACCTAGACATAGGATCCTTTCCCATCCTCAGCTGGAAGACCTAGACATAGGATCCTTTCCCATCCTCAGCTGGAAGACCTAGACATAGGATCCTTTCCCATCCTCAGCTGGAAGACATAGACATAGGATCCTTTCCCATCCTCAGCTGGAAGACAAAGAAATAAGATCAACTCCCGTCCCCAACGGGAAGAAAAAGACATAGACAGGATCTACTCCCGTCCCCAACAGGAAGAAAAAGACATAGACAGGATCTACTCCCGTCCCCAAAGGGAAGAAAAGGACATAGACAGGATCTACTCCCGTCCCCTACTGGAAGAAAAAGACATAGACAGGATCTACTCCCGTCCCCAACTGGAAGAAAAAGACATAGACAGGATCTACTTCCGTCCACAACTGGAAGAAAGACATAGACAGGATCTACTCCCGTCCCCAACTGGAAGAAAGACATAGGATCTACTCCCGTCCCCAACTGGAAGAAAGACATAGACCTACTCCCGTCCCCAACGGGAAGAAAGACATAGATCTACTCCCGTCCCCAACGGGAAGAAAGACATAGACCTACTCCCGTCCCCAATGGAAAGAAAGACAGACAGGATCTACTCCCGTCCCCGACGGGAAGAAAGACATAGACAGGATCTACTCCCGTTTAAAACTGGAAGAAAAAGACATATACAGGATCTACTCCCGTCCCCAACTGGAAGAAAAAGGAAGAAAAGACATGGACAGAATCCCCGCCCATCACCAACTCGGAAGAAAAAGACATGGACAGAATCCCCGCCCATCACCAACTGGAAGAAAAAACATGGACAGAATCCCCGCCCATCACCAACTGGAAGAAAAAGACATGGACAGAATCCCCGCCCATCACCAACTGGAAGAAAAAGACGTGGACAGAATCCCCGCCC
>CM065739.1:48020260-48105260 GCA_033310375.1 Conus canariensis
AATGTCGGTGAGGACAGATAGTGGTGGTAAACTGATGTCTGACTGCTGTATGGGTTTCACCATTTCTCTTAAGAATGTGTAGACTTCTTCATGTGGGATGTTGGAATAAAGTCCCACCACATCCACAGTAACCAGTAGTGCTTCAGGTGGAAGAGGTTTATACGCAGCTTTCCATTCTTCCACGACTTGTAGAAAATGAAAGAAGAAAAGAAAGAAAAAAACTACACCCGAAGGTGCGGATAGGACCCAGAGAGGTACTGTCCTCAACCGCCGAACCAACCAGCTGGGAGCAATCGTGTACCACCCTTGGAAGTCTGCGCTGTGTTTACATAGGGTGCAAGCACGCACAGGACATTCCATTAACACGTGAAGGGACATAATCTGTTAAGTAAGATGGCAGGGTGTGTACCATTGATTGTAGCCAGTAATCTACTTATTTGGAGACCTTTTCTGTTGGGCCCCTTTGCCTGACACGATTGATCTTCCTGTTAGTCTATTTGCATTTGTATTAATCTTGGGTTAATGATAAAAATAAAGTGTGTTCACCACAGCCTCTTCTATCTTTCTCCACCTGTAGCGGTTTCTATTGATCGCTTTCATATCATGTAGTTTGTCCATAAAACAGTTCGATGTTTTAGCAGTGTCTACTGTGGGGTCAAATGGGAGCGTAACATATTTTGTTGTCTTGCTCAGTTGTCGTTCTGTTTCTGTAATATATTTGTAGCCGGGTGCTAACAGTGTATTTTTCTTGGTCATCCGTCGTAGATGAGATATTTTGTTCATGAGTTATCTTCCCCCTTACCTCCCTTGGTTGAATCTCATTTTTATTGTGTAAATTCTTTAAATCATGAACACCTCAGAACCTACATAGTTGTGTATACGTCGCTGAAGTCACAAAAATTAATGTATTCTATTCATTACAATCGTGTTGGACTGAGAAGCCCATATTTTCTCTAAAACTGGTATCTCGCACAGTTGATCTTGGCGCCATTTTGAATTGTCCGACGAACAAACCGTAAATAATTCTTGATTTCACAAAAAGTATGAGAGAACCCAAAGAATCCGAGAACGCGCATTGAAAGTAAAGTCCATAAGCTCTCATTTCGTATATCGTATGCCTATGATCTGTTCTGTACAAGCTTGCGACTATACGAAATGACTGACGGCGCCGGCTCCCTTGAGGAAGTCGCCTTCTTTGTTGGTTGTCGGAGTTTTGATCTAAATTGTCGTTTTATGAAATTCGGACTTCCCAATCGAAATCTTTTTAATGACTCCATTTCTATCATCGAAGCAACTAAAAATGTATAAAATTATCATCCGATGGACCATTTCAACAGAATAACATTTTATCGAAAATCGTGTTGAAAGCACGTGGTGACGGCCATGTGGCGATGAAAGCAAGTTGTGTTTCTGATCAAATTTTAAACACTAAGTTCTCCGCTCAGACGGCATCTTGGATAATGAAATTTATATGTATAAAAAGAGCGAAATGCCAGCTATTCATTCATCACAAAATTGTTTCATGCTGTTTGGCATTTTCATCGAAATAGAAGAAAATATGACGTAAACTCGTTAAGAGTGGGTTCATTCTCGGACTTCAATCACCAATAACTTTACACAGCCACAGAATTGTCAAATATGACTTATTGCATTTCATTCCTTGGGTTCTGAGGTTTTCATCGATATCAAATATGTTTGCATACTTTGAACGGACGGAGAGTTAGACAACACAGAAGCTGCGACAGATGGCACAAATTTTATCATTTAATGTCTCGCGAGGCTCATTTTGATTGCGGCGCTGTGTTGTCTTCTTTGCGGTCTGGGCAAGCTGTATATATCTGGGGCGCTGCGTGAGTGCCATCTTTCTGAAGAAACCTTGTCCTGAAGGGCCTCAGGCCGATAGGACGTAAATCTCACTCTTAACTGTAACTGAGTGCGATCAGTGTCCCCTAGAGTGTTCGCTAGAGAGTGCTCAGTGCGCTGAGTGCTGAGAGAGGGAGAGAGAGTGTTCCCAGGGCTGTGTTCCTGGTTTGAGCTTGTTATGGAAGGAAAATAAAAGGAGAAAAACTCCACGTCGTCCTCTGTGTCTTCTTGACTGGCTGCTGTCCCTTGGTTCCTACACATATCACCATCTGCCTGTCTTCACCTGCACACCCCTTACCCCGCCACACCATCACATATTGTTCAAATTTCTGGACGACAATGGCGCCGCCCTTGTCTGCTGGTGATATTCTGATCTTTCTGCCTCAAAGTTCCAATTGCCTTTCGTTGGTTCCGACTCAAGTTCCTGTCGTGCACGTGTACGGGGATATGAGTCTGGTCTGGGACTCCATAATGTCACAGCAGGCATCTAGTGCTGAGTCTCGTCATACAGGTGACTCCAGCCTGTCTTCTTGTAGAATTTGCCTTATAACGGCATTTGGTTGGGGTCATCCTCGTCATACTAGAATTCTCTGAATCTTAGTCGCCTGTTTCCCTCTCGAATGTCTTCCATCAACTGCATCTTGTTGTAGCTACCTGGAGTTGGACAGAAATTTGGGCCCAGTGAGAGAACGTACCGTTGATCCTTGGTCAGAGAAACTCCTGAGAGGTTCACTACTTGACGTGGGCTTGGTTCTGCTGTTGGTGGGCAGCGGAACCTAGTACCTATGGTTCCGTCCATGTCCATGTCTGGGGATTGAGGATGAGGATGGTAAAGTACCAGTGTCATGTACACGAGATAGATTGTTTCAATCACTATCGCAGAGTTCCCGTGTGATTGAGTGGGGTGTATTGTTATCTCCCGGCTTTGACTCTGGCTCAAGGTCGGAGCGTTGCTGTTGATTTGCCTGTAACAAACGAAACTTCCTCTTCTTTGTTGTCTGGAGTGAAAGCCACAGTTTGTTTGCTTTAATTCTCCAGTTTGCAAGCAGAGGATGATAGTCTGCTTGGCTAAGTGCCATTTTTTCTCTCAAAATAGAGTTAACTTTCATCAATTGCTGTCGCAGATCTCTGGTTGAATGTAAGTAATAGTTGCAGCATTTTCATTCGAGGGTGTATCTGCACAAGCCAATCAGTTGTATCAACTACACTTTTCTATCCCGTAATTTTTATTTTTTTTGAAATATACCTTTCATTGTCATGTCAAACTCTGCTGCATAACTCACACTGGAATTTGCCGTTTGTTTTCCTGTCATATCTTACATTTCAAATTGTTCTTTTATCTTAATACCTTTACCCCCCCCCCATCTTAATACCTTTAACCCCCCCCCCCCATCTTAATACCTTTAACCCCCCCCCCCCCATCTTAATACCTTTACCCCCACCCTCCGGTTTGGGCGCTGTGGTTTATTGAAATGCCAGCTGCATCTTTTTCATCATGGCTGATGTTTAATCAGACTTTGATTATTTTCTGGCACAGGGTCAGAAACTGGGTCTTTCAGGACAAGACCTAATCCATGACATCAAACAGAGTGAGGAGCATGTCTCTAGGGCGAGAGAAAGGGCATGCCTCTAGGGCGAGAGAAAGGGCATGCCTCTAGGGCCAGAGAAAGGGCATGCCTCTAGGGCGAGAGAAAGGGCGTGCCTCTAGGGCCAGAGAAAGGGCGTGCCTCTAGGGCCAGAGAAAGGGCGTGCCTCTAGGGCCAGAGAAAGGGCGTGCCTCTAGGGCCAGAGAAAGGGCGTGCCTCTAGGGCCAGAGAAAGGGCGTGCCTCTAGGGCCAGAGAAAGGGCGTGCCTCTAGGGCCAGAGAAAGGGCATGCCTCTAGGGCCAGAGAAAGGGCATGCCTCTAGGGCGAGAGAAAGGGAGGAACAGAAACAGGCTGCAATAGCAAAATAAAAAATGAAGGAAGAGAGAGAGCCTCCTGCTAAAAAAGGAAAAGGGAGAAGCTGCTGAAAGAGCTAAAAAGGAAGAGAGAGAGAGGCTGCTGAAAGAGCTAAAAGGAAGAGAGGGAGGCCACTGAAAGAGCTAAAAAGGAAGAGAGAGAGAGAGACTGCTGAAAGAGCTAAAAAGGAAGAGAGAAAGAGGCTGCTGAAAGAGCTGAAAAGGAAGAGAGAGGGAGGCCGCTGAAAGAGCTAAAAAGGAAGAGAGAGAGAGACTGCTGAAAGAGCTAAAAAGGAAGAGAGAAAGAGGCTGCTGAAAGAGCTAAAAAGGAAGAGAGAGAGAGACTGCTGAAAGAGCTAAAAAGGAAGAGAGAAAGAGACTGCTGAAAGAGCTAAAAAGGAAGAGAGAAAGAGGCTGCTGAAAGAGCTAAAAAGGAAGAGAGAGAGAGACTGCTGAAAGAGCTAAAAAGGAAGAGAGAAAGAGGCTGCTGAAAGAGCTAAAAAGGAAGAGAGAAAGAGGCTGCTGAAAGAGCTAAAAAGGAAGAGAGAGAGAGAGACTGCTGAAAGAGCTAAAAGGGAAGAGAGAAAGAGGCTGCTGAAAGAGCTAAAAAGGAAGAGAGAAAGAGGCTGCTGAAAGAGCTAAAAAGGAAGAGAGAGAGAGACTGCTGAAAGAGCTAAAAAGGAAGAGAGAAAGAGGCTGCTGAAAGAGCTAAAAAGGAAGAGAGAAAGAGGCTGCTGAAAGAGCTAAAAAGGAAGAGAGAAAGAGGCTGCTGAAAGAGCTAAAAAGGAAGAGAGAGAGAGACTGCTGAAAGAGCTAAAAAGGAAGAGAGAAAGAGGCTGCTGAAAGAGCTAAAAAGGAAGAGAGAGAGAGACTGCTGAAAGAGCTAAAAAGGAAGAGAGAGAGGCCGCTGAAAGAACTAAAAAGGAAGAGAGAGAGAGAGGCCGCTGAAAGAGCTAAAAAGGAAGAGAGAGAGGCCGCTGAAAGAACTAAAAAGGAAGAGAGAGAGAGAGAGAGGCCGCTGAAATTGCTAAAAAGGAAGAGAAAGAGGCCGCTGAAAGAGCTAAAAAGGAGCAGAGAGGGGCTGCTGAAAGAGCTAAAAAGAAAGAGAGAGAGGCTGCTGATTGAGCTAAAACGAAAGAGAGAGAGAAATTGCGGAAGGAGCGGGAGGTTGCTGAGAGAGCTAGGAAGGAAGAGGGAGAGGCAGAGCGACAGCAGTTGAGCTAGAAAGAGAGGCTGAAAGAGAGCTGAAGAAAACTGAAGGGCAAGATTTGCTTGAGCTCCGCCGTATGGAGCTAGAACAGAAGCAGATAGAACTTCAACTTAAACAAGCTTCTGCACAAGCAGCTACACAACAAACCTCCAATGCAGGTAAGCAGCCTAACCCTTCAATCAAAATTCTTGTTATCCCTGAACTTCCCCCTTTTGATGAGAATCGAGAGGACATAGACTCATTTTTATTTCGCTTCGGAAGTCATGCTTCTTCTTGTGGTTGGCCGCATGAACATTGGACGTTACATGCGGCCTCGCTGTTAAAAGGCAGTGCTCTTACACTGTTCCACAGCCTCGCGGCTCGCGAGAGTTTAACGTGGAAAGATCTAAAGGCGGAACTCCTCAAGAAATTTCAATGTACGGACGAAGGATTTCGGGAAACATTTCGTTCTGCGCGTCCATAAGAAGGCAAGTCATTCGCGGCATTTTTAATTCCCACCAGCCACTTTTTTTTTTTTTATCCTGGATTGATATCTGGTGTCACGACAGTGTTTAAGAGCGGGTGATGTTTTGAACTTGTGACACAAAGCAACTCCATAGGTAAACAGTGTTCGAATCCCTAACCTTTTCTTGTTGTTGATTGGACGCTGAGGCACGTGATCGGTGAAAGCTCACTGTTTTACAGGACGGGTGTCTTCCCGATAAGTAGGACACACCAGGAGTTGCAAGACGAGAGAAAATGGCGCTTGGCATGAGCCAAGTTGATAGTTTTTTCAACCTTGAGGGTTGTCAAAGGAAAACCTTTTCTTTGTGGCCAGGGAGTGGTCGATTTTTGATGTAGCGCAGACAGAAGTCTGCTAGGGATTCTGTTGGTTAGAATATTGATTCCCTATGGGTGAGTTGCCCGTTGATGAATGATAAATACATAAAGAGAAAAGAAAAATCATTAATAAGTAAATGCAAATCGTTGAAGTGATTAACTAGAAAAGGAAAAATAAACGACATCGTGTAATGAGAAGCATACAAATCGTTTTTTGAGATTAAGATTTTTGTAAATATTTCACTTTGTATTCCCAACTGTAGGTAGGCTATGTTGGAAACAGTACGAATGCGTAAGTATATTTTTGTAAAGAAGACGGCCACCTGGAAGCCCTGATGACGGCTTTGGAGGGAAAGCCACGACGACAAGAACAGCATCGACCATCCACCAACTTGCAGCAGTGATGACGGGACTAGCCTGTGTCGCCGGGGAACGGCTCTCGGGGCTGTGGGGCACTTCGACGGCGAGGCGCTGCCACTCTGCGACTTCACCAGTGGCCTGCACAACCAGCAGGGCCCTCCATCTGGCTCTGGGGAGGGAGGAAACGTCCTCCATGGGCGCAGAGTGGACACCGATCTCTATGCAGCAGCTTGGCGGCTTGTAGGGGAGAGTCCACAAATATGGACTTTTTTCAATGAAATCAAAACGAAATGACAAAGAAACTTGATGTGAGTTTTACTTGTCACCGAATGGATGTTATATTAATATTTCAACAACATAAATAAAATCAGATCGACACAGTTTCATTTTAAAATCTTTTAACATCTGGTCCATGATAATGGACATGGTTACAAATACGGACCACTTTGTCCTGAAATACGGACCACCACAGAATAAGATGAACTGATTCTGTTTGCAGGTCATAAATCATTATAACGGTTTACAAAGGCAAAAGAACAGAAAGAAAAAAAACAACAGAAAAAGATATCCAAATTTATGCACCAGAACAGATTAAAGCACAAACTCCTTGAGAAGAATAACAAATACAAACAAATAGATACAGAATAAAACAAAATTTCTGAAGCTGCTTGTCAGAAAAAAGATAAAGTCAAACGTTGTGACAAAAGATTACAAAGACAAACAAAATTCCAACAAAATAAAATCTTTTGAACATGCTTGTCAAAGAAAAAGTAAGACCAAATGACACAACAAAGGTTTACAACAACAAACAAAAGAATGTAACGACCAGACATTTTCTAAAGCTGCTTGCCAGAGAAAAATTGAAGCCAAATGGGACACAAAAGACTACAAAAAGACATACAAATGGATTCAACAGAAAATTGTCAGAAGATGGTTGCCAGAGAAAGGCTAGGGTAACAAGTTACAACAAAGGACTACAAAGATAAAACAATGAACACAATAGAATGAGCTTTCCTCAAGCTGCTTGCTGGAGGAAAGGTATGGCCAAAAATTCCAACAAAGAATTAGAAAGGCAAGCAAATGGATATAACAGAATAAACTTTTCTGATCTAAGAAATATTACGGCCTAAAGTCATTCTCAAGTTTTACAAAGGCAAACAATTATAAATATTACTAAGACAAAATACGTTCCTTATTCACTGGAGCCAATGAGACTATAATTTTCTTGGATCAAACCCAGTTCTCTTTGCTCAAAGGCACAGCTCACAGACAAAATCTGCGTCAGTTGTCTCTGCACAGTCTTCATGTGCCCATGCATGACATTCTCTGCACTGATCCCATCTTCAATCCTGCTCTGACCACACATAAAGCAATACCAGTCATTTTGCATCGGCTTGTTTTCTTTGCGGGGCACAGGCTGCAGGTTTGGTAGCTTTCTTTCGACCTGTTCTGTTCTTCATATTGTTCTTTCTCATACCCATTTATTCCTTTTTCTCTTTTCCACTGCATGCTGCTTTTTCTTCCAGTGTCTTTTTTTTTTTTTTTTTTTTTAATAAGGAGTAGAGGTGAGGATTTCAGAGCTCTCCCTTTTTTTAATCTTTATCTTGGTGTGCTGGGAAGAACAGGAATTTTGCGTTGAACTGATGGAGAAAGTACACAGCCCACGTTTGGCTGCCAGTGCTGGCATTCTTTCGATCTTGCAGTCATAGTGTCCCGTGTTGTCGCCGAACGCTGTGTACATCAAGTGCACAAGTTCACCGAACCCTCAAAATAAAATAGTATAACGTTGTTTTCACATAAGGCAATCATTTTTCTTTTAATGACTTCAGCTGTTCTCTGGATTTCAAACTCTCTAACTTGAGATGTTGGCATTGCCATGTGCACTACTCTCTCCAAAAGAGTATGAAACCGAGTATGTCCTGGCATGTCAACATTTAAAGCATCTGCTATCATACTTGATGTGTCTAGAATAGCTGATGTTGGCACGCAACAACGACACTACCACACAAGTTGTAAACTCCAAACGATGTTTACTAAAGGAACGCTCTGACCGTTGACCATAATTATATCTGCACATGCAACCGTTGGCCTTCTGCGCATTCTCTTTAGGCATGCATTAGACTTTCACATAGAGTTATAGTTCTTGCTACTTTCAATATTAAACATAACAATACTGGGAGTAAATTTCTCCAAATTAGATAGAGTGTGCACGATTATTTGGTTTTTCATTTGATCAGCCAGAGCTGTTTCATGGACATTCAACAATGGATTTGCTATTTTGCAGTCAGTCCTCACAGCACTCTGTAGAGATGTATCCATTGCTTGTGTCTACAGCTCTAAAGAAACATCGTCTATCTGAAGAAGTCATAACAACTGATGCTTCGTCAGAAGAGACTATAGACTGGGAGTTAATCAATGGAGAACTGGATGGATTCCGAGTTGAAGTAGATGGACAGTTGGCAGGTGGGCTGGGTGGATTCTCTGTTGAAGCAGATGGACAATTAACAGGAGGGTTGGGCGGGTTCTCCGTTGAAGTAGAGGGACAGTTGACAGGAGGGTTGGATGGATTCTCTGTTGAAGTAGATGGACTGTTAGCAGGAGGGTTGGGTGGGTTCTGAGTTGAAACAGATGGACAGTTGGCAGGAAGATTGGGTGGGTTCTGAGTTGAAACAGAGGGACAGTTGACAGGAGGGTTGGGTGGAATCTGGTTTTGTGAAACTGCTGGACTGTTGACAGAAGGTACTGATGAAGCTTGGGTCGATGAGACTGGTGAAACTCTGCTTTGACTGGAAGATCTGTTGTCACAGGGGGAAAAAATGGAGCAAATTCTTGATCTTCAACCATATCTCTGTGACATGGCCAGATTCCACAGGAAGCAAATCCATTTACAGCATTTGGCACTGTAGCTACACCGAAAAGAGGCTCACTTGGTAAGATGAAACAGACCTCCCAGGATGCATCCGCAGCCATTTCTCCACAGCCTGGTCACAGAAAGTCTGTAGAGGTTTGAACAGTGAAAACGAGAGCTTAAAAGGGGTGTCCACAAATATGAACCAGTGTTCACCAATATGGACAAGAGGTCCATATATGTGGAACTAGGTTGTCCATGTAAGTAGAACATGACAAATTTGTTAAAAATATACATGTGTGCATGGAACAGCGACTGCAGATGAAAAGTCTTAGTGTGCATAAATTAGAGTCTTAAGTTTTGTCTCACAGCTAACACAGTTATCTTTAAAGGTTCTGAAAGACATCAGGGCCGGATCCAAGGGGGGTGCTTTGGTACTACAGCATCCCCCCCCCCCCCCCCCCCCCGGCTAAAAAAAAAAACAAACAAAAAACCCTCGGCTCAAAAAAAAGAAGAAGAAAGAAAGCAAGCACCCTCTTTCCCTCTTCCACTGTACCGTCATCAGCACCCCTCTCCCAGTTGATAAAACGCTATGAATAATGTCTCCCCCAGCTCACAGGAGATGCCACGAAACAGCTTTTAAAATGTCAAAAACCAATTTTCGGCCGGGAGGCTTTGCCCCCCTGGTCCCCCCACCGGGGCTTTGCCCCTAGACCCTACCGGGGCCTAGGCGGCCCCTAGACCCCGGCCTAAAACATTTACCAGCACCCCACCTTAAAAACTCTGTGATCCAGCCCTGGACATTGATTATATCTTCACGATTTTCAGAATCACAACTTTGAACCTTGTCATCGAAAATCAAACAAATGCTTGCCATTTCGAAATGAAGCATGATGTTGCCAATTTGATTTGCTTCAAATGCTGAAAGGGGAGTAATCAAAAAGACTGAACTCTCAAATCCACCACAATTATCGTCTGTTGTCTGAAAAGAGGGTGGTCCATATTACTAGCTGGTCCATATTCGTAGACTCTCCCCTATCCTGCATGCCTCCCGGGTCGTCCTCACGCGGCACAGGACCGTCGCCACTCGGAACGAAGACGACCGCCCAGCGGTCCTTAAGATCCCATCATCACGACTTTCCACGAAATAGTGAAAACACCGACCATCTTCGAAAGAAGAACTTCACTCAGGCTCCTGCTTGAGGACGCCATCTACCCTGGGCTCCTTCTCCCATCCGCAGATACCAACTCTGATCAGACCTGCCAGCATAAAGTCTGCCGAGACAAACGACTCCTTACTGCGGCGACAAACTTGTCCCTTAAAGCGAACGCTGTGAGACGTAAATCTCAACTAGGCTTTATTCTTTTCATTTCATTTCCGATTTTGTTCTTTTCGTTTTCCACAGTGCTGTGTATCTTGCCTGACGAAGTCCTACGAAGTCGAAACGCATCGGTGTTTTGTTATGTGATTCGTTTGTCTGCGTTTTTCGGCGGAGCCTTAAAAAAGAATTTTTTCAGATTTGTATGGATTATAATTTTAGTGTTTAGGCCTAGGCAAGATCCTAATTGTGGCGTGTGATCAGCTTGAGGAAATTGCTTTTATGTACTTCAAGCAAAAGAGTGGCCGGTGGGGAGGGGGAAGCAATGTAGTTCCACAATCAAGTTTCATCTGTGATTATTGAATCAAATATTTTACAAGACATTGAAGTTAACCTAACCGATCTTTTCATTTTAATTTAGGTTGGATGGTGGCTGGATAGAACACAACAGGCCTGTTTATTTTTAGGTCAGTGACTAGAACGGAAACTGTGCTTGGCCTTGACTCAAGTACGAAGTCCATCTGTTCCTTCGTCAACATGGCTCTTCTCTATTACAATGACTTGATGTCACAACCGTGCCGGGCGCTGTTCATGTTCTTACGTCTGAACAAAATTCCCTATAAAGATAAACAAGTTGCTTTGAGAAAAGGTGAGTGCATCGACACAACAACTCCCTTGACACTTGACGTGGTCGGGTGTATTCACTTAATTAAAAAAAAATCTGAGTTCATTTGGGTGGCTAAAGTGCCTGATAGTGATACTAATTGACAGAGCAGTGGGTGGTAGCGCTTCAGTCTCCCAATCACTGGGTAGCTAAGTGAGATTATGTCATAATATTGACAGCCACTTACATTCATTTTATCCTAGTTCTGTATGGCTGTGGAACTCACTGCCGGGTGCCATCAAGATTGCCACAAATGCAGTCACATTTAAAAATCAAATTGATAGGACAGTCTTGATATCTGCATATTGACTGACTTTTCAATTTTAACTTCCCCAGATATTTTATGGTTACCTGGGCCTGAATCTGGCCATTGCTTTTAACTTTTTGAATATCGTGTGCGACCCCTTGTTGCCAAATTTTGCTCCAGGGGCCAACAGGCTGAGTCGCACTTTATTTTATTTTATTTTACTTTTTAACATGCGTGCTGGTGACCTACTCGTTTTTGAGTGAACCAGTCTTTTAGGAAGAAGATGTGCCCCCACCTTCCCACCCCCTCCCTTCCCCCTTTGAAAAAAACAAAAAAAAACCAACAACAAAGAAATACCAACATCAGAAATGCTTCGTTTACAACAGGTACAACAAATGTGCCCAACAAATGCTCAGCGAACTAGGCTGGACAGAGCCGGAGAAAGATCGCACGGATCGCTATGCTTTATAAGATCAGGCATGGCTCGGCACATGTGGACTTTGAAAAGGCTCTTCTGTCTAATAGAAAACCAAAACTTAGGGCTGCAACCTCACGTGACAGAAGATCATACTTCCACCAGCTGAACTGCCTTCAGTGTGTCCGCGATTACAGATTGAACTCGTTCCTGCCACGTACCGTCCAGGAGTGGAACGACAACTTGACAGAAGCTGCTTAACATCAGAGACTCTTGACCTATTCAGGTCAAGAGCTTGCAGCCTCCTGCAATAACTTCCCCCCCCCCTTTTTTTTTTTTTGCATCTGCCCCCAGAAGTGTCAGAATAATCAACTTGATGATTGTGGACACTCTATGGATGATGATGATGAGGATGATGAAACGGCAAAAAGTTTGCAGAAAAATGGTTCAAAGCGAAACTCAATCGGACATCTGATAAGAAATTTATGGTTGTTTAAGCGATTTATCAGTCAGAAAAAAGCTGAAATGTAAGTAAGGTCACGACAGGTGACAGAAGGTTGAGTAACAATGACTGTTGCACCCCACTTGACATACAACAGAAGATATTCATTCTCGTTAAACTCTGCAGACACGCTCAAATATGAAAAATGCAGGTGGTTGGAGCGGAGACATTTGCAGGGTCATCAACCATGATCTCATGAAATAGCTGGAGATTTCTGGTAAGAAGAGGACCAGAACACAGAAGGCAATGGCAGAGGCAGCCGAAAAGAGTTCCAGCTAGATCTGGTTGAGGAGGAACAAAAGGGAACTTCAGAAGGCTTAAATCTCCCAACTTAGAACAGGTGTCCAATGGTGATGTGGGTAAGACATCTGCCTAGAAAGGCACGCTTTGAGGTGTCTACCTATCCACAAATTGCAGATTTGAATCACGGCAATGCCACAAATGAACAAACAAACACTGGCAGCAGAGGGCATCTGGAAGTCATGACCTGGGTGCAGCTTGGCCCCCATAGAGAGTCTTAGGAGTGCAGGGCTCAAACACTTGCCTGAGGGAGCATATTTTTTTTTTAAGACCTGCTGTCAAGCTTTCCATAATTTTTTTTTCTTACAGGTAAGCATTTTGTTACACAACATAGATCTGAGCCATAGGTTGATATATTACTGATAATAGATCAAATGAACAACCCCTCGCCAATCAGTTCATTTGTTTTAAGGATTTCTAAAGATGACATCAGTTACAGTCTAGAAATAAGTGAGTTATCCCTTAGCTGACTTCACATTTCAGGCCTTCATACTTGCTCTCGACCTTATCTTTGTACCATGTAGTCTCCCCAAAATGGTTAAATTCCTTTCATTTTAATCTGTCGGCTTGGAACCACCTGGTATTTACCTTAATGGGCATATGAAGAAAGAAAAGGAAGATCAACTTTCAGACACAATAAACATTCTAGAAACAATCTAATAGTATCTGTCTATAGATAATTGACTCCTTTAACAATGCCTTGGTGCATTCATTTTTGGTAAGCAGCCTATACAGAGCTTTCCCCTAACCCTTTAGAAAAAATAATGCCCACAGGAAAAACTCCAAACAATTTTCAACTGACATGAACAGTTTACATAGCACTCACATATATTTAGGTTGAGTCTCTGCAAGTCCTTTGTGACAGCCTATAAACAGCTATTTACAATTTCTGCCTGCATGTAAATGACATTGGCTTTTGAAGGACTTGCCACCATTTTTTACCACTTTTAACCACAGTATGGTAATGATGAGTACAGACTAGACTGTATTCAGTGTAATTTTGCAACTTTTCTTTTTAATGTAAAATACTCCCATAAAAGTAACTGTCATGATGATAAATCAGTTTCATACACTGAACATTCTTGGGATCACCCTGAAGTGTTAGAAGAAAGATGTACAAAAGAGTCTGTTCAATTGTATACACAAGAACCAGCTCAGGTTTGTATTACTAAGAGTATATGCTTGGTTAATAAGAGTACAGTGAAAGCACTGAACTGATATTGTCTCCACTTCCAGCAGTTTTGACACCAACTCAAACATTATTCTTAAAAATCAGTATTTATATCAAATGGATTACTGCCAAATTTTGCTGGGAACTAAACTACTCTCATACATGTTCATTTTTGTTGTTGCTATAGAGGGTGCCCATATTTTAAATGTGACTTTCTGTTGATTTTTTCCTAAATTACCCCATTTAAGGTATGACTTTTGTGACAGGTGGCCAAAAAAAAAAAAAAAGGAGAAAGAAAACCATTTTCCCCTACATGGGACAATTTATCACCAGTGTATTATTATCAACAAAGTACAAATTCAGTCTTATACTAGTTATAGTAATGTTAAAGTGAAAACCATTCTTTGGTGAATAGAGCGTAAGTCAGTGCATGTGTGTGTAGCAATTTCTTGTTGAAAAGTGTAGGAGTTATGAGGAGAGAGGAAGGAAAAAGAGGAGGGGGGGGGGGGGGAGGAGGGGGGGGGGGGACTGGGTGAGAAATGGGAGGGGAGGGTATAGTGGAATTTGAGTGGAGGGGGAAGGGGAGAGACATAGGAAAATGCACACTTGGTACCACACAACACACTAGCACACTCACACATTTCTTCATTTTTACTAAACTCAGAAAGTACATCAAAACAAATACTGATAAGCATATTAAAGCTTTCTGGCATAAGTAACAGGTGCCAATCTTGCAGGCTGAGTAGGGGGGTAAGAGGGACAGATGCAGTGAGGAGGACGGAGCCTATACTCATCCCTCTCATTCTGCTGCTTAAACCATCCCTGCCTACATCGGGTACCCATTAACTGCCCAGTGTATCAGAGGTTACTGACCAGAGTGGTATACCTTAAAAAAATAAAAAAACAGAAGACAATTATTCTGGCAGGACATCCTTAATACAATAACAGAAAATGAGAGTATACCATTAAAAAAAGACACTTTTTTTGTAGTTTCCCAGATAAATCTGTCAGTCCAGTCTTTGGAGATATAGCATGCATGCAGATTCAAATACTCAAATATTTTGATATTTGCATTAGCATGCTGGTGTTCTCAAGCTCACTGTGATCAACCAATAATCACAGTACACATTTCTGTCTCTCATATTCAACAAATGATGGAGTGTTAACAAGAGACAAGATTAGTACTTTAACTTGCTGTGTTTGCATACAGTTTTGACATCGAAAAGATGATTTGTAATAAACTCAGAGGTCACCTGTATCTTTTTGTTGTAACTGGTGTTGTGTGGTAAAAACATTACGCTTTGACAGTGCCCTGTTGTAGGCAGCTAACAGGTCAATTTCACTTGTTTGTATTATGATATCCACGGTTATTATTGACATCATGATAGAGGAAGAGGCATTTCTGTTTATTGTTCGTGATGGAGAAAGAGATGTTACAAATATTTTTTGCTTCTCATTCATATTCAGGTGAACATCTAACAGAAGAGTACTCCAAAATTAATCCGTTTCAACTTGTTCCCGCTGTGGTGGATGGTGGTTTCCAGCTGACTGAAAGGTACTTCTGTGATTTGCAAGGCCCATAGCTATTGGTCTGTCTATCCATCATCTGTCTGTCTCTGTCTGCCTATCTACCCATCTATCTATTTATCAATCTGTCTAACTCTTGAGTGTGTGTGTGTGTGGTGTGTGCATGAGTGTATGTATGTATGTAGGTGTGTGTACACATGCATGCGCACGCATATATGTGGATACGTAAGTGTGTACTTGGGCACGTGTGCAATGTGTGTGTGTGTGTGTGTGTGTGTGTGTGTGTGTGTGTGTGTGTGTGTGTGAGAGGGAGAGATGGGCTTCGCTAGTTGTAAGCCTGCTTTAAAGTGGTTTAGTCTGATTCCTTTGCTTGTGTAACTGTGCTAAATGGACTAACCAGATTATATTTGACTAAGTTGAAGATAGTTGCAAAGCGAGGCAACTGCAGGTGGGGACTAAACAAATCTTTTAAGAAACTTTTAAGTACTGTATCCACCAAACATGAACAAAGGAATCACAAGACAAAACACAATTTGTTTCAACCTCTACACTCAGGACAATGAAAATGGAGAACGAGCGATCACTTATCTCACTGAATTCAGCACGAAATGGGCAGAGATAAGTGATTGCTCATTCTTCATTTTTCGTTGTCCTGAGTGTTGTTTACCTTGCCTGAAGAAGACTTAAGAGGTTGAAACGCGTCACGTTTTGTCTTGTGATTCATGTTTGGCGGATACAGTACTTAAAATTTTTTTAAAAGATAAGTTGAAGAGTTCAATATATGACCTTGATCTCACTGTCTCAGATCCACTTGCCCTTGTATTACACGTTAAATTGGAGACTGTAACACAGAATGAGCTACATTTCTGCTAAGTCTGCTTATGCGGGCTGAGACCTCGCCTTGCCTGGGTCCCTGTCCGTGAGATACTGGCTGGGAACATGTCATGAAATCCATCCACCACGGGTCTAGACAGACAGCTGATCAGTCCAGGTCAGCCATGGGTGACGTCACCCAGCAGGAGAGAGACTCCTCTGCTAAGCATTGCCCCATCCTACTGCCACTGCATCTGAACACTCATTCACTGTGAATGCCTTCACTAGTGATGAGAAACATCAAGCAGGGATCAGCAGGAGAGAGACAGACTTTACATTATTTGTAAAGTATTTGTTTTTTATTTTTGAATTTACATATCTGAAGTGAGGTTTGGGGTTTGAACATTAATTTAACTCATGTCCATGAACTGAATGATTATGCATAATCTTATGCCCATCTTTGTTCAGATTTTGCATGTCCACTCAGAACATCAGCATTATGTGCATAAGCCTATGGAAAAATACCTTAGGAGTAATTCTTGAGTGTCTTTGACAGTCCCAAGGAAATTGGTACTATCCCGAGACCTACCCAAGAGGACCATAACTTCCCCCCATACTTGTCTCAGGATTCTTTTCCATGAATGTTCTGGTGAATTCAGACCCTATGACGACACTATGGTGAAATTCTTGGTCCCTAATCTTTCCTGTGCTGTTCAAGGTGTTTTTGTGGTTCAGTAAACTTTTCCTGTTGCATTCGTTTTGAGATCTGCTTGGTCATAATCAGGCCGATTGAAAATCTGCCTGACCATTGTACCAGTATTCACATTCACATCTTACCTATGCAAGAACACTTGTTTACTCTTGATGTTTTGTGTCTCACCAATGGCATCAGCAAATTGTAAGAGGGTAAGCAATGTTGTAGGAGTGACTGGACTAGAGGTCCCCAATTGTGAACGGTTCACCTCTTTGCAGATGAACATGTTTGACACTACTGAACGTGCTGCTTGCAGTCCATGCATTTGGCAGCAGCACATTGGTGGAATCCCGTTGGTAGGGATGGGACGTGCATAGGAGGGAGAGATAATGGCATCAGTATGTTTCTCAGTGATCTGCACTTTGGTTCACCATCAATAGGGGGCTCCAGAATGGTTTGTTTCAGTCTGTTATTTGCTACAAGGAGATCAAAGTAGGTATGTGCCGTATATGCAGAAGGCGATTTCTTGTGTTAGAGCAAACAGATCATGATTTTATTTTGTGTACAGGATTTGAATTTCAGTGTGTCTTGTCTTGGTTTTCCTTTTGCTTTCTTCTAGATTTTGAAATCAGTTTTTAGGGTATCTCGTTTTACCTAAGTGATGCTGTATCTTGTTGCATTATTCATTAAACTTCTTTTAGATGATAACTGATAAATCATAATAAACTAATATGATTTGTGAACTTGTACAGTAATGTAGTGACATGATGAAAGTGAAACATGAGCACACCCTTACAATAGTTACATCCAGAATGTTCCAGATGACTAACTCTTGTGACAAATATTATGAGTCACTCAACCCCAATTTTATGTTAACAGCTATAAGAGCAAAGATATCCATTTAACACATATTCATTAGAATATATTTTGAAAACTAATTACCATAATGAAACTAGTCCTAACGTAATCAAAAGGTCATGTGGAAATCATTCTTGAGTGTCTTCATTCCAATAACCAAATCCTATTCTCAGTATTTTTAAAAGAAGTTATATATGTTGACAATATTTAAAATAAATATTTGCAAATTATGATTGTTCATTTTCAGATTATCTAGCTTCTACTTCAATAAAGAAGAAAAGTTGATAAACTAAAACATGAAGTGATCAATGATCCCCACAGAGACAGTTCACCCACTATAGCAGGAAGGTGGACCAGCATGACTAGACAGTCTGTTATGTAGTCTGTAAGTGAAGTGACCAGGATCAGGATTCTTGTGGAACTGATGGCTTACATAGAGCCTTACAAAGTAGCATGACCAGACAGTGTGGGCATATTCACAATCTAGTTATGTAAAGTGGGCATATTCACAATCTAGTTATGTAAAGTTATCCCACTCTAAGTCTGCTGTCAGCTTCACAGGAATCCCCACCCAAGTCTACTCTGCTGTATATGTTTTCTAACGTGAACAAAGCTCACAGTAGTATTCTCTACATCCAGTAAAAAGACTGTGTCTTCATATGAAGTTAACTAATTAAGAATAAGTCAGATAAAGTGTAAAAGCCTCAAGACTGTTGTCTTAAAAGTCAACGAATGGAGAATTAAGTCAGATAAACTGTAAAGTCCTTAAGACTGTGTTTCATACAGTAAGCTAATTAAGAATAAGTCAGATAAATTGTAAGTTCTCCTTGTGGCGACTTGTTTAATACTAATACATTGTATTTTGAAAGTTTTCTGCAAATGAAACACAGTGTGTTTATGTGGTGAACTCACTCACACAGGCTGTGTGATGAAGTGCCAAAGTGACTCAGCAGCAGCATAGTTTCTCCTCAGGTGGCTCACCCAATGGTGACCTGACATTGACTGCACCCTGTGGTTTTCTGGTGCTAGGGCTGCAGCGAGACAAGCCAGGGTGTGAAGGTGGACAGGGAATGGGAGTGAGCGGCGCAAGAGCAGTGCCAACAAAATGGTGTAGAAGATGAGATGGAGAAAAAAAGGAATTCTCAGTATTCATTCTACCACGTACAACATCATTGCTAAGTTAGGTGTTTTCAGTCATTTGGTGGAACACAGTGTAACAATTTATCACTGGTATGTGAGTGCTAGTTTGATTAAAACGTTGGTCTGTGTGTGTCATTCATTGTTCAGCCTGGCCATTGTGGACTACCTGGCCAGAACCCGGCAGATTGCAGACCACTGGTATCCATCAGATGTACAGAAACGAGCCAAAGTATTGGAGTATCTGCACTGGCAACATGTGAACACACGGGCCCAGTGTGCCATGCTCTTTCAGCATTTGGTCAGTCTGTTGTTTTTCTCTAATTCTTTTGGTTGCCTCTTCATTGCTCCATATGAATAGCATGATTAAATGAAAAAGAGAAACAGTAACCTCTAGAAACAAAAAACAACAAGAAGTAAACAAACCCACAAACAAAGAAAAGAGCAGGCAAGCAAGCTGACACGGAAACAAAAAACTCCTCCCTAAAGAAACAAGCCAAGTGGTGTCCCAATTCTAGTTTATGTCTCATGAAGACACCAGTGTGCAAACTAGTCTGCATACACTACGCCACATCTGCTATCCCATGTGACCACAGTGTGCAAGGATTATGATATCGGATAAATAACAGGTAAGTGAATGAGTCAAAAAGTTAAGAATTTGGAAGAGGGTACAATCCCAAGCGGAAACACAGGACACTGCTGACAAGGTTGAAGGGCTCACAGGTTGATGCAGGGCATGCAGAAATCGATATGATAATCAAATATGGGTTCAGATTGCTTTAATTTCCAGAAAGGGAGTGGAGCAAACATCAAAATCCATCCCAGGAAAAATGCTTCATCCCAGTAAAATATTTGACTTTAAAAGACAGACTTGTGTTTAAAGGGGAAAAGGGATGTGAGATGAAATCTTCCAGTGAGTGCTTTCATTGCTATATTGGTCTTATAAAGGGGAGGTCAGCAGGACCAAGGAGTGACAGCGGTTGCACTTTGTGAAAGGCTGTGTAAGTTGCCTCTGGCTCCTTGTTACCTGCCAAGTGAGAACCACTTCCATATAAGCAAAAAGCTAAGTACCAAAAATCGAGTAGATTCCCCAGCCTACATGATTAGTGTGTCCAGGAGACAAACAAGAGCACCCAGCTATTATCAATGGATGGCCAGAAAATGGGAAACCAAAGAACTTTCGTGACTGCTGGGCTTGCCAAGAGGATCTGTCAGTTGAAGAGGGCATTGAGCTCAAAAGAAACAAACGTTTATCCACTCCAAACAGCAAGGGCATATTCTGCAGACTTGTACATGCAGGACATCAAGGCAGTGTGAAACACAAGTTCCACTGCATGACAGGTCTTGCATCAAGCAGTGCAGTCATTGGTCTGTTTAACAAACTGATTTTAAACGTGGTGACAGCCCTGATATGGCCTTTTGCAGTTGGCTGGGCTATAAGCAACATTACCTTGCCTTACTATTTTGTAAACGTGGCATTCCTGTGGAATTTATGTCAATGGACCTCTGTAATGACTGTGCAGAGCTCAAGAAATGTGTACTTGACTGGGGATTTACACACATCACAAGCTGCCCAAGATATCCTCAGACCATCAGATTTACTGAAGGACAGGCCACACTGTGAAAAAGACTGCTGAAGGGTTACTGAAGGACAGGCCACACTGAAAAAGACTACTGAAGGGTTACTGAAGGACAGGCCACACTGTGAAAAAGACTGCTGAAGGGTTACTGAAGGACAGGCCACACTGCGAAAAAGACTGCTGAAGGGTTACTGAAGGACAGGCCACACTGCGAAAAAGACTGCTGAAGGGTTACTGAAGGACAGGCCACACTGCGAAAAAGACTGCTGAAGGGTTACTGAAGGACAGGCCACACTGTGAAAAAGACTGCTGAAGGGTTACTGAAGGACAGGCCACATTGTGAAAAAGACTGCTGAAAGGTTACTGAAGGACAGGCCACATTGTGAAAAAGACTACTGAAAGGTTACTGAAGGACAGGCCCACATTGTGAAAAAGACTGCTGAAAGGTTACTGAAGGACAGGCCACATTGTGAAAAAGACTACTGAAAGGTTACTGAAGGACAGGCCACATTGTGAAAAAGACTGCTGAAGGGTTACTGAAGGACAGGCCACATTGTGAAAAAGACTGCTGAAAGGTTACTGAAGGACAGGCTACACTGAAAAAGACTGCTGAAGGCTGAACAGAGTGGAATGGACATGATGGCCATGCTGTGCCTGCACAGTACACCTGTCCACTCCACCCTCCCTTCATCAGCATAATTATTCTATACAAGGCTAACTAGCTCACAACTCACCATTAATACAAACCCCTCTCCAAGAAACAAACAGCTGAAAATGGTGCTGAAAGTCAAACAGCACAAACAAAACAAGATGCAAAGCATATAAATGTACTGCCAGTTTATCTTGTATATGCATGAGATTTTCCATAAAGAGGAAAAACCATTTTGGGCCATTATAGCCATTAGTAACGGCTATTCTGGTAAATATCGGGCATCATCTGACCCATAATGAACATACCTTCAAATTTCAGAAAGATCGGCCAAGTACTTTCTGAGATTTTCCATAAAGAGGAAAAACCATTTTGGGCCATTATAGCTGTTAGTAACGGCTATTCTGGTAAATATCGGGCATCATCTGTGACCCATAATGAACATATCTTCAAATTTTCAGAAAGATCGGCCAAGTACTTTCTGAGATTTTCCATAAAGAAAAAAAACCCATTATGGGTTGTTATAGCCGTTAGTAACAGCTATAACAGTAAAATAAAACATCGGGCATCATCTGTGACCCATAATGAACATACTTACACATTTTCAAAAAGATCGGCTACGTACTTTCTGAGATATTCCATAAAGAAGAAAATCTGTTAGGGGCCATTATAGCCCTTAGTAACGGCTTTAATGGTAAAATAAACATTGGGCATCATCCGTGACCCATGGTAAACATACCTACACATTTTCAGAAAGATCGGCCCAGTACTTTCTGAGATTTTCCATAAAGAAGAAAAACTGTTATGGGCCATTATAGTTGTTAGTAACGGATATAACGGTAAAATAAACGTTGGACATTATCCGTTCATAATGAACATACCTAAAAATTTTCAGAACGATCAGCCAAGTACTTTCTGAGATTTTCCATAAGGAAGAAAAACCTTTATTGGCCGTTATAGTTGTTAGTAACAGATATAACAATAAAATAAACATTGAGCATCATCCGTGACCCATAATGAAGATACCTACAAATTTTCAGAAAGATCAGCCAAGTACTTTCTGAGATTTTCGATAAAGAAGAAAAACTGTTATGGGCCGTTATAGCTGTTATTAATGGTAAAATAAAACATCGGGCATCATCCTTTACCCATAATGAACATCCCTACAAATTTTCAGAAGGATCGGCCAAGTACTTTCTGAGATTTTCCATAAAGAAGAAAAACCGTTATGGGCTGTTATAGCCGTTAGTAACAGATATAACGGTAAAATAAAACATTGGGCATCATCCGTGACCCATAATGATCATACCTACAAATTTTCAGAAAGATCGGCCCAGTAGTTTTGTCTGGAGCGAGTGAAACATATTTTGACCACGGACGGACAGACAGACAGACAGACAGACAGACAGACACACACACACACACACACACACACACACACACACACACACACACACAGCATTTCTTCGTTCCCATTGTAAAGTATTCCCTGTTCTATAAGAACTGGGAGTACAAAAAGTAATAATAGAAATACCTGGGACCTTCCACCCTCATAACTGGGCAGCTCATCCAAGTGCAAGGAAGTAATGGAACATGGACACCTACAGCTGTGGTGGAGCAGAGACCCAGTCTTGCACCATCCACATTCATAGTGCAGGCAACTACTGGCACAGCCAGCAGTATCTGCATAATCTGACACCTGCTAGACATTGCACCTGGGCAGATCAGCAAATGACACCCACAACAAGCCTGACCTAATGAAGACACCTGATACCAGGACAACCACTGGAAACCAGCAACATCACCTGTGGCCAATGTCCATACCCAAGTTGATGTGAACAACACTGATGGGATCACCTCGCCATTCAGTAGACAGTCAGACAGATTACACCACCATGCAGATTGACCAAATTAATCTGATCACCTACACACTAGCACTCACAGAAGCATATCAAGAAGAGGATAAAAGAACACGCATACAGAGACCACACAAACAGAAGCTGGCCTACATGCTAGGATCTAAAGAGAACCATCAAACAATCAGAACACAAACATTATCAGATCTTGTGTCATCCAGTTTTAGATAGCTTAAATGCATGCTGTAAATTACATAAATAATGATTGGCCAAGTAGTCAAGATTTTTATTGTGTTCTATTGATTAAATGTGTCAGTTAATAATGCAGCCCTTTATGAGTGTGCAAGGTACTACAGGAGAAATATGCTTAGAAAACAAGACAAAAACATTGATTGCACAATTCCCATTATGTATTCATAATCAAGGCATTATGTAGTACAACATTTGGAAAAGGACAGACAGTGAAACAAAACAGCTGTGAACACTCAGCTCTGATCTCCATCAGATTAGAAAGACAAACACATGAATTGTATCATAGTACATTACTGCAAACCAGTCATACTTGTCATTTCTTTTTGCCTTTCCTTAAAAAGAAAAAGGATGTAGGAGGATGCTTGACTGGTTTGTACCGGCTCTAACAAGCTCTGGCACTGCCCCATCCCATGGCTGCGCTCACATACAGAGACCATACAAACAGAAGCTAGCCCACATACTAAGGTCTGCAGGGAACCATCAGTCAGTGAAGGCCACTGGTTTCCTCGGTTTCCAGTGCCATGGCAGCAGCAGGACCCAGTGATCTGAAGCCAGTGATCTGAAGCTAGTGCTCTATTAGCAAGGGACAAATGCATGTTGTTCCCTTGACACAATTTCTGTCTGGCTTCATTACCCTTGATACCTATGTTGTACTCCGTAGTCTTGCTAGTCTGATCAAATCTTTCATCTCGTGTACAGGCCTATGTGTGTCCTTCCAGTGAAGTAGAACTGAACCCATAACATATTACTATACCCCCAAACAAAGGTACTATAATCATTATCTAAAATCACAATGTAATTTTCTTCCTCAAATCAGTTTGATTCTTTTCTGTTTCAAGAATTTCAATAGTTCTGAAGCCCTAAATGCATGACTCTTTTGCTGATCACCAGTGTTACTACTGCTCTCATGGTTCAGGTTTCCTGCAATGAAACAGCCTGCAACAATATCAGGTTTATCAGCTGTACAGGACAGTTCTCACATACACTTAAATGGCAGCTGTCCTGTGCACTGAGGACTGAAAATGAAGGACTGCACATTGAACCTGTTCATGTAATTCATGTAGTTTTTCATACTCTACACTCGTTCCTGTTTGACAAACACCCACTTGCACATGACTTGTAAAGTAGATATGTCTTAAACTAAAAGCAAGCTGACTTGGAGTTTTTTTTGTAACTGAATATTGTGAAGTTTTTGACTTATTATTGAGGTAGGTTCACATACTAAGATAAGATTGTGTATAAAGTTTGTGTGCTTGTCTTTTTCAGATGGGAAGTTTTTTCATAGTTATTTTTTTTATTTGAAAAATTGAATTTACAGCAGTTTCTTATTAAGTTTGTCATGATACCTACTCAAATACTGCCCATGTGTCAGGTAAAAAAGAAAAGGTTAAAAACCCATAGCCAGATGAATATTGGGGCAGTGAACTGTTAGAGGTTCACTGTGTTCAGGGCTCATCACAATGGAATGGGGGCCCATCCCTATACTTTTGCTGCTCCTTTCCCTAATCTATGTTAACCCCAAGATGACTGAAGTGCTCCACATTGAGTTGATGGAGGAACAACATCATGGTATACCCATTTCGTGCTTGGTGGACAGAGAGCATTTTCAGTCTGTGAAAATCGGACCTTATGAGTATTGTAAACTCCGCAGGCAAACGCTCTAGCCATTTGACTCCAAACCCTTGCACACCTTGCCCAGATACACTTGAAAACCTAAACAAGGACAGATTGCTGACTTTTTTTTCACTTTCTCTTTGGAAATTGAAGGCATCAGTGCATGGATTTATTATCACTTCTGTATATGTGTAGTCACTAAATAATGACAGTATTTGACAAGCCTGTGACTCAAAAATACTTTTCTGTTCACCAGCTGATTATTCCCCGAACCACAGGCAAACCAGTGGATGAAGAAAAAGTGAGGAAGCAGAGGAAGTCTGTGAAGAAGATTGTGAAGAACCTGGAAAGCTTCTTTCTCAAAGACACGCCTTTTATATCTTCACAAGTCATCACTGTTGCTGACCTCTTTGCTGCCTGCGAGCTGATGCAGCTGAATGCAGTTATGGAAGAAGGGCTGTATCAAAGTAGCCCCCTCATCAAGACATGGATGGAACGAGTACAGCATGAGACCAGCCCAGTATTTGAAGAAGCGCATAAGATTGTGTATCGTGTGCGAGACATGTACAGAGGATTGTCCAGCTCTAAGCTGTAAGCCTAATCACATACAGGTGACATTGATCCATTGCTACAATAACTAGGAAATAATTTGTTTATAAAAATTTCTGACCCAAGCATTGCATACTCAAGATCATACTTTCTTTGTGCTCAAACTCATAAGAGAAGGTAAGAGGGAGTAAGGTAGGAATGGGTGGTGATGAGGGTAGGGAATAGCAGTAGGATGGAACTGCTTGTGAGAGTGATAACAGAGTGAAAACAAGCATAGTTAGCATCCAGAGGGAGAGAGAGTTTGTGTAGGATTGGGAACTGAGGAAAAAGCAGTGTGCTTTGCCTAGGAAAGTCAAGATGTTGACAAACTCATTTTAGACTAAAGCAGTGAACAAGTAATGCTGTAACGGGTGTTGGTCTGTGACATGTTTTCTATAGTATATTTTCAATTTTATCCTTTGTTATGATATTTGTTCTGCTAGGTATTTCAGGAAATGTTTGTGTGTAAGCATTCCTAAAGAACTTTAGTTTAGTAACATTAATTTAGTAAGTGTTGTGATATTTGCTGCTTCAGTATTTAAACAGAAGTGTTATATTTGGATACATGTGGAAGCAAAACAATACACACACACACACTCCATACTAATGTCTAAGTTATGCACAGTCTTACTGGCTTTCAGTTAACTTGGCTGCCTGTCCTGTTTTTGTTATATTGTATTATTTTCATTTGTTATTTAAAGATATAATACTGTAGAGAGTGAAGATAAATTTGTTGAAAAACGGTTTGTATATTGTGTAACAACAGTGTGGGAATACTTTTGCAAATAAGGTTGGCAAAAGTTTCATTGGAAAACGAAAACAACCTTTTGCTGACCTATTTCAGTCCCACTGCAGGCATGGAAAATTGTGTCTAGACAGACTGCATGCTACGTCTCTGTCAACATGAACACATGGATCAAAAGGGAGACAAGTTGTGATCCCTTGCAGCATCAGAAGATGAAAAAGGTGGTCGTTGCTGAGCTTTGTATGAGTGCAACAGCACATCAGTAGATGGATATGCACATACAAGCTTCCAACAAATGCAGGAATTCATAAAAAAAAAGGTGAGTTCAGCTAGTGTGAACATGCCGTCTGACCTCAGGTTGGAAGCTTCAGAACTAGAAGCAAGCTGGCTTATATCTTTGTGCCTACACCTCTTATTATGTGTACAGTATGTTATTGTTAACAAAGAAAACGATGATGATTACCAATGTGTAATGTGCCTGATTTCAGTCTATGACAAAACTATGCACTTTACAATCAACAGGTTGTCTAGCGGAGTCACTGTGAGGTATATCATTCACAGTATCAATCAGGAATTTTTTTTTTTTTTCAGCTAGGGCTTTCACTCTTGGTTTTTCTGTGCATCATCCCATAGAAGTCTGATGCATGCTTACTGAGAATGGACGTCATTTTAAAGTCTAATTTGCAGAAACTGCTCTCCACTCCACAGGAAACAAGAAATAGAAGTTAAATCCCAGTGAACACAAAAATGTTGTTTCAAAGTTATATTTTAAGATATGTCCTGTTTATTTTCTTCTAGAACAAAAGTTATGAAGTGATTGACACAGTACACCGCAAAACAGAGAGACCATGCTATCGAGAAATTAGAGATGAAAACATTGTACATACATGTGTGCATGGGGCAGCAAGTCCACTTACAGACACACACACACACACACACACACACACACACACACAATGCATATGCACATACAGAGAGAGGGAGAGAAAGGACATAATGTACAATCAGTGCTCAAACCTCAGACAATAGAAACATGCCGAAGCTTTATACATTTGAGATGCGTTTCTTACAGAAGAAACCTTGCTTGTAAGAAAGCAAAAATTTACCTCCCCTCAGCTTTCTCATAATCAGAATCTACTGTATTTATCACTTTTTTGTGTTGAATTAATACATGCTTATTTCATAATCTGACTGGGTTGTTTTATATGGTTAATTATATATATATTTTTTTTCTGCTTACATTTTTTTTAAAGTGAGATGCATAAGTTTAAAACTTAAAAAGTAATTTTGTTACCCATATTATTTGTCAAGTTAATTGATGGCAAAACCACTGACGAATTCATTAATTTGGATTGTAAGTATTCTTGGAAACGATATCTGCAGGAGAGTGAAAATTTAATCTGATTGCATTACTTAGATTTGTCAGTGTCATTATCTCTCAGTTAAATTAATTGCTGCAAATCTATGCAAGAATTGTGAAGCATTAGTTACATTTGTCTGACAATTTTTCCACAAAGAGATATAACAGCTCCCACACAATCAGACATGTATGTCAACCACACACACACACACACACACACACACACACACACTGTTTGTTAATCTGCATCAAGTGATAGTTACTATCATGTCAGGGTGTCGAGTGGTGCTAATGTTGGTTGCCAAGGCGTACATATATCCACACAGCACATATACCAAGACGGCTAAGTTCCAGTTTGACCAAGGCAATGCTCTTTTACTGTGCCTGACCATGACGTCATAGCACACAAGAGATAAGGATGACATTCTAGTAGTTACATCACTTACACTACAGTCATTCTGTATCAGATGTTTGATTTCACAGGTTAGGATACATGATATCACAAGCTAGCATATGTGGAATTAAATTACTCAGCCATGTTGAAAGAGATGCCAACCAATATTTTCCAATCTGCCATCAAGTTTGTGGTGATGTGTGTGTGTGTGCATGTGCATGCATGTGTTCGTGTATGCGCACACTCACGCTTGCATGTGTTTGTGTGTGCATGTGTTTGATAGGCATATCAGATTGTGTGGTTGTGCTCTTTTTTTTTTCTTTAATAGCTGTGCTGATATATATGATTATACAAATTGATTGGATGATTTTATATGAATTATGACATATTAATCATTGTTTAATATGGATGATTTTATGTGAATGTTTACTTATTAATCATTGTGTAATTGCTGTTTCTTGCATGCTCTACTTGAATGGAAAGGGTGCATTGAATTGACTGCCAGGTTGTGAAAACCCAATATTTTGTATCAGGGATTGGGTTTGATAGGGGATAGCGGATCTGTATCAGATGCTTTGTTTCAAGGGGTGGAGTTGGGAAGGGGGGGGGGGGGGGGGATAGTGAATCTGTATCAGATGCCTTGTTTCAGGGGGTGGGGTAGGAGGGGGATAGCAGATGTGCATCAGATGCTTTGTTTCAGGGTAGGAGGGGATAGCAGATCTGTTTCAGATGCTTTGTTTCAGGGAAAGGGTTGGATGGGGGATAGTTGATCTGTATTAGATGCTTTGTTTCAGTGAGTGGGGTTGGAAGGGGAATAAATGATCTGTATCAGATGCTTTGTTTCAGTGAATGGGGTTGGAGGGGGAATAAATGATCTGTATCAGATGCTTTGTTTCCGGGAAAGGGTTGGATGGGGGACAGTTGCTCTGTATCAGATGCTTTGTTTCAGTGAGTGGGGTTGGATGTGGGATAGTTGATCTGTATCACATGCTTTGTTTCAGAGAAAGTGGTTGATGGGGGATAGTTGATCGGTATCAGATGCTTTGTTTCAGGGAAAGCGGTTGATGAGGGAAATTGATCTGTATCAGATGCTTTATTTCAGTGAGTGGGGATGGATGGGGGATAATTAATCTGTATCAGATGCTTTGTTTCAGGGAAAGGGGTTAATGGGGGATCATTGATCTGTATATGATGGTTTCAGGGAAAGGGGTTAATGGGGATCATTGATCTGTATCAGATGCTTTGTTTCAGGGAAAGGGGTTAATGGGGGATCATTGATCTGTATCAGATGCTTTGTTTCAGGGAAAGGGGTTAATGGGGGATAATTGATCTGTATCAGATGCTTTGTTTCAGGGAAAGGGGTTAATGGGGGATCATTGATCTGTATATGATGGTTTCAGGGAAAGGGGTTAATGGGGATCATTGATCTGTATCAGATGCTTTGTTTCAGGGAAAGGGGTTAATGGGGGATCATTGATCTGTATCAGATGCTTTGTTTCAGGGAAAGGGGTTAATGGGGGATAATTGATCTTATCAGATGCTTTGTTTCAGGGAAAGGGGTTAATGGGGGATAATTGATCTGTATCAGATGCTTTGTTTCAGGGAAAGGGGTTAATGGGGGATAATTGATCTTATCAGATGCTTTGTTTCAGGGAAAGGGGTTAATGGGAGATAATTGATCTGTATCAGATGCTTTGTTTCAGGGAAAGGGGTTAATGGGGATCACTGATCTGTATCAGATGCTTTGTTTCAGTATGTGAGGTTGGATGGGGGATAGTTGATCAGTATCAGATGCTTTATTTCAGGGAAAGGGTTGGGTGGGGATAGTTGATCAGTATCAGATGCTTTATTTCAGGGAAAGGGTTGGGTGGGGGATAGTTGATCTGTATCAGATGCTTTGTTTCAGGGAAAGGGTTGGGTGGGGGACAGTTGATCTGTATTAAATGCTTGATGTCATGAGCTAGAATATTTGAACTTTAATTAATCTGCAATTTTGAAAAAGATGCGGACAGGTTCATATTCATTACATTGTCATTTTGTTGCAGTGATGACAGTGTGTGTTTGTGCGCGAGTGCACATATGTGTATTTATGTGTAAGTTTCTTTGGATGTGTATGTCACATGGTGGGGTACTTTGTTGAATTTTGTGAAAGACTTCAAATTTCTTTTGTTTTTAACAGTTGTGCTGATATCTGCTGATTTTATAATTTGATTGGATGATTTTGCATAGTGTCTCACTCATCAGTCATTGTTAATATAGATGTGAACCGATGTTCCTATACAGTGTGTGTCTGTGTGCATGTGTGACAGACTGTCTGCATGAGTGCCTGCATGTGGGTCAGGGTGTAAGGCAAACCAGTGAGCAAAGGGAAGGAATACAGAGTTCTACATATTACAAAAGGATGTTCTATGTTTACAGCAGAGTTGTTTGCCAGTTTGAAAGCACTAGATTTCATAATTGATATCCCTGTTATATGCATAGACAAATACTTATATTATGGGACTCAAGATCAGTGCTTGCGGCTCTACATTGTCCGTCGGAGTCTAGTCGTTCAGACATGGTATGTGAGATCTTATTTCCAATTCATCAGGTACCGATATAACTTTGTTATGGCTTCCAGGACATTCCAGGTTATGTGGCAATGACTTAGTTGATTTTCATGCAAAGGAAGCTGCAAGAAATACATCTGATGCTTTAAATTGTGATGTCCTTTCTTCTTCTTAAGCTATTCACATTCTCACAAGTTCAGTCTGGAACATGAGACAGAAACAATACCTTGAAGATTCAGTTCGGAAGCACAGATGGGATATGACTAATCCAACAAGAAAATGTTGTAATCCCCCAGGGCATATCCCAAACCATAACCTTGTACATAGGCTGCGGGTTAATGGACAGTTACGCAGATATTAAAACCGGTACCTGCTTGTGCATGTGGTCAGATTCTCGATAGCCCTCATTTATTATTTGACTACTGGAACAAGAACTTACCTTCAGCCTCTTCATGATAAGATCGAGTTTTTTAACCTTTTGCTGACTGTGTCTAGTGTTTTCACTTGATGGAGTCTGGCACTGTTTTGGCTGTTTATCTTATTAAATCTCATCCACTTGGAAGATATTTTCATCACCTCCACCACCCACTCCCACCACACCGCCTCCCTCCTGAACATGTTTTTTTTTTTAGGCCTACATTGATTTGACTTGTTCAGCTGTCAGAGGCCGCCTGACATGGAGTCAGCAACCTCTCATCTCGCTGACCAGGAATCAGCGGAGAATTTCATGGACTGGGATCGTTTCCTGTTGTAACACGAATGTTACACGAGACAAAATGGCGGAAACTACTGACAGCTAATCTAATGCTCTCGTAAAAAGTTTTGGTTTGTGGATTAATATGAAAACAAGAAGTCTCTGATTCCTTGCGACGCCAAGAGCATCAACTCGGGTGCCTGGTCACCATCATGTGTGTGTGTGTGTGTATGCGTGCGTGTGTGTGTGTGTGTGGCGCGAGCATGCATGTGTGTGTATGTATGTGCACATGTGCATTTGTGTGCGTGCGTGTGCGCACGTGTGTGTGTGTGTGTGTGTGTGCGTGCATGCGCGCGTGTGTGCATGTGTGTGTTTGTGTGTATGCATGCACGTGTGTGTGTATGTGTGTGTGTGCATTTGTGCATATACGTGTGTGTGTGCGTGTGCACGTGTGCGTGTGTAAAAACAACTGTTTAATCATAACAGTATCTTAATCACCATTTCAAACAGCGGTCTTGTTCTCCGCCAACCTGTCCTCTCCCACCTCGTAGTCTCCATCAGGGTCAGATCAATAAGAGCGACATGAAAATAAAAACTATACATACATATACAGGTATTTCACAAAAACATATTAAACGAACATGCAGAAACATGCGCGCACACACACACACACACACACACACACTCGGTATGTTCAAAATACCATGCCAACTTTAACTTTTCCTTTGAAAGGAAAAAAGGAAAGATTATACACTTTTTTCTTTATTAACAGGAGGTAACATCATTCTGATCCAAAGGCTGAAACGAGCAGCAGCACCTGGGAAAGGAAAACGGTTCATGCCATGTTCCAGTGTGGTGTGACTGCACAATGAAGGAGTGGGGAATCTTTCAAACACATATACCTTGACACTGATCTGTCTGGTGACTTCTCTTCAATCCCAGTTCTATGTTCACGGTCACAGTGAAGCAAAAACCAACTGGCTACAGCGGATAGTTGGTGTCTTATCTAAACGTTCGGTTATTCATTTATTGAAACATCAAAATCAGCAAAGCAGAAATGGGATGGGCTTTGAAATACAATGAACACGAAGACAGCAGACAGGCAGCCGCTCATCCACCTTCCCCAACCTCCATGAGTTGAAATCACTCACCTGCGTAATCATGACTATTACCAGCTATGTTGGCAAACAGGGAAAAAAGGAGATACATGCCATGGTCACTGAGGGTGCGGTGGCTACAATGGATTTGAAAAAAAAGACACTGAACACAGTTTTGATACACATTTCACAACCTGGAAAGTACAACGTCAAACCATATCCATTAAAGTCACGCATTTTGGGGAGAGCAGCAATCACAACACAGACGCCATACCTCGGAACATCTTTTGGGGTAACCATAACACAAAAATTATATCTTGAGTAAAAAAAAAAAACTAAAAAAAAACAACCTTAATTAGAAGCATCAAACCGCATAACACGAGCATGTATTCCTGAACAACACACAAGCGTCTAGGTCCTCAAAATCACGATTTCAGATTAACGAGTGTGGCTCCATTTCAAGTTTCATTACATTTTTTTTATTTTTATCAGTCACAAGACATGTCTAATCTATTTCAGCATACACAAAGAGATCAAGTTCATCAAATCAAGAACTTCACTTTGAAATAATTTTAACGCAATATACAAGCGAAGAAGAAAAACGTGGTGCAAATAAGGTCTGTTTGATAAACAACAGAAACATAAATAAATATTTGACAAATATTTCTTCAAATGCTAGAAATAATGCAGATACAAACGCAAAAACCAGTACCCCAACCCCCACCCTCCCAGATAGGTGTCAGCAGGCAGGCATAGGGACTGCCTTGCCATGTTGCTTTTTGCTGCTGACAGGCAACAGAGGAAGGGCAGTGATGACTGGTGAAGATTGTTCATTTACATATTTAATCTGTGGAAGTGTAGTTCTTGCTGAGTTACTTACATCTGAGGTGTTTTATTGAGACAAAGAAGGCCCAGGGCAGGGGAACAAATTTTGCTTTTTATGGGCGAATTTCATTTACATCCTAGATTCAAATAAGCGGAGTCCACTGGTCCTAGCTGTTTGGAAATAAAAAACATTGGAAAATCTTATGTGAAAATGACCGAGACCGGGCTTTTTCTCCTCGTTTTGCCAATTTTTTTTGCGTATAACCTGCTTCTTCTAATGTTATATCCCCTTCCTGTAATCTTTCTTCTTCTGACAGCTTCAGTATTTCCCACACTATGTTTTTGATCTCACAGTTTTCGGTTCTTTTCGTATACAAGTTTTCACTATAACATTTCACTTCTGAGGAAATTTCCTTCGGTTCATGTATTGCTATACCATTCATAACCAGGTAAGATATGTGCTTACCGAAATAGTTTCTCTTCTAAGTTGTAAAAATATTTCATTACCTTTTTCCCGTGTGAAGGCTGCCTAGCTTTAGACCTCAGAAGATCTCCTTCCGTTGTAGTTTTTGCACCCTGCTAGTTTATCACCAAATTCGTTGAATGTTTGGACGTCGTTTTCTGATTAGCCTTCCTCTTCTGGTCTTCCTTTTTCAGCGTTGCCTAAGTAACGATTTTCCTTTGGTTTTGATCAACACAAAGTCTAAGAATATAGTTTCAAGGATGGCATGTTCTGTAGTAGACTTAGCATTGTCTTTTAATAGTGTTTTGTCATGATGACTAGCTGCTCTCCTTCAATTACGTTATCAATCATTTTATTTACCTCGTTTACAAAATGTTGATCCTAAGTCAAGGAACCATTAAATTTCTGATATGTTTTGTCACTGTCTTATTTATCAAATGTTAGCTTTAAACTAATCATTGAACAGGTTGATCAATATCCATAAAAGATATCGGGTTCTTCAGCTGCAAAGATGACAACGTAAGAAAAAACAGCCTGCTGTGCTTCAGGGGATCTGCTTTTCCGTCATGACTGTATGTTACAACCCGGAGTGCACTTTCTCCATGTATATCTGCTGCTACAAGTCATTTAGCCTATTGTATACCTTGTCGTGGGCTGTGCGGTCACTGCAATTATCATAGTCCTAGGAATGGTTCAAAACCGAGTTCTAGTCCCCAATCACTATATGATGAGCTTTGAAAGTTTGTCTTTATATGGGCATAGACATCAGCATGATCTCTGCCAGGTCCAGGCATAGACATCAGCATGATCTCTGCCAGGTCCAGGCATAGACATCAGCATGATCTCTGCCAGGTCCAGGCATAGACATCAGCGTGATCTCTGCCAGGTCCAGGCATAGACATCAGCATGACCTCTGTCATGTCCAGGCATAGACATCAGCGTGATTTCTGCCAGGTCCAGGCATAGACCTCAGCATGATCTCTGTCATGTCCAGGCATAGACATCAGCATGATCTCTGCCAGGTCCAGGCATAGACATCAGCATGATCTCTGTCATGTCCAGGCATAGACATCAGCATGATCTCTGCCAGGTCCAGGCATAGACATCAGCATGATCTCTGTCATGTCTAGGCATAGACATCAGCATGATCTCTGTCATGTCCAGGCATAGACATCAGCATGATCTCTGTCATGTCCAGGTATAGACATCAGCATGATCTCTGCCAGGTCCAGGCATAGACATCAGCATGATCTCTGTCATGTCCAGGCATAGACATCAGCATGATCTCTGCCATGTCTAGGCATAGACATCAGCATGATCTCTGTCAGGTCCAGGCATAGACATCAGCATGATCTCTGTCATGTCCAGGTATAGACATCAGCATGATCTCTGTCAGGTCCAGGCATAGACATCAGCATGATCTCTGTCATATCCAGGCATAGACATCAGGATGATCTCTGCCAGGTCCAGGCATAGACATCAGCATGATCTCTGTCGTGTCCAGGCATAAACATCAGGATGATCTCTGTCAGGTCCAGGTATTGACATCAGGATGATTTCTGTCATGTCCAGGCAGACATCAGCATGATCTCTGTGAGGTCCAGGTATAGACATCAGCATGACCTCTGTGAGGTCCAGGTATAGACATCAGCATGACCTCTGTGAGGTCCAGGTATAGACATCAGCATGATCTCTGTGAGGTCCAGGTATAGACATCAGCATGATCTCTGTGAGGTCCAGGTATAGACATCAGCATGATCTCTGTGAGGTCCAGGTATAGACATCAGCATGATCTCTGTGAGGTCCAGGCATAGACATCAGCATGATCTCTGTTGGGTCCAGATATAGACATCAGCATGATCTCTGTGAGGTCCAGGTATAGACATCAGCATGATCTCTGTTGGGTCCATATAGATGTTTACCATATAGCTCGTGTTCCACAGATGGAAAATAAGCAATAAAGATTTTCCGTCTTTCTGTTTATACACTTTTGAAATTTGACATTCAAATACGTCATTCAGCAGTATCGTTATACCTCTAGAATATGAACCATGAAACAAGAAGGAGTTGTAACTCCACTTACATTTCACAACAGTTTCTACATATTTACTGAAATGAGTGTTCTGCAAAACAGTATGATGAATATGACTTCTGCTTTAAACATGAAAAACACCACGTCCTTTCTGAACATGGCCTGCATCTTGGCAGTTCACAGATGTAAGCCAAATGCTCTCCATATCTTCTGTTCCAATAGTTTGTGAAATTCTTACTTGAGAAACTCTTATCAGAGCGCCGTTCATAACCATGAGTTTTGTTTTGACAAGAAACCTTTCCATCATATAGTTTTCTGTGGTAGTGTCCATTTATAGATTAGCTGAAGAAGTCTTGTACGGTCTTTCTCGCCCCCCCCCCCCTCCCCCCCCCCCCCTACAATTCACAATCCCTAGCATATACCCCCCCCCCCCCCGCCCCCATCCCTCCACCAAAATCTTCCTTACCCGTCAGGAGACGAACAGGCACACGCGTGCTTATACATATCTGCGCGCGCGCACCCCCCCCCCCCCCCCCCCCACACACACACACAAGAGACATGCGCATATCTGAATACGCATTTCGCTTGTGTGTAGCAAACCATAGAGCAAGGCTCTAAAGACCCCGGGAGTACTAATACAAAAGAGGGAAAAAAAGGAAAAATCGGAAATGAGTGCCAGTGTTCTCCCCCATTCCTCTCGTTCTGTGAGCTTTCGTCTGCTTTTCCGAAATTAGGCCTAATTTTCAAATGGTATTTCTTTATGCACTATATTTTTTGCAAGTGAAAAAAGTAGCTCTAGCTCAGCTCTCTCTCTCTCTCTCTCTCTCTCTCTCTCTCTCTCTCTCTCCTCTCTCTCTCTCTCTCTCTCTCTCAGGCTCCTCTTATCCTCTCTATTCAGTCTCTCTACCATGGGGAGAAGGAAATGGGGACAAACGTTAAGTCCATGTGGGTTCCAGCAAACCAAATACAACGGAATTAAACTGTGAAGGTGTCAGAGCATTGGATGCCGTTTTCTCTCCATTGTCTCTTGACAGTAACGTCCATGTTCTATTGTCTCTTGACAGTAACGTCCATGTTCTATGGTCTCTTGACAGTAACGTCCATGTTCTTCAGAGTGAATGAGAACCGCCTTGCCAACATGAACGTGAGACAGATCACACTGCTGTAATTCCCTCTCTCCTTCTCTTTCTACATGACAACAATAACAACCACAAGGCCACTTATACCACCACGTCGAGTACCATTACTAGTTCAACCAATATTATTAATGTTATCAATGATAGCATCGGCAGCAACAGCGATGATAACAGTAACAACTATCATTATCATCACCATCGCTGTTGTATGATAGATGAAGTTCCAACGTATATAAAAGCAACAGATATCACAAGAGCCATTAAAAAAACAAAACAAGAAAAGTGCTATACCACTTGTAACTGTTTACCAGGATATGTCACACACACACACACATACTCTCTCTCTCTCTCTCTCTCTCTCTCTCTTTCACACACACACACACACACACACACACACACACACACACACACACACACACACACACACACACACAGTGACGACAACACAGGGATAAGAAAGACTGAGCCAGAAGACGTAGACGGGGTAAGAGCAGAAAAGATCCGACTTTTGTTACGGGGAATATTAGTTCACAGGGCGTGGGTTGTCGGCTTCCTCCCTAGTGGAAGTTTGGGACAGGGAACACGAGGAGGGGGAAGAATGGACATCCAGCGTCTGCGGAGGGCATTCAGCGCTGGCCATATCAGTGGACAGTTCAGCAGCTTCACTCAGGACCTGCTATCACTGTGCTTGACGTGACTGAGCCGTAAAGGGACTATGCGTTTCAGTGGAGATGGTGGTGGTGGTGGTGGTGGAGAGGGTGGGGATGGGAGAGGGGGGTGTCTGTTAGGATGTCGTACATTCCAGCTGCATTTCTGCTGGTCGTGTCAAAGACAGTAGCGCCTTCTATTGATCTCTGGATCGAATTTTGTTTCTTTGATTGGATCATTCATTAGTGTTCATTTGTTTTCAAAGACTGTGTTTGAAACACTTCCCCAGGGATACATAACTCAGTCTGACTGCACTCTGTTACTATGTGCTACAAACCAGACCCATTGCCTCTGACACTCACACCTTGCCTCACTTACATTGGTCTGGGATAGACAAAATAATCAAGCATACGAAATTTTAAAAAAAATCATGCAGCAGTGCCTCAGCGACCTTGTGGGATGGTGAAATCCAATCCCCGTTAAAAGGCAGTGTTACAACATGTTTCACTACAGTGATCAATTGGTTGCATGTTTCTTGTGGCGGGGCAATGAAGTTGTAGCAGGTACAAATAATGAAGCAAAAGACACTCAGTGGCGATGGACAATGGAACAATTACATCTTAGGGAAAATGAATGGTGTGCCGAAACACATTTACTTCAAACATAAAATGTAGATACTCCCGACATAAATTGTCAAGCGGGAGACAATATGTGCCGGAGGCGACAACTGGTGTCTTCATGACAGACACAAATTGTCGCTGGCGACAATGTGCCCTACAAAGCGAGGTGCAGGACCTCATTGACAACGTCCTGGGGGTACTCATGTTCTGTGAAGAATAAGCCATGTTCTATGAAGAAGCAGCCATGTTCTGTGAAGAAGCAGCCATGTTCTGTGAAGAAGCAGCCATGTTCTGTGATGAAGCAGCCATGTTCTGTGAAGAATAAGCCATGTTCCCTGAAGAATAAGTCATGTTCTGTGAAGAATAAGCTATGAAGCCATGTTATGTGAAGAATAAGCCATGTTCCCTGAAGAATAAGCCATGTTCCCTGAAAAACAGCCATGTTCTGTGAAGAATAGGCCATGTTCTGTGAAGAATAAGCCATGTTCTGTGAAGAATAAGCCTTGTTCTGTGAAGAAGCATCCATGTTCCCTGAAGAAGCAGCCATGTTCTGTGAAGAATAAGCCATGTTCTGTGAAGAATAAGCCATGTTCTGTGAAGAATAAGCCATGTTCTGTTCGAGAAGAATAAGCAATGTTCTGTGGAGAACAAGCCATGTTCTGTGAAGAATAAGCCATGTTCTGTGAAGAAACAGCCATGTTCTGTTCGTGAAGAATAAGCCATGTTCTGTTCGTGAAGAATAAATCATGTTCTGTGAAGAAGCAGCCATGTTCTGTGAAGAATAAGCCATGTTCTGTGAAGAATAAGCCATGTACTGTGAAGAATAAGCCATGTTCTGTGAAGAAGCAGCCATGTTCTGTGAAGAATAAGCCATGTTCTGTGAAGAATAAGCCATGCTCTGTGAAGAAGCAGCCATGTTTCCTGAAGAATAAGCCATGTTCTGTGAAGAATAAGCCATGTATTGTGAAGAATAAGCCATGTTCTGTGAAGAATAAGCCATGTTCTGTGAAGAATAAGCCATGTACTGTGAAGAATAAGCCATGTTCGGTGAAGAATAAGCCATGTTCGGTGAAGAATAAGCCGTGTTCTGTGAAGAATAAGCCATGTTCTGTGAAGATTAAGCCATGTTCTGTGAAGAAGCATCCATGTTCCCTGAAGAATAAGTCATGTTCTGTGAAGCATAAGCCATGTTCTGTTTGTGAAGGATAAGCCATGTTCTGTTCGTGAAGGATAAGCCGTGTTCTGTTCGTGAAGGATAAGCCATGTTCTGTTCGTGAAGGATAAGCCATGTTCTGTTCGTGAAGGATAAGCCATGTTCTGTGAAGAAGCATCCATGTTCCCTGAAGAATAAGTCATGTTCTGTGAAGTATAAGCCATGTTCTGTTCGTGAAGGATCAGCCATGGTTTGCGCTTGCTTAGGGAAGTCGGTGTCATCGCAGCACTCTCCTGTATCAGAGTAACTGCCAAAACGGTATGCTCTTACTTTGTCGCTGGAGGGTGACGCGATGAGTACAGCCAGCACCGGCATTAAATCAGTGGGTTTGTAGAAGACATGTGTGAACATATTTCTGCTGTTAGGCTGGATGGGGATGATGGTATGGAAGAACCCCCCCTCCCCTCCCCCTCCTCTCCCATGGCCCGTCCTCTTCTCCCCCTGCCACCCACTCCCTCTCTTCCCAAACCCTCCTGTCCTGCTGCCTCATACCCCCCTCACATCCCGCCAGCCTTCTCCTCCATCAACAAAACCCTCCTGTCCTGCTGCCTCATACCCCCCTCACATCCCGCCAGCCTTCTCCTCCATCAACAAAACCCTCCTGTCCTGCTGCCTCATACCCCCCTCACATCCCGCCAGCCTTCTCCTCCATCAACAAAACCCTCCTCTTCCCTCCCCATTACCCTCCCTCGAATCCACCCACCTGATCCCATCTAAACACCATACCATTAACTCCCCTTCTGATTTCTTCCTCCGATTACCATCAGTGATTTTTGTTTCTTTCATTTTTATCATTGTTCAATTCTGTTGTTTTCACTGCATCTACCGTTCTCATGTCCGCCATCCACCCACCCCTCGTCTCTCTTCCCTACACCGACACTCCCCTCGCCTCCCATCCCCCTCTCTCTCCCCTACCTCCCCTCTACCTGCTCATATGGCGTCAAGATATTTCCAGACATTCGTAAAATATCATGACTTCGTCCCGTCACATTTCCAACACGCATTTTGCTCTCTAAGTTCCCCATTTTACAGCCTTCTCTTTGTTGATTTATTGTTATAAAAAGTCTCACATGCTCGTATCTTTGTGCCCTGCTCCTGTGGTGATCTTAGCTGCTGGGTTCGGCGAGTTCTAAGGGACAGACCGCGATAAAGCAAAGGCAGCCAATCTGGCGCTTAGCTGGTGGTGCCCTGCATATGTCAGAACAGGTACAAGTGAACACCACCACACCACCACAGCGAACACCACCAAGACACCACCACAGCGAACATCACCAAGACACCACCACAGCGAACACCACCAAGACACCACCACAGCGAACACCACCACAGCGAACACCACCAAGACACCACCACAGCGAACACCACCAAGACACCACCACAGCAAACACCACCACAGCGAACACCACCAAGACACCACCACAGCGAACACCACCAAGACACCACCAGAGCGAACACCACCACAGCGAACACCACCACAGCGAACACCACCAAGACACCACCACAGCAAACACCACCAAGACACCACCACAGCGAACACCACCACAAGACACCACCACAGCGAACACCACCAAGACACCACCACAGCAAAACACCACCACAGCCAACACCACCAAGACACCACCACAGCAAACACCACCAAGACACCACCACAGCGAACACCAAGACACCACCACAGCGAACACCCACCACACGCGAAGACCACCAAGACACCACCACAGCAGACACAACAAGACACCACCACAGCGAACACCACCAAGACACCACCACAGCGAACACCACCACAGCGAACACCAAGACACCACCACAGCGAACACCACCAAGACACCACCACAGCAAACACCACCACAGCGAACACAACCAAGACACCACCACAGCGAACACCACCAAGACATCACCACAGCAAACACCACCAAGACACCACCACAGCAAACACCACCAAGACACCACCACAGCAAACACCACCAAGACACCACCACAGCAAACACCACCAAGACACCACCACAGCAAACACCACCACAGCGAACACCACCAAGACACCACTGAAATCATTTTCATTACAGTATTCAATGGCCTAGGAAATGAGCTTGATTACTGCCCATGTTTGCGGGCACGCACGTGTGTGTGGGTGCGGGGGCGGGGGAGGGGGGGGGGGGTGTTAGAAAGAGAGAAAGAGGGAGAGACAAACACAACACGCCGGATATAACAAAGCAACCATAGAGAAATTGGTTATGACCGGCGCGTCGGTTGTAACGAAAGCCGTATGTAACGAAGCAACTTTTAATGTCCCCGGCAATCCGTCATAAGCGGCTTCGACTTTAGAGAGAGAGAGAAAAAGAGAGAGAGAGAGAGAGAGAGAGAGAGAGAGAGAGAGAGAGAGAGGCTAATAAAAATGGTTCAGCAGATGCGTAAGCTGGCGATGCTTGCAAGATGTGTGCTCGGGAGGACCACAGAACCATCACTGTTCAGATAATTCGCCTACCAGGACAACTGTCTGCGGCAGGAGACGTGACTGTGTTGGCAGTGTTCTGCAGGAAGCCTTCTCTTCTGCACAGGGTCCATACCAGTCACGCCTACCTGTAGCAACGAAAGGTTTTGGTGATGTCGTTCTTCATCCCTTACTCCATGGTTCCTCTATCATCTGTTGTCTGATCTTTCGGCCGTATTTTTCTTCTGAATCAGTCTGACGACGGATTACTCAGAATTTTTTGGCGTTGGTACTGACCTCTCCTCTTGCAGTCTACAGCGTTTCGTGGCTATGTTTGTCCACGGTAGACAACTGTTTGAGCGCTGGAATCATGTCGCTAGGTGTTTTCAGTGCGCCTGCAAACAATGCCATCTGTACTTTGGATGTTTGATATCTATGATGACATAACCTAGATTGCCTCTGAGAACATTAACTATTTGCATTTTTTGCTAACCCTATAGAGGCAATGTATCAAGACCCATTAGTATCATATTCAGAGATACTCTAGCAGTGAGTGTGGTGGGGGTTTCATTAGGATGGGTTTACAATGAATACTAGATCCAGGAAGCTGCCTTTTTTTAATCATACTTCATGGATGTGGGTGGGTTGTTTGAGATAGATGTCGCATGTATCAATCACGGTCACAAGTGTCTTCTGTCCAGTTGCGTTATCAGGGCCATGGCGTTCTCTCTAACATAATAAACCCAAGCTTACCTCCAGTTTCGCTGGGTACTTGCTACTGTGATGTGCCGTGTTCAGAATGACCCCATGAAGTTCCTTAATTTTTATCTCGGTACACGGTGGCTCAAACAGACTCCAGCTTGTTGTCTGGCAAGGATTCGGATGCAGGCATTGAAGAATGAGAACGTAATCTCCGCCATTTGAAACTGGACCTCTCCCCTCATGACTGCAGCGTCGTGTGAACACCTCTCGGGACTGGGGAACTTTCCTCAGCCACGACTCGGTGCTACACCTCACGCCCAGTTGGTCACTGTGGACAGCACACTCAGCCGCCCTGTTGAGCACAACATAACAAGTGGTCTCTTCACGATAGACTGATTTTGGCACATGGAAAGCAAGTGTGCAGTGCTACTGTCCCGACATTTACCATGTCGCAGTTTCTTTACAAGGTACTGCAAACCTTTTCATAACTACAAGATATTGATGTAAAGTTGGTTTTTCACTTTTGCTTTTTCCTTTTCCATTTATACTGCTGATATTCAATTTTCTGGTTTTCGTTGTCGCATTCATATTTTTGTCACATTCTATAACATTCTTCCAAACATCAATATGTGCACTCTATGTACACTGCACTGATGTACCAGAATGCCATAGTACTAGAACAAAGGTTCCTTCTGGAACCCCAGAGTTGTCACAGATAGTTCATACCGTTTGTCTCTCTCTTCTTTCCTTTGCAGTCTGACTGAATTCTGACAGCCCTTTTAAACACCGCTCTGATGGCCCATAGCACATAGTGTGTGAACTGTCATGTTTCAAGTGCGCGCACAGAATGTGTGTGTGTGTGTGTGTGTGTGTGTGTGTGTGTGTGTGTGTGTGTGTGTGTGAGAGAGAGAGAGAGAGAGAGAGAGAGAGAGAGAGAGAGAGAGAGAGAGAGAGAGAGAGAGAGCAGATTTCTCCCTTTTTGACCATTTCTGTAAGCAGTTAGAAGAAGAGTAGAGTCAACAACATTCCGCAGCCTAAACATCAGCTCCATCATTGTCCTTCACCATCACTCCCCCTCAGCCTCAGCGTAGGGAAACAGCACGTTGTCATAGATGCTCATTTTGGAGGAGGACTGCTGCTCAAATGTCATTGGGCGGCGTTCTGACGGATACTGCAATGGAGCTGGTTCGGGAACTTCCGCTTCGTTATTGTGACCACTTCCGCTGAAGCTGACCCCCTTGGCTGAGGTGGTGAGGGAACTCTGAGCCAAGATGGGCATGCCTTCTGCAGGGTTGTCATAGTCGTCGTCCTCCATGTAGGGCCGCCCGCTCTGATACTGCAGACCTTGGGTCCGGATCTTGTAGCTACTGAAGGAAGAGGAAGTCTGCGCCGTACCCAGGCTACTTCCGGTTCCCATGCCAGCACCGTAACCGCCTCCTCCTCCGATGTTACTTCCCGTTCCCACAGCGGTAAATCCACCGCCTCCTCCCCCTGCTCCTCCACTGAGACTGCCAGTAGCACTGGTGAACACGGAGGACTGTTGAGAGGACATGGAGGGCGAAGGGGAATGTTGCACAGGAATGGGAAAGCGCTGGATCTGTGCGTAAGTCACAGACTGGGACTGAGACGGCTGCTGCACCTGCACTCTGAAATGATGGGGTTGCTGTTGCTGTCTGTGTTGTTGCTGCATCAGGTGCTGACGGTGTAACTCCAGCTGCTGTCGTTTCTGTTGGACGTCCATGTCAGTCCGCTGACGTTCCACCGCCTGCTGGCTGGCCTGTGATGGACACCAGCAAACAACAACTCAGTGAGTGGGGCTCACAGTCAGCAACAATGGTCAGCAACAGATGTTTAATTACAAGGTGTTACAAGACAGCTGACTACTAAGCACAGGGTGGAGAGCAGTCAATGTTGCTCATGTTGTAGAATGCATGATATTCATGCTGGAGATAGAAGAATCCTATGTCATCTTTGCGGCTGTGTAACTGAGTGCACACTACTTTCTATAGTACAAGTTTACCAGTTAAAAGGGTTTTAGTGTGAGTCTGAACTTTGTGCTTTAGCTTACGTTGGCACCTTCGATTATACTTGTGTACACATGCGTGCTTGTGTCTGTCTGTTTCAGTGTCTCCATGTTTGCTGGGACTTCACGCAGTGGACAGTAATTCCGCTGATCAGATCGACAGAAAGAAAAAGATACATCAAAGACATGGACCAATGAAATGACATCAAACACTTGGACCAATGAAATTACTTCCTAAGCAGACATCCAGTGTCAAGATCTACCTATACATGCATAGCTTCTTTAACAAAACAGATGTCACGCTCCTAGTATGCATCACTGATACCTGGTGTTTCAACTTTTGTTGCTGCATGTCCTGAAACTGTTGCTGTTGGGCGTAGCTCCTCTGATCGAAGGACTCCATGGCAGATACACCTGACACCTGTCCCCTGGACATTCCACCGGCATCAGTCACTGCATACGATCCTAGGGTGCGATAACCTGGGGAAGCCGGTGATGCCAGGGCCAAGTCAGGAGTGGCTGGAGACATACGCATCTGCGCGAAGTCACCTGAGGTCGTCTGCAGTGCAGGCGCTCTCACGTCGGCATCGAGCGCGACATCCGGTGCCATAGTGACCTTCTTCACTCCGCCGTTATTGCCATTTCGCCGTAAACTTTCGGATTTGAGGACCGACGGTTTGTTGACTATGGCGTAGCCAGGTATATCCTGTGTGGAATGCACGTCGTCTGACCAAGGGAATTCCTGATGAAAAGGACAGAAACAGATGGTTAGGCATCGACATGAGCAAAGGTACCTACCTCTGATGGCGGATGGAAGTGTATAGGTGAATCACTAGACAGATATATTAACACAAATAAACGTGCGTTTTGGTGTGTGTGTGTGTGTGTGTGTGTGTGTGTGTGTGTGTGTGTGTGTGTGTGTGTGTGTGTGTACGTGTGTGTGTGTGTGAGTGCGTGTGTGTGTGTGTGTTTGTATATGAACGTTGTTTTAATGTCTGAAAAAAAAAGAACAAGGAACATATCCGTTTGTACAAGGCTTTAATGTGTCCTACTGCTAACAAGCTTTGATATAAATCAAGTAATTGGTCCACGATCACTGAATCAGGACTAGAATGTCTTACGAGTATCCCAGGCTCCCAGGACAATAAGCACATGCTTGCTGTCTGGCTGGGCATGGAAAAAAAACTTTTGATCAAGTTTGGAGGGATAGACTCAAAATCAGACTACAGCGATGTGGGGTGTCCATTAGGACACAGACCTGGATCAGCCAGTATTTGCATAACCGTTGGGTTCCAGTTCAGCTCAAAGACCAAAGGAACAAAAAGAAGCTGACGCACAACAGGGAGTACCTCTTGCCCGCCCTCTTTCTCGTCTTTCTTGAGAGTGTCACCACACATCTGTATGATCAGTGATGCATACTAGGACAATATATCAAACCAACAGGGATGAAGCAGCCTACAGGCCAAAGACACCACTCACGGCGCTCAGCAAGGAACAAGGTACACATGCAAACACTCTAACACTCCATAGATTGCTAATGAGGAGAACACTGAGCCTCCACCAGTGGTGATTTGTATACACAGTAACCAAAATCCACCAGTTATTTGTATGCATACCATTCTCCGGAAAAAGGCTAAAGAAGACAGTTGTAAGAAGAGCATACCTATTTTCAATTTCATGATTATTTCTTCATTCTGTCACAAAAATACATGGCTGTTATTGTTGATTCCACACATAGACTCTTACAGCTCATTTTTCCTTAAACAGAAGGATCTGATGAAGGAAAGCGAAATACAAATGAACGCAATAACCACGATGCAAAGCAACGCTTGGTGCACAGTACGAAATACATGAACACAATAACCACGATGCAAAGCAACGCTTGGTGCACAGTACGAAATACAAATGAACGCAATAACCACGATGCAAAGCAACGCTTGGTGCACAGTACGAAATACAAATGAACGCAATAACCACGATGCAAAGCAACGCTTGGTGCACAGTACAAAATACATGAACACAATAACCACGATGCAAAGCAACGCTTGGTGCACAGTACGAAATACAAATGAACGCAATAACCACGATGCAAAGCAACGCTTGGTGCACAGTACGAAATACAAATGAACGCAATAACCACGATGCAAAGCAACGCTTGGTGCACAGTACGAAAGACATGAACACAATAACCACGATGCAAAGCAACGCTTGGTGCACAGTACGAAATACAAATGAACGCAATAACCACGATGCAAAGCAACGCTTGGTGCACAGTACGAAAGACATGAACACAATAACCACGATGCAAAGCAACGCTTGGTGCACAGTACGAAATACAAATGAACGCAATAACCACGATGCAAAGCAACGCTTGGTGCACAGTACGAAAGACAAATGAACGCAATAACCACGATGCAAAGCAACGCTTGGTGCACAGTACGAAGCAGACAAATGAACACAATAACCACGATGCAAAGCAACGCTTGGTGCACAGTACGAAGCAGACAAGTCAGCTCCTGACATATAGATCATCTTCAGGCGCTACAAAGAACAGACATAAAAAATGCTTTTCAAATTAACTTAATTTGTTAAAACAATCTGCCTTTGATTAGCCCATAATACTGAGTATTTTGGCGTCATTTCTGAAACTCGGGAGAAAAAGACGGAATATAGCCGTGCCGTTTGGTTTCTAGGGACTGAAGAGGTTGGGTTTGGTGACCGAGACAGTGAGTACCGTGACAGTGTCACAGCGGTGCCTTCAACAGGGAATTCCATGTGGACCTTTCCTATGACTCCTCCCTCATGCCCTTTTCTCCCTGTCTGCCTGCCTTTCTCCGCCTATCCTCCTTTTCACTTTTCTCTGTTACATGACGCACACGCGCGCACGCACACGCACACACACACATACGAACAGAAGAGAGAGAGAGAGAGAGAGAGAGAGAGAGAGAGAGAGAGAGAGAGAGAGAGAGAGAGAGAGAGAGAAAGCGAAAGAGAGAAAGAGAGAGAGATAATGCAATCCACTTGCTCGCTTTCAGATTTCCAGTTGAACTTGTTTGGCTGAAGTGACAGTTCTGGAAGCCCTGTTACGCAAAACTGCTTTACCGACGATTTGAACAAAACGCGGTGGCAGACACAAGTCAATGTATATGAAAAGTAAAGTAACGAGTCTCGCATCCATCGTAGCCTTTAAGCGTTGAAAGAAGGTGTAAGAACAGCCGCCAACGTTTTGGCAAGAGACCAGACCTTCCCTCCCCCCCCCCCCCCCATCCCCTCTTGCTTCATCTCAGGTGATTTTTTTTCCATCGACTCTGGCATTTTGGTCTGCTGCTGCCAGTCAGCACATAGCACTGTGTCTACAACCTTCCTGACGGCCGTGGAAGCTGTGCGATGTCCCCATACCAGCACTGTGTCTACAACCTTACTGACGGCCGTGGAAACTGTGCGGATGTCCCCATACCAGCACTGTGTCTACAACCTCACTGACGGCCGTGAAACTGTGCGTGTCCCATACCAGCACTGTGTCTACAACCTCACTGACGCCGTGAAACTGTGCGGTGTCCCCATACCAGCACTGTGTCTACAACCTCACTGACGGCCGTGGAAGCTATGCGGAGATGTCCCCATGGTCACCGCTGCTTCAGGCCGCCAAGGCCAGAAAACTTTACGCCGGTGACTGACCATGACACACTGCGTAAGTGTAGTAAACGTGTGCTGATACCACGAGAAACATTTCATTGTTTGGCCCTGAAGTATCTGGACCGGACAACTTCGATTCCAGGGATGACTGCTGACAGAAATTCTGTTTATTTACACCGCACTGACAGCAACTGATAAATCCCCAAACATTTTCATCGTATGCTATCCATATTCCCGTTCAGTATGTTCTATTTTGCTCTGAAGGCAGTCTATTAAACGGCAACCATCCAGATATCATGTCCTCGGCCCTGTTTTATTAAAGATCTGAAGCGTGTTACATCAAAACCACAACCATCCAGATATCATGTCCTCGGCCCTGTTTTGTTAAAGATCTGAAGCGTGTTACATCAAAACTACAACCATCCAGATATCATGTCCTCGGCCCTGTTTTGTTAAAGATCTGAAGCGTGTTACATCAAAACCACAACCATCCAGATATCATGTCCTCGGCCCTGTTTTGTTAAAGATCTGAAGCGTGTTACATCAAAACTACAACCATCCAGATATTATGTCCTCGGCCCTGTTTTGTTAAAGATCTGAAGCGTGTTACATCAAAACTACAACCATCCAGATATCATGTCCTCGGCCCTGTTTTGTTAAAGATCTGAAGCGTGTTACATCAAAACCACAACAGTACTGAAGAGGATCAAAAGACTGTTTAAATGGCTGCCATAGATCGACTTCATGAACATTATTCTATCGCTGTTGTCATTATCATTGTCACAAGCATTTCCCTTGGTCTTTGTCGTATCCTGCTCTTGCTGAAACAGGCGTCATCTGTCCTTTACTGTGGACCTCCAGAAGTGAAACAGACGCACACGGGGCAGACGTGTTCACATTGCATGGTGTGTTACTGGAAGCCCAAGTCACTGACTTGTCCTGGCCTCCTGTGGCCTCATGGTCACCTGTTTCTTTGCACATACCGGTTTCCGTAATAATACGACAATGACACAGACCGCAGCGTTAGTGGAAAATAAGCCAAAGTGCAAACACAAAACAAAGTCTGAAGTTACCCAGATTTTATAAACAATACACGACAGACAAGTAATATATCTTCTTCGGATGTTAGAAATAGTAAACAAAAAATGCACAGAACAGTACTCCCCGATAGCAATCAGCCAGAGAATGACAATGCAGTGACAAGTACTTGGTCCTCACATGATTAATTCAACATCAAATCAGTTAAGAACTTTACCCAAATTAATATCAAACCAAATGTTTCCTCTGTTTTAGTTTTACTGACTGTCTCAAACAATTCCAGTTCAGTGTCGAAAGACAATGTAACAAAGGTATCACATTTTTCATGTGTGAAGGCATTCGAAGCACACAGCCTCGTCATTCCTATGTGTGAAGGCATTCAAAGCACACAGCCTCGTCATTCCTATGTGTGAAAGCATTCAAAGCTCACAGCCTCGTCATTCCTATGTGTGAAGGCATTCAAAGCTCACAGCCTCGTCATTCCTATGTGTGAAGGCATTCGAAGCACACAGCCTCGTCATTCCTATGTGTGAAGGCATTCAAAGCACACAGCCTCGTCATTCCTATGTGTGAAGGCATTCAAAGCACACAGCCTCGTCATTCCTATGTGTGAAGGCATTCAAAGCACACAGCCTCGTCATTCCTATGTGTGAAGGCATTCAAAGCACACAGCCTCGTCATTCCTATGTGTGAAGGCATTCAAAGCTCACAGCCTCGTCATTCCTATGTGTGAAGGCATTCAAAGCACACAGCCTCGTCATTCCTATGTGTGAAGGCATTCAAAGCTCACAGCCTCGTCATTCCTATGTGTGAAGGCATTCAAAGCACACAGCCTCGTCATTCCTATGTGTGAAGGCATTCAAAGCTCACAGCCTCGTCATTCCTATGTGTGAAGGCATTCAAAGCACACAGCCTCGTCATTCCCATGTGTGAAGGCATTCAAAGCTCACAGCCTCGTCATTCCTATGTGTGAAGGCATTCAAAGCTCACAGCCTCGTCATTCCTATGTGTGAAGGCATTCAAAGCTCACAGCCTCGTCATTCCTATGTGTGAAGGCATTCAAAGCTCACAGCCTCGTCATTCCTATGTGTGAAGGCATTCAAAGCTCACAGCCTCGTCATTCCTATGTGTGAAGGCATTCAAAGCTCACAGCCTCGTCATTCCTATGTGTGAAGGCATTCAAAGCTCACAGCCTCGTCATTCCTATGTGTGAAGGCATTCAAAGCTCACAGCCTCGTCATTCCTATGTGTGAAGGCATTCAAAGCTCACAGCCTCGTCATTCCTATGTGTGAAGGCATTCAAAGCACACAGCCTCGTCATTCCTATGTGTGAAGGCATTCAAAGCTCACAGCCTCGTCATTCCTATGTGTGAAGGCATTCAAAGCACACAGTCTCGTCATTCCTATGTGTGAAGGCATTCAAAGCACACAGCCTCGTCATTCCTATGTGTGAAGGCATTCAAAGCACACAGCCTCGTCATTCCAACGTGTGCAGGGTTGGCGGTGAAGTGGCAGCAGCAGGAACAGGGCGGGTGGAAGTCATTATGTCTTTAAGCCACTTGGGCCACTAATTAGAACAAAGTCATCGCCTTCTCTGTGCCCCGTGTCAGTCCAGACTTTCTCTCTGAAAAATCGTTAACTTCTCCCCAAGCCGCATAATGAAGACTGCACATCTGCCAAAGGCTCAATGAGAAATGGAAAGCCTCCCCGCCCCACCCCTCCACCTCCCACCAACCCACCCCATACACACACGTATACTGTTTGTCTTCCAGCGAATGATTCAAGAGGGAGTGATGTTTTGGGCTGACATGGAAGAAAGAAGCTAGCAAAGATGGAAACAGATAGTGGTTAATTATGATCACTCTTTAGAAAAAGGTAAAGAGTCAGGCGAAGTCAATACCTTTGAGACTGAACAATTTTTGGGGCGTAAAATGTAATTTACAAAGTTTTACATAATCAACATCATTTTCCTACATAAAGACTAACGACAGTTAAAGTTCTCTTAACCATGTTTTCTGAAATGAGAGAGAGAGAGAGAGAGAGAGAGAGAGAGAGAGAGAGAGAGAGAGAGAGAGAGACAGACAGACAGACAGAGAGACAGAGAGAGAGAGAGAGAGAGACAGAGACGAAGCGGGTGTGGGAAGGAAGAGGGGTTTGTATCTGCGAACTTCTACCACCCACACAGACACACACAGACAAACACACACACAGACAAACACACACACAGACACACACAGACACACACACACACACACACACACACACACACACAACACACACACACACACACACTTCTCTCTGTCTGTCTGTCTGTCTCTCTCTCTCTGTCTCTCTTACACACACGCACGCGCGCATACACACACAACGTATACTCATACCTAAAGGGAACGTTGAGAAATATTTCACCCTCTTTGTCTTGTTATACAAACACTGTAATACTGACAGAATCACCTAAGGACATGCACAGTTGTTTAATGCGTTACATAAATAGGATGAAATATGGCGTTTGAAATCAAACATTAGTATGACAAAGAGAGGTTGTTGTCATTTTCTCCCGAGGCAAAGTTCGGGAAATTCCAGAGTTATATCATAAGGCCAGTTAATTAATATTATTTAGAATTGTAAGTCTCTAAGCATGATTTTTAATTATGATGGATTGGTTGCTGAGACAAGGAACGTTGCAAACTTGCCATGAGTGCTATGTTTTCCCTTCCAGCACAAATCAGAAAAAATCAGTTGCCCTGGATGTTCAGACTGATCTGTTTGGAAAACGGGTTTCCTCAGTGCTACGGCATGGTTGTGAAATCCGGGAGTTTGAGCACATTTAAGCCTGACAACAGGCTCCAGTCACGTTGTGTGTTCAGACTTCAGCTCTACCCTGCGTGGTTTGGATTGACCTAGGTTGTTTCCCTGCAGATACGGAACTGAAAACTATGATGCTGTGTTTTTTGGAATGTCCTTTCCTTTAGATCAGTCATCAGTTCCAAGAATATACCAGTCTCATTGTTTAAACTGTGCAATCATATATTTGATTCTGGTCAGTTCTGGCTTCACTGGTTGCAACATGTCTGTCGGCTATTTAAACGATCTTGACATCTTTTTGTCTGGAGAAGCGTTTTTTATTCGTTCAATCAGTTCAAGCGCATTGTAAGACAGAGATAACATGATCAGCCATCAAGATGTGGAGAAGTAATGTACATGGCAGTGGAGTCTGCTGTAATTCTTGTATGTAAAAGAACATCTTCTACTGGGAAAATACTTGCTGTCTTTGCCACACCTGTGAAATCAGAAAAGCATAAGCAAAACAAAAAACAAAAACAAAACAAAACAAAACAAAAAAGACAAAACAAAACAAAACAAAAACCCCACAGTTGGCCGTCAGTGAGGATCAGTGGACAGTATGGGACAGTAGAAATTGAGGGACAGTGGACAGTGAGGTTCAGTGGACAGTAAGGGTCAGTGGACAGTAAGGGTCAGTGGACAGTGAGGGTCAGTGGACAGTGAGGGTCAGTTGACAGTGAGGGTCAGTCGACAGTGAGGTCAGTGGACAGTGAGGATCAGCGGACAGTGAGGGACAGTGGACAGTGAGGGTCAGTGGACAGTGAGGGTCAGTCGACAGTGAGGTCAGTGGACAGTGAGGATCAGTGGACAATGAGGGTCAGTGGACTGAGGGTCAGTGGACAGTAAGGTTCAGTGGACAATGAGGGTCAATGGACAATGAGGTTCAGTGGACAGTGAGGGTCAGTTGACAGTGAGGGTCAGTGGACAGTAAGGGTCAGTGGACAGTGAGGGTCAGTTGACAGTAAGGGTCAGTGGACAGTGAGGTTCAGTTGACAGTGAGGTTCAGTGGACAGTGTAGGACAGTGGACAGTAAGTGTCAGTGGACAGTGAAGGTCAGTGAGGTCAGTGGACAGTAAGGGTCAGTGAGGTCAGTGGACAGTGTAGGACAGTGGACAGTGAGGGTCAGTGAGGTCAGTGGACAGTGAGGGTCAGTGGACAGTGAGGGTCAGTGGACAGTAAAGGTCAGTGGACAGTGAGGTCAGTGGACAGTGTAGGACAGTGGACATTGAGGGTCAGTGGACAGTAAGGGTCAGTGGACAGTGTAGGACAGTGGACAGTGAGGTCAGTGGACAGTGAGGTCAGTGGACAGTGTAGGACAGTGGACATTGAGGGTCGGTGGACAGGAAGGATCTGTGGACAGTGAGGGTCAGTGGACAGTAAGGGTCAATGGACAGTGAGGATCAGTGGACAGTGAGGGTCAGTGGACAGTGAAGGTCAGTGGACAGTGAGGGTCAGTGGACAGTGAGGGTCAGTGGACAGTAAGGGTCAATGGACAGTGAGGATCAGTGGACAGTGAGGGTCAGTGGACAGTGAAGGTCAGTGGACAGTGAGGGTCAGTGGACAGTAAGGGTCAATGGACAGTGAGGATCAGTGGACAGTGAGGGTCAGTGGACAGTGAAGGTCAGTGGACAGTGAGGGTCAGTGGACAGTGAGGGTCAGTGGACAGCGAGTTTCAATGGATAGTGAGGGTCAGTGGACAGTGAGGGACAGTGGACAGTGAGGGTCAGTGGACAGTGAGGGTCAGTGGACAGTGAGGGTCAATGGACAGTGAGGATCAGTGGACAGTGAGGGTCAGTGGACAGCGAGTTTCAATGGACAGTGAGGGTCAGTGGACAGTAAGGGTCAGTGGACAGTGAGGGTTAGTGGACAGTAAGGTTCAGTGGACAGTGAGGGTCAGTGGACAGTGAGGGTCAGTGGACTTTGGACAGTGAGGGTCAGAGGACAGGGGACAGTGAGGATCAGTGGACAGTGAGGGTCAGTGGACAGTGAGGGTCAGTGGACAGTGAGGGTCAGTGGACTTTGGACAGTGAGGGTCAGAGGACAGGGGACAGTGAGGATCAGTGGACAGTGAGGGTCAGTGGACAGTAAGGGTCAGTGGACAGTAAGGGTCAATGGACAGTGAGGGTCAGTGGGCAGTGAGGGTCAGTGGACTTTGGACAGTGAGGGTCAGAGACAGGGGACAGTGAGGATCAGTGGACAGTGAGGGTCAGTGGACAGTAAGGGTCAGTGCACAGTAAGGGTCAGTGGACAGTAGGGGTCAGTGGACATTGGGGGTCAGTGGGCAGTAAAGGTCAATGGACAGTGAGGGCCAGTAGACAGTGAGGGTCAGTGGACAGTAAGTTTCAATGGACAGTGAGGGTCAGTGGACAGTGAGGGTCATTGGACAGTAAAGGTCAGTGGACAGTGAGGGTCAGTGGACAGTGAGGGTCAGTGGGCAGTAATGGTCAGTGGACAGTGAGGGTCATTGGACAGTGAGGGTCAGTGGACAGTGAGGGTCAGTGGACAGTGAGGGTCAGTGGACAGTGAGGATCAGTGGACAGTAAGGGTCAGTGGACAGTGAGGATCAGTGGACAGTAAGGGTCAGTGGACAGTGAGGGTCAGTGGACAGTGAGGATCAGTGGACAGTAAGGTTCAGTGGACAGTAAGGGTCAGTGGACAGTAAGGGTCAGTGGACAGTGAGGGTCAGTGGACAGTGAGGGTCAGTGGACAGTGAGGATCAGTGGACAGTAAGGTTCAGTGGACAGTGAGGATCAGTGGACAGTAAGGGTCAGTGGACAGTGAAGGTCAGTGGACAGTGAGGGTCAGTGACAGTGAGGGTCAGTGGACAGTGAGGGTCAGTGGACAGTGAGGGTCAGTTGATAGTGAGGGACAGTGGACAGTGAGGATCAGTGGACAGTAAGGGTCAGTGGACAGTGAGGATCAGTGGACAGTGAGGGTCAGTTGACAGTGAGGGTCAGTGGACAGTGAGGGTCAGTGGACAGTGAGGGTCAGTGAACAGTGAGGGTCAGTCGGCAGTGATGATAATTCTTATACAGTGCTATTATCTTGGTTGCTTTGGGAACTTCGTTGGGCGAATGAATGATACTGCAAGAACACTTCTAAGTTATTCAAAAACAGCAGAGCTCTGAAAAAGCAAGGAGGAGTCTGGGCAGTGAGAGATGGTTGTCAGCTACTCACGGGGGTCTGGATGGCCTGGTCACGAACATTGAAGATGAAGTAGGCGTGCAGACACAGCAGCAGGCACACCAATAGGCCACATCCCCCAATCCCTGCCAGCACGGCCCCCGCGGACACCAGCCTGAAACGTGCACACAAACACACACACACACACACACACACACACACACACACACACACACACACACACACACACACACGGCTGAATTAAATAATATTTGATGAGATACACACAAACATGGGTGAAGTAAGGAAATTCAGGGCCAAACCACTGGTGTGTAGGGGATGGAAGAGGGTGGGGGAGGGGTGGGGGGTGGGGGTCTTCTCAGAGGACATTCTGCTAGCTCTCCCTTCAATGTCGTTTTACTGACTCATGACTGGACACTGATACCAGGTACTGTCCGGAGGACGTCAGGAAAGACCGATGACGTTGGCAAAGACCAGTTTCAAAGCGTTCTGTGGGCTGCTCCCCCACCTTGTCTTCACCAAAGACACCAGAGCCCAAAACGAGACACCCCAGGGTTCACTGAGAAAGAGGGGGAATGATGATTCCATCGGCGCCAACCTACTCATGACTGGGCATTCACATCCCACTCTGAGTGTTGAATCCATGGAATTCTCCTGTGTCTGTGGGAGGACATTCTCCCTGTACGCGACATGAAGACCCACAGGACGACAAAGGGCTGTACTGTTTTCAAGATCTCCCTGACCTGTGAACAGCAGCACACTGCGCCTGCTGATTAGACGTCGGACTGCAAGGCCAGGATTCAAACCGCAGTACCAAGGACATCCATGCTGATTATTCAGACGAGGAATTTGTACAGGCTCACGATGTCAAAGCCAGAAACTCAACTTGCCACTCCCAAGTGCAAAAGGAAATGACAAACAGTCAACGAACTGGACGTGCTGATAGGAAAGAGCAGACTGGAGCACAAACTACAAGCCATGTCTGGAGACATTATCTGGGGAACAAGTGTGGAGACATTATCTGGGGAACAAGTGTGGAGACATTATCTGGGGAACAAGTGTGGAGACATTATCTGGGGAACAAGTGTGGAGACATTATCTGGGGAACAAGTGTGGAGACATTATCTGGGGAACAAGTGTGGAGACATTATCTGGGGAACAAGTGTGGAGACATTATCTGGGAAGCATCTAGGGAGTCATTCAATCGGACACCTAAAAAATCTCGACGCCAGCGGGAGATGGGTAATCATCATCCTATAGTACTGTTGACCTCACTTATGACAATGATCATCATCCTATAGTACTGTTGACCTCACTTATGACAATGATCATCATCCATCAGTCATTGATCATTTCCATTTTACCCCAACCGGCATTATTATACTAATGCCACCACATTATTTCACTTATGACAATGATCACTATTATTACGATTATTACCATTGATACCATTATCATCACAGTCATTACTATTTCAACTCCCATGATCCTCTCCTTAACGGCTTCCTTATCATGCAACAGCCGTTTTGCGCCGAACATGAGAAGGTAAGTGGTTTCTTGCTCTTCGTTTTCACTGTCCTAGATGTTATTTGGTTTTGCCTGAAGAAGACCCAGGAGGTCGAAATGCACTGTGATTTGTCCTGTATTTTGTTTGTCTGTGTCCTTGGCTATAACTAACCCCTTTTCTTTCTAATTATCCTGGCCTTGGACGAGTTCAACAGTTCGTGTCCCGATATTCTTATTTCTGTATCCACAGGTACAGCAGTCTTCAAAAGCAGATCCCACCGACGTTTAGAGCAGCATTTTTGTTGTTTTTTTTTGTTTTGTTTTTTTGCTGTCCCATCATCTGTGCCACGCAGTGGCATTGCACCAACGCCGATCATTCTGACACCCCCCCCCCCCCCCCGTCCACAACAGCCAAGCCCGGCCTGCCGCAGTCCCGGCCGGCAATCCACAGGGAACAGTCAATGTCAAGTGAAGAGGCAACTCACCGCAAGAGACACTGCACTGCCGCCGAGTCACTGGTGGTGTTCAGTGGTGCCTGTTCTGATCCAACATACGCAGGACACCATCTACTAAGCCCCCTACTGACGACAATAATTGCTTAGGCGCTGAGCCAGCGTGAGCAAGCTCTCCTCAGGAGGACGTTACCACGTCTGTCCAACGACAGCGCCCATGAATTTGTCGACACCTGTGACTCCGACAGAACCAAATGAAGGCCACAGACATGGACAGGACATCGAAACTGAGATCACCTTGACAGCATGGCATGAAGGGCCACACAAATGGAGACATTGTTTTGACATGCTAATCGATGAAGATGAGGATGATGAAGATGATGCCATGGATTTCCATTCCGACATGAGAGTCGAGTACACACAGCGTAACCCACAAAAACAAGCCCAGGTGGGCCGACACACCGCGCAGTGTGAACCACTTCACCTGGAAGGTCAGAGTGACACATGACACATCTCCAACCAGCAGTGTCCCCATGAACACTTCTCTTTTCACCCAGGTAAAGTTATTCCTCACCACCTCCACGGCCTTTAGCCAGAAACTGCACAGTGAAGACAGTAATAGCAAACACCACAACACAGCGCCAACCATGTCAGTTAAAGTCTGACAACTCTCGCTATCCAGGATGCTGTTTTCTTCCTCCTGTACAGTGTGTATACAGCTTCTGCACAACTTCGTCCATAAAAGAGGTGGATTGCAGCCCTTCATACACTCGATCGCCATGTTGATGCTTCTTTGCACTCACGGCTCGTTGAAATTTACGAGACTGACATCATCTAAAACTTGACATTTCCACTGATACAGAAAGATTTTTAAAAAAATCTGCAAATGAAATTGCTCAGTTCAAAAACACATCCATTATGTTTGCAGTCACGTGATCATTTCCCAGAGAGAGAGAGAGAGAGAGAGAGAGAGAGAGAGAGAGAGAGAGAGTCTCATCATCCCAAACGTACACCCTGGAACTCCTCCGTCAAGAGCCGCCAGAGGCCGGGCAGATGGGAGCTAATTGGATATGAAGCAGAAATGAAGTAGGCCAATGAAGCCAGCACCAATCCATACCAGCTAGCAGGCCGGTGTTCTGGTCCTTAATCACTTCATGCGCCACAGCACGCTCCACCGGCTGAGAAAGCACCCCAGGGAGTATGTCCAGACCCATCCACCCCCACCTTCCCTTTGTTCCAACGCTATTTCCATCCTTCAAAATTCTCAAAGCGTCCCAAACGACAAAGCGTATCATACCGCATCTGACTTTGGGGCGGGGAGGGGAGGCAGAACAACCCCAACCCTGAGAGAGAGAGAGAGAGAGAGAGAGAGAGAGAGAGAGAGAGAGAGAGAGAGAGAGAGAGAGAGAGAGAGAGAATGATAGTTTATTATTCACACATTTTTTGCATGGACGCGGACATCAAAAACATGCAAAACAAAATCTAGACAAAACATATCAGTCATACAGGATTAAGCACTTTTTGAACTTTCATGCCACAAAATCATTCCTAAAAAATACACACACTCTCTTCAATCAATTACTGTTGACACTACTTGACACAGTCAGCGCAAATTCAATGATTTTTTTTTTTTTTTTTGCTGTCCCATCTGTGCCACCTCAGTGGCAGTGCACCCACGCGGCTCATTCCGACACCCCGTCCACAGCCACAGCCCGGTCAGTCCCGCCGCAGCCTCGGCAATCCACAGGGAGCAGTCAATGTCAAGTCGTCAAGAGGCAACCCACTGAAGGAGACACTGCACTGCTGCCGAGTAACGTCGGTGGTGTTCAATGGCGCCTGTTCTGATCCAACATACGCAGGACACCACCTACTAAGCCCCCCTACTGACGACAATAATTGCTTAGTCTCGGAGCCGGCGTGAGTGAGCTCTCCCTCCGGAAGAAAGCACATAGTCCGTCCAGCGATAGCCCCCATGGACTCGCCGATACCGGTGACCCCGACGGAATCCAGCCAAGGCCACAGACATGAAGAGGACATCGAAACCAAGGTCACCATGAGAGCACGGCAACAAGGGCCACAGAATCTGAGGCTTTTTTTTTTAAATGCTGATCGATGAGAATGAGGATGATGAAGCTGATGCTACGGATTTCCATTCTGGTCTGAGACTGCATGACAGGGCTGTACTTTACGCTTCCTTTCATAATATATCCCGGCGTCAACCACGCCTGAGAGATACAGACACCTGCAGTGTTGGTCAGGAAATTTGAGCAACACTCTCGGAGACGCATCCCTCCATTAAGTGGATGAAACGCGACTGTGTGGTCCCAGTAAACTCAGCTCTGGGTAGAAGCCGGTCGGAGCAGAACAATCCCACATGACTGATGGGAATCGAACTCACGACCTACCAGCCGGGAGTCGGCGACACTAACCACTACGCCACGGCCGCTAGTTCATTGAAATGTTTAATCAGCATTTATCCACAGGCCCTTGAAGCAGCTTGCCTGAAATCCTCAAGCCTTGCAGAATCGGATTAGATTCAAGTAGAGTTCTACCATTAAATGTATTCGCTATCAATAAAGGAATTGTGTGTGAGTTGAGTTCTACCGTTAAATGTATTCGCTATCAATAAAGGAATGTTCATGCAAAAAACAAATTGTCTGGATTACTCCCGCAAACTGTCCAATACTAATTCAACATGAATTCTAGAAATTCTACGAAAGTCCAGGTTCCCGAACCTAGAACTGACCCATTTCAAAGAAGTCTTTGACAGTCTGGTCCTCTTCTTTGGATCTCACTTACCCCTGAACTTAAATGCCAAAGAAGTTCTCACAATATTACAGAAAAAATACATACCTTGCAAACTGTCACAAGTTATTTAGACATGCAACATACTTCATATTACCACGCCTATCCACATGCATGTTATTCCTATATCATTACTAACATAGTTTACGCACTTTCCCATAGTCATTGTCGCTGTTTACAAGTACTACTGTTTCAGCATAATTTGTCACCGTTAATAATTGGACACGCCATGTCAGTGCATGCACATGTCGATATGCAGGATGCGTGCGGTCGTTACAAATCAACAAGGATAAGAAAAAAAGACTGCCAGAAACGACTCACTCGTTCTCCTTTTTTGTTGTGATGTTGTTGTCATTGCTGTTGTGATGTTGTTGTCATTATTTGTGTGATGTTGTTGTCACTGTTGTTGTGATGTTGTTGTCATTGTCGTTGTGATGCTGTTGTCATTGCTGTTGTGATGTTGTCATTGTTGTTGTGATGTTGTTGTCATTATTTGTGTGATATTGTTGTCACTGTTGTTGTGATGTTGTTGTCATTGTTGTTGTGATGTTGTCATTGCTGTGATGTTGTTGTCACTGTTGCGATGTTGTTGTCATTGTTGTTGTGATGTTGTTGTCATTGTTGTTGTGATGTTGTTGTCATTGTTGTTGTGATGTTGTCATTACTGTGTTGTTGTTGTCACTGTTGTGATGTTGTTGTCATTGTTTGTGTGATGTTGTTGTCATTGTTGTTGTGATGTTGTTGTCATTGTTGTTGTGATGTTGTTGTCATTGTTGTTGTGATGTTGTCATTGCTGTGATGTTGTTGTCACTGTTGTGATGTTGTTGTCATTGTTTGTGTGATATTGTTGTCACTGTTGTTGTGATGTTGTTGTCATTGTTGTTGTGATGTTGTCATTGTTGTGATGTTGTTGTCACTGCTGTGATGTTGTTGTCATTGTTTGTGTGATGGTGCTTCACACGGGGCCTGCGAGAAGCCAGCACTCACACCACCATCCACTGAGAGCACGACACAAAAATGTCAACATGCCAAACACAAATCATGCACAGGGATTTTTCTCGCTTCTTAGAACAGTGCGCTGTCAACTTCACCACCTTTGCCAAGGGGCTCAGGCCCATAAAAGAGTAAAGGGAGACTACTCATGGCCAGCGCTGATACTCACCCTCCCACTTGCACCCCTCCGCCCACGGCCAGCAGGATCAGCCCCAGGAAGAGGAAGAGGAGAGCCCCGGCCAGGATGGTCTGCACCGCCCGCTTCGGCAGCACCCAGTCATGGTCACTTCGCCATGCCACCCGCGCCGGCTCGCCCACCATCCTTCCACCTGTCGCCGGACACACAGGAAATGACGTCACAATGATACAGAAGAGGGAAGCTGTCCGTTCTCCTGACAAGGTTAGCAATGACAATCAGAAGATCGCTGCCTCAGACGGCTTTCAAGGCTGCTGTTGGGAGGTATCTAAAGGCCGCTACCTTAAACGGCTTTCAAGGCTGCTGTTGGAGGTATCTAAAGGCCGCTGCCTCAGACGGCTTTCAAGGCTGCTGTTGGGAGGTATCTAAAGGCCGCTACCTTAGACGGTTTTCAAGGCTGCTGTTGGAGGTATCTAAAGGCCGCTACCTTAGACGGCTTTCAAGGCTGCTGTTGGGAGGTATCTGAAGGCCGCTGCCTTAGACGGCTTTCAAGGCTGCTGTTGGGAGGTATCTGAAAGCCGCTGCCTCAGACGGCTTTCAAGGCTGCTGTTGGGAGGTATCTAAAGGCCGCTGCCTCAGACGGCTTTCAAGGCTGCTGTTGGGAGGTATCTAAAGGCCGCTGCCTCAGACGGCTTTCATGGCTGCTGTTGGGAGGTATCTAAAGGCCGCTGCCTCAGACGGCTTTCATGGCTGCTGTTGGGAGGTATCTAAAGGCCGCTGCCTCAGACGGCTTTCATGGCTGCTGTTGGGAGGTATCTAAAGGCCGCTGCCTCAGACGGCTTTCATGGCTGCTGTTGGGAGGTATCTAAAGGCCGCTGCCTCAGACGGCTTTCATGGCTGCTGTTGGGAGGTATCTAAAGGCCGCTGCCTCAGACGGCTTTCATGGCTGCTGTTGGGAGGTATCTAAAGGCCGCTGCCTCAGACGGCTTTCATGGCTGCTGTTGGGAGGTATCTAAAGGCCGCTGCCTCAGACGGCTTTCATGGCTGCTGCTGGGAGGTATCCAAGGCGAACGCCGGGTTCAAAAGACCAGTTAATTGAACACACACACACACACACACACACACACACACACCACACACACACACACACACACACGCACACACACACACACACACACACACACACACACACAGGGCCGAGATTGTTAAATGCACGATTTCTTTAAACTGTAAAAATTAATAATCAAACACCAGTGACGAAGCAGGCTCCAACGGTCATGCAGTCTCATGAAATGTCTTGCCAACTGTGGGAATTCAGTCCAACAACATGTCCACTTCTATGTTGCGCTGTTCATAGTTCCATGTCGCGCTGTTCATAGTTCCATGTCGCGCTGTTCATAGTTCCATGTTGCGCTGTTCATAGTTCCATGTTGCGCTGTTCATAGTTCCACGTTGCGCTGTTTACAGTTTCGTCTGTCATTATTTGGGAGTTTCAGCTTCAGTCCACTCCAAACAATCCTACTTCATACAACAGTGGACGTGTGACTGTCCAAACGGAGTACTGTCACCAATCGATCTTCAGCCGCTTGATAGACTGGCAGAAAATATTTTGATCCATTTGAGTTCGTAAATGTTTCAGATTTTTTAATGATGGCACTGGCCTGCTAATGCCTATCGTTTGACAAAAGTGTTTTTTCGCCAGTACTCTATTTATTACTGTGTGCTATATACATTTTTAAGTTACGAATTTCGGAAGCCTGTGATCGTGTGTTGAAAAAACACTGGTGACCTCTCCTCGGGGTCAGCACTGCAACGGCGTGATGTGAGTTGTTTTTACCTGTGTGACACAATTGCGACACCCAGCAACAGGCCCATGATATCGAGCCTGACCCCAAACTGAACCAACCCTCGATAACATTCAAAGGCGACTTAGGTGCAATGAAAAAGAACTGATAGTCTGGAGTAATGCGCTTCTCTGTCGTTGCTCTGCTACTGCCAGTGAGTCAGTCAAACTGGAATCTGCTGACTATGATGTGAATGAACGTGTCCTTCCTTCATCATCCCAGTGGATATCTGAAGCATGCGATTCTCTGGCTAAAACAGTCATTCGTGTATACTCCTGTCAGCTCACGTCAAAATGTCTGACCCTAACTCTTTACTTCAAGTCCAGTTCAAGTGCTGGGAGCTTCCTGTGCTATGGTAAAGACTGTAGACAGTGGGTCACAAAGACATGTGAGGTCGTCAGACACCTGGTGCAGTACTCAAAAATTTTTGTTTTTAAATCACACACTGACAGCTCAAACAGGAAGTGTCTATACGGGTTTGAAAACACTAAAGCCCACTGGATCACGTGACGCCACTGCACCAGATCAGTAGCATCCAGAAATGAATTCGCCCCAACTGTCCTGGCCCCACAAGAATTGTCACAGAACTCTGTGAACGCTTGTGATGAATCAACCCTATCAGCCCAAAGGTCAACCAGACGACCAGGATCGCGCTCAACAGCATAGGCACTCCATCCACACAGCTAATCCATCCAGTTCTCTAGGTAAGGAAGTGTAAAAGACACCTGAACCTTCTAAACAGCGGAACGCACACACACAAACAAGCTGCAGTGGTTCTTTACATCTGCCAGCAACAAACTGTTGAGACACAGACGGCAAGAACAATCTGCAGAAGGGTCAGGGTCTAACAGAAGTTCGGCTCTCCTTACCGGCAACTCTGTCACCAGAGACACTGACCTGCGTAGAGCAGTATCCGGAAAAGACTTTGTTTCCAAAATCTTTGTCTAAGGCATGTCAATCGATGATTTGTTTTACAGGCTACATTTTCGCACTAGTTTCCCTGATCTCAAAGTGTTGAGTATCAACATAGGTACCTATGACTGTAGGGCTACCGGAGGAGTACCAACATCTTTTTCACCTGGCAGCTCAAGTTTTTTTCCGAACGCCAAAGTAGTCCTTAGATCCATAACACCGGCAAGAGGTAAATATCTCCTTAAAAATTTACTATTAAATCTCAATGTGCAAAAAGCTTGTAAAATGCCGAAAGTAGAATTCATTGACAACTACACCACATTCACAACTATTGCAGGGAAACTTAAACTAACCTTGCGCAGGAACCTCATTCACCAGGGCGACGCGGCTCAGCCAAACTGGCAACTAATTTCCAGCATGCGAGCAGATTATCCCCCCCCCCCCCCCTTTCAATATCGCGATTTTGATTTAAGACAGAAATTATCAGTTATGAATTATCAGTTAAACTAAACATGCTCCAACCGTTCTGAAAATAACTGGTATTCATTTCCGAATCAACAGAACAGGTTTCAAGTTGACAGTCAGCAAAGCAATGCACCATCTACCGATTGTCCACAGAAGAGTCCATGAACCATTCCCCACGCCTCCTTCATAAGGACAACCCTCTGCCACCACAAACTTCATAAGGACAACCCCCTGCCACCACAAACTTCATAAGGACAACCCTCTGCCACCACAAACTTCATAAGGACAACCCCCTGCCAACACACACTTCATAAGGACAGCCCCCTGCCACCACAAACTTCATAAGGACAACCCCCTGCCACCACAAACTTCATAAGGACAACCCACTGCCACCACAAACTTCATAAGGACAACCCCCTGACACCACAAACTTCATAAGGACAATCCTGAGCCAACACAAACTTCATAAGGACAAACCCCCGCCACCACACACGTCATAAGGACAACCCCCCCCCCCCCTGCCACCACAAACTTCATAAGGACAACCCCCTGCCACCACAAACTTCATAAGGACAAACCCCTGCCACCACAAACTTCATAAGGACAACCGCCTGCCACCACAAACTTCATAAGGACAACCCCCTGCCACCACAAACTTTATCTAGACAACCCCCTGCCAACGCAAACTTCATAAGGACAACCCACTGCCAACGCAAACTTCATAAGGACAACCCCCTGCCAACGCAAACTTCATAAGGACAACCCCCTGCCAACGCAAACTTCATAAGGACAAACCCCTGCCAACGCAAACTTCATAAAGACAACCCCCTGCCAACGCAAACTTCATAAGGACAACCCCCTGCCAACGCAAACTTCATAAGGACAACCCCCTGCCACCACAAACTTCATAAGGACAACCCCCTGCCAACACACACTTCATAAGGACAACCCCCTGCCACCAAAAACTTCATAAGGACAACCCACTGCCACCACAAACTTCATAAGGACAACCCCCTGACACCACAAACTTCATAAGGACAATCCTGAGCCAACACAAACTTCATAAGGACAAACCCCCGCCACCACACACGTCATAAGGACAACCCCCCCCCCTGCCACCACAAACTTCATAAGGACAACCCCCTGCCACCACACACTTCATAAGGACACCCCCTGCCAACACACACTTCATAAGGACAACCCCCTGCCACCACAAACTTCATAAGGACAAACCCCTGCCACCACAAACTTCATAAGGACAACCGCCTGCCACCACAAACTTCATAAGGACAACCCCCTGCCACCACAAACTTCATCTGGACAACCCCCTGCCAACGCAAACTTCATAAGGACAACCCACTGCCAACGCAAACTTCATAAGGACAACCCCCTGCCAACGCAAACTTCATAAGGACAACCCCCTGCCAACGCAAACTTCATAAGGACAAACCCCTGCCAACGCAAACTTCATAAGGACAAACCCCTGCCATCGCAAACTTCATAAGGACAACCCCCTGCCAACGCAAACTTCATAAGGATAACCTCCTGCCAACGCAAACTTCATAAGGACAACCCCCTGCCACCACAAACTTCATAAGGACAACCCCCTGCCAACACACACTTCATAAGGACAACCCCCTGCCACCAAAAACTTCATAAGGACAACCCCCTGCCACCACAAACTTCATAAGGACAACCCCCTGCCAACACACACTTCATAAGGACAACCCCCTGCCACCACAAACTTCATAAGGACAACCCACTGCCAACACACACTTCATAAGGATAACCCCCTGCCACCACAAACTTCATAAGGACAACCCACTGCCACCACAAACTTCATAAGGACAACCCCCTGCCACCACAAACTTCATAAGGACAACCCCCTGCCACCACAAACTTCATAAGGACAACCCCCTGCCACACAAACTTCATAAGGACAACCCCTGCCACCACAAACTTCATAAGGACAACCCCTGCCACCACAAACTTCATAAGGACAACCCCTCTGCCACCACAAACTTCATAAGGACAACCCCCTGCCACCACAAACTTCATAGGACAACCCCCTGCCACCACAAACTTCATAAGGACAACCCTCTGCCAACGCAAACTTCATGACAACCCCTCCAACACAACTTCATGGACAACCCCCTGCCAACGCAAACTCCATAAGGACAACCCCCTGCCAACGCAAACTCCATAAGGACAACCCCCTGCCAACGCAAACTTCATAAGGACAACCCCTGCCAACGCAAACTTCATAAGGACAACCCCCTGCCAACGCAAACTCCATAAGGACAACCCCCTGCCAACGCAAACTTCATAAGGACAACCCACTGCCACCACCAACTTCAAGCGCCTTTGATCCTACCCTCCGACGCTCGACTTCACCTACCCCGTCCTCCCTATAAACCAGCGGTCAGTCATTTCAGTCAAACCAAGTCCCTCCACCCTATCCCCTCTGTCACAATGGAAGGTTTTATTACCTGGGGAGTGGGGGGAGGGATCACGACAACATCGAAACCATGACGCGCCCCTTCCCCCAGCTATTTCATACGACCAATTCCTGTTGATCTGATGGCATCAAACATCAACAGTCAACAAGTGCAACCGCGTCACCGTGCTCGTGTGTGTGTGTGTGTATGTGTGTGTATGTGTGTGTGTGTGTGTGTGTGTGTGTGTGTGTGTGTGTGTGTGTGTGTGTGTGCATGCGCGAGCGCCTGAGTGTTGCACCTTGCTGGATTGGGTGGAATCACCGATAGTCACAGAACAATTGTTACAGACATAATGCAGCTGTCGCAGCCATCGGCGTCCTGAGTGTTTGTGCCGAGTGTTATCCACATGGAAATGCTTGCCTCTTCTTAATGTCTTCTGTCAGCAAATTTGTTGTGCATTTAGATAAACTGCTCATTTGCACTTTTGACTTTCCGTTTTCATACATTGCTGTTGTTGCCTGTAGGAGTTGTTCCCTGTGTGGATGTTCTTGTTGGAGCGTTTCATGTTCTTTGACACATGTTCGTAAGTCTGTCACATACTAATAGTTGATTTATAATCTGTCTGCTTGAATTCAACACATCAAAGGTTTATAGCTAGTTTATAGCTAAGTTATATCTGTGTGCACAGGCCTGTGGTTTGTATGCCGAGTGTTATAGTGGTAGTATATTGCCTTCTACATTAGACACGTGGACCTTACAGACAGCTTCGTTTTGCATTTCTGATATCAACAGTGCTGGAAATAAGACCGATGAGATTGCTACAATTTTACACAATAACGAAAATAAGTTTTATATGTTTTGTGTCGCTGATTCTACATCAACGGGTGTGATTCCAGAGTCCAATATGTACATGCCAAACTATGAGATAATCCGACTTGATTCAGCTGCACCGAAATCAACAGCGTCACTTCTACAGTGTGCACATTCAGTCACATTGCAAAGACAGCCTTCTATAGTGTGCACATTCAGTAACATTGCAACGACAGCCAGACTTAGAGAAATATAGCATTGAAGCTATCTGGATAGAAATAAGTCTGAAACATTGTAAACCGATTATTGTAGAATTGCCAAGCACAAACATAAGCTTAGTTTGACAATGGATGCTGCGATTTTTTTTTAGTCCAAACGAAATACCTCTCTTGGCTGATTGTATTATCGATTAACAATATCTGGAACATAGCAGAGTCGTAGTTATGCTATGTGTGGATTATAACAAATAACTGAAAGTCAGATACGCATGAATGAACCCTCTGAAACCCTAGTTGATCATGTTTATGTCAGAGCAAAAGCTATGACAGTGGTTATGCACTCTATTCCAACCAGATGCAGCGATCATTCGTCTGTTGTTTTTTCAACATGGATGAAGAAAGCAATAAAAATTCCAAAGCTGGCACGTTAGGAAATCTTTTACAGATCCTTCACACGTTTTGACAAAATCGCCTTTCTTGATGATTTACTTTTCTTGGGCCCAGATTATATTTATCAAATAGGACACCCGGATGAAGCTGTTGATTTCTGGATACACGCATTCCATTCAATATATGATAAGCGTGTTCCCTTTGTCAGAAAGCGAGTAAAACATGTTATGAAACACCCGTGGTTGACAAAGGAATCAAACAATGATATACATAAAAGAGATCATTCTCACAAGTCAAAGGACAAAGAACAATTCAGGAAACAAAGAAATTTAAGTAAATTCCATTACAACATTTCTAAGATTTTTTTCAATTTTCTTCTCAGAATTCAAAATTGATTTGGAAGGCTGTTAATCTTTTGACTCTGAAGTTCAAAATGCGAGAAATTTCACCATGAGATTCAAATATTCATTTTGTAAAAGTTGATAACAACAAAACAGTAAATGATGAAACAAATCAAAACGATTTACATGAACTACAACAACACTGCCGTTCTAAAAACATCTCAACTGTCGCCATGCCATCAATGTCAGTAGACGAAGTGTTTAAGCGTTTGATACGTTTATTCCAATCAACAACGAGAGGACTTCACAGAATTGATGGAAAGGCACCAAAAACTGCCTCAACTGCTATCGCTGATCTATTCACCTATGTTTATAATCTAAGAGTTGACCATACCAGTTTCTTCACAAGTGTAAATAAGCCAGAGTTTTCCCTTTCTACAAAAAATGGCGATCCCGCCAATCCCTCTAAACTCTAGACTTATATCAACACTATCCCTTATGTCAAAACCACTTGAAAGACATGGTCACACACAACTCAATTCTCATTTTCAGCTTTATGATTTAATTCATGATAGCCAGCCAGGTTTAAATGAAAATCACTCTTGCCATACGTCTCTTAACTATCGAATGTAAATAATAACGAATTAACTGAATTCTTTTAATTGAATTTGCTAAGTCATTTCACTTTATCAACCATTCTTATCAAACGGAAAAACTTACACATTATAAACTATCAAACGAGGATACAGAGTTTAATAGATCTTTTATTAGCGATCAACAGCTTGTTGAATTTAGTAGCAGTCAGTCTTGGCTATTCCCTTTACTTCCTTAGGTTGAAAAAAAAAACCCACCATAGAGAGGGAGGCTGTACGGCACACACACACACACACACACACACACACACACACACACACACTCTCTCTCTCTCTCTCTCGTTTGGCGGAGCACGATGTTGACACGTTTCAGCGTGCTGTTTTGGGAGGCGCACTGTATCCGTTTCACTGATTCAGGCCGTTATCTGTGTCTCGCCTGGCTGCAAGCTTACCATCAGATTATTCTGCCGAGAGTCAGGCGTTTTACTGAGTAAGCGTATTCTCCCTTTACCCTTCTGTGTAAGTTGACGAGAACAGGGGAATCACGGCCACTGCTGGTGGTAGTGGCTGCAATGCCGGTGAGCACTAGGATGAGCACGGCAAACGTTGATTTGTCGAAGGTGTGTGAAGAGGAACATGCGCATTCACAGGAATTAAAGGTCTTTTTAAGCACACCCCCCCCCCCCCTTTTTTATGTGGTAATAATACAAATCAATTGTTAATTGAATTTGAATCCTTGCACGCCTTCGTGAGTTGTTCAGTGAAGGGCAGGGAAGACATGATCCTTTTCTTCCATTGTGAATACTGTCACGAAGAATATATTGCAAAACAAACAAACAAACAAAAAGCAGGAAAGGAACATTGTCGAGACAAACCCCCCAAACCTATTTGTCTCTTATGTAAAACTGCGTAGAGAGTATATCCGGAAACACTGGTAACATGTGGATAAACCTGGTACAGGAAATGACAGGTGTAGAAACTGCAACATTTCCCCTCACAGCACTTGGGCTGTGTTGACTTTGGCAGCGTTGTGGCAACACGGAAACATACTGCATGCTCCAGACTGGTCTAATGACAGCATCTTTGGGAAATCTCATTTCAAACCTACGTACATGAAAGGAAACACGCCCCAGATCATTCAGGACAGAATGTGAAAAAATGAAGTTGATGCTGACATTGTCTGAACACTGGTGTACTGTAGAATGCGTCTACCGTGGCTCGTGTTTCTTGTTGCTGAAATCTCACGTCAGTTCTCTACAGCAAGTGACAGACGAGAAATAATTACAAAAAAAAAAAAAAAAAAAAATAAATAAACGAAATGTACCTGTGGAAATAAAGCACTTGCCTTGATATTATATGAACTAAATGTCTTGATCTTATATGAACTAAAGCATGGCATGACAATTCCCTTATAATGACAGAAATAAAGCACTTGTCTTGATATTACACAGCACACCCAGATGGAATGTACACTATGAGAACACAGCGTCCTTTCTCACGTTTATATTCAAAATACTGCATTGAAACTTTTGTTCTTTCTTTATCTAGGCAATTGCACTTTATGACATCTTTGGAAACTACATTTACTACCGACAGTTAAACATTAGCCTGCTCAGCAAAACAAATACAACGGTGAAAGACAAACTGCTTGAGTTTGTATTCACGAGTTACGAAATATATGTTAAAAACCTGTGCATTTTCATCGCAGAAATGACCACAGTTTACATGTGTAGCAGTGTCTTACACCTTTTCTGCCGTAAACATGGGCTACAAGCTGAGGTCTAATAGTGCGCTCTGATCCAAATGATATGCACATAACTGTCTCTCAGTCTGTTGTAACTCATAAGATGTACGTGTCCAAATCAATGGTGTGTTTTTAGCACAACCCACGCTTCTACCCGTGGTTGTGGCACCGTATCTGCATTTTTATATCAATCAAACATGGGGGGGGGGGGGGGGGGGGTGAGTGGAGGGGTGACTGTTTTCCCTAATCTGTACAATAATTAACCAATCACAGCTAGCAGGGTCTAACTGTTTATAAAACTAAAGAAATATTTCTTGACTATCTAAAGAAAAGCAAAGATTTTGATAAGATCAGATTTTTTTTCAAAAATATTTTTAGTTCCATATCTGGTATCATTTTCCTTTCTGAATAATTCATATTGGGTTACAAGTAACGTGGATATAGTGTTCTGTGCCGCTCCTTTTCAATCCAGAACAAAGGGACGTAACCTCCATTTTTTACTCGTACATGCAGAGATGGAAACGGCATCAATAACGTCTTTTTCACCGCACAGCCTTTGTTTTGAGACAGAAATGCTGTAAGTGTAACTGTCATAAACTGTCGTTGCACAGTCTTTGTTTTGAGACAGAAATGCTGTAAGTGTAACTGTCATAAACTGTCGTTGCACAGTCTTTGTTTTGAGACAGAAATGCTGTAAGTGTAACTGTCATAATCTGTCGTTGCACAGTCTTTGTTTTGAGACAGAAATGCTGTAAGTGTAACTGTCATAATCTGTCGTTGCACAGTCTTTGTTTTGAGACAGAAATGCTGTAAGTGTAACTGTCATAATCTGTCGTTTAACGCTTAACTGATTCTGTTGGCACCGACGGCGACATAAAAACGGATAATCGAAGTGCTCGATCCTAGATTTTTACCCGCAAAAATTTGTACAAGTGCAGAACTGGCCAAACAAATTCTTCAATACAAATATTCTTGTTAAAACAACAACAACAAAACCATTAACATACATACAAGTCAGAAAAAAGTTACTCGTATTTTCGAAATAAAATACACTGAATTTGAAAAGAAATGGTTTCTGTACAAAAACTTATTACAACAGTGAATGAGGGACGTAACGTTGACGACATTTATTCCTACCACCTTTTGTTTGTTTTTGTTACTTCACTTGTGATTCCTGTACATACTGGCAGTAATCTGTTTTCACTTTGAAACTGGATTGGGGTACCGTTTAGCAGTTGTGGCGTGTCTCTGCAAAGTGCACTGGCCCTTGAGAAGGAATTACGGTGTGTGGGGTATACACTCGTTTGATGTTGATCTCATGATGTTTTTGATGATGTCATATCTTTGTCAGGTTAAATAAGTGCCTGAATGTTCGTAGGAAGAAGTGAGGAAGGGGAGGGTGGGGAGAGGGGGCGGAGGGAGGATGAAAGGACAGGCTTGGGTTTAAAGACTTTCTTTAGAGCCACAACAGTCAGTCAGCTAAGGATGCATCAAGTGCTCGACAACATTATGAACTACCTTTTTAACCCGGTTCGCCCAGTCCGCAACCCCGTCAATGCCGCTTCCCTCCCAACTTCTGTCTCTTTCAATGTTAACACTGCAATGCAGATTGCAAGAGGTGACACAACACACACACACACACACACACACACACACACACCACACACACACACACACACACACACACACACACGCACACGCTCAGAGAGAGAGAGAGAGAGAGAGAGAGAGAGAGAGAGAGAGAGAGAGAGAGGCAGACAGACAGACAGATATACAGACAGACACAAATATACAGACAGACAGACGTATTCTGAGGATGACGATCTTCTTAGCATATTTCGCCATATAATACATTCGATCATTTTTTAAGCCGTGCTGGACAGAGTGAAAGAGGAGGGGGAGGAGGGGGGGGGAGAGAGAGAGAGAGAGAGGAGAGAGAGGAGAGAGAGAGAGAGAGAGAGAGAGAGAGAGAGAGAATAACCCCATTCCAAACGGGAAAACACACACACACACACACACACACACACACACACACACACACACACACACACGCACGCACGCACGCACAACACACACACACACACACACACACAGAAGGGGGGGGAAGAGAGAGAGAGAGAGAGAGAGAGAGAGAGAGAGAGCGAGAGAGAGAGAGAGAGAAAGAGAGAGAGAGAGAGAGAGAGAGAGACAGACAGACAGACAGACAGACGGACAGACAGACAGACAGACGGACAAACAGACCGGCAGACAGACAGACAGACAGTATGTGTGCATGCGTGTGTGTGTGTGTGCGTGTGTGTGTGTGTGTGTGTGTGTGTGTGTGTGTGTGTTGTGTGTGTGTGTGTGTGTGTGTGAGCGAGAGAGAGAGAGAGAGAGAGAGAGAGAGAGACAGACAGACAGACAGACATACAGACAGACAGACAGACAGAGACAGACAGACAGGGAAAGAGAGTTCCTTTTCAGTCCAGGAGAGTCCTATGAAGACTGGGCAGACAGGGTTTCGATGCTTGCTGATGCAGCCTCCAGTGACCTGCCTGAAAGATCTACACAGGGCGAGGCAATCGGCACATTTTGCACTGGATAAGGAGGCACGTACATATGCCTGTCTGGAGAGACCCAGAACCATGGAAAAGGCCGTCCAGAAAATAAAATGGAATCAGCATAATTATCTCCCTAGTTGTGGATAGGGTGCAGCTGAAAAATCGTAAGGAGCCACAAGCTAGAACTGTTGTTTTTTTTCTAGCAGGATCTGGACAGCTTTCTCATGCAGATCATGGAAAAACTGACCGCCAGTCTGCAGCTTACAGCAAAAGAAAGTACAAAGCAAGCTCCTGACAACTCTGATGCCAGCGTCAGGTGCTTTTATTGCAAGAAAATTGGGCAAAGGAAAACAGACTGCAGGCGGTACAGGAAATGTCTGCAGAACCAGCCTAGGGAAGGAAAAGGGAAGGAAAAAGACCCCAGCTCTTCAGTCAAAGCTCCAGGACCTGAGGTTATTCACATCGCTAGGGTCAGGACCAATTCTAGGATGAAAGCGAACAAGTCCATGAGGGGGAACAGTATAAGATGCCAGAGTCAGGATTTTGATACAACCAGGGATACCCGGGGCAGTGGAGGTACTGAGCATTCTAGCCAGCTTGATGAGTGTCCTAAGACAGGCCTTTTAGGATCCATAGCAAGTTCTTTAATGGACAGTAAATCCTCTGACAAAGGGCCAGCAGTTGGACACTCGCCAGCCCTGTTCCTCTGACATGGGCTGTCTTATCGATGGCCAGGACACCCCTTTTAGGGAAAAGCTGTTTATGTCAATGGGCATGGATTGTTCAAAAGAGCACACAAGCTCAAGCCCTACTGCTGAGATCCAGGATGCCAGAACTTCTCTCAATCACACATCTTTACATCGCCACAGATCCGGAAAGGCAAAGAAGGCCAGATCCACATGCCAGGAAACCCCAAAGAGGGGCAGGAAGTGTTAGATTCCTGGCTGTTTGGAGGCTAACAGATATCTGAAAGTTCATGCCTTCATTCATCATCTGCCCGGCATATTTGATGAAAGGCTGCCACCTTCATCAGCGGCTGCTTTGCAGGGGCGGACACAGGCACTTAAACAGGCAATGGCATGGCTATTGGGACCATGTGGGAACTGGGAAAAGCTGGTGGAATTCATCAACAGGCAGCACTGCACCACCTTGGGCAATACAGTCATCACCAACGGCCGCCAGGAGGCCATGAGGGCTTTTAGCCAACACATGGGAGAGCTGGTTCCAGAAACATTTCATCTGATGTCTGTGCCAGCTCTCATTCACTGGAAGGTAATGTTGGTGTTGGTGGCCTGTATGAGCCCAGAGAAGCAGAGATGCTGGCAGAAGAAGTACCCAGCACCAGTGGACATGGAATACCCCAAGCCTTCTGCTTGCAATCGAAGTGTCTGAGAGTGACACTGTGAGAGTGGGCGAAGGAGAGCATTGTGGCAGACCATGGACTGGTTAGTCACGTCACCGAGTGGCTGGAATGAATTGGTCCGGTTCCTCCGAATGCAGCGTCTCCTGTCCACCCTAAGTGGCTCACGCATCTGGCAGAGGGAAGCAATGGCTGCTTTTTGCCAGTATATCGGGGAGCCGGTTCTCAGTAACTTCCAGTTGTGCCCGGCTGGAACAGCAGCCACCCTAGTGGGAAGGTGGCATTGTTGCTGGTGGCGCGGATGGACCCGCAGGAACGCCAGTACTGGCGGGAAAACTATCCGGCGCCAGAAGCCTTGGAGCTTACCTGAACAGTGCCTCCTGATGAACCGCAGTTTGGCCTTCGACACACATTAAAAGCAGTCGAGGCTCTGCTGGATCTGACTGCTGACAGCACTGTCTGCCTCTTCAGCTGCTAAACAAAGATCACTCTCAGAGAACCTGCATATTGGTACTAACCAGACCTGGGCTCAAGCAACATGAAGAGCTCCCTTCCTCACTGCACCCCCTGGACGAAAAGCTTTCATCATAAAGTGGGGGGGGGGGGGGGGGGGGGGGGGGGGGGGTAGTGACGCACGGATTCTGACTACACAGGCGAGTTCAGCGGAAGTGCGCCTCGCGTGAGAAGTGTTCACTGACGGTCAGGTAAACAAGCAGACGAACTCCAACAGTACCACACATGGGCTCGAAGCAGACGGGTGTCTCACTTACAGTTAGTTGAGGGGCTACGTCGTGCTGACGGTGATACTAGTGACAGACCGGTGCTAAGCCTCTACCTCTTAGGAGACAGTTTAGCCCCAGCACTGCGACAGAACAGCCGTAGACGGTAAGGACGGCAAGGACGGCTTTGACAGTACCACCTCCAGGCCTGGAGATTCGAACAGACAGACCCCGACTGGGACTTAGTAGCTGGTGCCATTGAAGGGCTTGGAAAGAATCCTGACGAAACCCCCAAGCCAATGTCTGGACTGATCCAGTAGAGTGCGTGTGTGTGAATGAGCAAGTGCTTAAGTATACAAACACACTTTTCCAAAGTGTAGGATAAACACTTTAATACTGTAGGAGAGAGAAGGTAAATCATTGTTGACTGAGTAAATTCACATTTTCTTCTTTTTATTTTACATGTTTAAATGTCAATGTAAATGGCTTCTTTTTGCCTCCCCGCCCCCCCCCCCCCCCCCCCCCCCCCCCCCCCCCCCCCCCCCCCCCCCCCCCCCCCCCCGCCCTTCTTTTTCATGTTTCCATGAATGATTTTACTGGCGTCCTTCCTCCCTTTCATGACTGTTGAATTCTGGTTTTGCTACAGTTGAAAGGTCATGGATCTCGCGGTAATATTTTTCACTTTCTGATTTAACGTTTTCCATAACTAAGTGTATTGATTGTTGTTGATTATGAGTTTTTGCATTCCCCAACCCCCCCCCCCCCCCCTCCCCCGGGCCCCCCTTTACCTGCTACTCAAGATTTTGAGCGTTTCCTCACGCAGGGTTAGAAACTGGTTACTCCAGTGATAAACTACATGAAGACATTGCCTTGTGTGAACACACACACACACACACACACACACACACACACACACACACACACACACACACACACAGAGGAGGGAGGGGGGGGGTAGCCCCAGCACCTTATGAAGGTGTGTGTGAACACCACATAAGCAATAGTAACCAAAAAGGGCATGGATACATAAAGAGAATTTGCTTAACAAAAGCCACTAACCACACACAGGGGGAAAAAGTATATCTCTCTCTCTCGTGTTGTTAGTTCTCTTAACTTAAATGCTTTATACACATACATGAAAAAAAGTGTACTGTGTCGAGACTTTCGTTAGCCAAGTTTGAATGAGAAAGGTTTTTACTAACATTTAGGTCTATAAATCTTTCATGAATACTTCTGAAGCTGGACAACACAAATCGAAACGCACTTCATTTTCTTCTGTTCTTTGCACAATGGACAATTCAAAACATTTCTGTCGATCGCTCCGTACCTAAATCTATGTTCTGACAAATTTGATATTCCAAGTCTGAATCGTGTTGTTACATCTTTCAAATGTGGAGTCAAATCCAGTCATACGTAAGGCGTCAAAAAGTACATCACAAAAGGTTCTGTACATGTCAAATTTGCGACTGGTCTGAATATGTTTAGTCCATTTTTGCCAGTTACGGTCTATCAATCATTAACGAAAAGTACGAATAAAATTGTTAGTGCTTCCTGTCCCCTAATTACACCAGACAAACCCAAAACCGTATTCAAACGAACATCAGTGCATTTGTGGCACCCAGTTTAGTTTACCTCTAACATCTAAATCACATAACATATTACACGTTTTGTAGAATTCTTTGCTCGTCCATTTGTGACATCTTTAACCAATAGCGAATGCATCTGACAACAGAGTTTACATATCTGGCATACTTGTTAGTTTCGCCCTATATAAGGTCCATCCGTCTCCTAAAATCTACTTCTGATAATTTCTTTCAAGTGTAAGAAGAAACTGTTTCAAACTAACTTGCTGCCTCATGTAATCCATAACTCTGCTCCATATTGTACCATAGTCGGAACTTGAGAGTAAAATAATGTCATAAATAAGACTAACAAATTGCCATTGAGGATGTACAATGTTTTCATTATACAGATTGACGCATTTTTAGCCCGACTTGCAAGATCTTTACACACAACTACAAAACTTAGTCGGGTGGAGAAAATATTCCCAAATACATATACACATTGACAACAGGCGTTATACAACCATCATGGAACCATCTTTATCGCAAACGTATATAAACACCTTTTCAAAATGCCATGATTTTGAACTGAAATGAAGCAGACTCTCGTACACTGTTTGATTATGTTTGTAATCCTATTACGGTTTAAAGTCAAAAACATCCCGAAAAGACATGGCGCTGTTTCTTCCATTACTGGTTATTTCAACTGCTAGCTCATTAATGAGCATCATTAACCTCTGTATAAATCAAACCAATTGCCGTATTTGCATGCATTTCATGACAGCAATCTTTGTCTGTATATATTATATATATATATATATATATATATATATATATATATATATATATATTCAATAATAAAACAAAACTTGCTCTTATGTCTTAGATTGAAGAAATAAGGGGAAATAAGGGGAGATAAGCATTCATATCTGCAGTGGTAGTTAATTCTGCCGAACTAACAGTATGTGCTTGAGAGGGTGAATGGGGAATAATAAATGCTTCTCAAAATGAGCCTTCAGCAAGTTTATAGTCTCCAAGGCAGTGGCGGCGGAAGCTGTCCAGGATTAGGGGGGGGGGGGGGGGGGGGGGGGGGGGGGGCAATGGATATTTCAAATCATTGAACTCCGACAATCACAATATGTCAATGTTCGATAAAAAAAAAAAAAAAAAAAAATCCAGCATGCAATATTCAGTTCACACACACACACACACACACACACACACACACACACACACACACACACACACATACACACACACACACACACACACACACACACACACACACACACACTTGAAATACACTTTGTATAGCTGCAATTAAAACGTTGCAGAAACTGAGACAGAGAGAGAGAGAGCGAGCGAGAGAAAGAGAGAGAGAGAGAGAGAGAGAGAGAGAGAGAGAGAGAGAGAGAGGAGAGAGGGGAGAGGACAACTGTCAGACTTTCTGACTGAATAGCGTAATAACATACCTTCTCTCCATATTCACTGGACATTAGGCACCGTAAAATGCAGTTACTAAGTCACGATTGTCACAGTCTGTACATTAGCAGGTTACACCAACAGCTGGGGGGTTACACCTTTACACATTTAATTTTCCGAAGTAACTTTGACGTCGTTCGTTTCTGCAAACTAACTCGGAAGAAATTTCAGCGAGATTGAGCTGATCAACCTTGTCTTTGAACACATGCATAATGAGACAGTTGTTTAGGCGCTTCTGAGTCATAGTGCTTCGGAGGTATGTTTTGACCCGCTTCAAGGCAGAAATACAGCGTTCAGCTGTTGCAGTTGTAACTGGAATGGTCAAGTACAGCCTGGTAAGTTTGTCTACCTCACTCAACATTCTTTTAACAGTGTCAGAAGCTGTCAGTTCTTCTAGCAGTGCCTCAAAGATGGACTTCTTGTTGTCCCCCAGAGCATGTGGAAGGATGACCAACTGTGTTTTGAGTCTGTCCATGTCAGTGTCCGCAGCATATGTGTCTTTGATCTCTTGAGGAATATCTGGATTCTTTCCTGCAGCTCCGTCACCCAAGAGAATTTCAGTCTTCCTTGGCAACTTAAGACTTTGTTGGTCAAACCTGCGCTTTATATGCTCTTTGACGTTGTCTATGGCCTCATACTACTGCTGTCTGTAATAAGCAGAAGGGTCAGAGTAGCTGTGACCCTGGGAGCCCTCATCAAGTCTTCGTGGAGGCTGTCTCTGTCTCGGAATGCGGGGCTCATCACACACGTTTGTAGCCGTGGTTGAGACGTCGGCAAAAAACGTCTGGAAACTTTTATCCTGGCGCATACTTTCAAGCGTTCTCAGACAGAGGTTTGCAGCGTTTGTTGCATCCACACAGGACGTTTGTTTCCTTTGAACAGCAGTCGCCAGCTCTTCAGTCACAGCAAAGACATCCCGTGAAAGTGAGAGCCCAAGACAGGTGGAGAACTGCTGCATAAGTGCTGGAAGGCCGGATGCCCTCCTGGCATACTCATCATGTCCTTGTGAGACTAGTTCAAGTGTTTCTTGCAAAGCCTGAGAGTTCTCAATGACAGAGTCAAAAGCTCTTGTTCGAACAGTCCACCTTGTTGGACACAGTGGTTTAATGGACGGGCTGCACGAAGTTGATGTTTCATGTTGGATTGTTTCAAAAAGGATCTGTCGTTTTGGTGATAATTTGATCAACTGAATGACCTCTGTGGCAAAGTCAAGGGCATCTCTTATTACTTTGACCTTTCTGGAAGCCTCTTGTAACACAAGATTGACTGAGTGTGCCAAACAGTATACGGACACTGCTGACGGGACCTCATCTTTGAACCGTTTTGCAACTCCTGAAACGTGACCCTGAAAATTACTGGCCCCGTCGTAGGCCTGACCCCTACACTTCTGCACTGGCAAGTCCAGCCTGATCAAGCAATCCTTTAGCGCATTAAAAATTGTCTCAGCACAGGTATTGTCAACATGCACCAGTCCCATAGGCTCCTCTATGACTTCAAACTGCTCAGTTACCCATCTTATGCAAATTACAACCTGCTCCCTGTTTGCAACATCACGGGTTTCGTCAGCTAGTATCGAAAACCAATTCGCTTCTCTGATTTCAAGTACAACAGATCGCAAGACTTTATGTGTCATAATCCCTAGGATCTCGTTGACAATATCATGTGACAGATATTTTGAACCTGTGTTTGTTTTTTCCTTGCAGCCCTCTCCAAAGCAGAGCTTGAGCAGCTGTTGAAGGTTGCCTTCCTGCTCGTCATGTCCACGGAGAGGCAGACCCCGACGCAGGAGAAACATAAGGCTCTTTAGTTCGTTCATCAGGCTTTGCAGTGTTTCTTTTGTTCTGTTTCATGCTGACACGTCACTGGAGCATACACAGACGTTGTAGACTGCCTACAGTTTACATCATACACGGCTGCTCCATGTGAAGATGATTTTTCGTGGCTTGAGAACTTTTCCAGTGCTTTCTTCCAGTTGTCAAAACCGCTCCATACAAACGCTGCATCAGGTTTGCAGCCTTGATGTTTAGCCCTAATGCAGAAGAAACAACATACCTTGTTGTCTGTTGTGCATAGGTGAAGCCAAGGGTATTGCTGGAACCATGATCTTCGGAAATAGCGGGGCCTTCCTGAACTTACCCTGGTCAGTTTGGAGAGGACTGTGTCGCTCTGTGGCTGAAAGCGGTTGACTGCGTCCTTGCAGCACACAGTAGACTGACATTTTGGTTTTCTTACAGTAGCAGGTCGGTCAATGTCATCACGAGGAGACTGCGCAGGTCGGTTGGCGTCGTCACGAGGAGACTGCATGATTGATGCACCTTCTGTAGGAGATGAGAAAACACTTTCTTCCTCCTTTCCTTCATCATTTTCACTGTCCTGGTTTGATGAAGTATTAGGCTCACAAAATGTTCCTCGCCTATTTGCCCTATAAGGGCAGGTGGAAGGGATGATTCAATGTCTCCCGCCAAGATCTTATTCATCAGGTAGCATATCCTGGAGCTCTCTTGCTGACTTGTTACGATGTGTATGTCCCTACCAATCATTCTCGCCATAGCTTGCACTAACAATAGCATCAGCACATATACCATTCTTGGCAATGTTGGTCAGATACTGGTCAGTAATGTGTGACCAAAGTGGGTTAGCTGCAGAGAGGTTCCCGAGAAATGTGTTGACATCTTTCCTGAGCGAGTTTGACAGGAAGTATGACAAGTATGGCGACAAGGTGATGCACCATCAAACCTCCCCTCTCTCTCTCTCCCCCCCCCCCCTTCTCTCTCTCTCTTTCTGATTTTTATGGAGGTGCTCAATATTAGAGGGGGGGGGGGGGGGCAGTATATAAGGCTGCCCCGCCCCCCCAATATTTTTCTGGAGGGGGGCATGCCCCCCCCCCCCCCCCCCGCCCCCCCCTGCTTCCGCCGCCTGTGCAAGGGGGAGACAATCTCCAATGGGGAGGAAACTCACTAACATATAACTCCTGGTCAGATACCGGTATTTCGAAACCTGATTGTTTCGGAAAGTGGTAACCAGACTCCTCTGCCTTTTCGGTTTTAAGAAGAATGCTATCCCAGAAAAAGGCTGGTGTGCAATACCGTAGTATGTTTGTTGAGTTTTCAATCTAAGACATAAGACCAAGTTTTGTTTTATAATTGAATATTTCTTGCAGTCATTGCAACACCAAGCTGCTCTGTAAGTTGCTGGAATGGTGCTCGGTTACTTATCCTTGGAATTTATTAGTGTATTATATATATATTGGAATTCGCCCCCCCCCCCCCCCCCGCACGCTCTCTCTTCCTCTCTCTCTCTCTCTCGCTCTCTCACGTTGCATATGTCAAGATCGTGGTCTGTGGTGGCAGTCAAAATGATGGTCAACCTATTGTCAATCCGCACCCTTTGGCCCCCTCACCCTTCACTCCCATCCTAATTTTATGTTTCCTGTTGATGCAATGTTTTATACTCAACGTTTTATTTTAAAGTTAAAAGATTTTAATTAAGGTGCCTTTTTCCAGCTGCATACATTCGTGATTCGTGTTCAGGATCTGAGGGTGGAGAATGCGAGCTTTTTACTGTCACAGTCTGTACCCCCTGACGAAGGCAAATAAAGCCGAAAATTTGGGAAATCTTAATCTTGTTTGTTTGGATTTTTATCTACTTTGACTGTTTTATATATATATATATATATATATATATATATATATATATATATACATATACATACACAAACATAAACAAAGGCAAGAAGGTCGCTCGATAATATGAAAGAGACAGAAAAAGATACATCCGAAGGTGCAGATGGATCCGAGGAGTACTTTCTTCAACTACCAAACAAACCAGCTGGGAGTTATCCTGCACCACCCTGGAAAGCCTGTGCTGTGTTCACGTTGGGTGCAGGCACGCACAGGGCATGCCTTTATGAAATCAAGGGACTTAACTGCTCCCTGGCTGATGCCATCGAAAATATGAAACAGTCGTTTACACTATTTCCAAAATCAGATATGTGTGTATTGCAACCACTTCGGTCGCCCTTGAACACAGCATTCAGTATACATAATCCCATAGCAGCGCACCTATTTACCAGCTGCTTACCATAGTGATTCAAAGGAAAACCTTCACCACGACGACTTGCACTTCCAGGCCGACTTTTGCATTGTACATCGATGTCATACTCTGCAAGAAAATTCTGATATATTTTGACGTCCTGCTCTTCAAATTAGCATTTAAAACTGAATGAAGTCTCTGATTAATAAACAGTCAACTAAACAAAACTGAATGAAGTCTCTGATTAATAAACAGTCAACTAAACAATCTTCAGTTAAACTGATATAATTGTCAGCATTAAAATGGACATAAACCGTTGAGGTTTCTGATGGCACATATGAACACACATAAAGGACAAATTTATCTATTCCAAACAATTGTTTGTCAATCCCCCCCCAAAAAAAAAAATGATACTACAATGAACATCTTCCACTTTTACAAAGGAAGACAGTTTGTTTCTAATCCCACGGATCAGCCCCCACCCTGCACGTAAAACTGATGACACAGTGAACATCTACCACGTTTACAAAGGAAGACAGTTCCTTTCTAATCACACGGATCAGCCCCCACCCCGCGCGCCACAACGTCTCCTTTGTTTTGTGAGCTTGATGGCTGGTTTAAAAATATTTAAATCCTGGACAAATCTTGTGTTGACATGCTTCTATGAAAGTTCCAGACAAACAAAATAAAATCCATATGCAAATGAGAAAAAGTCAGGGTAAAAAGAATTTGGAGAACAGACCATTGATGTTCCACGACAAAAACAAACAAACAAGAGAGAGAGATTAAAAAAAAAAAAGAAAAAGAAAAGAAAAGGAAATATTTACACACAGGTCTCTTTGCACGTTCTCGAACGTGCTGCTTGTAATTTACTCCAACAACATTGCCAGCATGATCGGCACACTCGGTTCACTGGTGACATTGACAGCAGTAAGAGGCGTGGGTGTTATCGGTGTTGGATTATTGTTGTTCCCTCTCCTGTGCACTCTTACAGACAAACAAATCGCACCAAGTGGATGGCCACCTCCCTACCTGCTCTCTTTCAGCTGGCCCTTGTCATCAAAGACAAAAACCATCATTGCTTTTTTCCCGCCATTCTTAGCTTCCTTTCAACGGCTTCAGAGTTTTCTTCTCAACTCCCTCACCCTCAAAGGAAAAATACAGGCTTACCCCAGTGAAAATGTTTGAACCTTTCAATTTTCTTTTCGCGTTTAGAATTTGTGTCCCATCTTTATAAAGCAGCATCTGGCAATCATAGGGGAATCTATCTTTATAAGGCAGTATCTGGCAATCATAGGGGAATCTATCTTTATAAGGCAGTATCTGGCAATCATAGGGGAATCTATCTTTATAAGGCAGCATCTGGCAATCATAGGGGAATCTATCTTTATAAGGCAGCATCTGGCAATCATAGGGGAATCTATCTTTATAAGGCAGCATCTGGCAATCATAGGGGAATCTATCTTTACAAGGCAGCATCTGGCAATCATAGGGGAATCTAGCTTTATAAGGCAGCATATGGCAATCATAGGGGAATCTAGCTTTATAAGGCAGCATATGGCAATCATAGGGGAATCTAGCTTTATAAGGCAGCATCTGGCAATCATAGGGGAATCTATCTTTATAAGGCAGCATCTGGCAATCATAGGGGAATCTATCTTTATAAGGCAGCATCTGGCAATCATAGGGGAATCTAGCTTTATAAGGCAGCATCTGGCAATCATAGGGGAATCTATCTTTATAAGGCAGCATCTGGCAATCATAGGGGAATCTATCTTTATCAGGCAGCATCTGGCAATCATAGGGGAATCTATCTTTATAAGGCAGCATCTGGCAATCATAGGGGAATCTATCTTTATAAGGCAGCATCTGGCAATCATAGGGGAATCTATCTTTATAAGGCAGCATCTGGCAATCATAGGGGAATCTATCTTTATCAGGCAGCATATGGCAATCTTAGGAGAATTTAGCTTTATAAGGCAGCATCTGGCAATCATAGGGGAATCTATCTTTATAAGGCAGCATATGGCAATCATAGGGGAATCTATCTTTATAAGGCAGCATCTGGCAATCATAGGCGAATCTGGCTGTCCCTTTGATCTGTGCACTGCGTCAAAAGACATGTAACTGGAAATTTGCAGTGTAGGCCTATTTGTAACCAGATCTGGGATCTTCTTTTCACACTGCTCAGTCAATTCAAATCTACTGACTGGTAATTCATAGAGAATCAAACTATTTCCTTTAGATCTCCCTTCAAGATCATCAGTGTCCTTTTCAAAGTGTTGCACTTAAGCTACAAGTTCAGTTTCAGTTTTAACAGACCATCGTTTACCTTTCTCACAGCCCCCACTTCCTCCTTCAAGTCCTTCACGCCTCGCTGGAGTTCGGCATCATGCACAAGTCCTTCACGCCTCGCCGGAGCTCGGCATCATGCACAAGTCCTTCAGGCCTCGCTGGAGTTCGGCATCATGCACAAGTCCTTCACGCCTCGCTGGAGTTCAGCATCATGCATACGGCCACGGAACTCACTGGTCACTCTGGCCTTCATGGACTGCAACATCTCCATCATGTTGTCCCCTTTGGCATGGAGGGTTGGTTGACGACAAGGCGTCGAAGGGCTGCCATCGGAGGATTCTGTCCTGTGCTGTAGATCCTGCTCTGCCTCAGTGCGATCGTCTTGAATCTGGGGTTCTGCCCCACGTCACCGCAACGTAACCCCAAAACATCAGGTGAGGTGCAAGCCAAGGGTGACACCGGCTGCTCGACTTCGCGATGTCAACATGGTCATTCGGTTTGAAGCTTCGTCTGCCCCTTCGTCACATAAAGGCCACAGACTAAATGACAGGCG
>CM065739.1:48112760-48160260 GCA_033310375.1 Conus canariensis
CTGTTTTACAACCCTGTACACAGCCCCACAAGCCAGATGGGGTTTCTGGGTGATGCAAGGCATGCAACGTACACAGAAGTCTAAATTCTGGCTGGGATCCTGTCACTTTGTAGGCGTACAAAAAACACAGGTTATAAAATCCTGGCCCTAAACCTGTCACTCTATAAACTTACAACATAGACAGAATACTCAACCCTGGCCCTGATCCTGTAACTTTGTAGACATATAACATAGGGTACTAAATGCTGGCTCCTATCCTGCCCAGAAAGATAAAAGGGACTGGCTGGACAAGCAAGCAGAAGATCCTGAAGAAGCTGCCAAGCGCAACAACATGAGAGCTGTCTACCAGATTGCAAAGAAGATAACTGGTACTGTGAGGACTGGCTCTGGACCGTTGAAGGCAAAAGATGGCACACTTCTGTCAAGAGGTGAGAACAAGCTTGCAAGATGGGCCGAGCACTTCAAAGAAGTTCTTAACAGGCCCGAGCCACCAATATCAGCCGAGGCGGAAGACCTATCCCTCCTGTTTTCAATCAACACCGATGACTTCACGGAAGAGGAGATCAGAACAGCCATCAAGACATTAAAGAACAATAGGTCCCCTGGGTTCGATGGAATAACATTGGAAATGCTTAAAGGTGGTGGTGACTGCATCGTCTCTTGGATGTGCAGTCTCTGTAACCAGGTTTGGAACTCCAGTGTCGTCCCAGAGGACTGGAAGAATGGTGAAGTCGTCTGTATCCCCCCAAAAGGTAACCTGTCAGAGTGCGACAACTGGAGAGGTTACTCTACTATCAGTACCAGGAAAAGTGTAATTCCAGGTCATCCTCAACCGACTGCATGGGACAAAATTCTTTAGGCTTGTACTGTTTAAAGTACTTGTAGCTCCGAGAGACAGAATTAGAGAGAAGTTCAAACATTCAATACTGACTGAACAACAAAGAACTGACACAAGTTAAATGCACTTTCACACATCAGCTTCACTTGTTTACACAAGGATGAACTATTCAGTTATTCCACCATAGGCCTTTCAGGCTGAGTTTTGGTTCTCACTGGTTCATCATTAAGTGAGGGAGAAGTTCTGGATGAGTTGAGTTGGTGTCCACATGGAATATCAGAACTTAACTGATTTCGGAGAGGATAGTTGATCTCCCTGTGGTGACTGATCCTGCTGTGTAGACCTGCTGGGCTATGGTGTCTCTTCACTACTGGAATTGCCCAGGGTAGATAGTGTCCCAGGTCTTCAACAAAGAGAACCTGGTCTGTAGGTAAGCAGCTGAGAGTCTGGCTTGTCAAGTTCACACACTTGCCCTCTATCTTTCAAAGAATATGTGAGATCCCAGCAAACAAAGGATTAGACTAGCATAGTGTTTCTGCCATAATTACCAATCTCCACTTTTGTTTAGATGTTGAATGGAGTTTACAAAAGGGTAGGAGAGAGTAATACAATGCGAAACAATTTTAGTCAAATAACTCTTCAATGTTTCTTACGAATTGAATTACTTTAACTTGGGATACACTTAGCCTAAGTACACACGTGGTGTAGACTTACAGTCACACACTACAAAGCATTCCAACAGTCACCGTTATTTATAAATCACATCAACAGTTTTCACTTAGCACAGGCACACTGTCTTTCTGATCAAAATTTATCATTTAGTTATCATCTTAACAGATAGAATTGCAAACTGGCAAAAGTCAGATTGTACTCAAAGAATGGTGGTCTGATTGTTAACAAAGAATCTTAACCACATGGTAATAGCTTTCACCACATCATGAAACAAATTATTACAACAGAATACTCATTCATCATTTTGATAAATGGCACCAAGTATTAGCACAAAGGTACACTGTTAAACCACATGGCATGCATACAATCAATGCATAGATTCAAATTTAGAAACATAGTTTCAACTTACATTCTGGGATGACAGTAAAACTTCAGACCGGGATTAGAGTAGAATGAGATAACCATGCACTCTCTCTGGTTTACCCCTGGTGTCTTTCTTGATTCACTGTTTTGATCTACAGCTGGTCTTGAGGAGTCAGTGAATGTGAGGGACTGACTTTTTATGTGCTAAATTGTCCAGTATGGTTCCTGATCCAGCTGACAGTGCGTCACTGAAGACCAAGAAAAGGTCTATCATCCCCCACCCCTTACCGTAGATTGGACCAGTTTGGAACGTTTGAAACTGCACTTGAGTTGCCGTGCCTAAATCAACGACATACGACATGGGATACTAAATCCTGGCTCTGATCCTGTCATTTTATGGACAGGATATGGAACAAACGTGAAAGCCTCTTGGTGGTTTCAATCAACGCCCTTCAGTGACAAGCTTCAGGCTTCAGGTTTTCAGGTTTTAATCATCAAGATAGCACGGCCGACCACACACAACCTTTTCAGAGCTGTCAAACTCACGAGAGGAAAGAGTCACGTCGCATAACAAGTCAAACCATCCATCGGGGGAGGGGGTGGGGGTGGGGGTGGGGTGGGGGACTCCATACCCTGGAAAAGAGACAACGAACAAACTGGATGCTGGCTGATGTAGTGACAGGTGTTCCCTCTGTTTTACACACCCAGATTTCGAAGTCTAATAAATAGAAGAAAAACAGCTGTCAGAGAAAAGAAACTGTACACGTTTTCAGAACAAACACGACAGAATGGTCCACAAAAGTAAACAAACGGTAGAAAACACACACGCACGCCTGGCACGCACGCACGCACGCACGCACTACACACACACACACACACACACACACACACACACACACACACACACACACACACACACTCACACACACACACACACACACACACACACACACACACACACTCACACACACACACACACACACACACACACACACACACACACACACACACACACACACACACACACACAAAGCCAAAATGGAAACACTCAGGGAAGGCAGAGTGAAAGAGAGTTACAGAAAAGAGGAAGTGACTGACACCACCTTCCAGGCGGTGGGAGAGGTATCTGCCCTGACACAGACCCCAGCACTCTCAGGGAGACTTGGCGCTTGGGTGAATGTCCAATGAAACAGCAGACCGAAACAGTGCTCAAATCAACCTGTGGACAGCCTCCAGCCACGCCCTGGCAGGCGAGTCATCAAACATGCACGTGTCTCTCCAGTTAACAGTTTGTTTACAAAGAAATTGATTCCAGTTTTAACACTCTGAACACTGCCATACAATACAGACTTTAATATTGAAAAAAAAAAGCCATTAGTCTTCAGTTGACCTATAAAAGACAAGAAATGGTCTGCTATTATGCAAGAAATAAACTCCTTTGCAATAAAAGACTAAAACTGTTTCAAACTGAGGACATCGCCTCCCCCAAATCACAAAATAAATTAATACCAGGAAACATTGTTTACGTGTGCTCCTCTGTCAGGAATTCAAAGGCATCAGCGTTGCTGTCCATCATCATCATCCTCTCATTCAAGTTGATATTTTAACAGATAAATGATGCTCGTGGTGGTGAAACGAGAGAGAGAGAGAGAGAGAGAGAGAGAGAGGGGCGGGGCAGGAGGGAGGGGGGGGGGGGTGAGTGCGAGGGGATCACGTTAGACACCCGCCGCTGTGGTGAGGTATGAAAGGCTCAGCTGACCGACCGACGACTTTCCGTGTTGGTACCCCGCACTGTTTGGCAGGTTCCCCCTTTTCCTCCTTGCTCTGCATTGTTGGCACTCTCTTCAACACGCCAGTAATTGCAATGCGGGGAGGGAAGAGGTGGAGGGGAGGGAGGTGGGGGGGGGGGGGGAGGGGCGCAGAACCAAACTTTGTACTTGCTGCGGCAATCTACTGCCGAGAGTTCTGAGAGCTGTGGGGATGCCAGGGAGTTGTGTCTGCAGTCAGAGCTGAACGTCGGTGAAACCTTTCTCTTACCTCCCACCTTTCAGCGTGCTGGGCAAACTTGGCAACATTATTAAAAAAAAACATTTTCCGCGGAAATATATCTTTCTTTCTTTTTTCTAAACTGAATCTGCTGACACAGTCAAATTAAAGGAATAACTCACGAACCACCAAACAGCTAAGAGACTAAGAAAGCATGTGGCTTCTGTGCTCGCGCGCACGCGCACCTACGTACACAAACGCGCGCGCGCACTCGCCTACACACACACACACACACACACACACACAACACACATACACACACACACACACACACACACACACAAACGTGCTCTCTTTCTTTCTTTCTCTCTCTCTCTCTCTCTCTCTCTCTCTCTCTCTCTCTCTCTCTCACACACACACACACACACAATACACATCCACACACATAATACACATCCACACACACGCGCGCGCGCGCATGCACACACACACACACACACATGCGCGCGCGCACACACACACACACACACACATACACACACGCACGCACGCACGTACGGACACACGCACGCACGCACGCTCGCACGCACGCACACACACACACACACACACACACACACACACACACACACACACACACACACACACACGAGTCCTACTGTGGTGTCATTTTATAAACCATTATAATCATCTGTTTAATGTTGCACTGACACCAACAGTTACAGTTTATGTTTGTTTATCAGAAACTTTAGTTGCAGGTGCCCCCTCTCTTCCCTCACTATAACGTTCCGCTGTCAGCCAGTGAGAGGGGTGAGCGTGTTTCCTTGGCACTTAGTTGTGCAAGCGGGTTATGAGTTCTTCTGCCAAGGAGCTTGGGCTTTCCAGCCGCGTCCCGTTATTTGTTTGTCTGTGAGCACAGCGAAGACACGTCTACTGACCCTGTGTCACCTACACTGCTGCAGAAGATGGGCTGTGGCGGATGGCTGGTCCATGATGCTGACAACACACAGGGCGCTGTATCCAGTAGGCCCACCTCCTTCTATTGAGCCGTCCAGTGAGGCGATACCCACTGCAGCGACATACCACTACAGTGACATACCACTGCAGTGACATACCACTACAGCGACATACCACTACAGTGACATACCACTACAGCGACATACCACTGCAGTGACATACTACTACAGCGACATACCACTACAGTGACATACCACTACAGCGACATAACACTACAGTGACACACAATGTAGCAACATTCCACCACATTGACATACCAGTACAGCAACATGCCACTACAACAGTTTCATTGGTATGGAAAAAAAATCTTGAATATAGCAGGGAATAGTTCACAGTCAATAACGAATAAGTAGAGCAGATCTTGCTCCCATGATGAGATGAGATATCTTATAAACCTAAACGATCGCCGCTTACGACACCAAACTGCCCAGCAGAAATGTCAATACAGAGCACACACGACAAACAAGAAGACATGCCCAGTAGAAATTAGTAGCGGCCACGCCCAGAGAGAGAGAGAGAGAGAGAGAGAGAGAGAGAGAGAGAGAGGGGGGGGGGGGGGGGGGAGGGGGTCATAAAAGCGCAAAGAAAACTGAAAAAGTTTTAAAGATATTATGTAAATGCAGTGACTGACAAAATAAAATGATAATACATCGCAGCCATTCGCCTAAATGTTTGACATTAATGGGAAACAAAATAAATGAGAAAAAAAACCTCTCTGATTGCGAGAGCAGCAGCACCCGCCCTCCCCTCTCCCTCCCCCCCCCCCCCAAAAAAAGGGGGTGGGGGTGGGGGGTGGGGGGAACGTTTAAAAAGGAAAGAAACTGCTCTCTCTGGAGAGCGATTTCGTCTGTAACCCGACTGACGTCAAGAAGCCACAAAACCTGCGTCAAAATCTTCACCTCGAGGAAGACGATACTTCTGATGTTCCAAGAGCAATGTATTTTCATGATTCTGCCGTGAAACAAGTCGATGGATCTAGACCTCGCCGATCATATGGGTTTAAAACAGAAATATACAAGACCTCCAAAACAGACCTACACTCGGCAGTGAGGGTAGCTAAATCATCTACGACGGGACCACTTGTATATGTCATTATGACTGTTGTACATGGTGGAATGAATTATTATATCAAAAGATTTGACACAACAGTGTGCAGCAAATCATCCTCCAGCTGTATTATTACATCGAAAGATTTGACCCAACAGTGTGCAGCAAATCATCCTCCAGCTGTATTATTACATCGAAAGATTTGACCCAACAGTGTGCAGCAAATCATCCTCCAGCTGTATTATTACATCGAAAGATTTGACACAACAGTGTGCAGCAAATCATCCTCCAGCTGTATTATTACATCAAAAGATTTGACACAACAGTGTGCAGCAAATCATCCTCCAGCTGTATTATTACATCAAAAGATTTGACACAACAGTGTGCAGCAAATCATCCTCCAGCTGTATTATTACATCAAAAGATTTGACACAACAGTGTGCAGCAAATCATCCTCCAGCTGTATTATTACATCAAAAGATTTGACACAACAGTGTGCAGCAAATCATCCTCCAGCTGTATTATTACATCAAAAGATTTGACACAACAGTGTGCAGCAAATCATCCTCCAGCTGTATTATTATATCAAAAGATTTGACACAACAGTGTGCAGCATATCATCCTCCAGCTGTATTATTACATCAAAAGATTTGACACAACAGTGTGCAGCATATCATCCTCCAGCTGTATTATTACATCAAAAGATTTGACACAACAGTGTGCAGCAAATCATCCTCCAGCTCTATTATTATATCAAAAGATTTGACACAACAGTGTGCAGCAAATCATCCTCCAGCTGTATTATTATATCAAAAGATTTGACACAACAGTGTGCAGCAAATCATCCTCCAGCTGTATTATTATATCAAAAGATTTGACACAACAGTGTGCAGCAAATCATCCTCCAGCTGTATTATTACATCAAAAGATTTGACACAACAGTGTGCAGCAAATCATCCTCCAGCTGTATTATTATATCAAAAGATTTGACACAACAGTGTGCAGCAAATCATCCTCCAGCTGTATTATTATATCAAAAGATTTGACACAACAGTGTGCAGCAAATCATCCTCCAGCTGTATTTCAGATATTGCTGCAGAGACCTCTTTCAAAGGTCGTCGCCAGCAAGACTGCTGCTGTCAAAAACTTAGAAACCAATGTCAAAAACCTAGAAACCAATGTCAAAGGGTACTGTTCAAGGCCCTCACTTCCACTGCTTCTAGTTTAAGATGCCTGACAACATTAACCACGTATCAAACGTTTGCAATGGGAATGCAAGATCAATATCCATCAATTTATCATATTTCACTCAACATCTTGCAGGAAACAACTGTCAAGCTCTCATTTTACGATCTGACAATGTCAGTAAGAAAAAAACTTTTCTGCCACGATGTTATTATCCATCTGTATATCATGGATCCACCGATGATGTTAAAACTAGTGCATCGACATATATTCAGAAAGGAATTGAAATTTCTTTAATACCGTCCGTCACCTGCGCATAATGATGTTGAAGATTGGTATTCCTGCGCTTCACTAGTAAAGTAAGCTTCAGGATAGTCTGAATGTACTTGCCTAAGGTTCAACGGAGTTGATTAATTATGGAGTGGATTCATAACTCCCTTGACATTAGTGAAAAATAGCTAATAGCTGGGGATTTTGACGCGCACTGAGGAATGCTCAAAGGTAAACTGTAACCACTTGGTAGAAAATGTCGTTGACTCCCAACTATTTCTACCAACTGACGGTGATATAACACGTAGGCTATTCCAGATATTTCATCTCATCAGCCTTCGGCGACAGATTTAACAGTAGCCTCCCGCATTAGCTATGGTATGCAAGTGGTCAACATACGATAATACGATGGGCAGTGATCAGGTACACATCATCATCAAGTTTTAATGAACAGTTGGAGCCCCATGACACTACCATAGACGAACTTCTAAAGTATAACTATAAGAAGGTGATCTGAAATAAATTAAATTATTTCCTGTCTTCTCGTGACATTAAAAGCACAAAAAGTGAGGATGTCAATGTTCTGTACTCCACTTTTACCAACACACTTGTCAGCTAAATCAAGCAAATATGTCAGGAATGTGTATTACACAACAGCATGTGATAAAACAGCTGATGAAAAAAAAAATGTCTGAGACGAAAGTCACCAAAAAGCCTCAAAGTATGTAGAAAATCCAGCACAAATAGTATTAAAGTTTGCTGTAGCAAAGAAACAATATTGGTCTACCTTTTGTCATGAGGAAATGTTGAATCATAAGCATATTAAAACTGTTTAGAAAAAGGGCACTGTAAATAAAAATGAAATTACTATATCTTGTTGTCCAGTTCAATTAAAATTCAAACAATTACTCAGCAGTTCTGAAAAGGCAGAAGCATTTGATGATATATATTCTAAATCTTTAACATTGGAAGGGCTTTTTCCAATAACCGAATATACCAAATTATCAAGCTAAATACAAAATGCAGTCCCTGATAAAGATCATTGTACCAATGCCCAATTCTCTTTCATGAAGCCAGAGATGCCATACATTCACTGCCAAATGAAAAATCTTCAGTTAGAATGGATGAAATCTCAAATGATATGTTGAAACATTTACCAGAAAATTGGATTTGTTTATTGTGTGAAATATTTCAAATATGTTGTTTTGTGTCATCTGTTTGGAAACAATCTATTAATGTACCAGTTCTGAAGCAGGAAAAACCTAGAGCTGATATAAAAAGCTACAGTCCGATTGCTTTAGCACCTCATGTCGGGAAAGGTGTGGGAAAAATGTTTATAAATGACTAAAGCACTTTTATTGCAACAATAAAATAAAATGAAAAAAAGACAAAAAAGGGCGTAGGGGTGGGGTGGAGGGGGAATCGACGATTGACCATTTAGTTAAACTTACTATACAAATTACCATCAGTTTTCACAGAAAAATATGTTCTGCCACCTACTTCGCTGTTTAAAAAGCATAATTATGATCAAGTATTGGCTTGTCTGGACATTTTTGTTTTCATAATTGCGTTAAAGCCTTACTCAATGGAAGGAGTATATAAGTAAGGGCATGAAATACATTTGCAGATTTCAAAACATTCGATCGATACGGGTTTACCCCAAAACTCGGTGATAGATTAGTTCTGTTTTATCAATTTACTTTATGATCTTCTGAAACGCCTATCAAATTCTTCGGTCTCAGTATGATATGCAGACATTATATGCCTATATATGAAAGTAACAATAAAGAAAAGACCTTCAAAATGTGCATTCAATTATTTGAAAAAGGTATATCAAACAGAATTTGACAAAGTAAGTCGGTTCATAAAAGAAAGTGGTCTTACTTTTCAGCAGAAAAGACACTCACGATGCTGTTTAATCATGGTGTGAATCTTGATGAGCTACTAGTGTTCAAATTATAAATATACTTCATTAGAGTATCATGATACGACAAGTTTGTTTGCATTTTTCTCACTTCCAAACTGACTCGGAATAAACAATTTGATTTTATCATTACAAAAGCCAGAAAAATCCTAAATCTACTGAAGATAATAAATCAGCAGAGTTGGGGACGAGAAGTAATAGGTTTAAAGCATCTATCGACATCCCTCATTCGTTTGAAATTATGCTAAGGTCAAAAAGCATAATTTAGTGCAAATATCTATTGAAGAAGTTACAAAGCACAAATTATAATGCATACAAACTTGTCCTTGGTGTCCAGTTTCATGCATTTTCTATTCTAACATACAAAGAAGTAGGAGAATTACGATCAGATGGATAACGAAAGGTAGCTTGTGATGCTTCGGTTCGTGAAAATTTAGTTTAAGAAGAATTAAAGTTAAAACTTAATTTTCATTTCTGAGAAGAGCCAAAAATATTTCTTCATTGATATCTACAAAAATCTACACGTCAGGACTGTTTGAACGAGCAGGTATTAATTCAGAAATCGTCGTAGAACTAAAGAGTACTCCACTGTGGGAACAAAATGGAGCTGATTCAGAGACTAAATTTACAGATTGTAAAAAGGAAGACAGTCCAAACGTTGTCTTTAGTGCCACGAGACCACACATACGGAATACCTACCCTGGTCATCTAAAGGTGTGTATACAGATGATTCACCGCTTAATAAGCAACAAGTAGGTGCCACCTTTGTGATACCAGCATTCAAAATAATAAAAGATCATATAATACAATCAACACCCACTTATCTTTTACTAAAGAACTTTTAGCAATTCTTATGGCTAAAATTTTATGGTCGACTTTCTTTTTCCAGTCATTTAATTTTTTTCATGCGTGGATTCTAAACTGGTGCTATGTGCACTAGCCAATTCAAAAGCGAAGCAAAAATCGAATGTAACAACTAAAATCGCATGCTTGTACACCAATTAACATTGACAGGAACGAGTGTTACTTTTTGCTGGATGCCCTCCCATCTAGAACGTGTTTCTGCTAAGGACTGACGGAGCGACCAAAAAGAAGGAGCATATCATTCGAGGGGTGTTATAGAATTGATATATTCACTTTCTGTCTCGGAAATGTACAGTATAGGCCTACGGAAAAATACCTCATGGAATCATTTTAAGAAAATTCAACAGGAGTGTGAATTCAGTTCAAATAATTTCCCCTCCAACACACTTGTTTCTCTAAACACTGTACCATCTGAGTCGCATCAAAATCTACAAAATGGACTGAGACAGACAGCATTGCCTGAATACAGGTGTGAATTAGGTTTTAAAACGAAATATAGCAAAAATATCACATGCTGTTGAATAGAAAAAAATGTCAGTATCCCACAGAGAATCTGAGTGTGCTAATTTGAAATTTCATACCAAGTCTCTCTGAAGCTTTGACAAAGTCAATGGTGATTTTCCGTTGGTGTTTAAAATTTTTTAATGTTTATTTCATAGTTCAGTTGGTCGTTTGCTATAAACAAGTAGGGTAACTCTTGCTCCCATATGTAGTATGAATTATTACCGACTTTTGCACCAGCTCCACTATTTCTCTTCATCTCTCACCTCATCTACAACATTTTTTTCCTTTAGTATAATTTCACATTATGTGAATTGGCAGTGAATTGAACAACACACACACACACACACACACACACACACACACACAGAGGATCACGGGTGAGTGAGAAGGCCTGAAATGACACGTCAGGTAAGGGGTAGCTCATGCATATCCGGGTAGTGAACTATGTCATCAGTAGAAGTACCTAAAAATAAGTGAAATGATTGGTGGGGCGTTGTTCATTTGATTTACTTTCAGTTTGAAGTAAAACTCTGGCTAAAATTGATGCTTCGCCTCAAAACGATTTCATCGTTAAAAATGGTGATCGGCTGCAAAAGCTTAATCGTGGCGTGTGGCCAGTGATTTGAGATAGGAGTGTGTGATTTCCCTTTAAGAGAGCAACCGGAAGTAAATAATTCTACTTTCGATGTTCATTGTAGCAGGGAGGTTAGCGCTGCTGCAGAAAGTTGCTGTTTCTGTCTTTTTCTTTTGTTTCTTTAGGGTAAATAATTTGAAGATATGGATCCACCGAAAGTTGGAATTCTCGTGGAGTTCAATTTTGAAGACGCAGAGGTAAACTAGAATTTCTCAAAAGCTATAGCTGCCTACAACGCATTCGTACACACTTACTCAACTTTCAGCGTTAGCATATGGCGGTTATTGTTACAGCTCGCCATAGCGCTAATGTCACGATCAGAGGAGTTTACTGTTACGAGCATGACAAACAGCAGCAAGGTTTTTACATGTTAATGGTTATGAAGTTGTTTTAATATAGAGTCAGGGTGCTCTTCAGTGTGGTGCCCCAGTGTCTCCCCACGGATTAAGGGAGAGGAAGAAGAGGGTGAGGTTATGAAATGGGCAGGGGACAAGGTTAAGATATGGCACAAGCGCAGAGAATACACTTTGAAAAATATACCGATATAAATGTTGCTTAGAACCAACGATAATGGCGTCTTAGTAGTCTGTGCCTAAAGATTAATCAATGGGCAAAATCCCACTTCTTCAGAATTTAGAGTGGATCTTGGTCAGTTCTTCCATGTTGTTCATACTGCAGTGTAGCATGTACAGAAAGAGTCTTTAGTCAAGTCTTTTCGTTTATTCTAATTAAGTGATTTTATTTGTGCTGACATGTCGCCGCTGGCTAATAGAGCTGATTCCACCATTGAGACAAGTCATTACTGACGAGGAGAAAGACTTCTCCCACAAGTGGCCCCACCTTTGAAATAAGTTTATTGGGGCTAGCAGGAAGGTTTCTCCTCCCAGAAACCCTGTCTTTCCTGATGGCACAGCAGTGTTTTAGTTTTCTCCTGTCTTCATGACTCAGTTCCACAAACCACATGAACATGTGATTAGCAGCTGTTTGAAATTCAGCTTTCTTATTTACAACGTTTTCACACTTGACAGTAGTAATTCTGAAAGCCATTTTCTCAGGAAGTTTTAACAGTGAGCTGTCTATCTTGGTTCATTGTTTTTCGTGCTAAGTCTTTCCTGTGGACTGCTGATTTTCTATGGAATTCTTATTTCATTGCATCCACCTTTCACACCAGCTGTGAAATAGCTACTGATGAGGACTGAGCTACCAGTCTTCCTTGGACTGACAGGCCATGTCACAGGGCCATGGGTATTGTGCTGAACTTGTTGCAAGAAATACTTATGATTGTACCAGCCGCCGTGGCGAAGTGGTTAGCGTTGCGGACTCCCGGCTTGGAGGTTGTGGGTTCGAATCCCATCAGAGTCATGTGGGTTTTTTCTGCCCCAACCGGCTCCTACCCAGAGTTGAGTTTGCTGCGGACTCAGTTGGGAAGACTGGGACCACACAGTCAAGTTTCATCCACTTACTGGATGCGTTTCTGAGAGTGTTGCTCAAATTTCCTGACCAACACTGCAGGTGCCTGTATCTCTCGGGCCTGGTTGATGCCAGGATATATTATGAAAGGAAGCGTAGAGTACAGCCCTGTCATGTAGTCTCAGACCGAAATGGAAATCCGTAGCATCATCTTAATCATCCTCATTCTCATTGATCAGCATTAAAAAAAAATGTCTCAAAATTCTGTGGCCCTTCATGCCCTGCTCGCATGGTGACCTCAATTTCGATGTCCTCTCCACATCTGTGGCCTTGGTTTGCTTCCGTCGGGGTCACCGGCATCGGCGGTCCATGGAGGCTGTCGTTGGACGGACGTGGTGGCACCCTCCGGGGGGAGAGTTCACTCACGCCGGCTCCGCGACTAAGCAATTGTTGTCGTCAGTAGGGGGCTTAGTAGGTGGTGTCCTGCGTATGTTAGATCAGAACAGGCGCCACTGAACACCACCGAAGTGACTCGGCAGCAGTGCAGTGTCTCCTCCGGTGGGTTGCCTCTTGACGACTTGACATTGACTGCTCCCTGTGGATTGCTGGTGCCGGGGCTGTGGTGGGGCCGACGGGGCTGTGGCTGTGGACGGGGTGTCGGAATGAGCGGTGTGGGTGCACTGCCTCTGAGGTGGCGCAGAGGTTGGGACAGCAAAAAAAACAAAAAACAAAAAACAAACAAACAAAAAAACTTATGATTGTGATCTTCTAATGACATGCAGAGATGTATGTGGCAGTGATTATACTGGATAGCAGTGAGCACCTAATGACAGAGTTCTCACTTTACTTGTTTACAATATGAGAGTGCATATGCAAACAGTTTTTGTGACTGGGGGGTTGTGTATTGTTTGATGTCAGACAGGAGTCCAAGAGACCCAATTCTGTGTTACTTGTTACATGGTCAGGGTTCATGTAGTCAGAAATAAGACATGAATGTGGATTTTCAGATGCTGTTTATGGATGCAAGCGGCTGTAGACCACGTGTGACTGTTTCCACTTTGTGTGAAACTGTTACATTCTTTCTTATTTTATTTTGCAGTTTGTTCTAAATCATATTCCTTTCTTTGACTGCTGTCTTTGATGACTGACTGATGATTTGTTGGCTGTAATACTGTCTATAAGCAATCTAACATTTCCATCAGTTTTGCTGTACTTCCACAAGACATCCGGCAGTTGATCGGTATCATTTGCATGATTAAACCATGTACTGATTTCGATTACCATTCACTTAGTGACAGAGAGAGGTAGGCAAGCAGATAGCTGAGAAACTGAGATATCAAGAAGAATTTTAAAAAGATTTCAATAGATATGTGATTCTGTTCCTTAAAAGGCACTTACATTATGACATTTTTACAACAAAATAAGACATGCAGAAATGTATATAACAGAGATCTGTTTGACATTTGTTCCAGGTTATTTATCCTTTGTACCGCTTCCAGGAGGCAGGGTGTACGACAGTGACCATTGGACCAGTGAAAGATAATGTTTACAAAGGAAAGTATGGCTACCCAGTGAAGGCTGATTTGTCCATCGACGATATCAAGGCACAGGTAAAGGGGAGTAACTTGGTAGAAAGTCTGTGTTACATTCTGCTGGGTATCTTCAGATGTTTTTTTTTATCCTATGCATCATGCTGAAGTTATGTCAACATGCATTTCCACTAAGGTGACTGCTGATATGGGCACTGAAGTCGACATAAAATGATGACCAACAGCACTGTGGGCAGCGTGAACAGAGCACTGCTTGTTCCCCACTGTAATTATCTCATGAACAGAATCCTTCAAAAGGTAGGCCTTTAAGAGAAAAAAAAACAATCCTAGTTGACAACTTTTTCAAGGCTTACCAGGAGACATGGTTGACAGGGGAAAAAATGAATACGTACAGAGAACTTATTGTGGTAGTATAACATTAGTTTTGAGTATCAAGAAATGAAAATGCACAGACCAAAAAAAAAGAAAAAAAAAAAAAGAAAGGAATACAAAGAAATCAAATGGGGAAAATGAAGGCAACTATGAGGCAACTATGAGGCACAAAGGCACACAATGCTCCCTGGAAGAGAAAAAGACAAAGAATCAAAAACAAACAAACAAAACTGAGGGCTGGCAAAATGGTAAAGATCACGTCTGGCAATTTGAATTGTATTTATGTTCAGTAATTTTCCCTTTTTCTTCACTGTTTATGTGTGTTTATTTTGCATAAAAATCTGACAAGCACACACACACACACACACACACACACACACACGCACGCACGCACACGCATACGCACACACACACAGACACACACACCAGTAAATGGTGAGAACATAATTGAAGCACAGTTATAGACAGTGTAGACTTTTTCTATGGTTAAAACAGTCAGACTGGGCCATTAAGGGTTGGTGTATGATGACTAGGTGTTTATGTTGGGTAGGACTGTATTTGTTCAGGACCTGGCAGCACTTATCATTCCAGGGGGCTGGGCCCCTGACTATTGGAGGAGAGACAAACGTTTCCTGGACCTGGTCACAGGAGTCTATAAGTCAGGTGAGTGGATTGTCCTGATGTCCCTGGCTTCAGTCTGTTACATGGGCTGGTTTGCTGGAAACAAACCCCTTGCAAGGTTGTGAGCTGGACAAGTAGGAAGTGAAGCTCTGTGGCTGATGCGTGTTGAGAAATAATGACTCTTTGGTTAGACAGCTTGATGAGTCTTGTGTTGAGTATCTGTTTTGCTACCTTCATGTAAACTCACAGCAGTGCAGAGATCAATGTTTTGCCACCTACATATAGACTCACAGCAATAGAGAGATCAATGTTTTGCCACATGAAGGCAGACCCACAACAATGCAGGGTTCAATGTCTGTTTTGCTACATACCTGTAGACCTGCATTGCAGACATGTTTTGTCATGGACAGATTGTCTGGCATCATGGCAGCAAATGCACTATTATGGCTGACTGCATCAAAAAAGAAAGATGAATTGTGATCATAATATTGGTTAGTCCAAAGACATGGCGACTCTTGCTGAAAATTGCTGGAATTAATTTATAACAATCTCCTGCTCAGTTTCTTGTTATGAATAAGTAAATCTAATCAAAATGAAACTTTATGACTCTTGTAAAACAGTTGTTCAACTTCCTTGTATTGTGACTGGAAACCATGCAAGATAGCGCAGGCATTTCCATCATAATTTATTTCATGATGCAGTGCAGCTTCTCCATGTCTTGATGCAAGACCACAGCTCTGCATTTTAAATGTTCAAAAATAGTATTGCCAGGTTTTTCAGTTCCTGAAATTTACTATATCAAGCTCTAAAACGTAAGTGGTGCTTATACTTAGTCATCAGAGACAAAAATGTGGTGGGTTGGAATTCTTATGCAGTGATTGTTCTGTCAAGAGCTTTATTTCCAAGCGCCATGTGTCCAGCTCAGCTGATGTGAGACATTTGACTGCTAAGCAGCCCACACAAGCTGCTAAGAGCACATTCCCACTCTCGAACAGCACTTTTACTGAGCTGCTCAGAGGCAATCTCAAGCTGTTTCACAGTGTGCTTTTAATACTGCTCTGCAGTGGATCATGGAAAGTGACTCTAATGACATGAAAATTCAGGGCGATGGCATCTGTGTCATTGGGTAGTCAGTCAACAAAGCCTGAGAAGAGAAAGTCAGAAAAGAGGGAAACAATCAGCTGGTCCTCAGTGGCCAGTGATCATTGTGCACAGTTAGCCATACTGAGTGGTATGTTAAAAACATGCAGGAAGATCAGGCAGCCCTCTTAACTAGGATAAACAAATGCAAATGTGATCACCCCATTGGAAGGAAGACGGAGCTGAAGTGATGCATGTAAAGCATCAGAATCCACAGGATGAGGAGTCAGCAGCAAAACTGCTCGCCAAGACGAATGTAAGCATCAAAATTAATCCTGCTAACTGACAGTTTTGAAGAATGCCTTTGGAGGCAGATGACGGTTCATCAAAGTGTTATTTTTGTGGAGATGATCTCAATTCTTTCTTTGTGACTGAAGATCGGACAAGTCCCAAGGTTGACAGCACTGGCCCAAAAATTTAACAATGGACTGTGCAGTCTTGCAGACAAAGGCAGGCTCAAACTGCTGTTAGAAAAATTCCTTTGGCCAGGAAGTGTAGCAAACTGGAAAACTCCAAAGCTGAATAAACTTTGGGGGGAATCCTTGTGGAATAGCATGCCCTAGCAACACAGAGTTTGCTGTTGGTTCACAGACCATGTCAGTTACTCTGAAAGATATTTAGAGCAAAAAAATTACAGACATTGAATAGGAATGCTTTGGACAAGACTGTATTGACCCTTCAGGTCTCAGAATTAATTGATAGCCGCATTGCCCAAGTACAGTGTTGCACTGTGTTTACAAGATGCCTAGACATTTTTAGGAACAAGGCACTTCCCCTCACCAGATGGAATTACTGTGACTCACTGTCCCATAGGCAAGAAACAATGTGTGACATTCAGTGGTGGATAGATGACATTAGGCTTCTTGCCCAGTTCAAGTAATATTGCTTTTTGTTATGGTGAAGTCTGATACATCATTAATTAGGAGGGGGGAGAGGGCAATGCTCTCAGAATAGACGGCCTCAGGATCAGTTCTGAATCAGACTGGCATATGAACTGCCTGAAACTGAAGGCAGTACAGTGTGCACTGTAGTCCCTTTGATGTCTTACATTTAGTGCCCACGCTGAGCCCTTTTCTGGTAAGTGTATTACAGTGTTACAGTAGCATACACAGACTGGATAGGCCATACAAAAGAAATGTGTGATGCTGGTTGTGGTGTATGTTGCACAGTCATTTTCTCTGATGGTCCATCTACCTGGAACAGAGAATGTAGAAGCAGATAAAAGAGTTTAGAGCTGACCAAAGAGAACTAGAAAGAAAGGCTGAACAAAAGAAATTGGAGGTTCATGACAATGTCTTTTTTGCCTTAGGGCTAAATCATCAGTTAGATCTCTACTATACTTAAGAATTTATGCATGTGTGCAGGATGTATGTAACTTTGTTTTAATACAGGAAGATTGGTGCTGTCAGAATGATCTTGTACATTTGTTGTGTTTGCTTTTTTTTCTTTTTTTTTTTTTTTTTAAGCATACACATCTTAGATAACCTTTTCTGACTCAGATAACACTTCTCAAATTTACACTCATCTCAAGGATGATGAACATGTTATCACCTGCAAGATTTCGTGGTTATGTATGTTTTGAAATATCATTTACTTACATCTTTTGATAAATATTATGTTCCACAACATTTATTCATTGCTGTATAGATAGGCACTGTGCACGTCAATTTTTGTTTAGATATGTGCAACTGTTTAAATGTTTTTATATATCAGGTCTGAGACATTAGATTGGATGAAGATACCTGCGACATTCAGTTGAAACCATTTTTGTCCAGATGGTTTTAATCAGATTTTGTTGCAAGCGTAATAAAAACAATAGTAAATGATTAGTGCAAAGTTGAAGATGAGCGGAATAACAATCTAAATAATGTAGCGACGCCAGGAGTGAACGAGTCAGCGAAACACGTTTGACTTTAGGTCTTCATCAGTGAGACATTAACAATAAACAATGAAATCGTTAATGTTCACTGATGAGACTAAGAGGTCGAACTAGTTTGTTTGTCTTGTGATGTTGTCACGTCTGGCGGTTCGCAAATTTATTTAAGATTTAAATAAGTAAAAGTTTTTTTTTTATGTTTAGAACATGAGCATCATCAAAGTAAGCAGTTGACATGTGGTAACTGATTTTTAGTACATATAGCATTGTGTGTGTGTGTGTGTGTGTGTGTGTGTGTGTGTGTGTGTGTGTGTGTGTGTGTGTGTGTGAGCAGGTCGTCCTGTGGCTGCAATATGTCATGGTCCATGGATGTTCTGCTCGTGTAAACTGCTGCAGGGAAAGCAAGCGACCGGTTTTGTTGCCATCAAGGATGACATGGAGAATGCAGGGTGGGTTTGTTCCGCAGCTAATGCTGTCAGATCATCATGTTTCTCATTTTTATTGGATCACTTACACTGTGCTCCCAGGACAGTCATTGATGTTATATTTCAGTATAAATATCATTTTAACTCAACATCTTCAGGATGAACAGTATAGAGATAAGAAGAATACGGGCACATCACAACAGTTAATTTTGCAATTTTTATTTGTCTCATGTATACAGGGTGGTGCAAAGTAGGTTGACAGTCACCATTACCATCTACCTTTTATAACTACAGTGAGAACATTCCAACACAAAAGACACAGTGTTAGTCTGCTAAGAATTCAGTGTCCACCCACAACTTTGTCACATTCTTGGAGTCTTGTCAGCCACACTGACACACAGTAATGCACAGGTCCTGTTTAGTGTTGAGTTCCTGGCAGGTCTCTGTAAAGAGCACACGCAGGTGAGGCAGAGTGCGTGGCTTTCTTTGGAATACCTTCTCTTTCACAACACCCCAGAAAAAGAAATCCGTGGGCGTTAGATCTGGAGAACAAGGAGGCCAGTCAATGCTACCACGCCACTCAGTCCACCTCTCTCTAAATGTTGTATTGAGGAAAATAGACTGTCAGCCTACTTTTGCACCACCCTGTAGCTGATAAAAAAAATCAAACTAGTTGAGTTGCCGGTTAGCGGACACCGTTAAAATCACACAGATTTTCCAGACAAAGGTACGTTACTGCACAAGATTCCCCAAAGTGTGCTCAGTTTCTGCGGCTGGCGCCCAGCAAGAAATCACAGTGCATGCCTCCTGACATGCTGTGTGTGTTGGTGTGTGCATGCACTGTGTGTGTGTGTGTGTGTGTGTGTGTGTGTTGTGTGTGTGTGTGTGTGTGTTGTGTTGTGCGCATGTGTGTACACACTGGTGCATGTTCATGCACACCATGTGTGTAAGTATATGGGTTATGTATGTGTATGTGTGTATGTGAGTGTATGTGTGTGTGTGTGTGTGTGTGTGTGTGTTGTGTGAGACAACTCTGTGAGTGTGTGTGTGTGTGTGTGTGTGTGTGTGTGTGTGTGTTGGAGAACACACTCTGTGAGTGTGTGTGTGTGTGTTGTTGTGTGTGTGTGTGTGTGTGAGAGAACATACTCTGTGAGTGTGTGTGTGTGTGTGTGTGTGTGTGTGTGTGTGTGTGTGTGGTGTGACTTGCTCCTTTACCTGTCTTCTCCTCCGCACCCTTCCTTCCCCTCCATTATACCTTCCACCTGCTTGCCAATCTAATATAGACAGTCACTCTCCACTGCTCCTGATACACAGGATGGCTAAGTTGTTTGTTTATTCATCTGTCAGTTTACTATTGATTAATCTTTTGTATGTTTCTTGTATGCTTGCATGTCTGAGTCTGTTTAAATCATTTTATTTAGTAATTCAGTTTTGTATGTTTCTTGTATGCTTGCATGTCTGAGTCTGTTTAAATCATTTTATTTAGTAATTCAGTTAGTTTAGTAATTCAGTTAGTTAACATCTGTTAAGTAGTGGTTGGTTGGTTAGTTAGCTGTTAGTTACTTTGTGGGTCGAACGTTCTTGGGATATTTAATTACTTTGTAAGTTTGTCATCTTTTTTACCTAGGCTAGTTAATTACTTAGTAAGTAAGTTATTGCTTTTTTTCGCTTCTGTAATGCTGTGATGATATATTGTAATAGAAAGTGTTGAATGTGTATAGGTTGCAATTTGAAAAAAGTACTGTTATTATATTTCATCTTCATTCATAGTTTAAGGCAAGAGGTGGCACGAAAATTAAACCATTGTTCTTTTAAAACTTCTTTATTTTCTATTGTTTATATTAAAAAGACATGGAAAAAACATATTTGGGTGATTTCAAGCTCTTGTGTGATTTGGAGACCACAAATGGGGACAAAATGATGAAAAATGAAAAAAAAATGCGGTTCATAACAAGAACTGTATTTCTATCATAGCAGACATGTTAGGCACTTAAAACATGACTTTTATTGTTTTGCTGAGCTATAGTAATGCAATTACAAAAGGATTTTTATATATATCAACTGCTGTTTTTCAATAATTTTTTTTTCCATTGGTGGCCATCAGGCTTCGTATTTCATTGCTTTTGAATTTTTCAAATAGAAATAGCAAATGATTAGTGCTGTTTTGACTTATAAATGAAATGCAGAAATCATTTCTGATCAAAAGAAAAAAAAATACCAAGGTAGGTGAATTTACTCACCGCAGCAAGTCTCACACCATTGACTGTGATGTTAGGCTTAGCTTAGGGTCTGCCTGGTGGGGGTTGAAGCAGAACTTCCATCTTCTTTGTATTTATGGTGACACCGAAGCTAGCGCAGGCTATGAAAAACTTGTGGATGCTGTGTTGCGTTGAGGGTGAAGTCATCAGCAAACATAGTTTCTGATGGTGTCTTATACACCTTAGTTTTTGCCTAGAGCCGCTTGAGGTTAAACAGCTTTCCAACTGTTCTGGATCTGATGCTGGTGCCTGCATCTCCTTCTCTTAAGGTGTCAGTCAGCATTACAGAGAACATGATGTTTAACAAAGTGGGTGCTAGAACACAGCACTACTTTACACCATTTGTGACATGGAATGGACTAGATGTCTCTCCGTTGTCCTGGATTTGGGCCTGCATGCCATCAAGAAACTGCCACACCATAGAGAGAAATTTGGGTGGGCATACATTTTTGGCCGTGATCTTCCACAGACTCTGTCTACTGACAGTATCAAAGGCCTTGGTCAGGTCAACACAGGTGGAGAATAGGTTGGTATTTTGCTCCTGACATTGTTCTTGGAGCTGTCTTGCAGGAAATACCATATCAGTGGTTCCTCTGTCTTTCCTGAAGCCAGACTGTCTCTCTAGCAAAAGCTTTTGGTCAAGGTGTGTTATAAGGTGGCTCAACAGAATCCTGGCAAGTATTTTGCCTGCTGTGGAAAGGAGGGATATGCCTTGGTGGTTGTCACAAGCCTGGATGTTCCTTTTGCACTTGCACAAATGGATAATGGATGCATCTTTAAACTCGGGGAGGGGGGGGGGGGGTCATCTCTTGTTGCCACATCAGAAGAACCAACTGATGGAGCTTTTCAGTCAGAGCTGTGACACCTTCTTTGTAGACCTCAGCTAGCATGGAGTCCTTGCCAGAAACTTTGCACTGAACAACAAACATATCGCTTGTGGGTCTTCAAGAGGCTTGGTGGTTCATCCATTTCTTCATTGGTGGGCACTTGAGGGAGTCGGTCAGTAGCTTTGTCACTAAAGGATGACGGTGGTTTAGTACGCTGTTGAAGTGTTCACCCAGTGTTGCAAGATCTTTTCCTTGTCAGTAATTAAAGTGTTTCCATCAGCACTTAGCAGAGGAGATTAGCCTGATGATATAGGTCTATAAATGTCTTTTCAGGCATCATAAGGTTCTTCATTTATGCCTGTCAGCATATTCTTGGATCTTCGTCAGCTTTGTTGCTCAACCATGTGTCTTGCATCTTTTGTTGTTTCTCTTGAACTGCTCTGTACTGTGTATGTTGTTGAATGCATCTTTTTTGGAGGTGGACTTGGTGTCACTGAAATAAGCTATATGCAGAAGATGTTTCTCATCCAGTAGCTGGTGGATGTCATCACAGTTCTCATTAAACCCATCCTTGTGTTTCTTGGCTGCTAGCCTCAGGATCTCTGTTGTAAACCAGTTCTTTGAAGTTTGCTGAAGGTTGACCAGTTGTCTAGTGAGGTGGATTCCAAGTGTTTTTTTTCCAGAGTGTCTACAAACAATTGCTTCCTTCTGGTATTTTCAGCTTGGTGACATTAAGCCGTCTTGGAACCTTCTTGCCTTGAAGGTGTCTCTTGGATTGGATCGGAATGTTAAGCTTGCGAATTATGAGACGGTGGTCAGTCCAGCACTCAGCACCGCACATGGATTTGGTGACTCTTACATCCTGCCTATCCCGCTTCCTGACAAGGACATAGTTGATGAGATGCCAGTGCTTGGAGTGGAGATGCATGCATGAAGCCTTGTTATGGGTAGTGAGGTGGTTGATTATCAGCAGTTCAAGCTCAGCACAGGTCTGGAGTAGCAGGAGACCGATGCTGTTGATGTGGTCTATTCCATGCTGACCAACATCTTCCCACAAGGTGCGTATCAGAACTGACTGGAGCACTGAAATCACGAAGTATGGTGGGCTTGTCTGCTTTCAAAAGTAGCAGTAGTGACAGAATGAAGACCTCACAGAATTTGTCCTTCACATCCTCTGCATTGGTCATGGCTGGCACATACGCGTTGATGATTGTCAGGTGCTTCTTTCCAAATGAAAGCAGCAGTTTCGTGGTCATCAACCTGTTGTTCACTCCCTTTGGAGGTCCAGATAGCTTGCCAACAAGAGCTGTCTTTACTGCAAAACCAACGCCAAGCTCTTGTGGCTCTTTCCTTCATCTTCCACTCCAAAACAGAGTAAACTCAGACACCTTTTGCAAAGTTTACCCTCTCCTGCAAGCCAGATCTGACTCATGGCTGCAATGTTGATGTTACAAGTGCCAGTTCTTTTCTAGATGGAGCTGTTTTCCTCTGAAGCCTGTTTGAATTGTCTCTATCCAGGAGGGTGTGCACTTTCCATGTGCCAAGGGTGAGAGGAATAATCCTTGTTTTTTTCTTCTTTGAGTTTAGACCGCTGTAGTAGGGTCCCCTCCAACTGCAGTACGCTGATTTGGGAAGGATAGAGCAGGCCATGTTTAGAGCACCTTTTCTAGCCCATTCCTCATGCTACAGAGATGAGCAGTGCTATCCTAAAAAAGGCTGCTCAATTGCTCAGGTGGCTGCCCAACTCCACAGCTGCTCTGGTTCAGTAGAGAACGACCCTATGGCCTGAGTGGCCTGTGTGCAGATTTGCAGCTATGCCTGCCAGTGTACTCACACCTGCTGCTTTATCGCTAGCTAATAGCCACAGGACTTGGGGATGAGATGAATAGAGATGGATGGTGATAAAAGAAGTGACTTGAGCAGTGACTTTCTTTAAAGTTAGGAGGAGACCACACTCTCTCGTCCAAAGCCATCATAGTCCAGCTGCAAGGTAGGGTCGAAACGGCTGGAGGTGGAGTCAGATGCAGTGGATGACCATGATGTCTTTCATGTCTCATCATGCCCTGTGCACTCACAATGCATTGCTTGGAGTCACCTTTCTGCTAGTTGGATCAATTTGTGATTTCTTCCACGCAGTCCACTGAGTTCAGTCTTCACATGCTTAGGTATAGACAAGTCCTATCTCACCAAGGGTTTGAGACCTGTCGGCTGTCCACATCTGTTTCTGCCACATGCCAAAGCTGTTGCCCAGAGTGTGGCTGCTGTCACATGCTAACAGCTAAGAGGAGCCACAGGTGAGTGCTGAGTGCCAAGTGAGGAGCGAAAATGGACATGCAGCCCTAAGGACTTGGCAACCACCACCCACTAGTAGTGCTACCTCCACCAGGAACCCTATACACATACATAAACATGCATACATATACACATGCACAAGCACACTCCTGCCAGTAACACTTTCTGCTCCCCTTTTCATCATAGCATAAAGCCCATGATACTCCCACACACTCCCTTTCCCTGTTCCTCCACACCTGACGTCCTGCCCCCTCTTTCCCTGGTCTTCCCACAACTGTGGTGGTTTAGATGCATTCATCATCACTGTTCAAGGCTTCCACTTCTCCAGAGAATCCTCACATTTCAGTGACATGTAAGAATGAGAATAAAAAGAAGGGAAAAAAAAGGAAAACCAATGTTAGTGTGAAAAAAAATCGGTACTTGGGTTGCCAGCAGATAGCACTGATAACAGAATCTCAGGTAAACTTTGCAACTATGTACAGTTGTCATTTTTTCTGCCTGGTTGAATGTCGCACTCTGATGTTGTGCATTGATAAGAGCTGCGAAGAAAGATAGACCAAATTGTAGTGACATAAAATTGATAATACACCAATCTATGATCAGATGTGCGTCAGAATGCACCACTTAAAAGCAAGTTTCCAGATTTTTCTGGGGAGGGAGGTCAGAGGGAGGAGGGGGGGGGGGGGAGAGGGATATCTGCCAGACCTCTGTAGTACTTCAATGAATTTTGGTTGTTTTCATTGTTGAAATACCAAAAGACAAACAGAACATACAGTTAGTAAGAATGACATTCAATGCAATCATGAACACTGCTTTGTAACATCCATATTTTCTTTTCCCCAAGTTGTTCATTTGCTTGTTCTCTGTGTTTGCAGAGCTAATTTCAAGGATGCAGCAGTGGTTGTTGATGGCAACATGATCACCTCTCGTACTCCCAAGGACCTCCCTGAGTTCTGCAAGGCAGTGCTGGCACAGCTGACCGCTCAACAAGCACTTGGATCGGCATGATGTGACTGTCTTGATTTTGATGCTCCAAACCCCTATGTGGGTTTGATACATTTTCATGTGATGATGTATTTCTCATTATGAAGCCGAGTTAGGAACGGTCAACATAACATTGACAACAGAAAGTGAATGTTGAAGACAGGAAAGGATTGGAGTCTAGAGCTAAACAAACCGTCAGTGATGGAATGTGATTGTCAAAGCAGAAAATGACTGAAGCCTGAAGCCAAACAAGATATTGACAACAGAAAGTCAGGGTCAAAGCCAGAAGGTGTAAACCATTGACAGCAGAAAGCAGTGAGGACTGCACAGAAAGGAGAGGGCGTCAAACACCATCAAATGAAGATGTTTTGTTGAGTGTGGTGAACACACAGACCCATCCACAGCACTGATCAAGATTGGAGACTGAAGTCTTGTGATCATACAAAAAGCTTGGCAAATGGAGGCCATCAGTTGAACTTCCTCTGTGCCCTTGTACTGTCACATCACCATCATCATGATGCTCTCACTCTTTCTTTTCTAGAATATGTTTCATCGAATCTTATGTTTTACTCAGAGTTTTGTGCTGTGTGTCTCCAGTTGGTCTGTCCCCTTAACTGAGCAGGTTTCATATTAATGTCAACATTTACTGACTGACCATTCACAAATGTTCTGCATGTTTTCTGTTTGATATTGAACCCCCCCCCCCCCCCCCCAAATTCTGATAATAATACAGCATCCTTTCACACACACCAAAAAACTTATTAGATCAACGTTAGCTAATGTCATAGGATATGGCAAAGGGTGGCAAAGTGACAAGGTGAAGTGTGTGAAATAAAGTATTGAAAGAAAAAGAAGTGTATTGTGACCGAAACCATTGTTTTGGATGAACTTTGTTCTTTTCACATTCATGCAAAGTGGCAAAAGCCAAACTAGAGGGCTCCAAGTGGCATGCAGATAAGTTCATGCTTGTTTGGACGTGTGCACTTGTTGGAAGTGTTGAGCTCTTTAATATGGTGACAATTGTGTTACGCCTTGGATAGCAGATTCTAGTACTAGTACTAGTGTTGTACTAGTGCAACAATGACCAAACTGGGGTGCACCAGATAAATGACTAAACATTATGGCAATCTGGGATGGACACTCATCCGTAAATCATGTCAGAAGCAGCACAGCATATTATGACAGTGACACAACATACGTACAAAGGTCACTGTCAGCAAACTTGCAATGTTTCATGTCAATGGCACAACCTAGCTAGTACAATGGTTGTTGTCAGCAAACTCACAATGTTTCATGTCAATGGCACAACCTAGATAGTACAGTGTGTTGTCAGCAAACTCGCAATGTTTCATGTCAATGGCACAACCTAGATAGTACAGTGGTTGTTGTCAGCAAACTCCATTGTGTCATGTCAGTGGCACAACATAGATGATACAATGGTTGTCGGCAAACTCCAGCAAACTTCAGATGGAGCAAATGAGGATGACCAACATGATGGCCTTGTTCAGTTGTGTATGACGGAGATAAACAATGCAAAACAACTTCTCAGTACCAGATCATGAGTGTGCATATGCCATGGTTTTTGAGAGAGAGAGAGAGTGTGTGTGTGTGTGTGTGTGTGTGTGTGTGTGTGTGTGTGTGTGTGCGTGCACACATGCATGCATTTGTGTGTGTTCGTGTGTGTGTTAAGAGATTATTGCTGAAAAATTTAATGTCAAACACAGCAGAAGCCGAGGTACAAAATAATTTGAATGTTTGATAAAGGATATATCCTTAATTATTTATATTTATGATGTTAGGCCAAAAGAAGGTGGAGAAATGGGGGGGGGGGGGGGGGGGGGGGGGGGGGGTGGAGTGGGATGGGGTGGAATGGGGCTTGGGAAGGGAATGGAAAAAGGCAAACACAACTTCCAGCAGCGAAAATTGACTCGAGGAAGCCAGATAATTATAATTTAGAAACAAGAAGTATTTTTTACATGGAGAAAGCTGAGACACCATAAACTGAAGCATTTCATAAAGGCATGCACATACACAGGCATACAAATGCGTGCATGCACACACACACACACACACACACAACACACACACACACACAAGCAGGCATACATGGCATACATATTTATTGCACACAAACACATGCAGGTACAAACACATGCCTACAACTATGTAAACATTCTGCTACAATTTCTTTGAAGTGGTCATTCAATTCTATCAAATCAAATGAAAAAGGAGTCGGAGGATGAAAGTTGCAAGTCTCAAATTTACTCAACTGTTACAGCAAAGCATAGTTGGAAACAATGTCCTCAGAGGAAAAACACACACACACACACACACCACACACACACACACACACACAACAACACAGATGGATGCATACACATACATACACAGACACTCGCACTCATACATTTATGTTTGAAAACTTTCATATATAGAGAGATAAATATAGATGAAAGCTTCTAACGTCTAAGTTAGGTCAGTATATTTTATAAAACAGCAAAATTTACACACACACACACACACACACACACACACACACAGAAATAGAGAGAGAGATTGCGGTATGCCTGCACATACCTACAACAGAAATAAAAGTACAGAGTGCATCAGGGGATATCATCCTGCTCTATCTAAATGACACCAAATTACTGAGGGGCACAAGTTATGCTGCTTCCAGTACACAACATAAATGATTTCAAGTTAGACTTCCACAAGAGTGATCAGCTGATGTGCCTGAATCCTTGGGAGCACAATCTTCACATCTCTGGGACAGTCTCCATCTTGATTTTGTCATCCATTATGTCTTATCATATGACTTTCAAAGCTTATGTGCGCAAAACATGGTATGTGGTAAGCAGATAGTTCCAGTTAAACATGGTACCATTCTGCAGCAACCCTCGTGTTACCGTGCACTTTTGTTGGACACAAAATAATGACTGGCAGAAAAGGTTTCATAAAATCATGACTGTACATTGACCAGCCGAGTCCACTGGCATCTGAACGCCAACTCAAGTTTCAAAACTTAACAATATAACAACACAGGGTAAATCAGATAGCGTGACATAAAATGTGCAATGTTCTTTCTGTAACAGTATATCAATACAGAGTAGATGACATAAAATACACCTTGTTCTATCTGTACCAATATAACAATACAGGGTGAATCAGATGACGTGACATAGCGTTGCAATGCTAAAGTGATGACTTCCTCAGTACAAGGTTAAGTGCAGTACTCTAGCTTGTAAGAGTTCGTTGTAGATCCTGTTGTAGGTGTTCGGCTTGCAGACGACAAAATACACCAGGCGGTATTGAAACGAAGAGGATCCTTTTATTTACAAACGTTGAATATAGGAACAAAAACAATCCACTGACCTTCAGGTTCAATAAGTCGTACAGGAACTCAATCGTACATGCAGCAGGCAATATTCTTCTAATGGCATCTTTTCATCGGCTAGACTCAAACTCGGTGAAGACTCGAACACTGTAAGACTAGGACTCTTCAACAAATCTCATTTCTCTCTCTCTCTGTTGCACAGCTCTCATTCTTTTATAGGTTATCTAAAGAATATTCTCATACATACTCGATTATTCTTTTCCAGAGTATTCTGCACATCGGTAAGCTTAACCAATGAAATTGTGACGAGTGTATGCGAGTGTAATTCGGTCAGCTTCTACAATGTTCTCGAACCTTCGGTAATGCACTAGCAACTTATGGAAACCTGATGAACATTCGAACATAATCTTGAATATTGCATTTGCGTTATCCATCGATCCAAAAACAATACTGAACAATTAAGCATGCGTTCAATTTCCAAAATTTTGTTAATAAATCAACAATAGCACTACACTGACCGGAAATACAAAGATCTAAAAGCGATAAATAAAAGGAGGCTTGCAACTCGTCATTATTGCTATGACATCTTTCACAAAAGTTCCTCCTCTCTTTTCTCCCTTTTAAATTGTAACACATAGAATGTGCAATGTTCTATTTGTAACAGTATATCAATACAGAGTAGATGACATAAAATACACCTTGTTCTATCTTTACCAATATAACAATACAGGGTGAATCAGATGACGTGACAATGGCTAATGTTCTGTCTGTAATAATGTAACAATACAGGGTGAATCAGATGAAGTGACATAGAATGTGCAATGTTCTGTCTGTAACAATGTAACAATACAGGGTGAATCAGATGACGTGACTGAATGCGTAATGTTCTGTCTGTAACAATGTAACAACACAGGGTGAATCAGATGAAGTGACATAGAATGTACAATGTTCTATCTGTAACAATGTAACAATACAGGGTGAATCGGATAACGTGACTGAATGCGTAATGTTCTGTCTGTAACAATGTAACAATACAGGGTGAATCAGATGACGTGACTGAATGCGTAATGTTCTGTCTGTAACAATGTAACAATACAGGGTGAATCAGATGACATGACAGAATGCGTAATGTTCTGTCTGTAAAAATCTAACAATACAGGGTGAATCAGATGACGTGACTGAATGCGTAATGTTCTGTCTGTAACAATGTAAAAATACAAGATGAATCAGATGACCTGACAGAATGCGTAATGTTCTGTCTGTAACAATGTAACAATACAGGGTGAATCGGATGACGTGATGAATGCGTAATGTGCTGTCTGTAACAATGTAACAATACAGGGTGAATCGAATCAGATGACGTGACAGAATGCATAACTGTCTGTCTGAGCGATGTAACAATACAGGGTGAATCAGATGATGTGACAATGCGTAATGTTCTGTCTGTAACAATGTAACAATACAGGGTGAATCAGATGACATGACTGTCTAACAATGTAACAATACAGGGTGAATCAGATGACATGACTGTCTGTATCAATGTAACAATACAGGGTGAATTAGACGACATGACTGTAACAATGTAACAATACATGGTGAATCAGATGACATGACTGTCTGTAACAATGTAACTATACAGGGTGAATCAGACGACATGACTGTCTGTAACAATGTAACAATACAGGGTGAATCAGATGACATGACTGTCTGTAACAATGTAACAACACAGGGTGAATCAGACGACATGACTGCAACAATGTAACTATACAGGGTGAATCAGATGACATGACTGTAACCATGTAACAATACAGGGTGAATCAGATGACATGACTGTCTGTAACAATGTAACAATACAGGGTGAATCAGATGACATGACTGTCTAACAATGTAACTACACAGGGTGAATAAGATGACATGACTGTAACAATGTAACTACACAGGGTGAATCAGACGACATGACTGTCTGTAACAATGTAACAATACAGGGTGAATCAGACGACATGACTGTCTGTAACAATGTAACTACACAGGGTGAATCAGCCGACATGACTGTCTGTAACAATGTAACAATACAGGGTGAATCAGATGACATGACTGTCTGTAACAATGTAACAATACAGGGTGAATCAGATGACATGACTGTCTGTAACAATGTAACAATACAGGGTGAATCAGACGACATGACTGTCTGTAACAATGTAACAATTCAGGGTGAATCAGACGACATGCCTGTCTGTAACAATGTAACAATACAGGGTGAATCAAACGACATGACTGTCTGTAACCATGTAACAATACAGGGTGAATCAGATGACATGACTGTCTGTAACCATGTAACAATACAGGGTGAATCAGATGACATGTCTGTCTGTAACCATGTAACAATACAGGGTGAATCAGATGACATGACTGTCTCTAACCATGTAACAATACAGGGTGAATCAGACGACATGACTGTCTGTAACCATGTAACAATACAGGGTGAATCAGACGATATGACTGTCTGTAACAATGTAACAATACAGGGTGAATCAGATGACATGCCTGTCTGTAACAATGTAACAATACAGGGTGCATCAGACGACATGCCTGTCTGTAACAATGTAACAATTCAGGTTGCATCAGACGACATGCCTGTATGTAACAATGTAACAATACAGGGTGAATCAGACGAAATGACTGTCTGTAACAATGCGACATGACTGTCTGTAACAATGTAACAATACAGGGTGAATCAGATGACATGACTCGACTGTCTGTAACCATGTGACAATACAGGGTGAATGAGATGACATGACTGTATGTAACCATGTAACAATGCAGGGTGAATGAGATGACATGACTGTCTGTAACAATGTAACAATGCAGGGTGAATCAGATGACATGACCGTCTGTAACAATGTAACAATACAGGGTGAATCAGATGACATGACTGTCTGTAACAATGTAACAATACAGGGTGAATCTAATGACATGACTGTCTAACAATGTAACAATACAGGGTGAATCAGATGACATGACTGTCTGTAACCATGTGACAATGCAGGGTTAATCAGATGACATGACCGTCTGTAACAATGTAACTATACAGGGTGCATCAGACGACATGACCGTCTGTAACAATGTAACAATACAGGGTGAATCAGATGAGATGACTGTCTGTAACAATGTAACAATACAGGGTGAATCAGATGACATGACTGTCTGTAACAATGTAACAATACAGGGTGAATCAGATGACATGACTGTAACAATGTAGCTATACAGGGTGAATCAGACGACATGACTCTGTAACAATGTAACAATACAGGGTGAATCAGATGAGATGACTGTCTGTAACCATGTAACAATACAGGGTGAATCAGATGACATGACTGTCTGTAACAATGTAACTATACAGGGTGCATCAGACGACATGACTATCTGTAACAATGTAACAATACAGGGTGAATCAGATGACATGACTGTAACAATGTAGCAATACAGGGTGAATCAGATGACATGACTGTCTGTAACAATGTAACAATACAGGATGAATCAGATGACATGACTGTCTGTAACAATGTAATAATACAGGATGAATCAGATGATATTACATAGAATGTGTAATGTTCTGTCTGTAACAATGTAGCAATACAAGGTGAATCAGATGACATGACTATCTGTAACAATGTAACAATACAGGATGAATCAGATGATATTATATAGAATGTGTAATGTTCTGTCTGTAACAATGTAGCAATACAGGGTGAATCAGATGACATGACTGTCTGTAACAATGTAACAATACAGGGTGAATCAGATGACATGACTGTCTGTAACAATGTAATGATACAGGATGAATCAGATGACATGACTGTCTGTAACAATGTAATAATACAGGATGAATCAGATGATATTACATAGAATGTGTAATGTTCTGTCTGTAACAATGTAGCAATACAAGGTGAATCAGATGACATGACTATCTGTAACAATGTAACAATACAGGATGAATCAGATGATATTACATAGAATGTGCAATGCTCCATCTGTTGTAATGTAACTACATGGTGAATCAGATGACATGACAGAATGCGCAATGTTCTGTCTGTAACAATGTAACAATACAGGGTGAATCAGATGGCATGACAATGCGTAATGGTCTGTCTGTAACAATACAGGGTGAATCAGATGACATGACAGAATGCGCAATGTTCTGTCTGTAACAATACAGGGTGAATCAGATGATATTACATAGAATGTGCAATGCTCCATCTGTTGCAACGTAACAATACATGGTGAATCAGATGACATGACAAAACGTGCACTTTGTTCTGTCTGCTCAGCATCCAATTAATGACTGATACAAGTTATACAAAGTATGAGCAATTGCCAGTGCATGAAATAAATCAGGTGAATTATTACTATTTCAAATTGTTAGTTTGCCACACAATTTTATGCAGTATTGTGATTGTAGGTTGACAAGTATTAGCCAACTGGTATCTGAATGACAGTGTAAGTTTCAAAACTGAACAATATCACAATGCAGAGTAAACCACGAGACATAAAAATAAAAGCATCATATCTGAACAACATCAAATTATTGATGGCCACATGTTATACAAAGTCCTAGCATATAGACGTTACCAACACATAATATATGTCGGGCTACAATTACTTGTGACAGATTTGTTGTGAATGCAGACTCAACACAGGTGCATATGCACTTGCATGCGACAAAAATAACATTCGTGGCATCTCTTTAAATATAAAAGCCTTACTTATTGAAAATTACATTGTGATTTCATGACGAACATACGTTCAATTTTTTTTTACTGCTGTTCTGTAAACATGAAATAAGCAGGGCGCATGTTGTTAGAAAGTGTTTAGTCTCACATGTATGAATGTTAGCATTATTATTTGAGAAGATGTACGTGCATTCATGCATATGATCTCAGTCTGGCATATGACAACCAGTGAATTAAACAAAGAAAGAAACAACTATGCTGTCAACTGAACTGTGAACTGTTCACAAAAATTCTGTATACAATGAGTTACCAGTGTACTGGCAAACTTTCTCCTTTAGATTTAAACATGACTGTTTTTACCATACCCATGTTATTTGTATTTCTTTCCACTGCTGTGAATATGAAAGCTGTGTGCTGGCATTAGTCAGGCTATGTGATGTTTTGTATGTCTTTGGTATGTTCAGTGCTTTAGAAAGGTCAAATGTTTCATCTCTGTGAAGTCACAGAAGATGACATTCTCAGCAGTTCAAACTGATCACACCTCTACTCAGCCTGAATCTGGTGGAACAGGTTTCTGGACATGGAGATATTCAACTAGGTGCCCAGTCACATCAGTAGTTTCTATAGCATGCTTTTACACTTGCAAGAAAAATAGATGTAATTCCTCACTTGCATATCTGTTTCTGAAAATTTCTAACGGAACAAATGTAATGAACTACACGCACACACACACACACACACACACACACACACACACACACACACACACACACACACACACACACAACCGCTCTTGCATATCACTAGTACACACGCACAAACACACACACACACACACACACACACACACACACACACACACACACACACACACACACACACACACACACACACACACTCATTGGCAGCAGTCACTGATCTTTTTCTATCGTCTTCGGAAGGATTTTTTTCTTTGTCCCATGCCCTGCTTTGCTGTTGTGAGAATTCCAGCACAGATAAAGAGTTTGCATTCATATGAAAATGAAGAAATGAAAGTTTTTATTATATTTATGACTGTCAGAAGCTACATTAGTAACTGATACCATAACCCATCGTCATCATCCATGCTTTGATATGACATGACAATGGTCAGCATGTGACGATTTTTGGGCTCTACATGGTCATCATTGTGCGTAATAAAAGTTCGTGTTGCCATGGGGCCATTGAACCCCAACACTGACCATCAATCATACTCTTTTTGGATGTGTTATGTAGATGTATGATTCTGATTATCATGTACTTTGGTTGCTACACTTCCAAACTGGCTGCCACTTTGCCGCACCAAGCATAACATGACACATGAAATCAACTTGGAACCTTCTATAGTCTTTCTGACTGTTAATATCTGAACATCTGTATCTCTACTCCACCTCTACAATTGAAATCATTTGACACCGAGAACAGGAATACAGCACCTTACTTACTTGGACACCACATGCCTGTGTGATATGTGTTAAAACAATCCACACATTTATCAATAATTTCCAACGATTCTACCAACTTTAGGTTTTTTAATCTTCACTTTCCTGGACTACAGATGTACACACAAAACCTTTCATAAGATAATATACAGTTAACTGAAATTTTGGACTGTCTTCACGGTGGTCAGGTTGATGGGCCAGGGGAAGGTAGTGAACAGGCCGACGTATGAGAGTGTTCTTTCTCTCGTACATGAGACCCTGGCAGGTTCAATTTCCCCACTGCCGCTGTACAGTGCACAAAAGGCAAAACTGAAGACCACTGAGGTGGCTAGCACAGATTGATGGCTGGCCCCTTGAAGACAGGAGGCTGACGGTACACGAGGGTCTCATACTGACAGAAGACTGCTGAAGCCTTGGGGATGATGAGGCACGCCTCATCAAGAAGTTCTGCAGCATCTCCAGAGTCTCCTCATCGCCCCCTGCCTCTTCTTGGCCTTCAGCTGGATGGAGGGCATGATGGTGATGGCCAAACTCTGTCGGCGCACACGGTTGAGGATGATGTTGTTGACCACCCGTGTCAGAATGCACAGCACCATTTGCTCGCTTCGCACATGTGTCTCGCAGTAGGTCAGGTTCAGACCTTCTGCCAGCTGGAAAGCTCGCTCGGCGGTGACGCACCGTTCCTGTTCTACAGAGCTTATGTTGCCCACCACAATGGTGCTGATGTTCTCTGGGGATGCGTAGACTCCCAGGTCGTTGTACCTGCAGACGTGTGACAGCGCTCAGTCATTGTCATCAGTATTGTGGATGAATTCTCTAACATTATACAGCGCTCAGTCATTGTCATCGGTATTGTGGATGAATTCTCTAACATTATACAGCGCTCAGTCATTGTCATCGGTATTGTGGATGAATTCTCTAACATTATACAGCGCTCAGTCATTGTCATCGGTATTGTGGATGAATTCTCTAACATTATACAGCGCTCAGTCATTGTCATCGGTATTGTGGATGAATTCTCTAACATTATACAGCGCTCAGTCATTGTCATCGGTATTGTGGATGAATTCTCTAACATTATTCCCACTGATGTACGAAATATTGCTAAGCATTAAGTAATGTGACAGCGCTCAGTCATTGTCATCAGTGTTGTTGATGAATTCTCTAACATTATTCCCACTGATGTACGAAATATTACTAGGCATGAAGTAAAAGTGATTAATCTGAATTGCTGTCATCATCTGTTTCCATGCACCTTTGTCATTCACACTCTTTGTATGATAAAACTGTGACTCGACAGTACAGATAGTTAACACTAATCTAGCTTTGGGCAATAAAAATAGCAGCAGCACAGTCTAGACAGTCTGAACCAGTCTATGCCGATTTTGTCATTCCATGAATGTACAGGCTGTGAGCCATTGAAATAGAAGGGACTGTATATTCAGAAGCTCAAAGGTATAGTTATTTGACATCAGATTTTGTTTTAATGGGACAAAACAGTGCGTGTGTTTGCTAGCACTACAATGTTTTCTGCCTTTAGCATGGACCCATACTAGCGGTGTGCATGGGATGTTTCTGGGCTCATATCTCCGGTGTTTTAAGCATAGTTTCTCAGTCATCGGTACTGCAAATGATTCGAGATTTTGAGAGAAAGCGTCGGAGATTGTGCTAATGATATGTTTTCTTCTTGAGTTACTGAGTTCATATGAACAATCAGTTCTGACGTGCTTTTTGACTGGAATTTTGGTCAAAATCATTTCATGGCATGAGGGTGCCCAAGGACTTCTGAGCTGGTTAAGGTATGGGACTCGTAGGTTTATTATTTTACTAGTTAAGTGTATCGAAAGGTAGATTACATTACCTTCAGCACACATTCTGTTTTTTGACGTCGCAGAAAAATCTGCATCAATCAGGATTACGTCAGTTTCTCAGAAAAGTAAAAAAAAAAAAAAAAAAAAATGAAAAACGGTCACCATTCGTGTCGCTGAATATGTATGCAATACCCAAGTCAAGAAAGTAATTACAAGAAACAGCAAAACTTTGTGCACGAAATGCGATGAAGTTTGAAGGCCATTAATGCGAAAATGGGTACCCAACAGTAATTGAACAGACCAAGATGGTGAGCAACGTGCTTTGGTGCCTGAAGAATCTTCTGATCCTGACCAAGAGGAGACTCACCTGAACAGGCTGCCGGAGTGCAGTGACGTTATTGGGACTGTTTGGCAGTAAGTGACGTTATTGGGGCTGTTTGGCAGTAAGGTGTCGTGTGCAGTCTCTGAGTCTGTCGGCAGCTGATGCCTTCTGATTTGTGGACAGCAAGAACTTGTGTGGAGGTGACCAGGCAGGTTACATCATCCTAGTGAAGAACGGACCAAACATATCCCATCCGCTCCTTCGCTGTATCTTTTTCTTGTCTGCCTTTCGGCCAACTCTGGGGAAAGGCCCAGTGATGGTGAGGAAAGACCCACTAACCACAGGGAAAGTCCTGTTGACAACAGGAAAGACTGAACCTGGGATTCTCTTCAAAGGCACGTAAGACATGGCGAAAGCTTGGCTGTGTCTGGAGTTGTACTGTCTTCGCCTGTCAGCGGAACAGCACTAAAAGGCTTCGAGATGCACATGACAGTTGCTGGACGGTGGCGTTATTTAACGATGGGAATGTTCCTGTGGAGGTTCTGTCGTGTCCCATCCAGTGGCAACTGCACAATGGTATCTGCCTCAGTGCAGTTATGTCCCTTGACGTCTTCATGGAATGCCTTCTGCGTGCCTCGCCCCACGTGAGCACAACGTGGGCTTCAAAGAGTCGGGCAGGATTGCTTCCAGCTGGGTTGTTTAGCAGTTGAGGACAGTACTTCTCTGGGTCCCACCTGCATCTTCGGGTTTATCGTTTTCTTGTCTGCCTTTTGGCCGACTCTGGGGAAAGGCCCAGTGACGGTGAGGAAAGAGGCACCGACCACAGGGAAAGTCCTGTTGACAACGGGAAAGACTGCAACCTGGGATTCTCGTATGAGGGCACGCAAGGCCTCATGTGAAAGCTTGGTCATGCGTGGTGTTGACCTGTCTTCACTTGTCAGCGGAACAGCAACGAGTGAGGCTACCGGATGGATACTGCAGTTGCTTGACGGTGGCGTGGGTGGTTTTTTTTTTTTTTTTTTTTTTTTTTTGCCTGTGGGCTTTGCAGTCACGAAGTATGTGCTGATATGCCCATGGGAATTCGCCCGTAGAGGTTCTGTCGTGTGACATCCGGTGGCCACTGCACACTGGCATCTGCCAGAGAGCAGTTATGTCCCTTGACGTCTTCATGGACTGCACCCGACGACCTGCTTGTCAAAGTCAGACAAGCTGGACAATCCAGTCTGCAGTGTACAGTGTTGCGGTAAAAAAAGAAAGAAAAAAAAGCGAAACCAAAACGACGATGTCGGCAGTACCCGGTGGATACAAGGATCGTTGGGAAGTTTTCAGCGGTGTCTCAGTTAGGAGATAATCGAGGCAAGGCCCACAACTTACCAACATAACGTGACTGAGTGATGCTTCAGTGCTTCAGTTGGGAGATAATCGAAGCAAGGCCCACAACTTACCAACATAACATGATTGAGTGATTCTTCAGTGTTTTAGTTAGGAGATAATCGAGGCAAGGCCCACAACTTACCAACATAACATGATTGAGTGATTCTTCAGTGTTTTAGTTAGGAGATAATCGAGGCAAGGCCCACAACTTACCAACATAACATGATTGAGTGATTCTTCAGCGTTCACACTAAGCATCACGACCTACCAGGTGATGACATTGTTAAATGATTCTTCCTTGTTCACATGAAAGATCACGACTCACCAGTTGATGACATTGTTGAAGGATTCCTCATTGTTGACACTGAACATCAGTAAACAGCCGTGGGCACCCCGAAAATACGATGACGTCATGCTTCGAAAGCGTTCCTGGCCTGCAAGGGAAAAGATTGGTGTCCAGTGAATTCTGAATGTTTGAAGTCAGTAGTGTAACTTGTTATAGTTGTGGTGTACAGTTCGATATTCTGGTCTGATTGTGATTCTGCAGCTCTCTGTTGTCAAACATTAAACTTACACACGGAGCGTACAACACCCACAAGCAGAGGTGCACACATGCCGCACACAAGTCTTTCAACATGAAATGCTGAGAGGACTGGCCCGAGCCCTTGATGGAAGGAAGCAACACCATTTCACAATACCACTAGAGGCATCTGTTCAACGTCTTTCACATCGTCAGTAGGTCTTTCTATTGCCAGCCAGTCAATGTTGCCAGTTTCTACAGAAATGAAGCGCAGCACAGAGTACGGTCCTCCACGACATGGAATTCCCAAAGCATGGCTGTTTGTGTTCAGCGTCAATTACCTGTTGACTGACCTGACAAACCACGTCTCCTCCATTTCTGGTTCTGGACTCTCCTTGACACTTATTCTCTGTCACAGTGTACAACACGTCAACTTCTTTTATTGTAGTTGTTGTCGGTGGTGTTGGTGGTGGTGGTGGTGGTAGTGGTGTAATCTGGCAACTAGGCAGTGAAAATCGTATACGTACTTTCCAGGGTGGACGCTAGCTCTGCATTGTGCAACCTCTAGTTTACCATGTGGCTTTGTATTGACAGGCTGTAGTCCTTGAAAAACAACAGACGCTCGAAATATGGAAATAGATTTTCTTACATTACTCGTTTTGTCTTTTCACTTCACCCCCCCCCCTCTCTCTCTCTCTCTCTCTCTATGATATATATATATATATGTCGGCTACAGTGTGGTGCTGAGCTGACTGGCTGTTACAGGGACACAGTGGCGGGCTTCCCTGTCATAGCTCATTTGACAGCTTAGAGCTCGTCTGTAGGCCAGCACACAACGCAGGCTGACAGATCTGTAGCAAGGGATTGCATGTAGCCTACAGGGCTTACGGCAACCCAGCTTCCTACCTCACTGTCCAGAGACAATCCGGCTTCTGATACACCGTCAGCTGAACATGTGGATCACAGCATTAAGGGTGAGAAAAAGTAAGTTCCAGTCCTCTGGCCAAAATCCTAGGAACTGAACGATGTTCAAAATTGACCTGGTGATTGTATGATTGATACACTATTGATCTGGTGATTGTATGATTAATACACTATTGACCTGGTGATTGTATGATTGTTACACTATTGACCTGGTGATTGTATGATTGATACACTAGGTGATTGTATGATTGTGACACTATTGACCTGGTGATTGTATGATTGATACACTATTGACCTAGTGATTGTATGATTGTTACACTATTGACCTGGTGATTGTATGATTGTTACACTATTGACCTGGTGGTTGTATGATGAATACACTATTGACCTGGTGGTTGTATGATTGATACACTATTGACCTGGTGATTGTATTATTGATACACTATTGACCTGGTAATTGTATGATGAATACCCTATTGACCTGGTGATTGTATGATGGATACACTATTGACCTAGTGACTGCATGATTGATACACTATTGACCTGGTGATTGTATGATTGATACACTATTGACCTGGTGATTGTATGATGAATACACTATTGACCTGGTGATTGTATGATTGATACACTATTGACCTGGTGATTGCATGATTGATACACTATTGACCTGGTGACTGCATGATTGATACACTATTGACCTGGTGATTGCATGATTGATACACTATTGACCTGGTGATTGCATGATTGATACACTAATGACCTCAAACAGGTGTGTGGCTGTACAGCAGGGGGCAGGTTGGAGACCAGAGTCGGGTAGGGGGGTGGGGGTCGGGGTGGGGGGTGGGGTGAAGTGGGGGTGAAGGACGTCAAGATCATTGGATCAATTCGTCATGTCCACTGTTGCCCAGCCAACCTACCAAACCCATCTCACAGTGCAAAGCAGCAAGCCAAACCGATCAACAATGAAAAGTTCAGCTATGCAGGAATACAAAAGGTGACATCATGAAATGACAGTGTATCCCAATAACAGAACACAACCGTGTATTCACATTATGATAGTGGTGTGTGTGTGTGTGTGTGTGTGTGTGTGTGTGTGTGTGTGTGTGTGTGTGTGTGTGTGTGTGTGAGTGTGCGTGCGTGCGTGAGTGCGTGTGTGTGTGTGTGTGCACGCGTGCGTGCGTGCGTGCTTGCGTGCGTGCGTGCGTGCATACGTGCGTGCGTGCATGCATACGTGCGCGCACGCACGTGTATGTGTGTGTGTGTGTGTGTGTGTGTGTGTGTGTGTGTGTGTGTGTGTGTGTGTGTGTGTAACCAATTGCAGTTTTGGCCTTTGTTCCAGGTAAACAGGACCAAGACATGAAAAAGCTTGCCATCCTAGCAATGTTCTTGAACACTAAACCTAACAAGTCCCGTGTCTCCCCGACCACCCACTCCTGCACACCATACAGCCGGTTCCAGTCCCCCAAAGTCCATGGACTCACCACCCGTGTCCATGAGGCGGATGAGGATCTTCTTGTCGTTCTTGGAGCACTCCATCTCCACGTACTCGCTGGGTTTGTAGGCCACACAGCGGCACCAGCCCCTGTCGCTCAGCGACCCCAGCGTGCTCAGGAGGCTGGACTTACCCACCCCGTAGTCTCCCAGGATGATGATCTTGGCCGCCAGGTCGTAGGGTCCGGCCCACCACTGGTCTTCGTGAGGGGGTGGGGAGGGGTACAGGGAGGGGCGGGGGCTAGGAGTGGAGGCGGTGACGAGGTCCGGCACGGTCAGTCTCTGTGGGCAGGGAGGAGGGGCGTCGTCCTGGCACTGGTGGGTGGGGCTGATGAGCGGCGGGCTGTGGGCACGGTCCATGGCTGTCCTTCACCCCTCACACCACCTGCCGCATCTCCCAGCGCTCACAGCAACCAGGCTGCGCGGCCTGTCTAAACAACAAAACAGATAGCAGCCAGCGTCTGATTGTTCGAAGGCGTATTTTTTGTTACTCATCATACACATATCACCCTCAATCTCTCCCTATACAGACAGTCAATCTCTCCCTATACAGTCAAATTCTCCCTATACAGACAGTCAATCTCTCCCTATATAGACAATTTCTCCCTACACAGTCAATCTCTCCCTGTACAGACAGTCAATCTCTCCCTATACAGTCAAATTCTCCCTATACAGACAGTCAATCTCTCCCTATATAGACAATTTCTCCCTACACAGTCAATCTCTCCCTGTACAGTCAATCTCTCCCTATACAGACAGTCAATCTCTCCCTATACAGTCAAATTCTCCCTATACAGACAGTCAATCTCTCCCTGTACAGTCAATCTCTCCCTATACAGACAGTCAATCTCTCCCTATACAGTCAAATTCTCCCTATACAGACAGTCAATCTCTCCCTATATAGACAATTTCTCCCTACACAGTCAATCTCTCCCTGTACAGACAGTCAATCTCTCCCTATACAGACAGTCAATCTCTCCCTATACAGTCAAATTCTCCCGATACAGTCAAATCTCTCCCTACACAGTCAATCTCTCCCTGTACAGTCAATATCTCCCTATACAGACAGTCAATCTCTCCCTATAACAGATCATCCTCAATCTCTCCCTATACAGACAGTCAATCTCTCCCTATACAGTCAAATTCTCCCTATAACAGTCAATCTCTCCCTACACAGTCAATCTCTCCCTTACAGTCAATCTCTCCCTTACAGACAGTCAATCTCTCCCTTACAGACAGTCAATCTCTCCCTATACAGACAGTCAATCTCTCCCTATACAGTCAAATTCTCCCATACAACAGTCAATCTCTCCCTATACAGACGTCAATCTCTCCCTATACAGAGTCAATCTCTCCCTATACAGCATCCTCAGTCTCTACCTACAGACAGTCAATCTTCCCTTACAGACAGTCAATCTCTCCCTATACAGACAGTCAATCTCTCCCTTACAGACAGTCAATCTCTCCCTATACAGACAGTCAATCTCTCCCTTACAGACATCAATCTCTCCCTATACAGACAGTCAATCTCTCCCTATACAGACAGTCAATCTCTCCCTATACAGACAGTCAATCTCTCCCTATACAGTACAATTCTCCCGAACAGTCAATCTCTCCCTATACAGACAGTCAATCTCTCCCTATACAGACAGTCAATCTCTCCCTATACAGACAGTCAATCTCTCCCTATACAGACAGTCAATCTCTCCCTGATACAGACAGTCAATCTCTCCCTTACAGACAGTCAATCTCTCCCTGTACAGACAGTCAATCTCTCCCTATACAGACAGTCAATCTCTCCCTGTACAGACAGTCAATCTCTCCCTTACAGACAGTCAATCTCTCCCTTACAGACAGTCAATCTCTCCCTATACAGACAGTCAATCTCTCCCTATACAGACAGTCAATCTCTCCCTATACAGACAGTCAATCTCTCCCTATACAGACAGTCAATCTCTCCCTATACAGACAGTCAATCTCTCCCTATACAGACAGTCAATCTCTCCCTGTACAGACAGTCAATCTCTCCCTGTACAGACAGTCAATCTCTCCCTTACAGACAGTCAATCTCTCCCTGTACAGACAGTCAATCTCTCCCTGTACAGACAGTCAATCTCTCCCTTACAGACAGTCAATCTCTCCCTATACAGACAGTCAATCTCTCCCTGTACAGACAGTCAATCTCTCCCTATACAGACAGTCAATCTCTCCCTGTACAGACAGTCAATCTCTCCCTGTACAGACAGTCAATCTCTCCCTATACAGACAGTCAATCTCTCCCTATACAGACAGTCAATCTCTCCCTGTACAGACAGTCAATCTCTCCCTATACAGACAGTCAATCTCTCCCTGTACAGACAGTCAATCTCTCCCTGTACAGACAGTCAATCTCTCCCTGTACAGACAGTCAATCTCTCCCTGTACAGACAGTCAATATCTCCCTGTACAGACAGTCAATCTCTCCCTATACAGACAGTCAATCTCTCCCTTACAGACATCAATCCTCCTGTACAGACAGTCAATCTCTCCCTGTACAGACAGTCAATCTCTCCCTGTACAGACAGTCAATCTCTCCCTGTACAGACAGTCAATCTCTCCCTGTACAGACAGTCAATCTCTCCCTGTACAGACAGTCAATCTCTCCCTGTACAGACAGTCAATCTCTCCCTGTACAGACAGTCAATCTCTCCCTGTACAGACAGTCAATACTCTCCCTGTACAGACAGTCAATCTCTCCCTGATACAGACAGTTCAATCCTCTCCATGTACAGACAGTCAATCTCCTCCCCTCGAACTCACAGATGTAGAATATCCACGAGAGATCGATCGACATTACCGTTTGGTTGCTTGCTAATTTTCGGCCCTCAAACTTTCAATACTTCATTGTGATTCTCACTGGCTCCCTACCCCTACCTTTTTTTTCTTTTTCTTCCCCCCCCCCCCCCCCCCCCCCCCCCCCTTGGTTGTCAGTTTTTCGGCTCCGGCATAGGGCCTGTATGCCTGTTGACTGAATATCACTGTCCTCTACTCTTACCCCACTCCGCACACCTTTCTCCTCCTCCAACCCTTCCGTCTTCTCCCTCTGCACGTTTTTGTTCTGGCTATCTGGTGTTATGGAAGCGTTGTACACTGGTCGTTCTTCTTCAAGCAGTGGTTCACCTGGATCAGCCACGTCATTATAACACGTTATGTGATGACGTCACCTACCCAAAGCTCAGTTCACCAGGGCCATTCAGTTGTCAGTGGAAGCGTGCTTGATGCCCCGAGGTCCCCTCGTCCACTTCACGCTGACTTCTCCACAGCCCTTAGCCGTGTCCGATCCTGTTTCACGCTCCTCAGGACCATGGCCGTGACCCCCTCGCCTGGAGAGAGCCAGGCATTGACGTCACCCCTGACCCCAGTGACACGGGTTGGAGCTGACGTCACCTTGGACTCCGGGAGGAAGACAATTTCTGATAATCATCCGGTACTTGGGAGATAGGATTTTGAGTAAACGCGACAATCTAACATGAACACAAGTATTTATAACACCCCCACCTCTACCTTGCAGCATCCGACCCCATTCCCCCAACTATATACACACTTCTGCCCACCTTTAAACCATTAAAAAACACAAAGCTTAAATAAATGTTAGCGAACCGCGCGCGAGAGAGAGCTCTAATTTATGTGAATGAGAGTTCTTTTGCAAGTGTTTTGCGTAATCATAAATACATACATATGCACACACACACGCGCGCGCGCGCACGCACTGAGAGAGAGAGAAGAGAGAGGAGAGAGAGAGAGAGAGGGAGAGAGAGGAGAGAGAGAGAGAGAGAGAGAGATTCGCTTTATATGTAACTCGGATGGAACAAAAACAACACACACACACACACACACACACACACACACACACACACACACACACACACACACACACCACACCGGCGCGCGCGCGCAAAACCCCTCAAATTATGTTCCTGTTCGCCTCACGATCAAAAATGGCCGCCAGATGGAAACGAGGGGATCATGGGAGAGGAAGTAGGGGGGGGGGGGGGGGGGGGGGGGGGGGGACAGGAGAAGCTAAGTGGTTCCTTGTTCTTCGTTGACACTGTCCGGAATGTTATTTGTTTTCGCCTGACTTAGACCCAAGAGGTCGAAATGCATGGTGTCTAGTCCTGTTCTCTGATTGTCTGAGACATATACATATTTAATTATTGACGGAAAGCAAAGTCATTCAACAAATTGGAGAAAGACACCGGAGTGCACTCATCATTAGATAAAACGTTAATGTCAGACTTGCGAAATAAGTTCCTTGCTCTTGGCCAGTAGATTACTAAATGACCAACACCTAGTGTTTTCCTCACAAACATGTAATATATATATATATATATATTTTTTTTTTAAATCAAAACTCAGTTTTTCTATAAAATTAGTAGTAAAAAACTCTAGTGAACTACTTGCAGATCCGGTGTTTTTATAATCGTAAAATACAGATAGGCAAGAAACATATTGTTGGTAAAACATGGATTAGTAAAGGAATACACAATATTGCAGATTTTCTGCTTCAAAATGGAAATTTTTATTCCATATGAAGATTTCAAAGAGAAATATAATGTCCATATAGATTTTATTACCTTTTCTGGGTGTAAGAAAGCAATAACTGAACATATACAAAATATTAAAATAGCGGTTCATAACAATATATGTATGGAAATGTCTATTTGTTTTAAAAAGCTAACATCTGTATTTAAAGGGTCAAAATCATACTATGATAAACTTACTGATGATAACACACGGCCAAAATGCTGTGAAAGATGGGACCAAAAACTGAATGTTGAAAATGACTGGGATACATGTTTTCTTATATCTTCACAAGATATCTGATGTAAAAATGAAGTGGTTTGAGCTTAGAGTAGTACACAGGTGTCTTGGGACAAATGTTATTCTTAAAAACATTGGTGTACTGAACAGTGAATTATGTAGTTTTTGTCACGCCACAAAGGGACAGTATCAGTCATATGTTCTGGCACTGTGGAGTTGTTAAAGATTTTTGGAATGCTTTGATGTATGCCATGAATGAAATATGTCACAATGTGTCAAATTTACGAATTACAGAACCACGTGGTTATTCTTGGTTCCGATAAAGATATAAACATTGATCAGATCTTTTTATTTCATTTTGATATCTGCTAAAGAATACTCAAGGAGGAACAAAAGTGAACTTCATAAGGCTTAATTTCCCTACAAATATCAGGTGTCCCTGTGGCTCAGTTGGTTAAAGCGCGAGTCATTAAGTGGAAAATGAGCATGTCCAGAGGGTCATGGGTTCGAATCCCAGCCATGGCTCGTCCCAAGATGGGAAAAAAAGGGCAGCAGAGGGACATCCGGAGTCATGAACCGGGTGTGGCCCAACCCCCCTAGAGTGTCAGGAGATAAGGGCCGAAACACTTGCTTGAAGGGGGCTTCTCTTCTGAGGACTCTCTGCTGCCACGCTCTCCACGAGTTTCTTTCTACCCCTAACTTGTACCACTGTAAATCAAATGGAAATTTGCCCACTGTACGAGTTTTTACTAATAAGTTAAAATACAGATACAATATTGAGAGTACATAGGCGCAAAAATATGGTATATAATGATTTTGTTGCCAAGTGGACTCCTTATAAAGCTTTTTTTTTTGTTGATTTTAGGGGAAAAAAAAAACAAACAACAAAAAAACACTGAATTCATAGGTATTTGAAAAAATTAATTAATTAAAAAAAGAAGAAGAAAACATTGGTGGTTTTTTTCGTGTGACATGTTTCAGGCCCAAAGTAGACATCTATAAGCCATTTGGTTCCTCTAATCATAGTATAGTCCCACCTTCATTTAGTCTCCATATAACTATTTAATTGAATGGTCAATTTAATTGTTTACCATTTGCATAGTAAGTCAACTGTTTTTCATTTATATATGTATGTATGTGTATATGTATATCTTTTCTTCTGTTTTCACTTATATTAATGTAACTTATAAAGAAATACTATGTATGTGTATTTTTGTGTCCTACAGATGTGTGTCATGAATTGAAGTCTCTGCGCACTGTCTTCTTTTGACGCATCTGTAATTTCTCAAATTATTTGATTAAAATTTGATTTATTAAAAAAAAAAAAAAAAAAAACATGTAAAAAAAAAAAACTCAGTTGCAAGAGAATTTAAACACTTTGGTCTGATGCATTGTTGACTCTGTAAAGTATGCTGCTGGACCTGCAAGAATGTGAAGGGGAGGGGGAACCTGTGATCCTTCAGGCCGCCCTTCCTGCCGCCTGATGGACCTTCTCTCTCAGACATGCCGCCCTTCCTGCCGCCTGATGGACCTTCTCTCTCAGACATGCCGCCTTCCTGCCGCCTGATGGACCTTGTCTCTCAGACATTCCACCACGGGAGGGCACCCGACAAATTGTAACTTCAATGCCTTTAAGGGATAAAAGATGCATTAAATGATGCATTTCTGTAGTTAT
>CM065739.1:48167760-48192760 GCA_033310375.1 Conus canariensis
GGCAGCTGGCGGGGCTGAATATGAAACCTGCTCAGCCTTCATTAGTTTTCTTCGCTATTTTTATGTTAAGCATGTTCTTGCTTGGTCAGTCGGTGGGAGAATGCATCTCTTCGGAGATCCAAAGATAGGTTATGCACATCCTGCCAGCTCTGATGTGACTGACAGTGACTGACAATGACAGAATTGATGTAACAGACAATGACTGGGTTTGAAACAGGTGAGCCGCTTGATGCCCTTTGACCTCCCTCGACCTCCTGATGGATCGTGGAGAAAGGGGCTGACAGATTTACTCTGTGCTCACTGATTTTTGTGCCACTTACTTCCCTAACATTTTCTTCTTATATCCGGTTCTGGTCTCACCTGGTAGGTTTGGGAGGTCGTTGAATACTGCTGCTGTACCAGACGACAGTAGGTGGCGTATCTTTATATCATGCCAAGCGAAGGCCTGTAACATCGGCAATGGTCCGCTGATGACTCCACTACATCAGGCAGCAAGAACAATCTCCAGCGAGGCGATACAACCCACTCTGTGTTATGGTCAGAGACGACAGGCGACACAACCCACTCTGTCTTGTGGTCAGAGAGGACAGAGGATACAAACCACTCTGTGTTGTGGTCAGAGAGGACAGAGGAACAAACCACTCTGTGTTGTGGTCAAAGAGGACATGGGACACAAACCACTCTGTGTTGTGGTCAGAGAGAACAGAGGATACAACCCACTCTGTCTTGTGGTCAGAGAGGACAGAGGACACAAACCACTCTGTGTTGTGGTCAGAGAGGACAGAGGACACAAACCACTCTGTGTTGTGGTCAGAGAGAACACAGGATACAACCCACTCTGTGTTGTGGTCAGAGAGGACAGAGGATACAAACCACTCTGTGTTGTGGTCAGAGAGGACAGAGGACACAAACCACTCTGTGTTGTGGTCAGAGAGGACAGAGGATACAAACCACTCTGTGTTGTGGTCAGAGAGGACAGAGGATACAAACCACTCTGTGTTGTGGTCAGAGAGGACAGAGGACACAAACCACTCTGTGTTGTGGTCAGAGAGGACAGAGGATACAAACCACTCTGTGTTGTGGTCAGAGAGGACAGAGGACACAAACCACTCTGTGTTGTGGTCAGAGAGGACAGGCGACACAAACCACTCTGTGTTGTGGTCAGAGAGGACAGAGGATACAACCCACTCTGTGTTGTGGTCAGAGAGGACAGAGGACACAAACCACTCTGTGTCGTGGTCAGAGAGGACAGAGGACACAAACCACTCTGTGTTGTGGTCAGAGAGGACAGAGGACACAAACCACTCTGTGTCGTGGTCAGAGAGGACAGAGGACACAAACCAAACCGTTTTCAGGCCAGACACCGGACAGGTGACTCGAAGGTCCCTGTAAAGTCCAGGTGAAGAGCTATATATTTACATTTTAACACTCCCTTTTGACAAGTTTTTGCCCCCCCCCCCCCCCCCACCGCTTCTTTAAAAAAAAAAAAAAAGCTTTCAGATCATTGTTTTATTGACGTAAGAATTGATAGCCAGCACTGGTTTTCCCGTGCTACTTGTTCGGCATTTTGATAAAGTCTGACCGACACAGGCTATGTCTTTGTCTTACTTCATTGAGCTGAATAATAATAATAATAATAATGAATATTTCTATAGCGCAAATCCTAGATTAGCTCTAAGTGCTTTACAATACAAGGACTAACGAAAACACGCAAAGATACTAACGAAGCCAAGGACGCAGATGGACTCTAAATCTTGTGGCGAAGATAGATGTAGGCGAACATCGGGTTTTGAGGTCACAGAAATGAATCGCTTGACTGGTGGCCGTTAAAGGCGTCCTTCTGCCGACTTCAACACCGGTGTCTGTCCGGTGGTGCATCTTCACACAGATCCCCTGAACACACAGGTCTGGTGCTTAGGCAATGTTGAATTTCAATAGTTGGCATCACATATGTCATTCTGTAACCATTGTGGTTCTTTAACAGGTAGTCATAACCGCGTCGTTCTTTGATATTACGTGTCCATTGTGGATATTACGTGTCCATTGTGGCCAGACCTGAAGGAAATGTACATGTTTAAACTTTCATTTTATTGTGTCAGTATTTGTTTTGTTTTTCCACCATTCGGGGTTTTTTTTGGACCCTTTATCAGCAGGATATGACTGGGACACAATACCGACCCCCCCCCCAACCCCCCTCCCTTCCGTCATCACCCCTCTCCAGCTCCCATCTCTTCGTCACTATACCTCTCTGTATTTCTCTCTCTCTCTAACACACACACACACACACGCACGCGCACGCACGCACGCACGCACGCACGCACGCACGCACGCACGCACACACACACACACACACACACACACACACAAACACACACACACACCCACACGCACGCACGCAGCGCGTGCGCCGGTATACAACACACATACGTGCAAAGGCTCAACTTCAAGACGTTGGGTCTGCATCTTTATTGGCTTCCACACTTCTGATTATGAAAAGTATGCTCAAGAAATACATTAGTCAGGTAAAAAAAAACCTCGTGTTAAAAAGAAAATCGTCTTTTTAGATGAGCAAAAACAAAGATATACATGCATAAATGTTGAAGTCACACACTCCTGTAAGAAGATCTTTAAGGCTTTGTTTTTGTATTATTCAAAGATCTATGTTGTCACGATCGAATTCTTGATCAATTTTCAACTGTCAACAGTGATTGTCACGCAGCAAAGGGCAATCATTATAACAAAACTTTTTTTTCTCAATGAAAAACGTCGGTTTCCTTTCCTATCAACACTTTAAAGCTTGCCCTTGAACTAAAGTTCGAATACAAACGTTTGTATAATTTCAGCATCCAGCAACACGTTTCCTATTTTCAAAGAAATACTGGTTCTATAAATACATGATTTGTGGCACACAGAGTTGATGGCACTGGTTAACACACACAAAGTACCAGATCACACTGATGATAGCACTGCCAGGATCAGCTGGCATTGCTTTGATAACAAAAAGTAATCACACACACACACACACACACACACACACACACACACACACACACACACAGAGAGAGAGAGAGAGAGAGAGAGAGAGAGAGAGAGAGAGAGAGAGAGAGAGATGTATCTATCTATCTGTCTGACTGTCTATTTATCTTTCTATATGAAGTATATGTAAGCAATGAGCTGGGCTGAAAACCCTTGAGAAGAAGTGAGAGGACTGACAGAAATGGTGCGAGTTGTGATGGAAAGGTTTAAATAATCGTTTTTTGGAAAATGGGTAACATTTTTAATACTTCTGGTAAGTTTGTGATGGTTTTCTTTTCTTTTCTATTAGTCCTCAAGTCAGCTGCTATTGAAGCTCATTCAGAAAACATGCGTGCAGTGGGTATATGCGCGTCCATTTATTGTTATTATCATTGAAATCGGTATTCGTAACATACAATTCCTGTATTTCGTATTTTCTAAACAATAAATAAGTACATGAAAAGAAAGGTAGATGAGTAAATTAATACAAAAAAGTCAAATTAAACCAAGAAGAAGGAAAGTGCCAATGGAATTCGCTCTAAAACCACGTTCTAAGAATGATTAATAACCGTTGGGTTAAAACTTCCTTTAATTAAAAAAAGAACTCAGATGAAACATCATGCTGACAGCTAAAAGTTCCTAACTCAATTCTTGGCTCGCAGGTGGAAGGGTTATGTTGGGCAGCATTAGCAAGGCAAACTTGGTGTCAAGAAGAACGTGAGGAGATGTGCATGAAGACATTGCCAGCAACGTTGTTCCTCCACACAGCAGAGATCCTTCAGCTCACCAGTCAGTCAAGAACAGCGGGGAAACTCGGGGCAGCGTGTCGTTCAGTGCAGGGATGTCAAGGCCAGGAGTGAGGCGGCAGACAGAGTGAGCAAGGCGCTGGCCTCCACGCCCACAGCAGCAGAGGTCTTAAAGGAGGACTTGACGGTGCGAGAGTTCAGTGGCTGGACAGGCCGGTAGTTGTTGACCAGAAGTTCGCTGTCGCTATCCTGCAGGGTGCGGAAGGCACTCAACTGCACAGCAAACGGCCAGTTCATTGCACACAGAAACTGATGTGGGTTTCGTCATCGTCCTGTTGATCGAAATCTTTATCTTTACTGCGAGTGTCAAACTGGAAGCAGATGTTCAAAGCATAAGTCTCAAGGACACCCCTTGTGGCACCCACAACCCATGCAAACTTCTGAGCAAACGAACTGGGAAATCAGAATGGTGTGAGTGTGAAGGCCTCTGACCCATTGCAACAGACGACAGTGAGTATGAAAAAAAAAGAGAAGAAAACAAATGCAAGAAGGGTCTTCGTTTCAAACCGTAATTGGCAAATGAATATTTATTTCTTGCCATCAACGCAACTTTGCCTCTAGTTGAAAGCTTTATGACCGAATATTAGTTAGCTGTGGTCTGATTAATACTTCTCATTAATAGGATGAATTTGAACACAGAGGACCGGCAGTAGAATTTAGTGGAATCAAATCAGTTCTTAGGGATTCATAATTCATACACGTGAACACCAAGCAGACCTGACTAATAGTAACACTTTCTCAAAATGGACGAGGATGTGGCCGCTCATACAGCCTTCTGTTCAAGTAACGAACTTTGACGCTAAATCCAATCATGGCTCTAGTTAAGAGAGACAGGCATTATGAGTTTAACATAAAGAGAGGACTGTTGACTGGAGTACAGACCATTTCTAGGTGGTCATTGAGAGCAGTGGGCCAGTCTGGCACCAAGTAACTCGATCTGTATGAAGAAATACATGTTCGAACGGTCTCAAGTAGGCCTACGTCTGGAAATATCCTGTATGTACACAGAGTCCCCTTTGCCTCCTCGTGGATCATGGTCGGATCTTTGATTAATTATGAGATTTGTTGCCTCCCTGCCTCTAGCTGATTTTAATGGTGTCCTCTGTTTGCTTCCTGTGTACTGAATATGTTAATGTATTCTATTTCTATCTGCTGTGTACTGAATGTGTTAACTTATTCTATTTGTCTGCCTGTGTGCTGAATATGTTAATGTATTCTATTTCTGTCTGCCTGTGTACTGAATATGTTAATGTATTCTATTTCTGTCTGCCTGTGTACTGAATGGTTTAGGTGGATTCCCTGTCTGCCTGCCTCTGGTGGCCATGATGGCGTCATTCACTGTCCACAGTGTGTTGGGCATTGTCATTGTTTTCACTGTCTACCTGCCTGTCTTTGGAGACCTCCATAACGTCTTCTGTCTGCCGTGCTGTTTTGGAGATCTTGATAGTATCCCCTGTCTACGTTTTCTTTTTAAAGTCATGATAGCATCTCTTGTTTACCTACCTGTGTTTGGGAGATCTCGATAGTTTCCCTTGTTTACCTATCTGTAATGGGAGATCTTGATAGTTTCCCTTGTTTACCTACCTGTACATAGGAGATCTTGATAGTTTCCTTGTTTACCTACCTGTATATGGGAGATCTTGATAATTTCCCTTGTTTACCTACCTGTATATGGGAGATCTTGATAGTTTCCCTTGTTTACCTACCTGTATATGGGAGATCTTGATAATTTCCCTTGTTTACCTACCTGTATATGATAGATCTTGATAATTTCCCTTGTTTACCTATCTATATATTGGAGATCTTGATAGTTTCCCTTGTTTACCTACCTGTATATTGGAGACCTTGATAGTTTCCCTTGTGTACCTGTCTGTATATGGAGATCTTGATAGTTTCCCTTGTTTACCTACCTGTATATGGGAGATCTTGATAGTTTCCCTTGTTTACCTACCTCTATATGAGATATCTTGATAGTTTCCCTTGTGTACCTGTCTGTATATGGGAGATCTTGATAGTTTCCCTTGTGTACCTGTCTGTATATGGGAGATCTTGATAGTTTCCCTTGTTTACCTACCTCTATATGAGATATCTTGATAGTTTCCCTTGTGTACCTGTCTGTATATGGGAGATCTTGATAGTTTCCCTTGTTTACCTATCTATATATTGGAGATCTTGATAGTTTCCCTTGTTTACCTATCTATATATTGGAGATCTTGATAGTTTCCCTTGTTTACCTACCTCTATATGAGATATCTTGATAGTTTCCCTTGTGTACCTGTCTGTATATGGGAGATCTTGATAGTTTCCCTTGTTTACCTACCTGTACATGGGAGATCTTGATAGTTTCCCTTGTTTACCTACCTGTACATGCAAGATCTTGATAATTTCCCTTGTTTACCTACCTGTACATGGGAGATCTTGATAGTTTCCCTTGTTTACCTACCTGTACATGCAAGATCTTGATAATTTCCCTTGTTTACCTACCTGTACATGCAAGATCTTGATAATTTCCCTTGTTTACCTACCTGTATATGAAATATCTTGATAGTTTTCCTTGTTTACCTACCTGTATATGAGATATCTTGATAGTTTTCCTTGTTTACCTATCTGTAATGGGAGACCTTGATAATTTCCCTTGTTTACCTGTCTGTGTTGGGGAATTTAGATTGTGTCCCCTGTCTACGTATTTTTTTTTATAGCTCTTGATAGTGTCCTGTGTCTGCTGACCTGTGTCATGGAGATCTTGATAGTGCCCTCTCTCTGCCTACCTGTGTCTTGGTGATCTAGACGGGTGCCTCTCTCTGCCTGCCTGTGTCTTGATGATCTACACTGGTGCCTCTGTCTGTCTGCCTGTGTCTTGGTGATCTACACTGGTGTCTCTCTCTGCCTGTGTCTTGGTGATCTACACTGGTGCCTCTCTCTGTCTGCCTGTGTCTTGATGATCTACACTGGTGTCTCTCTCTGCCTGCCTGTGTCTTGATGATCTACACTGGTGTCTCTCTCTCTCTCTGCCTGCCTGTGTCTTGATTATCTACACTGGTGCCTTTCACTGCCTGTGTCTTGGTGATCTACACTGGTGCCTCTCTCTGTCTGCCTGTGTCTTGATGATCTACACTGGTGCCTCTCTCTCTGTCTGCCTGTGTTCTGGTGATCTAGACTGGTGCTTCTCTCCTGTCTGCCTGTGTCTTGGTGATCTAGACTGGTGCTTCTCTTTGTCTGCCTGTGTCTTGGTGATCTTGACTGGTGCCTCTCTTGTCTGCCTATGTCTTGGTGATCTAGACTTGTGCTTCTCGCTGCCTATGTCTTGGTGATCTAGGCTGGTGCTTCTCTCTGTCTGCCTGTGTTTTGGTGTTGATAGTGCCCTCTCTCTGCTTACCTGTGTTTGGGAGGTGTTGATAGTGCCCCTCTCTGCGTACATGTGTTTTGTGAGGTGTTGATAGTGCCCTTTCTCTGCCTATCAGTGTTTGGGAGGTGTCGATAGTGCCCTCTCTCTGTTACCCATGTTTGTGAGGTGTTGATAGTGCCCTCCCTCTGTTGCTTGTGTATGGGAGGGTGCTGATAGTACCCTCTCTCTGTTACCTATATTTGGGAGGTGCTGATAGTACCCTGTCTCTGTTACCTATGTTTGGGATGTGCTGATAGTGCCCTCTCTCTGTTACCTATGTTTGGGAGGTGCTGATAGTGCCCTGTCTCTGTTACCTATGTTTGGGATGTGCTGATAGTGCCCTCTCTCTGTTACCTATGTTTGGGAGGTGCTGATAGTGCCCTCTCTCTGCCTATGTTTGGGAGGTGCTGATAGAGCTCTCTCTCTCTGCCTATCTATATTTGGAAGGTGCTGATAGTGCCCTCTCTCTGTTACCTATGTTTGGGAGGTGTTGATGGTGCCCTCTCTCTGTTACCTATGTTTGGGAGGTGCTGACAGTGCCCTCTCTCTGTTACCTATGTTTGGGAGGTGCTGATAGTGCCCTATCTCTGTTACCTATGTTTGGGATGTGCTGATAGTGCTCTCTTTCTGTTACCTATGTTTGGGAGGTGCTGATAGTACCCTCTCTCTGCCTATCTATGTTTGGGAGGTGCTGATAGTGCCCTCTCTCTGCTACCTATGTTTGGGGGGTGCTGATAGTGCTCTCTCTCTCTCTGCCTATCTATGTTTGGAAGGTGCTGATAGTGCCCTCTCTCTTTTACTTTACCTATGTTTGGGAGGTGCTGATAGTGCTCTCTCTCTGTGTTACCATTGTTTGGGATGTGCTGATAGTGCCCTCTCTCTAACTACCTATGTTTGGGAGGTGTTGATAGTGCCCTCTCTCTGATTATCTATGTTTGGGAGGTGCTGATAGTGCCTTCTCTCTGTTACCTACGTTTGGGATGTGCTGATAGTGCCCTCTCTCTGTTACCTATGTTTGGGATGTGCTGATAGTGCCCTCTCTCTGTTACCTATGTTTGGGATGTGCTGATAGTGCCCTCTCTCTGCCTATCTATGTTTGGGAGGTGTTGATAGCGCCCTCTCTCTGCTACATGTGTTTGGGGGGTGCTGATAGTGCCCTCTTTCTGCCTATCTATGTTTGGGAGGTGCTGATAGTGCCCTCTCTCTGCTACCTATGTTTGGGAGGTGTAAATAGTGCCCTCTCTCTGTTACCTATGTTTGGGAGGTGCTGATAGTGCCTTCTCTCTGTCACCTATGTTTGGGGGTGCTGATAGTGCCCTCTCTCTGTTACCTATGTTTGGGAGGTGCTGATAGTGCCCTCTCTCTGTTACCTATGTTTGGGAGGTGCTGATAGTGCCCTCTCTCTGTTACCTATGTTTGGGAGGTGCTGATAGTGCCCTCTCTCTGCCTATCAATGTTTGGGAGGTGTTGATAGCGCCCTCTCTCTGCTACATGTGTTTGGGGGTGCTGATAGTGCCCTCTTTCTGCCTATCTATGTTTGGGAGGTGCTGATAGTGCCCTCTCTCTGTTACATGTGTTTGGGAGGTGCTGATAGTGCCCTCTCTCTGCTACATGTGTTTGGGGGGTGCTGATAATGCCCTCTCTCTGCTACATGTGTTTGGGGGGTGCTGATAGTGCCCTCTCTCTGTTACCTATGTTTGGGAGGTGCTGATAGTGCCCTCTCTCTGTTACCTATGTTTGGGAGGTGCTGATAGTGCCCTCTCTCTGCTACATGTGTTTGGGGGGTGCTGATAGTGCCCTCTCTCTGTTACCTATGTTTGGGAGGTGCTGATAGTGCCCTCTCTCTGCTACATGTGTTTGGGAAGTGTTGATAGTGCCCTCTCTCTGCTACATGTGTTTGGGAGGTGCTGATAGTGCTCTCTCTCTGCTATATGTGTTTGGGAGGTGTTGATAGTGCCCTCTCTCTGCTACATGTGTTTGGGAGGTGCTGATAGTGCCCTCTCTCTGCTACATGTGTTTGGGAGGTGTTGATAGTGCCCTCTCTCTGCTACATGTGTTTGGGAGGTGCTGATAGTGCCCTCTCTCTGCTGCATGTGTTTGGGAGGTGCTGATAGTGCCCTCTTTTCGTTTACCTGTGTTTTTGAGATCTTGTTAGGGTCCTTGAAGACAGTCCACGTGACCACCTCGTCGCAGGTGGGCGTTGTCAGTCCTCCAGAATACCTGTAGTAGTCTGCTGTGTCGGACATGAGCTTCTCCAGAGCTACAGGGGTGATGCTTGTGCTCTGGTCTGCCACGTCACAACAGAGAGCTGGATTACAATGCCCGCGTTCAAACAGGAACATTGAGGACAATGCTTGATTTACTGATACAATACCCGCTTTCAAACAGGAACATTGAGGACAATGCTTGATTTACTGATACAATACCCACTTTCAAACAGGAACATTGAGGACAATGCTTGATTTACTGATACAATGCCCGCTTTCAAACAGGATCATTGAGGACAATGCTTGATTTACTGATATTTTCTGTGATATTTCCTGTCCTCATCTTGGCTTCTTCAGTCTTACCTATGAAGAAAAAAAAAAAGAAAAGGTTAAGTTTGCCGTAACCCATTGGCCGCATGGACAGAGTACGGTCAGAAGTTCACGGAGTATAGGGCGTTCACCGAGAATAGGGCGTTCACCGAGAATAGGGCGTTCACCGAGTATAGGGCGTTCACCGAGAATAGGGCGTTCACCGAGAATAGGGCGTTCACCGAGTATAGGGCGTTCACCGAGAATAGGGCGTTCACCGAGTATAGGGCGTTCACCGAGAATAGGGCGTTCACCGAGAATAGGGCGTTCACCGAGAATAGGGCGTTCACCGAGAATAGGGCGTTCACCGAGTATAGGGCGTTCACCGAGTATAGGGCGTTCACCGAGTATAGGGCGTTCACCGAGTATAGGGCGTTCACCGAGAATAGGGCACGGCATGACGGGAGGCGAGCCCATCCTTCTCCTTCCGTCGTCTTTGACCTTCCCTGAACTGAACCAGGAACCCCTGTACTGCTGGGTGGACACAGAGGGCTTTCAAGCCCTGTACTGCTGGGTGGACACAGAGGGCTTTCAAGCCCTGTACTGCCGGGTGGACACAGAGGGCTTTCAAGCCCTGTACTGCTGGGTGGACACAGAGGGCTTTCAAGCCCTGTACTGCTGGGTGGACACAGAGGGCTTTCAAGCCAAAACAATCCGACCCCACGCGTGGTTTGAACTTACGACCGTCAACAGGCAAACGCTCTAAGCACTTGACCACGGACCCCTCTTACCAGCGTGTATCAAGCTCTCGATGCTTGGATCGCTTGTAACACCATGTCTGTTCACAGCTGTGGACACTTCGGACCCCTTAAAATGGCCGATAGAAGATTCTAGGGTCAGAGGCAGAAATACTGTTCACATCTGTGCTTGTTCCTGTCAGAGGGCTGCTTTATGGATAACGAACTATGATCTAGAAGTGTCAGACACTACTACATAGAGAGCATATGGTCCTGCATCTCCATGATGACACACACCGTACAGAGGACGATGTGTCACATACAGGGAATAAGTTGTAACGTACAGATAATGGAAGTTGTTGTACACAGAATATCACATGGGAGAAAAAGATCATGAAACCTAATATACAGTGAGTAAAATGTGTTTTTCATTATCGCAGTGTGTAGATTAAGGTAAATGGGGTTTACATTAATCTAACTTACTGATGACAAAATGTGGCACATACATGATAAAAGACAAATATGGAGATTTTATAATGTGGCACACACATAGTGAAATGGAAATAAACATATAACATTATGTCACACACAGACAAACACACACACACACACACACACACACACACACACACACGGCGCGCACACGCACGCACGCACGTCATGGAATGTGAATATACAGTAGACATAATGTGACAAATATATCTGGAATGTGTATATAAAAGTAACGAAATTTGACTCACAGATCATGAAATGTGATACAAAGATAATGTAATGTGACACACTCACATCATAAAATGTTGATAAAATGAAGACAAAAAATGATGCACATATCATGAAATGCAAATATAGAAATGACGAAATGTGACATACCTATCATAGAAATGACGAAATGTGACATACCTATCACAGAATGTGCCACATCCATGAAATGTGGCTCAAAGATCATGTAGTAGAAAGAAACTCGTGGAGAGCGTGGCAGCAGAGAGTCCTCAGAAGAGAAGCCCCCTTCAAGCAAGTGTTTCGGCCCTTATCTCCTGACACTCTAGGGGGGTTGGGCCACACCCGGTTCATGACTCCGGATGTCCCTCTGCTGCCCCTTTTTTTCCCATCTTGGGACGAGCCATGGCTGGGATTCGAACCCATGACCCTCTGGACATGCTCATTTTCCACTTTAATGACTCGCGCTTTAACCACTGAGCCACAGGGACACCTGATATTTGTAGGGAAATTAAGCCTTATGAAGTTCACTTTTGTTCCTCCTTGACCAGATCCAGCTTGAACACCTCTCTGCCGCTTCTGCCATTGCTTTCAGGGCTCTGGTTTTTTCCTTCCCTGCAACTGAGAGCTGTTTCATGAGGCTGTATGCAGACGTTCCTACAAACCCCCTAGCTCCAATTTCTGCAGTGAGGACTTTGACCTGATAGCCTTCTCTCCTCAGGCTGTTTGCCAGATCAGCATACTTTTCAGTCTTGTAGATTTGAGCTGCCTCCATTCTGTTCTCATATGGCACCGTGAGCTCGATCATGATCAGCTGCTTGGTTGACTTAGAGTGGACTACTATGTCTGGTCTCATGCCACTCTTGCTGATGATCTCTGGGTGACTCTTCCATTCTGGGAGGTCTGCAGTGCACTCCCAGTCATCTGCCCCGTCCAGCAGACTCTGCCTGCATGTTTCGAGTGGCACTGTTGTTCTTGGCCATGATTTGCTGCCTCCTGCCGTGAAGAATGTTGCGGGTGCTTTTGGAGTCCTGATTTTCCCTTTTGTGGTGTTGGTACTAGCCCAGACTACTTGTACAATTTCTTTGAGCACTTGGTTGTGCCTCCATGTGTACCTTCCTTGAGCCAGGGCTACTTTACATGAGCTTAGGACATGCTCCACTGTTTGTTTTTCATGGCAGAGGGGGCATGCAGGATCGTCTGTTTTCCCCCACTTCACCAGGTTTGCATTTGAGGGCAGAAGGTCATATGCAGATCTGAGAATGAAGCTGATCCTGAGAGGGGCCATGTGCCAAATGTCATTCCAAGTGAGACTTCTTTGGAGTGCATTCTCCCACGTTGTCCATTGCCCTTGCTGGCTCTGCTGGACTGCTTTTTGGAGTCTTTTTTGGTCTTCTTCTTTTCTCATCTCCTGAATCATCATGTCTCTTTTGGCTTTTCCTTTGGCCTTTGACCACCATTCAGTTTTGGTCACCCCCAGTCCCTGTCTGTTGGTCTGTGTGTGTCCTGTTATTTCTCTGATCTTGAGACTTTCTTTTGCAGAATCCATCGCCTCTTGAACTTTCCATTTTCTGCCTGTCTTCAGCTGGGGCTTAATTGCTTCTATCACCTTGTCTCCTGAGTCCTCCAGCATGCTTTGAAGTCTGATCTTCCCTGCTTTGTATTCCTCCAGGATGGATTTCAGGGGTAGTTTCAGCTTTGCTTGGCGACAGTACAGCGCTATGTCAGTCAGACAGGGTGGGACACCAAGCCATTTCCTTGTGAACTTGTTGATTTTGGCTTCCATTGCCTCCACTATGCTGGTGCAGATGTCGTATATCATCAGAGGCCATAGCAGCTTTGGTATCAGCATGAACTGCAGACACCAGACCTTGTATTTGCCAGGGAGCCCACACTGGTCAATGGTCTCCAAGCCTTCCTCCGCCATCTGCTTGGTTTCTTTTGCTCTTTGTGTGTCTTTCAGCGTATCATCATACCATCTTCCAAGGCTCTTGACTGGTTCTTCTGTGACTGTTGGAATGGCCTGGTTGGCAACACTGAAGACCACAGATCCGGCCACTTTTCCTTTCCTCAGTGAGAGACTCCGTGATTTCTTTGGCTTGAACTTCATTCTGGATGAGGCAACTATGTCGTCCAGCCTCTCCAGCACATGACGTGTCTCGTCTTCTCTGGATGAAATCACTGTAGTGTCATCCATGAAGGCCTTGAGAGGAGGCATCTTGTATCCATCGCCAAGGTCTGTTTGTCTCGCGTTGTTTGTTGCTGCTTTCAAGATGAGTTCCATTGCCAGCACGAACAGTATTGGGGAAATTGCACAGCCCATTGCAATACCCACTTCCAAGTTGATCCAGTCTGTTGTGTACTCCTTGGTAGAGAACCGCATTGAGAAGCCATTGAAGTACTTCTTGAGCATGTCGCGGATGTTCTTTGGCACATGGTACATCTCAAGAGCCAACTGTATCATCTCATGGGGCACAGATCCATATGCGTTTGCCAGATCAAGCCACACTACGTCCAGGTCTCTCTTTTCTGTTTTTGCTTTTTGGATTGCGTCCCAGATCATTGTGGCGTGTTCTACACAGCCCGCCACGCCTGGGATGCCACCTTTCTGGACTGACACATCCAAGTACTTGTTTTCCATCAGGTACTTGGTCAGCCTTGCTGCCATGACAGAGAAGAAGATTTTCCCTTCGACGTTCAGTAGTGATATTGGCCTGAACTGGCTAATGTCACTTGAGTTTTGCTCTTTGGGGATGTACACACCATCTGCCGTCATCCACTGGCCGCTGATCTTCTGGTTTCTCCAAGCCGATCGCAGCAGCCTGTGGAGCCACTCCAGCACCTTGGGACATTTCTTGTAAAGCTGGTAAGGTATTCCGTTTGGCCCTGGTGATGATTTGGCTCTGGCTTTGTCGACCACCTTCTTGATTTCCGCCAACGTTGGAGGCTTGCCATTGAACTGTTCCTCAGGGTTGGTTGGCCACACCAGACCTTGAATGTCGAGTGGTGCTTTGCTCTGTGGGTCAGAGTATGTTTTCCTCAGATGCTGCTCAAGAACTCCTTTGTCCACACTTAGGGTCCCAGATTTTGGCTGCTCAAACAGTGTTCTGGCAAACTGGAAGGGTCTCTGAAGAAGCGCTCTTGTGTCTTCTTCTTTTTGCTCTTCCTCTTCCTCGCAGATTCCGCTTTGCTGAGGGCACTGTGTTTTTCTTTCAGGTCTTTCCACAGTTTTTCCAAGCCTTGTTTTTCAGCTGGCAGTGCGGTCTTCATTTGCATCTTGAGGTTTTTCTTTTGGACCCTGATCTTGTCCATCTTTTCTTGGCGTCTGGATTTCTTTGGAGGTGTTTTCTCTTTGGGTAGTTTTGCTCCATAGGCGTCTCTACATGTGGCATACACAATGTCCCCATATGTGGCTAGTTTGTGTTCCAGGGTGCTTTTCCCTATCAGTGCATCGAGTCTTTGGACGATTTTTGCATCCAGTTTCTCCCAATCTTCAGTTTCGTTTGCTCGTGGCAGGTTGAGTTTCAGGCGCCTGGCATCGAGGGCCTGTGCAAATTCCTCATCCGAACCAACAGCGTGGATGTCCTTGGCACTGTGGTTTAAATCCTGGCCTTGGTCTTCCGACGTCTTATCTGCTGATGCAGTGCGCTGCTGCTCATTCAGATGAGTCTTCACACATCCCATCTTTGTTCTGTGGATCTTCATGCCACGGGTGGTAGCGAAACGCTTTCCACAGACACATGGATATTCCATTTGGTCCATGTTCATAGTCCGTTTGGGATTTGCAGTCATGATTGGTTGAGCACAGATGGATTCATCATTCTCTCCCCCTTTCGGTGAATCCTGGGAGCATCTTTTCCTTTTATTTTTAGTAGCCACATGTTTAAGGCAAAGTGGGGAGCCAGCCCACAGAGCCCTTGGTTCTGGTCTTTCCCAGTGTCCTCCGGTCTTTCCCGGACGTCCTCCGGCCTATTCCCGGAAGTCAATGGTTTACCCATGCATCAGTAGAAAGAAACTCGTGGAGAGCGTGGCAGCAGAGAGTCCTCAGAAGAGAAGCCCCCTTCAAGCAAGTGTTTCGGCCCTTATCTCCTGACACTCTAGGGGGTTGGGCCACACCCGGTTCATGACTCCGGATGTCCCTCTGCTGCCCCTTTTTTTCCCATCTTGGGACGAGCCATGGCTGGGATTCGAACCCATGACCCTCTGGACATGCTCATTTTCCACTTTAATGACTCGCGCTTTAACCACTGAGCCACAGGGACACCTGATATTTGTAGGGAAATTAAGCCTTATGAAGTTCACTTTTGTTCCTCCTTGACCAGATCCAGCTTGAACACCTCTCTGCCGCTTCTGCCATTGCTTTCTATAGCATAGATCATAAAATGTCACGTACATCATGAAATGTTACACACACATGAAACGTGACACATAGTTCGTGAAATGTGATACGCACATCATGAAATGTACCATTCATGAAACGTGACGTACAGAACACGACACGCACATCATGAAATATGACGCACACATCATAACATGTAAATATAAAGAAGAGAAATGTGACGCACAGATGGTGAGACGTGACATACAGATGAAAGACTGTGACATTATATGAAACAGAAAATGTGACGTACAGATTTTAAGATGTGACATACAGATGAAAAATTCAGATAATGAATTGAAATACATATGATTAACACTTGTCAGACAGAAGACAAATCGAACATATAGATGTTGAAATGCAACCCACACATAATGCGCTGTTTCATAGATATGATGGTCTGAGACATACAGGTGGTGAAATTTGACATTTACAAGATGGTATGCAGCATAAAAGAATTGGGCTGTGACGTAACAGATGGTGAAATGAAACCAACAGACGACAAGGTGAGTTACAGATGAATGAATGTGATGGCTGTATGAACAATTGTAAAAATAGTTGAAGAAATACCACACAGGATATGCTGACAAGGGACATGTCATGAATGAAATGGGACATGCCGATGTCTTGAACAAAGTGGGTTGAACTTCTCTTGGATTTTTTGTGCCGCAAAGTACCGTCCGAACTAATGCAGTTTGACCATGTATCTGACACGTTTGTGTGTATCACCCACCCACCCACCCCAAAAATATCTATTTAGTTCCGATACGAATGCAGTAAAGTTTTATCCAGTCTCCATGTGTGAACTTTCTGTAATATTTCGTGTATAAATGCTTACGTTTGTTTATTTTGCCATAATGTTCCTTGCCACACTTGAGTCACCAAATCCATATGCAGTGCCGAACGCTGGACTAACCACCATCTCAATCATCAGCATGCTTAACATGGGGATCCAACCTAACAGACGCCCGCAAAGCTAAAAGGCTCCAAGACTGCTTGATGCCACCAAGCTGAAAAACACCAGAACCAAGCAGTCGTTTGTAGACACTCTGGAAGAACGCCTGAAACCCGCCTCTCTAGACAACAAGAATGTGGTCGGCCTTCATAGAACAAGTCTACAACACTGCCACAGAGATCCTGGGATCAGCAGCCGAGAAACACAAGGACGGGTTTGATGAGAACTGCGATGACATCCAGCAGCTACTGGATGAGAAACGTCTTCACAAGGCTTACCTCAGTGACATCAAGTCCACCTCCAAGACAGATGCGTTCAACAACAAACACAGAACAGTTCAAGAGAAACTATGAAAGATGCACGACACATGGCTGAGCAACAAAGTTGACGAAATCCAAGGTATGCTGACAGGCATGACACGAAGAACTTTTGTGATGCCTTAAAAGAAGCATATGGAGCTACATCATCGAAATCATCCCCTCTGCTCAACGCGGATGGAAACTCGTTGATCACTGACAAGGAAAAGCTCTTGGAACGCTGGGCAGAACACTTCAACAGCGTCCTAAACCGCCCGTCATCCATCGATGACAAAGCCATTGACCGGCTCCTTCAAACGCCCGTCGGTGGTCTCAACAGTGAAATGCAGCAAGGGTACGTTCCTATGGGAACAAACTGCTATGGATCGAGCCACATCGCGCTATTCTATGCATAAAGACGCCAATTCATGTGAAGAAAAGAGAACAGCTGCAGCGCAACAAAAGAAGCAGGGGAAGACCGCGCCAGCAATCAAGATGACGTCTCCCACATTCCCTGTCCAAGCTGTCACCGCAATTCCGTACACGCATCGGCTTAATCAGCCACCTGCGTACCCACAAATGGCCTAACCCCCACCCCCACCCCCTCAACCCCGAGCTGACTGAAGTGGTCCTCGTCGAGTCAACGGACGAACAACACTTGGGACGGACTAAAAAATGGCACTATAGATGTAGATGGGTAAGTTATGATCTATAGATAATCACACAATACTTAAACTAAAACTGATGAGTGTAATCAGGATATTCCCACTGAACTGAAAAGAGACGCCTTTCAGTGCCAAAGGCAAAAACAGTGCCCGGCATTTTTTGTAACAGGGTACTCATTTCCACCAGACATTAAAATGCCAGATTTCCACGAAATGGGGATGAGAATGTTTGTTGTCTTCAGATGATAGCAAGTCAAGAAGACAATGACTTTGTTCCGAATCAGCTTCTTCGAGGTTAAAACACAAAAGTAGATAGGAAGGAATCACGGCATATTTGTGATAACTATGATCTAGGCAATGAGTACACACAGAAACACCTAGTATGCCTGCAGGCAATTTACACGCGCAAAAAAGAGACGATCTAAATTTCTTTCAAACGTAGCATTAGAAGAGAGGGGAGAGAGGAGAGAGAGAGAGAGAAGAGAGAGAGAGAGAGAGAGATGAGAAGAGAGAGAGAGAGAGAGAGGTTACCTTTCGTTAGTAAAACGTTGCTGAGACCAGTGACGATAGCGTGCCATGTCGGAGAATTGTCGGAGGCAGAGACCTGAAACATCGTGTTATGATCATTGTCTGTAGTGCACAGGGATCAGGATCGTTAGTTCCTGTTGGCGTTTCCCTGTGTTATGATCATTGTCTGTAGTGCACAGGGATCAGGATCGTTAGTTCCTGTTGGCGTTTCCTGTGTAGATCATTGTCTGTAGTGCACAGGGATCAGATCGTTAGTTCCTGTTGGCGTTTTATGATCATTGTCTGTATGCACAGGATCAATCGTTATTCCTGGGCCTGGAGGGAAGATGCCTTTCTTTTGGAATGCGATCCTCAGTTTGTGTGTTGTGTGTGTGTGTGTGTGTGTGTGTGTGTGTGTGTGTGTGTGTGTGTGTGTGCGTGTGTCGTGCGTGCGTGCGCGCGCGCGCGGGTGTGTCTATGTGTTTGTGTGTGTCTCTCTCTCTCACACGCACACACACACCACACACACACACACACACACACACACAACGTGTGCGCGTGCACGCACACACACATTCAAATATTCTGTTTTACACACACAACACACACACATCACACACACACGCACATGAACGCACGCACGCACACACACACACACGCACGCACGCACGCACGCACGCACACACACACATTTGCACATAAACGCACACATTCTCTATTGTCCTCAGTGTTCCAGACCTCTCCACGCCCCCCCCCCCCCCCTCCCCCCGGTGCCTTATTTGTCCACTGTCCTCAGTGTTCCAGACCTCTTTCCAAACATCGTCATCCTCCCCCCCCCCCCCCCCCCCCCCCCGCCGTCTCCTCTGGTGCCTTATTTGTCCACTATCCTCAGTGTTCCAGACCTCTTTCAGACATCGTCATCCCCACCCCCCCCCCCCCCCCCCCGTCCCTCTGGTGCCTTATTTGTCCACTGTCCTCAGTGTTCCAGACCTCTTTCAGACATCGTCATCCCCCCCCCCCCCCCCCGTCCCCTCTGGTGCCTTATTTTCCACTGTCCTCTGTGTTCCAGACCTCTTTCAGACATCGTCACCTCTCCCCCCCCCCCCCCCCCCCCCGTCCCCTCTGGTGCCTTATTTCTCCACTGTCCTCTGTGTTCCAGACCTCTTTCAGACATCGTCATCCTCTCCCCCCCCCCCCCCCCCCCCCCGTCCCCTCTGGTGCCTTATTTGTCCCACTGTCCTCTGTGTTCCAGACCTCTTTCAGACATCGTCATCCCTCCCCCCCCCCCCCCCGTCCCTCTGGTGCCTTATTTCTCCACTCGCCTCTGTTTCCAGACCTCTTTCAGACATCGTCATCCTCCTCCCCCCCCCCCCCCCCCCCGTCCCCTCTGGTGCCTTATTTCTCCACTGTCCTCTGTGTTCCAGACCTCTTTCAGACATCGTCATCCCTCCCCCCCCCCCCCCCCCCCCCCGTCCCCCTCTGGTGCCTTATTTCTCCACTGTCCTCAGTGTTCCAGACCTCTTTCAGACATCGTCACTCCCCCCCCCCCCCCCGTCCCCTCTGGTGCCTTATTTCTCCACTGTCCTCAGTGTTCCAGACCTCTTTCAGACATCGTCATCCCTCCCCCCCCCCCCCCCCCCCCCCCCCGTCCCCTCTGGTGCCTTATTTCTCCACTGTCCTCAGTGTTCCAGACCTCTTTCAGACATCGTCATCCTCTCCCCCCCCCCCCCCCCCGTCCCCTCTGGTGCCTTCTTTCTCCACTGTTCTCTGTGTTCCAGACCTCTTTCAGACATCGTCATCTCCCCCCCCCCCCCCCCGTCCCCTCTGGTGCCTTCTTTCTCCACTGTCCTCTGTGTTCCAGACCTCTTTCAGACATCGTCATCCTCCCCCCCCCCCCCCCCCCGTCCCCTCTGGTGCCTTATTTGTCCACTGTCCTCTGTGTTCCAGACCTCTTTCAGACATCGTCATCCTCCCCCCCCCCACCCCCCGTCCCCTCTGGTGCCTTATTTCTCCACTGTCCTCTGTGTTCCAGACCTCTTTCAGACATCGTCATCCTCTCCCCCCCCCCCCCCCCCCCCCCCCGTCCCCTCTGGTGCCTTATTTTCCACTGTCCTCTGTTCCAGACCTCTTTCAGACATCGTCATCCCTATTTCCACTGTCCTCGTGTTCCAACTCTTCAGCATGTCATCCCCCCCCCCCCGTCCCCTCTGGTGCCTTATTTCCCACTGTCCCGGTTCCAGACTCTTTCAACATCGTCATCCCCCCCCCCCCCCCCCCCCGTCCTCTGTGCCTTATTCCACGTCCTCTTGTTCCAACCTCTTTCAGACATCGTCATCCCCCCCCCCCCCCGCCCCCTGGCCTTATTTTCCACTGTCCTCGTGTTCCAGACCTCTTCAGACATCGTCATCCCCCCCCCCCCCCCCCCCGTCCCCTTGGTGCCTTATTTCCCACTGCCCTGTTCCAGACCTCTTTCAGACATCGCATCCCCCCCCCCCCCCCCCTCTGTCCTTATTTCTCCACTTCCTCTGTTTCCAGACTCTTCAGACATCGTCATCCCCCCCCCCCCCCCTCCCCTCTGGGCCTATTCCACTGTCCCTGTGTTCAGACCTCTTTCAGACATCGTCATCCCCCCCCCCCCCCCCCCTCCTCTGTGCCTTATTTCCACTGCCCTGTGTTCCAGACCTCTTTCAGACATCGTCATCCTTCCCCCCCCCCCCCCCCCGTCCTCTGTGCTTATTTGTCCACTGTCGTGTTCCAGACCTTCAGACATCGTCATCCCCCCCCCCCCCCCCCTGGTGCCTATTTTCCACTGTCTCAGTGTTCCAACCTCTTTCGACGCATCCTCTCCCCCCCCCCCCCCCCCCCCGCCCCTCTGGTGCCTTATTTTCCACTGTCCTCGGTCCAACCCTTTCAGACATCGTCATCCTCTCCCCCCCCCCCCCCCCCCCCTCCCCTCTGGGCCTTTTTCTCCACTGTCCCGTGTTCCAGACTCTTCGACACGTCATCCCCCCCCCCCCCCCGTCCCTCTGGTGCCTTATTTCTCCACTTCCTCAGTGTCCAACCTCTTTCAACATCGTATCCCCCCCCCCCCCCCCCGCCCCTCTGGTGCCTATTTCTCCACTGTCCTCGTGTTCCAGACCTTTTCAGACATCGTCATCCTCTCCCCCCCCCCCCCCCTCCTCTGGTGCCTTATTTTCCTGTCCTCTGTTTCCAACCTCTTCAGACATCGTCACTCTCCCCCCCCCCCCCCTCCCCTGGCTTATTCTCCACTGTCCCAGTGTTCAGACCTCTTCAACATCGCATCCCCCCCCCCCCCCCCCCCCCGTCCTCTGTGCCTATTCTCCACTGTCCTCAGTTCCAGACTCTTCAGACATCGTCATCCTTCCCCCCCCCCCCCCCCCCCCCCCTGTGCCTTATTCCCACTGTCCTCGTTCAGACCTCTTTCAGAATCGTCATCCCCCCCCCCCCCCCCCCCCCGTCCCCTCGTCCTTATTTTCCACTGTCCTCGTGTCCAGACCTCTTTCAGACATCGTCATCCTCCCCCCCCCCCCCCCCCCGTCCCCTCTGTGCCTTATTTCTCCACTGTCCTCTGTGTTCCAGACCCTTTCAACACGCTCCTCCCCCCCCCCCCCCCCGTCCCCTCTGTGCCTTATTTCTCCACTTCCTCTGTTCCAGACCTCTTTCAGACATCGTCATCCCCCCCCCCCCCCCCCCCGTCCCCTGTGCCTTATTTCTCCACTGTCCTCGTTCCCGACCTCTTTCAGACCATCGTCCTCTTCCCCTCTCCCCCCCCCCCCCCCCCCCCTCCCGGTGCCTTATTTCTCCCCTGTCCTCATGTCCAGACCTCTTTTCGACTCGTCATCCTCCCCCCCCCCCCCCCCCCCCCCCGTCCCCTTGGTGCCTTATTTCTCCACTGTCCTCGTGTTCCAGACCTCTTTCAGACATCGTCACCTCCCCTCTCCCCCCCCCCCCCCCCGGTCCCCTCTGTTGCCTTATTTCTCCACTGTCCCCGTGTTCCAGACCTCTTCAGACACGTCATCCCCCCCCCCCCCGTCCCCTCTGGTGCCTTTCTCCACTGTCCCCGGTTCCCAGACCTCTTTGCATTCTCTCCCTCCCTCCCCCCCCCCCCACCCCCGTCCCCTCTTGCCTTATCCTCCCTGGTCCTTTTTCCACGCCTTTTCCAGACCTCTTCGACATCGTCTCCCCCCCCCCCCCCCCCCGTCCCCTCTGTGCCTTTTTGTCACTGTCCTCGTGTTCCAGACCTCTTTCAGACATCGTCATCCTCTCCCCCCCCCCCCCCCCCCGTCCCCTCTGGTGCCTTATTTCTCCACTGTCCTCAGTGTTCCAGACCTCTTTCAGACATCGTCATCCCCCCCCCCCCCCCGTCCCCTCTGGTGCCTTATCTCTCCACTGTCCTCTGTGTTCCAGACCTCTTTCAGACATCGTCATCCTCTCCCCCCCCCCCCCCCCCCCGTCCCTCTGGTGCCTTATTTCTCCACTGTCCTCTGTGTTCCAGACCTCTTTCAGACATCGTCATCCTCTCCCCCCCCCCCCCCCCCCCCCCCCGTCCCCTCTGGTGCCTTATTTCTCCACTGTCGTCAGTGTTCCAGACCTCTTTCAGACATCGTCATCCTCTCCCCCCCCCCCCCCCCCCCGTCCCCTCTGGTGCCTTATTTCTCCACTGTCGTCAGTGTTCCAGACCTCTTTCAGACATCGTCATCCTCTCCCCCCCCCCCCCCCGTCCCCTCTGGTGCCTTAGTTCTCCACTGTCGTCAGTGTTCCAGACCTCTTTCAGGCATCGTCATGTCCATGGTGACTGTGGTTTGGACAGCGCCATTGTCTGCCATTGCTATGTCTGATGGTGGTTACACCTGAAGAAGACACAGTTGGCGAGAACGGACTGGTTCATTTCGTCACTGTATTAAGCTCAGCGTCACTGGCACCTTGTGTTCATGTGTATACTGCGGGTTGTTGTTCGTGACGCTGCAGTCTGTAGAAGACACTAGCTCTCACCAGCTGGCTGTGGCTAATGGAGCGACCGATACAATGTCTGCGTGTGGAATGTGGGTTTTATGCACAATGGACGCAAAGAGCAGACTGGTGAACCATGGACACTGACCTCAAAGAAGAAGCCCAGGACGGCCAGCCCGTCGGAGTGGGAGGAGGCCTCACTCGCGTTGGCATACTTGGTGTTGTAGGTCACTATGTGCATCTGAAAGCACACGGTGCTGCTAAGGTCAGCCTGACATCCTTCAAGACTCACCCGTCTCTCAGCCTCTCCCCTCCCCCATTACCATCCTTTTACCCTCCCCACCCCAGCCCTCCTCCAGAAGGCTAGGTCCCTGGTCTAAACACTTGAGGAATATACGTTTTGTGTATTATACATTTTTTTTGCATCAGATGTGTGTGTGTGTGTGTGTGTGTGTGTGTGTGTGTGTGTGTGTGTGTGTGTGTGTGTGTGCGTGCGTGCATGCACGCGCGCACGTGTGTGTGTGTGTGTGTGTGTGTGTGTGTGTGTGTGTGTGTGTTTGTATGTGTGTATGTGTATGTTTCTCTGTCCCTCTGTGTGTGTGTGTGTGTGTGTGTGTGTGTGTGTGTGTGTGTGTGTGTGTGTGTGGGTGCGTGTGTTGTGTGTGTGTGTGTGTGTGTGTGTGTGTGAGAGAGAGAGAGAGAGAGAGAGAGAGAGAGAGAGAGAGAGAGTCAGAGTCAGAGTCAGAGACAGAGAGAACTTCTGATGTGTGAAATTCCAGATGCACATTTGTAGTTGCAGTTTTTCCGTTTCATCCTTATTGCATAGTGCACCGCCATATACCAAGGTGTACACTACATGGCAACACTGCAGCATTACCGTATGCTCCGCAGTGAGGGGAGAGTGAGTGAGGCCCCAGCGCGGGGTGCCTGACCTCTAAAGGGTAGCGTAGGGTGTCCACCGTGTGTTCGGACCCCTTGGTGTCATCACTGCCCCAGTGGAAGTGGAACTGAACCACCTGGAAGGTGCCAGACAGAGACCCTCCAGACACCTGCATCGCCGTGCCCCCCACGTTCACCTGAGCTGTTCACACACACACACACACACACACACACACGCACACACACACACACACACACACACACACACACACACACACATATATACATATATACCCCATCGAATACGCAGGGGCCGAGATCAGTGAGGTATACCGGCTGCGTTGATTAAAAAAAGAACAACTAGAATATGTTCCAGTTACCTAAGCGAGGAAAGAAACCGGTCACTCACGTGCTGGCTGCCCAGTGGGCATGTTGTGTACTCAATGTCACGGCAATAACAGTGACATGCTGGCTGCCCAGTGGGCATGTTGACCTGTACTCAATGTCACGGCAATAACAGTGACGTGCTGGCTGCCCAGTGGGCATGTTTGACCTGTACTCAATGTCACGGCAATAACAGTGACGTGCTGGCTGCCCAGTGGGCATGTTGACCTGCACTCAATGTCACGGCAATAACAGTGACATGCTGGCTGCCCAGTGGGCATGTTGTGTACTCAATGTCACGGCAATAACAGTGACATGCTGGCTGCCCAGTGGGCATGTTGACCTGTACTCAATGTCACGGCAATAACAGTGACGGTGCTCTGACTCTTGCTTGCACTGCGTCAGCAGCTGATGGCGGAGAAGGTTATGAACTAGAATGTCGCAGGACTTTTCGGAGGTCTCTCGTGTGGAAAGTCGACAGCTTGGCAAGAGCCCCACTGCATGGTGGGAAAGCAAAGGGAAGATCTGCATATCTTGAAAAAGAGTCCATTTCCTAACTATTGCTTTGTCCTCAGCTGTCTGTTGGGTCAGGTGGTCTACCATCATACGAACAGCAGTGCAACCATCACACATCGCTGCCTCACTTCTGTAGTGACTTACTCACAATGACTACCGTGTCGTGCTCAGCAAGTGAAGCTGGTGTCCAACTCGTAATCTGACGAATTGTTTTTTTTTTGTTTTTTTGTTTTTTTTGCTGTCCCAACCTCTGCGCCACCTCAGAGGCATTGC
>CM065739.1:48197760-48205260 GCA_033310375.1 Conus canariensis
TGTCCGACAAAAGATTGAAAGTCGGACAAAACAGCCGGGTTTTAGCCGTTTTGTCCGAGGATGGGCAAAATGGCCGGGTCGGACAAATCGGCCGGCTACAGCAGCCTTCAAAGAAATGAATGTTGACTGGTTTGTGGGACCTGTACTGGGAACAACATATCTAGTTGGTTTCTGCTTTGAGTCTTCCTTACATTGTTTCTTTTCTTTTCCCGTTTTTATTTTTTATTTCTTTCTTTTATTTTCCTCTCCAAGACCAGCTTTTCTCTTTGATATCAGAAGAAATGTCAAAAGAGAACGAAGGAAGTATCATAGTTTTCAGAACCACACATAAAGACAGACCTCATATCGACTAGTCCTAAGAATTATATGCGTTTAAATTAAATTGAGTTTTCTTCAAAACATGAGATGTGGTTATTCAATATGGTCGATGCCCCGTGTACTGCATTACGTAAGATGTGTTATTCAATGTGGTTGATGCCCTGTGTATTGCATTATGTGAGATATGTTATTCAATGTGGTTGATGCCCTGTGTGCTGCATTATGTGAGATGTGTTATTCAATGTGGTCAATGTCCTGCCTGCTGCATTATGTGAGATGTGTTATTCAATGTGGTCAATGTCCTGCATTATGTGAGATGTGTTATTCAATGTGGTCAATGTCCTGTGTGATGCATTATGTGAGATGTGTTATTCAATGTGGTCAATGTCCTGTGTGCTGCATTATGTGAGATGTGTTATTCAATGTGGTCAATGTCCTGTGTGCTGCATTATGTGAGATGTGTTATTCAATGTGGTCAATGTCCTGTGTGCTGCATTATGTGAGATGTGTTATTCAATGTGGTCAATGTCCTGTGTGATGCATTATGTGAGATGTGTTATTCAATGTGGTCAATGTCCTGTGTGCTGCATTATGTGAGATGTGTTATTCAGTGTGGTCAGTGCCCTGCCTGCTGCATTATGTGAGATGTGTTATTCAATGTGGTCAATGTCCTGTGTGCTGCATTATGTGAGATGTGTTATTCAATGTGGTCAATGTCCTGTGTGCTGCATTATGTGAGATGTGTTATTCAGTGTGGTCAATGTCCTGTGTGCTGCATTATGTGAGATGCGTTATTCAATGTGGTTGATGCCCTGCCTGCTGCATTATGTGAAATGTGTTATTCAATGTGGTCAGTGTCCTGCCTGCTGCATTATGTGAGATGTATTATTCAGTGTGGTCAGTGTCCTGCCTGCTGCATTATGTGAGATGTGTTATTCAGTGTGGTCGACGCTGTGGATTCTGCATGATGCAAGATGTGTTATTCATTGTGATCGTTACCTTGTGTTCTGCCTTATGTGAGATGTGGTTGTTTAATGTGGCCTTTGCCCGGTGCACAGCCTTATGAGATGTGGTTGTTTAATGTGGCATTTGCCTGGTGTTCTGCCTTTGTAATATGTGGTTGTTTGATGTGGCATTTGCCCGCTGTAGTCCTTATGCGAGATGTGGTTGTTTAATGTGGCTTTTGCCAGGTGTTCTGCCTTATGTGAGATGTGGTGATTCAATGTTGTCGATGCCTGGAATACACACATTACTCACGCACTGTGTGTGTGTGTGTGTGTGTGTGTGTGTGTGTGTGTGTTTACAAACGCGCGCGCCTGCGTGTGTATGTGCTTTCGCGCGCGCAAGCGTGTGCGTGAGTGCGTACGTGCGTGTTTGCAAGCGTGCACGCGTGTGTGTGTGTGAAATAGAAAGAGAGAGGATGAGCCTGTGCGTACTGCACGTGTGCAATGTGTGTGTGTGTGTGTGTGTGTGTGTGTGTGTGTGTGGTGTGTGTGTGTGTCTGTGGGTTGTCTGTGGGTGGGTGGACGGGTGGGTGAAAGAGAGAGAGAGAGAGAGAGAGAGAGAGAGAGGGGTGAGCGTGCGTGCTGCGCGTGTGTAACGTGTGTGTGTGTGTGTGTGTGTGTGTGTGTGTGTGTGTGTGTGAGAGAGAGAGAGAGAGAGAGAGAGAGAGCGTGCGTGCGTGCGTATGTGCGCGTGCGCTGGCGCGCGCGCGTGTGTGTGTGAAAAAGAATTTTCTGCAGACCATGCGTACAGTGTGTAGAGAAAATAGACTGGTGGCTTGTGAGTGCGGCAATGCTCAGCTTCACGTGAAGAACGGGCCACGTGTAGTGTGTGGTTCTGACAGCAAACCTGCACTGTGTAGAGGCACACATTGTTTCCCCTCAGTTGAGGAAACCCAGTGTACCCACCCTCCGTCTTCACTAGCACAGTAAGTGTGGGAATATACGTACCGTCGTAGCTCCAGGACACTGAGGACACTGAAACAAACCAAAAATACTCAGTAGGTTTAAATGATTGCTGCATGCATGTTTATGACATTTCACCGCCTGTAACATCGGCGACAGCAAAACTTGATCATCATGCTAACCACCCCCTTTCGCCCCTGCTCCACGTATATACACCCCCCCCCCCCCCCCAACACCAACACACACACACGCGCGCGCGCGCGCGCGCGCATGCACGCACGCACGCACGCACGCACGCACGCACGCACACACACACACACACACACACACACACACATCAGCCACCGTAGTGCAGTGTATAGTGAGTCTTAGACTTCCTTACTAGGAAGTCTGAGTTCGAGTCCCTTCAACGGCATTTCTTAATGGGATTTTCCGGGCCCGACTCAGTTACTACCCAGAGAGGAGTATGCCGTTAGCTGGAAGACTCAAACCATACTGTGGAGTTTGTCCACTGTATTGAAGCGTTTCTGAGAGTATTGCTGTTCTTTTTCTAACCAACACTGTAGGTATCTGTACGAGGGCCACCCATAAGTTCTCGGATGCGCAGAAACCACTGTCGTCATAATTTCAATTTTTATATCATCATCACAAGCGATGTCATAATAGCTATGGCACAAAAAATGATAAAAATCGTCAGAGCCAAATTTGTTCTAGACAGCAAAATGGATGGCAAGGGGGGCGGTTTTCAAAGTGTTGCAGAGTGCCTGTCTTGGAGAGATTTTCGTGCCATGATTTATTATGACTATCTTCAAAGGAAGTCTTTCAAGAAAGTTTTATAAGTTTGACAAACTGTTTTGGCGACAAGGCTCCATCATTATCCACAGTCCATAGGTGGTTCAAAGAATTTCAGTTTGGTACAATGTCGTTGGAAGATTGTGACCGTTGTGGACGTCCAGTTTCAGTTACTACCGATGGGAACGTGGGCACAGTGAAGGCCATGATTACAGAAAATCCTCGAATCACGGAGGATGAACTCAAGGATACTCTAAACCTTTCATCAGGAAGCTTAGACCGCATTCTTCGGCACAATCTCTCTGTACGGAAGCGTTGCGCCCGTTGGGTGCCCCACCAGCTGACTGGGGAGCAGATGAGGGCTAGGGTTGAATGGTGCCAGTTTATGCTGCAAAAATTTGACGGAGGAAGATCAGATAGGGTCTCCAATATCGTCACAGGTGACGAAACCTATATTTACCAGTATGACCCCGAAACAAAGCAGCAGTCGTCAGTTTGGCTGTTTCCAGGGGAAACCCCACCTGTGAAATTTAAGAGATCAAGAAGCTGCACAAAGCAAATGATTGCAGTTTTCTTCGCAAGATCCGGCCATGTGACTACTGTACCGCTTCTGGAAAGAAAGACAGTGAACGCTGAATGGTACATCAACACCTGCCTGCCAAAAGCGTTCGAGGCACGGCGACCACGGACCGGTATCCGCCACCTACTCCTCCACCACGACAACGCCAGCGCCCACACGGCAGCTGCAACTTTAGACTTCTTGCAAGAGAACAGCGTGCAGCTCGTCACTCATCCTCCGTATTCTCCTGACCTAGCCCCTTGTGACTTCTTTTTGTTCCCTCATTTGAAAAAAACAACTGAAAGGAAAGCCGTTTGAGAGCCCTGAAGATGCCCGAGCGTTTGCCGAGGGCTTGATTTCTGGTATACCTAAGTCGGAGTGGGCTGGGGTGATGGATTCGTGGTTTAGAAGGATGGAAAAGTGCATACACGCTGATGGAGGATACTTTGAAAAGATGGGCTAGGTAAGAAATGCCAGTGTACTTCCATCTTTTCCCATCCGAGAACTTATGGGGTGGCCCTCGTATCTCTCGGGCTTGATTGACACCGGGAAGTATTACAAAATGAAGTGTACAAAACAGCCCTGCCACGTAGTGTCAGATCAGATGAGGATCCTCACAGCCACCATCTTCATCTTTCTCATCCTCATCATAAAAAAGGACCCAGTTCTGTGGCCCTGCCTGCCCTACTGTCGTGCTGACCACATGGTCCACTTTCCCTCCACGTGGTCTGTGGAGCTCGTGTCCGAGTGGTCGTATCAGCAAGGTCATGGCCACTGACAGTGATGGGCGTGGTGGCGGCCGCCGGAGAAGGATCATCAATGACGTTGGCTCATCGGCTAAGCAATTATTAACGTAACTAGGGAGTGGGGGCGGGGGTAAGGGTGGGGAAGGGAATGGGACGAGTAGGTGGTGTGGTTCTGCACATGTTTGATCGGAACAGACAGCACAACACACCACTGAAGTAACTGGGCAACAGTGCGGCGTCCCCTCTGGTGGGTTGGCTCATGGAAGGCTGTGGTTGACTGTTCCATGGGGACTGCAGTGTGGTTGACTGCTTCATGTGTGACTGCTCCATGAGGACTGCAGTGTGGTTGACTGCTTCATGGGGACTGCAGTGTGGCTGACTGCTTCATGGGGACTGCAGTGTGGCTGACTGCTCCATGGGGACTGCAGTGTGGCTGACTGCTCCATGGGAACTGCAGCGTGGTTGACTGCTTTATGGGGACCGCAGTGTGGCTGACTGCTCCATGGGGACTACAGTGTGGCTGACTGCTTCATGGAGACTGCAGTGTGGCTGACTGTTTCATGGGGACTGCAGTGTGGCTGACTGCTCCATGGGGACTGCAGCGTTGTCGACTGCTTCATGGGGACTGCAGTGTGGCTGACTGCTTCATGGGGACTGCAGTGTGGTTGACTGCTCTATGGGACCGCAGTGTGGCTGACTGCTTCATGGGGACTGCAGTGTGGCTGACTGCTTCATGGGGACTGCAGTGTGGTTGACCGCTCTATGGGACCGCAGTGTGGCTGACTGCTTCATGGGGACCGCAGTGTGGCTGACTGCTCCATGGGGACTGCAGTGTGGCTGACTGCTCCATGGGGACTGCAGTGTGGCTGACTGCTTCATGGGGACTGCAGTGTGGCTGACTGCTTCATTGGGACTGCAGTGTGGCTGACTGCTCCATGGGGACTGCAGTGTGGCTGACTGCTTCATGGGGACTGCAGTGTTGCTGACTGCTTCATGGGGACTGCAGCGTTGTCGACTGCTCCATGGGGACTGCAGTGTGGCTGACTGCTCCATGGGGAATGCAGTGTTGTTGACTGCTCCATGGGGACTGCAGTGTTAGATCTTGAGCTGACGAATTGGGCGTGGCTATGGATGGGTGGATCGGAGCCAGTGAAGCAGAAATAATGCATGTCAATTGAAGGGGGGTAGAGGGGCATGGCAACTGAGACTTCCAAGCAAACAAAATTTAATATTGGAGAGAGAGGGGTGAGGAGGAGAGAGGAGGGATGGAGAGAGAGGAGGAGGAGGGGACGGGGAGAGAGATGCAAATACCATTTCATGCATATTATTTATACTGAAAAATCGACATAACAACACTGTAAAGTTAACTCCGAAAAGCAGACTATTAATAAATGTAATAATGACTGTTAGGCAGCTATGCGGAGGAACAAAAACAGAGAGAGAGAACGAACGAACGAACGAACGAACGAACGAATTTTATTTTCAGAGGGTAGTGGAGTAAGCATAACTGCTTTTTTACATCCAGCCCTCTGGGGCCAAAAAAAAAAAAAAAAAAGAGAGAAAAGAAAGAAAAAGATACAAATTCTGAAATATACTAATACCAAATGCAACAAAACTAATGTACAAGAGTGAACACAGAAGAAGGGGTGGGATATGGTGGGGTGGGGGGCGGGGGTGGGGGGCATTAAGGAGGAGAGAGAAGAAGAGACAGAGACAGAGAGAGAGGAGAGAGAGGAGAGAGAGAGAAGGAAGAGAGAGAGAGAGAGAGAGAGAGAGAGAGAGAGGAGAGAGAGAGAGAAGAGGAGAGAGAGAGAGAGAGTATGAGAGGGGAGAGGAGAGAGAGAGGTGTAAAAGAGAAGGTAAATATTATATCATTAAATTCAGGTCTTAACTGAAAGAAACCAACCATTTATAACTTTTCCATTAAGTATCTGTGGTATGCTTTTTTGAACGATAATAAACTATTTTTGTTTTTTATGTATTCCGGGATTTCATTCCATAATTTTCCTCCTGAATAGATAAAAGATGTCATAAAGAGATCAGTTCTTGGACGAGGGATAAATATTGTGCTTTTGTTACGAAACTCTCGTACGGGAAATTTCTCTCGGAGATAGAATGGTGCAAGGTTATTCATAATCTTAAACATAAAGACAGCTTTGTTGAAGATACATTTAAATTCAAAAGGCAAGATGTTTAGTTCTTTATAGTCACTTATTTCCAGAGAGGAAGATTTAAGAAGTATAAGTTTGAGAGAGCGTCTGTAGAGACTTTCAAGATGCCTTAAGGAGGCTTTACTAGCTAAATCCCAACAGGTTGAAGCATAATCCACATCGCTTTGAATATAAGCATGAAAAAATAATTTCCGAGTGTGTTGATCCAAAAACTGTTTGATTCTATTAAGCTGAAAGACTTTTTTCGATATTCTTTTTGATAAAGTCGAAAGCTGATTCGACCAGGATAACTTATTGTCGATTATAAGACCAAGTAGTTTATGAGAACTTACTTCATCTAATACGTTATCATATATTTTTAATTCCTTTAGATTATCTTTAATATTTTGTCGCTTTTGCCTGGTTGATATTAACATGAATTTAGATTTTTGAGGATGAAGTGCCATATGATTAAGTTCAGTCTATTTTATGAGCCTGTCAACATCATTTTGTAAGTCAGCGCACACTACATCTACATTTTTTCCTTTATTGTGTAAGGTAGTGTCATCAGCGAAAAGCTCACAAGAAGAGGAAATGTAAAGAGGGAGATCGTTAATGTAAATCGTAAATAATATCGGTCCTAAGACTGAACCCTGAGGCACACCGAAATTGACTGGCATAAAAGTGGATGATACCATATCCTGAACAACTATCTGCCTTCTATTTGATAGAAAAGACGAGAGAAGATTGACAGACTTTGGAGTTAAACCATACAAAGTAAGTTTTTTTAAGAGGAGATCATGGTTAATAACATCGAAGGCTTTAGCAAAGTCCACAAATATCGTTCCTGTGAGAAGATCATTATTGATATTTAAATGCCACTGTTCTACTAGATTCGAGAGAACCGTCTGACATGAATGATTTTCTCTAAAACCGCTTTGATTTGAATGAAATAATTTATGTGTAACGAAGTGCTTTTGTAGCTTTTGCTTAAGGTGCTTTTCTAAAGGTTTAGACAAATTAGACAG